>JAFEMH010000183.1:0-600000 GCA_022495995.1 Adenophora triphylla var. japonica
AGGCGCTTCCATGTCGACGATGGCCTCGATTTCTGCGGGATCGGCTTCGATACCTCTTTACTCGTAACCATGTACCCGAAGCATTGCCGCGCTTACACACGCCGAAGGTGCACTTTGCCGGTTCAACCTCATGGAGCGTTTTCTCGAGTCTGTCAAGAACTTCCTCGCATACTCGTTTGGGCATGTGCCGCATGTCCGATCCCCACTGGAGCGGATGATCATGTCGTCGACATATACTTCGATTTCTTGTGAATCATGTCATGGAAGAGAGGCTGCTGCAGCCTCGCCGGTAATTAGCCCCACCAGTTCTTCGCATCGAACGGCATTTACCGTGTAATGCATGTCCCCCACGGAGTGGTGAAGGCAAGCCTTGGCTTGATCCTCCTGACATTTTGATCCGTTGTATCCAAATAACCCGGCTCCACGGAAGGACTTTACTTCGAAATTTGCCGTAGTGTCGACCAAAGATGTCGATGTTAGGCAACTGGGAAATCATCTTTAGGGCAGCCTTGTTGAGATCCCCAAATCCACACAAAGATCCGACCTTTCCGTTGGCCTTGGTGACCGTCACGATGTTGGAGAGCCAAGTCGGGTACTCAATCACTCTGATGAAACCAACTCCTGAGCATTTTCTCAATTTCTTCTTTTACTCGCAAGGACCACTGGCTTGATCTTTGCGCAGCCTTCGCTTGATGTGCTTCGATTCGGGATCCGTGGGAATTTGTGCTCCACGACGAGGGATCGAGTCCCCGGCATGTCCTGATATGACCAGGCGAACACGTCAACATACTCCCTGGGAGGAGGCTTATCGTGGCTTCTTTTTCGCATCGGCGAAGAAACCGCCCACTTCAGGTCTCTTTAGGCTCTCAGACCGACCCTGTGTTCACTTTGGTCATAACCTCTTCTAGCTGGGCCCTATTGTCCTCTTGGTCAACTACACGCTCGAGAACTTCCTTAATGTATTGTTCGTTTTAATGTGTCCGCTTCTTTATCAATTGAATTATTAACGTCTTTTAAGTTGTTTGTTAACTTATCGCTGTTAAAGTGGCAATGAGAGGATACTCCGAAAGGTCGACTTTTCATTAAACAAGAACGGAAATACATGATTGGCTACATTATCATAGTCCTCCTGCGTAAGGCCGCTGGATGACTCGCAGGACTCGGACTCGACAAGGACTCGACTCGCAGGGTTTGAGACCGGGTTTAGTGGAGATGCGGGTGCGGGCCCGCCTTGTCTTCCAGCTCGCCCGGCTTGCCCTCGGGTCCTAAGTGAAAGGTTACCCAATTCTTCAAAGCCGGCATTGCTGATGCTCGATGAGGGTTCTGGGATCGAGAGGCTTCGCTTCGCCGTCCCAATCACGGCGATCATGCCGTTGTCTGAGCCTGTGTCAATCGTGTTTGGCACCTCCATGACTTCTTCAAAAAGACTCGTAGAGCCGGTCCACCGAGAGCGTCTTCTATGAATTCCCGGTTCCTTCGCTTTGGAGTTACCGTCTCGAACGTGGCCTCGCGGGCCGATCCGAACAATTTGTTTCCCATGGAGAGTACCCCGAGTTGCTCCTCCAAGTCCGGATTCCTCGAATGTGTACTCGTGCCGGACCGTGGTGGCAGCTTGGTCCAGTAGAGCCGTGATGTCGAGGAACGCCTCCTTATCTGGATTAGCTTGAGTCCTCTCGAAACGCTGAGGTCCCGTGCTAGCCGTTCCATTCTTCCCGTAGTCTCGTGCCGACTATCCCCGGCTTCTTTCTCATCTTCATCGGGCCCACCGCTTCTGGCCCCCTCGCTTGCTTGCTTCGCCGGTTTGGCCCCTCGCCCGCTGTCTTGCCCCTCGCTCTGGTCCCCTCGGGCTTCGCTCGTTCTGCCTCTGTGAAGTAATGAGCGAGGTCAAAGCCGTAAGGCCCGAGGTTGGGTGTGCCGTCTGAGGTTCCTCTTGCGGCCGCCGCCTCGCGCGGCGAGCCTTTGTCTTTCTTGATATCGCCCGGTGTTGGCACGTAGCCAAGCCCCCCGGACCGTGGTGTGGTCCTCGACTTCAATAACTTGGTGTCGGCCTTGTAGCCTTTTGCCGAGCCCCGCCTCCCGGGATGAAGTTCATGAGTTTCATCATCCCTCATGGCAGAGGAATCTGGTCGTGAGATAAATGTGGAAGGTCCACGTTGCATATTTGGATCTCGAGGTCTCCGCAGTGAATCCAAGCTAATGCCATGTCATCACTATGCTTGATTTCTAATACCGGAATGTCGTTGGTGCCGGGTCCCCTGCGGTGACGCCTGTCGCCGTAGATCGTGGTTAGCTCGTTGCCTTGCATGAACTTAAGGCACCGGTGAAGGGCGGATGCCACGCCATTGATTTGATGCAGCCTGTGGACGCCCTGTGACGGCCGCGAAAGTGATTGGAATGTCCAATACTTGGAATTCGTGGGATCATCCCGTCGCCGAACCGTATGTTAAGAGTAGCAACCCCGAGAACCGTACGGAAGTAGAGTCATAGGCCTCGACAGGTGGACCAAGGCTTTAGATCTCGCGGGCTTGATGTCAAGGTGTCCATCATTCTTGGCGGCAAGACATTCATTCCGAACCTCCGTCTACCAACACGCGGAAGGCGACGCTCGTCCACTGGATCGTGGATGTAGAGCGGCTCATTGTGATCGCCCCAAATTTTGGAAGGTCCAAATCGTGAAGGTGATAATGTTGCCATAGCGGATGTTGCCGATCATCTCGAATGACTTCATCTCGGGGTCAAGGCCCACTGGGACCATGGTACGGGCCGTGCTTTCCTCTAGCTTGAGCTTCATGAGGATACGAAGAGGCGAGCAGAGACCAAAGGGAAATGTTCGCCCGAGTCCGCTGAGCCGAGCGAGGATCGGGTCCTCTTTCGTGGAACTTGCGTCTTCGGGCCGACCGGGTTGCGCCTGCTCCGCAGCTTTTGGTGGCCTTAGTGGTAATGCATGGATTTGACCCGACGGTTAGAACGCCGACATCGTTTGGTCCCTTCGAACAGGCCGCTCCGAAGCCGAGCCATAGTTAGAGGAGGATTCCTCGTAGCATGTGGCCATATGTCTTCCTCAACTCATTGATCAGGGATGTATTCCCCGAAGCTTCTGGCAGCCTTGACGGATTCTCGTCCCAGATACCGGCTTAGGTGCCTCATGCGGGAGGTAGCCTACTGCTTGACGCACTGCTCGAATGTCGCCGCACAACAAAGGGTCGCTCGAACCGAACCGTGCGCCGACCCTCCGAGGGAGGTTGGAGAGTTCTCGCTCAAGCGAACGGCCTCCTTGATCTCTTCACGGTATATCGCGTTCCTTTCCTTCTTGCCGAGCATACTGTGGCATTCTCGAGTCGGGTCCGGCGATACTCATGGTTTGCTAATTTTCCTCCACTCTTGGCCCAGATCAACTTTCTTGCAATGAGCTCGCGTCGAGAGTTAGCGCCGCGTTTCTTCCCATGTGAGAATAGCCAAGGCTTCTTTTGAACTCAAGGTATGCGTAGTCTAGGTAAACCTCCATCGGGAGAGTTTTCTCCTTTGTTTTATCTCGAGTGGCGGGTATGTCGGAAGGTGAGTACACGGCTTCCCGAACATCTCGCCCATGTGACCGGTTGCCGTCCTGGGCTGATCGTTTCGTAAACGAATGCCTCTGGCCTCGTGGAATTTCCCGAGTAGTTGCTCGAGACGAATTTCCATCCTCCTCTTGTTTTTAAATAGACCTTTCTCCCCGAGTTGGCCTTTCAATTTGAGTGCGGAAATGATCCGTTCCCATCCTCCCAGACCCTCGGGAGTCCGGGCTTGTTGACTTCATGCCCGACTTGGAAGAGAATGGTTTCATCGCCTTCGTCGTCGCTTTCACAGAACTTGCTTTCCCGGGAGGTAAGCGCCGAGATTCGTTATGCCGTGTCGTTCCATCTCCTAGGTCATCTAGACCCGACCACCCTCGCCCGGCGCAGGGGGTCGATGAGAACAGACGGTAGTCCGGGAAGTTGCCGTGAGCAAAACCTCGAGGTCGAACCGGCTCCAGAGTGGCCTCTAGCTTTCGTCCGAAGCCGCCCGTGACACTTTAAGGGCTCGGTCCCCGTCGGTCTTTCGAGCTTGGTCTTCGTCCCAAAGACGACTTTCTTGAGCGGCTAGTTCCATGAGGGCTTTCCTTGCGAGAGCTAAGCGCCTCCGTAGGCGCGCATCATCTCGACTAGTGTCCGTAACCGTGATTACATTCAAATCGCCGAATGGCGGAAACACTTGGATTACGTTGACGAAGGAAGCCTGACTGGGACATTCCATGCGGCCTTCCTTGATCTCGATTACCAAGAAATTTGCCCATATCTCGCTTGATTGACCCCACGGGGTATTGAATTCTCGCAATGTTGACAGCCTCGTGATCTCGCTCGATCGCCAAGTCTATCGTAGCTAGCAATGATCGCGTGATGTTCAATCCGGGCCGCGACCTGGGAACAGACCGAACCGGAGCATGTTGATGCCGAGGTGGTCATTTCCTATGCCTGGAAGCCGACTCGCTCGGGGAAGACTTTCACGTATGTTTTCGGGGCGGCCGCCTAAGCGTTCCCGAGATTGATCTCGACTCGTAGCAGGGTGAGGAGCTTGGTCTCCTTCGCTGCTGCCCTCGTCTCGCGGCGCTGAGGGTATAAGCTTGACCGACGGCACGGGCCGGCTGCCACCGGGCCGGTACTTGGCAGTAGCGATGAGCTCGAGCTCGCTGCCGTGGCCTCGTTTACTATGAGCAGCAAATATCGAGGGTGACTTTGGTATTGCGTAATCCGACGATAAGGACCGGATCCTTGGTATCATCTGGATATCTCGGAATAGATGATGTTGACGAAGTCATCGTCGCCCACTTGGTCGAGGGATTCTTCGTCGTGTGGACCAGCTTGCTTCCAATTGCCTGATAGCCGCCCGTATCGACGCGAGCTTGACAATTTCCATGGTATTGGAGCCTTGGTCGTAGGTGACCCGACGGAAGGAGTGCCGTCCTCAAAACCGAGCATGTGAATGCAGAGGTCCGCCCGCGGTTCGCGCGTCCTCGACTCCGGAGAGTCCCGATTCGTCGTCATCTCGACGGCTCAATCCAAACGTAGTGGACGTATGGCGTCCGGTGCGTTGGCCGGAGCAAATAGGAAAACATCATGCCCTTCATTGGAGAAGAGGGGCGCAGCGGGTAGTTCCTCGTGGAGGACATCCCATACGACTTCCATGCATTCAAAACGAGAATGACGGTGCTTGTTGACCTTTATCACAAAGATCTCTTCACTGCGGGGCCGTAGAGTTGGTTTCAAGAATACCGACGAATCTCCGATTGGAGATCGGGGTTTATGTGCCCGCATCATGGCGATGTTCGCTGTTTCTTTCCAACCCGCTCCAAATGTTGGAAACGACAAGCTGAACTTGATGTATCTGACCGCTTCTGTGGTCTCGCCCTGTTCGAGTACGTTTACATAGTTAGCATCTCCGACTCGAGGGATTCTCGATGAGATTTGCCCCGTAGTCCCTCGGTTGATTCGAAGGAGGTAACCCCGCGCCCGAGTACGACACGCTGCTATTGTCTCGCTTCGTTCCCTATGAGGAAACTATCCCCTGATGACTTCGAGATCTCCCCGCCTAAGCAATGAACTTAACACACCGACGGAGAGTGGAGGCTATGGCTTTCATATGATGCAGCCCAAGGGCGCCCAACGTAGCCGTGAATTCGGATGGAATGTCCATTACGTGGAATTTTGCCGGCACCATTCGGGTTTCGAACCGTAGTTCCAGAGTTACCGTCCCTGTGATGGGACGAGACGAGCCGTCGTAGGCCTCGATAGTCCGAGTAGACGGATCGATGGCTTTCGTTGATACGGAGGGCTCGCATCATGCCGAGAGGGAGAACGTTAACTGGCCGACCCGTTGTCTACCAATACTCCGGAGTGTTATGGTGTTGAGCTTCGAGAGTGATGTACGTAGCTTCGTTGTGCCCCGAGGCATCTCTCTAAGTCTTCGTCACGTAACGTGATCATACCGCCGCATACTGGAATCGTAGATCCGGTCTCTATCCGAGAAGGAGAGTCATCAAGCCATCCGTTTCTCGTCTTCCTCTTGCGAGGTAAAGCCTTCGCCGGAGCCTCGGGATTGTGCCGAGGCCGCTTGTGACGGTTGCCGCCCCTGGTTAGCACGTTGATCGAGTGCGAGTGCCAAGCCGACCTTGATCTTCCTTTACCGGTCCGAGCTCTAAGCCGGACAAATTGAATTCGCCGATCCCGCGGGGGTTAGGCTTCGACCGGCGCAAGATTACCAAGATCCGAGGTATTCCTGTCCCGTGGTCTCGAGCTCGTTGTCGCCAGGACTTTTCGGCTTTCCCATCCCCGCTTGCTCTAAAGCCGCATGGCCCGGAGGAAGAGAGGACCGGGCCGGAGTACAAGACGTAGTAGTCGAACCTCCCTAAGGCTCTCCGAGTGTACCTACACCGGTGTCCCCACCTTCGTATCTTTCTCTCGCTTGCCGTTGAGAGGACTTCTTCTTCGTTTTCGCGAGGATTGCTCCGACCATATCTTGAGACTCGTACCTGTGCAAAGTGAGTACCACAAACATCGTAGCCGATGTGGACATTTGATGAGGACCCGACCGGGAAGAGGCGAGAAACCGGTTCTCGTGGCAATCTTCGGGCACCCACTCAATGGAATTCACGCCGTTATTGTTCGAAAAGGGTTTCCGATCGTATTGGCCCACGGGGGCGCTCCAACTTGCCTTCTTCTATCAAGTTCTGGATTTCGTATCGTAACCCCACGCAGCTTGCTCTGTGGTATGGCCGTGATACCGATGGAAGGCGCAAAGATTTGCTCTTGTCCGCATTGGCTACGGGATTTTTGGGTTTGTAATTTGCAACGGGTTTAAGGAGACCTTCCTTGATTAACCCTTCCAAAGATCTTGCTCTGGCATGTCCAACTTGTCGAAGTGTACTACAGCCGCTTCGAGTAGAATTGTTGCTTTGCGGACCGGGTTTCGTTGCCCGACCGTTGTCCCCGATGGATGTAGTTGACAGACGTATCTTTCCCTTTGCCGGGGGCCGCGGGATTGAATGCAACCGCCGAGCGGTATCTGTATGGCCGTGGCAAGAGCCAACTTTTCCTTGAGATCCTTCTCGAACCGTGAGCCGCATTGACCATGGCCCGAGATCTCGGGAAGAAATGATGACCGATGAGAGTTCTCGATGGACGGTCTTAAGCAGACTTCAAGATCCGCATCCTGTTCCTCTTCGGAGAGTGGCTCCATGATCTCTGAGAGTTTCCAACTCCACCTCTTGTAGAATTCCCCAACACTTTCATCCGCTTTCGCTCGTGGTGATTAAGTCCTCACGACTTGTTTCCCACTCTAAATTGGATCGGCACTGCTCCAGAAGATGTTACCGATCCGATCCTGTGTGTGGCGATCCGCAGCTTGACCTCGTAAACCATCGTAACGCCGAACTTTTGAGCGTATGCCGAAGTGGTCGGCCATTTGCCGGAGGGTTGCTCCTTTTGCTCTCATGCCGAGAACGTAGGTATCGACGTGCGTTTGAGGACATTCGGTTGCCCGTCGAATCGGTCCATCTCCGGCATTCTCGAACTTGGCAGGAGAGGCGTGACCATTCCCTGATCCGTGGATTTGAGCATTTCTCGCTTTGAGCCGCTCATGGTGGCTTTCTGTGTCTTTCATCCGCTCGACCATCCAGCTAAGGTCGGGTCCAGCCAAGGACTCATGAGGCTCTGGCGCCGGTGCTACCACGTGAGCGGTAGTGATTGGAGGTGGAAGGCTTGATATATGTGGATATATGGGAGCCTTTTCTCGAACTCTATCGTGGTTTGTCCCCTGTTTAGGATTCGTATAGGCAACTGGACGAACCCTGGAGGGTATTGAGGGATATTGGCATCCTCGAGATGGTCCAAATGTGCGCCGGTGGTATTGAGTGATAGGAGTAGCACTGGCCGGCCAAAATGACAGGTTGCCCCGAGAAGTAGCAATGTGGAGCCTAGGTCACTGCTTTCCTCGTTGGAAGGCATCCCGTAAGTTGGCGGGGGAGGAACCCGGTTGAAGGCTTCGTGAACTGGTTTCGGGAATCGTCATCCTCGACTGTGACAAAAGTACCGTCCGACCGGGGATAGCCGCTATACCTCGCTCATTCGTAAGCCGTACCACGAAATTCTCGCCGATCTTCTTCGCCTCTTGTGAACCTCACAAGCCCTGATGGCTTCTTCCAAAGTCATATCCGTTACGGTGGCGGGGTCCTTCCCCGTCACGATTTCTGAGCTAGACATGTCGGAAATTCTCGGGCCGAGGGAACCGAGGGAACCGAAGAACCGTCTCGACGCCGCCGTAAAGGTGATCCCGGTAAGGCGCCGACCCGGAAATCTGAACCACTTTCTCGCTCGCCGCAGTGGAACGAAAGGAAGGGTTTAGGCTTCGAAAAGGGGTATTTGGCTCAAGGTTTCGGGCTTGTGCAATGTGCGCTACCGATTAATGTTTACTTAAAGCGCGTTTTCTCGTAGTCCTAATCGGTTGGAAAAGAGCGAGTCTTCTTTTTCGCAACTAATCCTAGAGCTCTAATCAAATGGATCTCGTCACTACGCTTATAAGCCCCTCGTTTCCATTGTAGATCATCTTTCTCAGACGGACTATCCCGAGCGAGGTCCGATAAGGCAAGCGAGTTCCACCGACAAAGGAAAAAGTGAACTTAAGGCTAGCCGATCACGCAAACTTTCAACGTATGTGACGCACGGGCCACGCCGAAGTCAACGTCCTTAAGTTAAGGCGGGGATCGTGCCAAAATTTTGGCATGACCTCTCCCGACTCGCCAGCGAGAGACCTTAGCTTTTGGCGTTGGCCAAGTTGTGGCCGGCACAAGACATACGACGAGGTTTGGTGACACGGCGTCACATTGAACCTTCTGGTATATTTTTCTACAGAGCTCCGCACAAAGTCAAGGCAAGAGCGCGAGACTTCTGGTCGTGAACGACCTTTGGTCTCAAAATCTCGAGCTTGACTCTGAGCGGCCCGGCGTAAAAACATACACTTAGGCTTTATGACACGAGCTAAGCCAAAAACCAACCGGGTCTTGGACAAAGTGTGACACAAAGAGTGCATGGCTTACACGGGATAGGAGGGGATGTTTGGGACGACCTCGTGCGCCCCCGAAAGGTGTCTCGGCACCAATCGGGGTGCAACCGATAAGGCCATCCCGGTTAGGGGTTGTAGTGTGCAAGGTACCGAGGCGCAAGTGCACGTGAAGTGCGGTGTTCCGAGGCAAAGAAGTGCGCGTAGTGTGCGGTCACTAAAATTCTTTTTCTGAGAAGAAACAGAGATTTTTTCAGAATGTGTCTTAAAGAATTTATGATGCACAGTTCAAAAGACAGCATGAAAATCAAACATGAATGGGGATGCACAAACATGGTAAGATTTTGAAAAGTTGACAATGTAATGCCTTTCGGAAAAAAAAAACGTTCGAGGTTTAAAGGAACTCACACACAAGAAAACGAGGAAGGGTAAACGAAAGTTTGACCCACAGAAGGCTTTTAAGAAAACAACTGTAGTTTTGAAAAAAGTATCTTTTTCCCAGCGGAGTCGCCAACTGAAATTACCCGGGATATCGCGCGCGGGGCGCGGAACGCGGTTGTCTTTCGCGGGGGGTTGGTTTCTGAGACCTCGCTTCATGGGAAGGAAAAAATGAGGAGTCGCCACGCGATTTTTGTATTTTGAGCCCAAACGTTGAGAAACGACTTTTGAAAATGGTGTAGTTTTATTGGTAGCAAAAACTTAGGAAAAGGCTTTGAAAATGGGGGATCATTTTTATTGGTAGCAAAAACGAGTAAAAAGCTTTTTTAGTACCAGAGATTGTTAGGTTCGGAGGTCACGTTACGTTTCGGGAAGAGTATTACGAGATCACCCGAAACGCCTCGCATGACGAGTCTTTCTACCTTTCTCGAAAACGTGTGTGTGTGTGTGTGTTTTGAAATGGGGGCTTGAATGACAAGCTTAATCTTGGTTTGAATGTCAAACGTTGATTAGGTGACTTTGAAAAGGCGAGCGTTTGAATGACAAACGCCGGTTTTGAGACGGAAATGAGCGTTTGCGTGGCAAACGTCGATTTTGAGTTGAAATGAGCGTTTGCGTGGCAAACGTCGATTTTGAGTTTGAAAAGGAGTTCGAAGGTCGAACTCCGGTTTTTTGAACCGGGCGTTACATTGTTAACGATTTTTACGGGAAAAATGCGTATTAAATGATTTTAAGTGTCAAATGGCGGCTTTTAGTTTGAAGATGAGCGTTTGGAGGCCAAACGTCATTTCGCGCGTTTTGAAAGAGAGTTCGAAGGACGAACTCCGGTTTTGAACCGGACATTACATTGTTAACGATTTTTACGGGAAAAATGCGTATTAAATGATATGCGATCAACGAATCGGGTTGCGACTCGGACTTTGAAAAGTAAATACTATCACGATCCAAACGGGTCGGACTTTGTAAATGACAGTATTTAAAGCAGTATCAACGAGGCCAATCGGCTCGGAATTGTAAATGACGATCGACGAGTCAAACGACTCGGAATTGTAAATGACGATCAACGAGGCCAATCGGCTCGGAATTGTAAATGACAGAAAGTAAATGACGATCAACGGATCGATCGATCCGGAATTGGTAAATGACGTAAAAGTAAACGGAATGGGGTCGGAACGCCGTTTTAACCCGTGATTACTTCTCTTACGGAAAGAGAAGAGGATCGAGGGGCTAAAACGTATCGGACCCCGTTAGACGGAGGCGTCTACATTTCGATAACGTTGTTCGAAACGGTTGTAGCGACTGGCGCGTAAACCGAGACGAAACGAGAGATTTAGAGAGAGGGAGTTATACCTATGGCTAGGGTCGACTCCTTTGGCTCGGAAGGTGTGTACGGGACACGAAAATTAGTTTGAAAGGGTGTTTCGAAGTGATGAGGGGCGTATTTGATCGAAATACGGAAGTTTCACGCGAATCGAGGCAAACGGGAGCTCGAGAAGGGGTGAAATCAGTTTGGGCCGTGAGGAGAGTGACTTTTGGTGTTAAAATCTTCCTTCTTTTGGCTTTGACAGCCACTTCTATTTATAGGTGAAAATTGCAGTAGGAGTCCGGACGGACTTGGACCTGTTTTCGTGGTTTTGGGGTATTTTGGAATGCGAGGCTTGCCGGCAATTTCAGAAATTTGCACAGGAGTCCTACGGACTTTGACTGAAATCCAGGGGTATTTTGGTCTTTTCAGCTTGATTTGTGATTGAAAGGTGATGAGAGGGCTGTGGCATGCTGGACACGTGTCCTGTGACTCACCCTTTGTATGGGAGTTCATTCCCCGGTCCCGGTTTTGTCCGTTTTTTAAAATAACAGTCCGGAAAATGTCCAAAATGCCCCCGGAAGGTGCCGAAAAGTGCGTTTTTCAGGGAAAGCCATACTTTTACGTGAGATGACACGTGTCAAGTACGCTTCGACGTCGGGATGCACGGGGCAGTCCCGGGACGTCTCGTTGGCACGGCAACGGGGAGTTTAACGAGTTCCGGTTAACCTGGAGCGGGCCAGTTAACGGATTTCGGTTAACTTTCTGACGGATTTGGACGATCCGGATTTGGGTACTTACACTGACGTTCAATCCCGTTTTTGTTATCAGGGATGTGATCAACAATGGAAAATTGTAGTTGGTATTGGCCATACCCTTAGCCGTGTTCCATATCTCATTACTGATTATTTTCCCAAAGTCAATTGTTTTTCCTTGAACTATCATGTGCATCAGAAATGCACGTCTCCAATTCACCTCATTAAAATGAGAGGAGGGGAGGATCCTCTCACAAATAATTCTATGAATATACTTCATCCAATTGTCCATGTTTCGAGCCTTTACAATTACACCCTTCTTCACATCCCTAGGGTCAATTACCCCGAAAGTCGGAGCTAGCAAATGCAAATTTTCCTTATAATTTTTTTCCTATCCTCTCCATCTCTTTGGTATACTCACACCCATCCTCCTCAATGTCGGAGGCTAACCCGTAATGTTGATTAATCACATCCCTATCATATTTTACCTCCACTCTCCGCACAAATGACTTTCCCGTATTCCCCAGTTGAAAAACATTAGCATAAAATTCTTTTACTAAAAGTCCGGTTCCATAGTTTAGGGGCTTACTCCCCAACTTTCCCCATTTGTATTGGGTAACATATTCATCTAAATACAAACCATCAAAATCAAATTTCCTCTCCGGGTTGAATGACTTGGTTTCGTATAGCTCAAAGAAATGTTGAGCTTCATACCCAACAAATTTGGAAGCATCAAACGGGGGACCGACGGGAGGGGTTGTAGTGTTGGTGGGAGTGGTTCGTGCTCTTTTAGGCATTATAAATCAAAACTTAAAGATATAGATTGAAAGATTACTTTGGAATTGGCCGGAAATTCGCCGGAATGTCGCCGGAATCTTTGTCTTTAAAATCAAATGTGTGACCCTCTTCAAAATACACTTCTAACCTTGAATCTGTGCTTAAAAATGGATGATTTGTTGATTTTGGGGTTGAAGAAGATTAATTTTGGGGGTTAAAGTTTGAAATTTTAGAGAGAGAGAGAGAGAAAAGGGGGCGACTGAGTTGAGGGTTATTTGATTGGGAGAGGGAAGGTTGTTTGGGATATACCAACGTTCTTGGGAAATACGCATAGAGAGTGATCGCCCGGGCTTAAGGGAGCGATCGCGTCTTTTCTCTGGAAAAAGAGGTCGATCGCTCGTATTTTGGGGTGATCGCGCTACCTCTTTATTATTTGTTTTTTCAAAAAAAAAAATTTAATAACAGAATCCGAAATTATTAATACCGGATTACAGTGGGAGCGATCGCCCTATATAAGGGAGCGACCGCTCTCTTGTCCGTCCCTCATTTTTCAAATTCCAATCAGTTTTTTAACGTTTTTTGTTAGTTTTTTTTAGAATTTCCATCAGTTTTTTAACGTTTTCAGTTAGTTTCTCAGAATTCCAGTTAGTTTTTTTTAGAATTTCCAATCAGTTTTTAACGTTTTCCAGTTAGTTTTTCAGCAATTTCAGTTAGTTTTCAAATTGTAATCTTTATTAAAAAAAGACATATAGAGTACAAAACTTAACAGAAACTGTTAACCGGCGGTTATAACCGTTTCATTGGACACGTCTATATATATATATCAGTCCATGGCAAGCTTTCATGGAATTAAAATTAACAATAATAAAAGAATAAGTATGATAGAAAATTGACCACATCCCGGTCACGTAGGATACCCGTCAAGGATAATTAGACGGGGTAAATTCATCAGGAGGATTGCGAATCCTACTCCCTCTCCTCGGCATACGACGACCACCTGATCTAGATTGTTGAGATGAGGATGAGGATGATCCATCGGGATTTTTTGAAAACTCCACACGAGGCAAATGGAAACTAGGCCTAAATCCCGAAATCCCGAATGCCTGCTCAGGAGTCTGAGTATAATTGCTAGAAGAAGGGATATCAGGCGGTTGCGTGAAACCAAACTGATTCATCAATTCGGTAAAAGAATTACCCGGTCCTGTCTGAGTGAACTCAAACTGATGCATATCACCGTATTGACCCCCCATCTCTGGCTCATCCTCCAGCTGGTATCCGCCACGTCTACGAACCCAATTCTGCCTCTGTGGCTCCTCTTCAGCAGTATGATCAACCGTTGGAGGAGGAGCTTGGGCTTGCAGTCGTTCCTGCTCACTAATAGCTGTCAGTGTGTTACTGATACATTGTTGAGTGTAATTCCGCAGGTCTTCCAAGGATGTGGCATTCTCGCTGTATATGTACTTCCCTTGGAGACTTTGAATCTGTTCAAAACAATGAACTAAAATTAATTAATACGAAAAAAATGGTATTTTTTTTTGTAAAATCATTGTATGTAATATATAACTTACCACACCCTCAAAACCAGTTGCACGTGGCCTGAACCCTAGTCCCTCCACATTAGACGAATTCTAGATGAACGATCGAGTAATACTCTTATACCATCTCAAATGGGGGTGATGGTAACTCATATCCACTTCACCAAACTCTCCATCAACGACATTAAACTCCCCTTCATTCCACTTTTCTATGTGCGGACCATGTTCTTGCATCCAGTTAACGCCTGACCGACCTCGCCGACTAATCCAATGTAGGTCCAAACTAGTGTCGCAGTCATCAAGTACACCTTGAACCATCCCAAATTGTCGCATTACACGATCTGGAAAGTGTCATTCAACCCTCTCAAAGCAGATGAGGGGCACCTTCGCCCTCCATATAGCTTGGCCCTGAAGGCAGAAATTCGGAACTGTCACACCGTTTTATGGCTGCCACACAACCTGATCCTTGTCTAAATGTGACAATTGGTCTCGATAGCCTTGCAGGTTATGGACAGTCACAGAAGTATACGACAATGGACCCTTCCACCTACATATGAAACAATTGACATGAAAAATAATTAGTAAAAAAGCCATAAATTACAAAACAGATCATTTACAAAATAAAGTAATTGAAATATACCTGTAACCCACTGGTTGCAATCCATTAAGTGTTATTTCTGTATGTCTCCTAGGTTGTGTACACAACAACCACTCCCATGAAAGCTATAAAAAAATTGTCATTACGTACAAAACAGATTAAGTCCACTAGCATAATGTAATCAAATATAATTGACATACATGTACAATGGTCAAGAAGCCACCACACCCTTTCGAAGTGTGCTGAGATGCTACACACATCTCCCTATACAAGAAGGCCAACGCTCCACTACCCCAACTGTACTGACCAATATTATTTATTTCCCTAAGAAGTGAGAGGTACATCAACTTCACTAGGTTATCAGACGAGTCGGGCATAATGTATGACCCCAATAATAGGAAAATGTAAGCTCGAGTATATGTCTCAATCGTATACTCGGACGCATTATTGGGAAGCTGTTCAAAAAGAGGGAAGTGATCTAGAACCCATCTCATAGACACCATTCCACCTTTTTTGATGTCTGCGGGTGAGGGTGCAACCCTAAATAACTCCTCAACAATCTCAACCCATGCTCCGTACTCCTACTAGTTTCTGAACTAGTCACCGCCATTCCGTCTACAGGAAGACCACACAACATACCAATATCCTCTAAGGTGATGGTCATCTCCCCTACAGGTAAGTGAAAAGTGTGGGTCTCTCGACGCCATCTCTCAATCAAAGCCTCAATCAAATGTCATTCATATTGTAAATGACCTAATAAATACACTCCATAAAATCCAGTATTCATAAGCTTAGCTTCTATCCTCCAATCAACTCTAGCTGGAAGTTCTGTACCACGCCTAGGTCTTAAATTGGTTAACTGTTGTCCATCCCAAATATAATTAGATCTATGTGTAGCCTGAGAAGTCAATACATGTGAATCGATTGGCCCAGGATCAATAAATGGTTGTTGTTCATGTTGGTTCATCTGAAACACAAAAATTTAATAGTAATTAAATTTAAATGGGACTTAGGGTTTTGTTACATTTAAGCTCAAATTTTAAATTTAACACTTAAAAATTAATATTAAATAGAAAAATTGCAACAAGTTTGTCAAAGTAATTTTAACAAGCATTTTATTTTAAGCCTAACTTAAGAAAATCCTAACTAGGCAAAAATTAAATTACAATTGTTTAATTCATTGACAATCAACAATTAAGTACATAAATCATAATAGTTTTAACAACAAATTATATAAAAATGCACAAATAAAAATTCTTACAAAAATTTATATAGCTAAAATTAACAACTCAAAACAAATAAAAAAAGAAATAAAACTAATTATTCTTAACTTTCTCTTACAACTCCTTCTCCTTCTTCTTCTTCTCCTCCTTCTCCTTCTCCTTCTCTTTCTCCTTCTCCTTCTCCTTAATTCTTTCTTTCTCTTACTGACTATCCTTCTAACTTTGAATCTGGAAACGAGGGGTTAGGTTTTCAAATTTTAAATCCGGAAATGGCAGTATTGGAATTCAAATTAAAGCAATCCGAAATTTGCATTTTCCGATTTGAAGATACGCCCTTTAGGAGCGATCGCCCACTACACCGCACGACCGCTCTCTTCTTTTCTCAGAAAATATTAATTTCCTAATAAAATTAGTTTTGCAAAAAAAAAAAAAAAAGGAATCCGGAATTGGTAACGCCGGAGTACATTAGGAGCGATCGCTCCATTAATAAGCGCGATCGCCCCCTATTTACGGAAATATAATTTTGGGAAATTCAGTTTTGAAAAAGAAAAAAAAAATCAAATCCGGAATTGGTAATTCCGGAATGCATTAATCCGGAATTATCAATTTCGGAATTCAAGTGGAAGTGTTAGTTTGGTACTTAAATTTTTGAAAATGTTATTTTCGTATATAATTTTTTAAAAAGCTATATTTTAAAAAAAAAAATCTTATATTATATAGAGAAACAATGAGAGTATTTCTAATATACTCCCTCTGTCCTGCTACAAACTGCACACTTTCTATTTTGAGCGTCCCATTACAAACTGCACACTTTCTAAAATGGCAAAGAATCTTTACTATTCCCTCAACTCATTCTCTCTCCTACATTATTTTAATACTCACAACATCATTATAATTTACTATTCTCTCCACTCATTCTCTCTCCTATTTTACTTTTACACTCACAACATTTATATCATTATTTTTTTCCTTAATTCCCGCGCAAACAGTAACAACAGTGCGGTTACTAGCGGGACAGAGGGAGTATTTAATTAGTCTTTATCTATTATTAATACGTTACAATTATTATCATTAGCTAAAAAGTAATAAATAATCCACTCTTTGAATATGTATTATATATATTCATGATTACTATACATTTCTTAATTGAGTTAGAGACCCAAAAACCCATAGTTCAAATAAATAAGCCATTTAAACCCATTTGAAATTGAAATTCCACTAAAACCCACACATCACGGACACAAACGGTTTGTTAACAACGCCGTTACCGCACATTCCAAAATAAAAGATTTATTTTTCAAAAACTCTCGTTATCCAAGCGGCGCCAACGAGTCTCCAACACCAAATCAAATCCTAAACACGCCATTGAAGGCATAATCGAACTGATTGAAGGTTTTTGCAAGTGGCCGTCTTCTGAGAACGATCAATACTCGGAATCATCTTGAAATTTTAGGTATCAGAGTTGAAATTTTAGATATTAGAAGTGGTACGGTGGAAGGTGATTTGGTAAGGAGAGCTCTGGCGGCGTTGATTCGACCTTCGTCTCATCAACAGAAAAGGCGTACCTCGTTTCAGCCGAGGCCTAGTCGGCTCTCCGTCATGTCCAAAGCCGAAGGTTTATAATTGTTGAATTTCGGTATGTTGAGTAGTCAATCCTTTAAAAAATCCTTCATTTCCCCAAAGTTTTGACTTCCCGGAGACGGACTCATCAATTTACGGCCACTTGCAGTGGTCACAACATCAGATCCCGGTGAATCGGCGATCAGAGAGGTTGGAACAGACGTTTTTAATTCAATTTCGGTGACTGCAAGCCCTGAAGGACCTAAGAAACCTTTCTGTGGTGTAAATAGATATAGATTAACAATATATAAAATCAGTTGCTGCCATTGATGTTCGTCCCGACTCAATTTTATTTACTTTTCATACTTTCTGTGTTACTCATCTCGACCCGTCTTTGTAAATCAAGTTGCAGGTCCTATATCACTTGCTATATGACCATTCAAATATATGAGCCCTTTAATTGGTCCTACAGTAATTGGTATAGGACCTAGCAACATCATATACAAAGCTATAAGCCCTTTAATTGTTCCTATAGCAATGGGTATAGGATCTGCCAAGTCCACATTGTCCTCATCATTCATAAATTAATTTATCATCATAAAATATGAATAAAAATAAAAACCAATATACAAAATGTTAAAACATTAATAAGTTGTCTCATATCATATGAATTGAGACATTTGATTGGTCATATAGCAAGTGATAAAGGACCTGGGAACATCATAAACATAGCTATAAAGACCTTTGAATGGTCCTTTAGCAAATAATATAGGACCTGGCAACATAATATACAAAGCTATAAGACCTTTGATTGGTCCTATAGTAAGTGGTATAGGACCTGGCAACTTCATATACAAAACTATAAAAACATTGAATGGTCATATAGCAAGCAGTATATGACCTGACAACATAAAAAAAAACAGCTATAAAGACCTTTGAATGGTCCTATAGCAAATAATATAGGACCTGAAAACATAATATATAAAGCTATAAGACCTTTGAATGGTCCTATAGCAAGTGGTATAGGACCTGGCAACTTCATATACACAGTTATAAGATCATTGAATGGTCCTATATCAAGTAGTATAGGAACTCACACAATCATATACCTATGCTATAAGACCTTTGAATGGTCCTATAGCAACTGGTATAGGACTTAACAACATCATATACAAAGGTCTTATACCACAAACTCAATTTAATTATGATACTACATAGAAAAGAAAATTAAAAGCATTAATTATAAAATTCTCATACCATTATCTTCAAGATAACCAAAGCTCAGAATCAATCTATACCATATTTTACAAAGCTATAAGCCCTTTAATTGGTCCTATAGCAACTGGTTTAGGACCTGACAACATCATATACAAAGCAATAAGACCTTTGAATGGTCCCATAGCAATTGGTATAGGACCTGTCAATATCATATACAAAGCTATAAGCCACTTAATTGGTCCTATAGCAATTGGTATAGGACCTGACAACATCATATACAAAGCTATAAGCCCCTTAGTTGGTCCTATAGCAACTGGTATAGGAACTGTCAATATCGTATACAAATCTATAAGCCCTTTAATTGGTCCTATAGCAACTGGTATAGGACCTGGCAACATCATATACAAAGCAATAAGACCTTTGAATGGTCCTATCACAATTGGTATAGGACCTGTCAATATCATATACAAAGCTATAAGCCCTTTAATTGGTCCTATAGAAACTAGTATAGGACCTGGCAACATCATGTACAAAGATATAAGCCCTTTATTTGATCCTATAGCAACTGGTATAGGACCAACAATAAAATGTTAAAACACTAATAAGAGGTCTTATAGTAACAGGTATAAGACCTATTATTAGTCGTACACAAATTGTAAGAATAATAACACCTGGTCTTATACCATCAAAAACAACATAAACAACAATACTAATAAGAGGTCTTATAGTAAAAGGTATAAGACCTGATATAAGTCATCTACAACATCATAAACAACAACATATCTTATATCTATAAGATCACTTGATGTTCTTATACAACAATACCAACAATAGATTCATAGAAATTAAATTGATTGAACCTAGTAACAACATATAATATTGGTATAGGACATGTTCCGGTGTTCTAGTTAGATTATTATGGTATCCTTCTTTTCCACATCGACAACATGTCATCTTTCTCTTTGTAACTTCTCTTCTAACCAACATACAAGACCATTTCCCAGCTAAAATGTATGACATAGAGAGTGTTTTCCTTTTTCTGCAATGGCTCCTTGCATCATCTTTTATCATGGTATCCTTGTTTTTCACAATCGACGACATGTCATCTTCCTCTTATACAACAGTACAATCACATCTGACTCCATCACAATATCAGATAAAAGAAAATATTCTGCAAAAAAAAAAATCAATAATTAATTCAGGGTGTAAGTTTACTGGTAGGTCTTATAGCATCTTATACCCTATGATATAAGACCTAATTATTTCAAATTGAATAACACATAAACAAAAGACTAAACAGAGACAGTTAACGTAGTATATATATACAGAAATTACCTAAAAATGTTCAACAATAACAAAATACGTTGATAAATCATAAAAAAATGAAATAATCGAGAGCAGAGAGCAACACAATCAAGATTTTGAAGAAAAATTTCAATTGATTGCTATTTTACAAGTAAAACATTCAATAGAACTATTCATTATTTACAAAATAAGTTGATATATCATCAAAAATTAAAAATATCGATTTTTATAATCAAAATTCAACCAAAATCGATTTTAGATTTAATTAAAATATTCACCAGATCTAATACCTTTTCTTCTTGGATTTAGGGAAGGATTCAATTGTAGAATCAAATCGAAAAATAAGAAATCGGGAGAGAGTAAGAATCAAGAACATTGCAAGAGAATTAATTAATTAAACGAAACCATGCATTCTACAGTGACAAGAAGAATGAATACTTGGAGAGCGGAGGAGACGTCGGAAAGAGAAGGATCGACCAGGAGGAACAGAGTCCGCCAGCACCGAATTCGCCGATATTCAATCTCCATGGTGCTATTTAAGCTTACTACTACCACCGCCTTCCATTCTTCTTCAATGGCGCCGGCCGTTTAATCGATTAATTGTTGAATTGATATATATGAATTTTCAGACGGAAACATTAAACGGAATACTCCCTTCCGTTAATAATTAGGGCAGGCTCATAGCATATGGGGTTTTAAGGGATATTGATTTGAAATAAAAAAGGAGATTGTCTTTTTTTATTTGGGTTGGGTTTTGATGGGATAAGATCTGAAATGTGTGGGTAAAGGGGAATTTTTCCTTCTTAATTTTAGTCAATTATTTACATAACTATTGAACTTGAAGTTGTCTTTGGCCTTAATTGGTCAATTTATATCCATTCCTTTTCACGTTCTAAATTATAAATTTCATTTAGTTGGTACATTTGTTTTGATGCTTACAATTGAAAATATCATTAGCTAAAAAGTAATAAATAACTCATTCTTTAATTATGTAACATATATAAGTAAATAATACCTAATACATGTATTTTATTAAATGACTAAATGAATTAGTTCATTGTAAATAACCAAATAACATATTCATTATATATACTATTATAAGGTATACATTTCTATTTACTTGGATATTTAATATTACTCTATTATATTTATCCTTTTGAATACCTATAATTATCGATGAAAGATATCAACTAATATGTAGAATTCGAAGCGTTATAAGAATTTGAAAAATCATTTCACTTGGAAGCATGATAATTCAAATAATTCCTGTAACATATGACGTTGCACACCCGAATGCCATTTCACCGACTTTAAAATATTATAGTATAAATTTTTGTTAATTCATGCACTTTCCTCCCCCTCTCCTCCACATTTTTGCAACAATGCTGCTGCAACCATCGATTGCAATCCAGGTCATGGGCATTTTTGGGTAATGAATATTTGAAATTACAACTCGATTGATGTTTTTTTTTTATTTTTTTGATCAATTTAATCTCAATTAATCGCCTAAATGATAATCATTTATTCTCTCTGTCTCAAAATAAGGTTTTTACTTTTTTTTTTTGGTAAATCTCATAAAGTTCTTAATTGTTTTAATAATTAAAATGAACAATTGAACCCACTTGTCATTTTTCATAACAAAAAACCCTACCCAATTTCTCAATTCGGTTTTACTTTTTATACTCACATTTATTTAATCTCTGTGCAAAATCAAATTAAAAACCTTATTCGAGATGAAAAGAGTACTCCCTCCGTCCCGCCCAAAAGGGCACTTTTGGTCAGCAACAGTTAACTTTGACTCAAATATTAATGCAAATC
The DNA here is from genome assembly GCA_022495995.1 of Adenophora triphylla var. japonica. Lineage (NCBI taxonomy): Eukaryota > Viridiplantae > Streptophyta > Magnoliopsida > Asterales > Campanulaceae > Adenophora > Adenophora triphylla. The sequence goes on from JAFEMH010000183.1 coordinate 21,600, forward strand.
TAATCATTATATTGAAATTCTAAAAATTATTATTGATAAATCATTAAATGGTTTATGAATAACAATTTTTAAAATTTCAATAAGATGATTATATTTATATTAATGTTTGGATCAATGTTAACTGTTGTTGACCAAAAGTGTCCATTTGTTTTTTTTGAGACGGGGGGAGTAATTTTAAATGCAATCAATAACTGCAGTATAAAGTAGGTCATATCCATCTCTTTATAAATAAAGCCCCCAACACCAAAGAAAGATGAAAAATACAATACTAAGTTTTAAAAATAGTTAGAAATCCCCACCTCCCACTCCCTTGCTTGGGAGACTTCAAGTGCTAACCATTTCTACCCTACTCTCAGAATTTTTTATCTCCTCCATACACACACACACACACACACATGCTCTTCCATTCCATTCCATTCCATTCCATTCCATCTCCCTTTCATTCAAGCTCCACTCCTAAACAAAATCTCCATTTGGGCATTTACCTTCCCTATCTAATCTAAACAATGATCACCTTATCAGATTTCTACCATGTTATGACCGCCGTAGTACCGCTCTACGTGGCCATGATTCTTGCCTACGGCTCCGTCAAATGGTGGAAGATATTCTCCCCGGACCAATGCTCCGGCATCAATCGTTTTGTCGCTCTATTCGCCGTCCCACTTCTCTCTTTTCACTTCATTTCCACCAACAATCCCTACACCATGAACATCCGTTTCATTGCCGCCGACACCCTCCAAAAGCTCATAGTTCTTGCTGTTCTAACTATTTGGACTAAATTAAGCAAAAGGGGTTGTTTAGAATGGACTATTACCCTCTTTTCCGTATCAACTTTGCCCAATACTCTTGTTATGGGGATTCCTCTCTTGAAGGGTATGTATGGGGATTTTTCTGGGAGTTTAATGGTTCAGATTGTTGTTTTACAATGTATAATCTGGTATACTTTGATGATGTTCTTGTTTGAGTTTAGAGGTGCTAGGTTGTTGATTTCTGAGCAGTTTCCTGATACTGCTGGCTCTATTGTATCAATTCATGTTGATTCTGATGTCATGTCATTGGATGGGAGACAAGTTTTGGAGACTGAGGCTGAGATTAAGGAAGATGGTAAACTTCATGTTACTGTGAGGAAATCTAATGCCTCGAGATCCGATATCTACTCGAGAAGATCTGGAGGGTTTTCGTCAACAACTCCCAGACCTTCAAATCTTACCAATGCGGAGATTTACTCGTTGCAGTCGTCTCGAAACCCGACCCCAAGAGGGTCGAGTTTTAATCACACCGATTTTTATTCCATGGTTGGTGGTGGAAGGAACTCGAACTTTGGTGCTAATGATGTGTATGGTCTCTCCGTATCTAGAGGCCCGACACCAAGACCTTCTAACTTTGAAGAAGACGGTGGTGGTGGAAGCGTGACCAAGTCACGGTTCCATCATGGCCAGGTGCCGGTTACTAGTACTGCTAATTATCCGGCACCCAACCCTGGTATGTTTTCGCCTACAACAACACATGGGAAGACGTTAGGGACTACTAATGTAGTGACTGCCAAGAAGCCTAGTGGACAAGCCAAACCAGAAGAAGGTGCTAGGGATCTGCACATGTTTGTGTGGAGCTCTAGTGCATCTCCGGTCTCAGATGTTTTCGGTAGCCATGAGTATGGAGCTTCAGACCAGCCTCCTAAAGATGTTAGAGTGCCTGTTTCTCCAGGAAAAGGTAAGTAGATAAATTTTATTTTATTCCCCCATTAATTAGTTTGTATACTATATAGATATATAATGCTTTTTTTCTTCAATTTGTCACTTCTTTTTTTTTTCAAAATTTTTCTTGCAGCGGAGGGACGTAGGGAGAATCAAGAGGATTACGCGTTGGAGCGAGATGATTTTAGTTTTGGGAACAGAGATATGATGAACAATCAACTAGAAGGTGGTGAGAAACCTGGGGATGGCAAGGGAGGAAAGGCCTTGCCACCAACAAGTGTTATGACAAGGCTTATTTTGATCATGGTGTGGAGGAAACTCATTAGAAACCCTAACACTTATTCCAGCTTGATTGGTCTCATTTGGTCCCTGGTTTGCTTCAGGTGTGTATATATTGGATCCAGAACCTCTATTCAGGACCTCCGTAACCGGAAATATCCTGAAAACAGGTTTTGGATCCATATATTTTTTAACTATTTTAAAAAAATATTTGATTTTTTCAAGTATTTTGTACAAATATGTAGGGGGGGTTTTATTAGTGTAGTTATGTTGAGTTATTGTTGGTGTGATTGATATAGGTGGGATGTGAAGATGCCTGCCATTATAGTGAAGTCCATATCCATATTGTCAGATGCAGGTCTTGGCATGGCCATGTTCAGTCTAGGTTAGTCTCTCTCTCTTACACACTCTTCTATTCAAAAATATTTATCCTCTGCATATATATGGAGATTTGGCCTGCTGGCTTGAGCTCATGGCTTTCAACCTGGAGGTCATGGGTTCGATTCCCCTAGGCGCTTCTGTGCGTGCATGTGTGTGTATGTGTGAGTAGTGGAAATAAAAAATAAAAAAAATATTTATCCTCCGTACAGTTCAAGGGTGCATATACTATACAAGAATAATACAAATGATTTGAACTCATAAAATTAATAAGGGGCAAGATTAATGGGTTTGAACTGCTATATAACCCATTTCATAACTGCATTGCACCAATCAGTTGTGATAGTGAGATCATATCTCATTTTTGAATAATGAACGGTAGAGATTTATTACGCAGACTGCTCATTGGCTCCCACAACCTGTTTATTGTTTTCAAATTTTAGTTGAAATGATGGACTAGGTTTGGATTAGATAAGGATATATAGATGCTTTTAACCTAAGATATATCTTGTTTAATGAAAGATTAATGGAGATTGATCTGTGTTTTTTAAGGAAAGCAAAGTAAGGAAAAAACAGTGTGGCCATGATAATTTGTCTGCCTCTTTAGCCTATCTTGCTGACTTAATTGTGCACACTGATAATAATCATTCTTAAAATCACTCTTTATTAGGATTATTATTATTATGTGCCCCATGGTATGTCTCATGGGTAGTGAGTGGTGCCACACTGACAGAGAGGATGGATGTGGGTGTGGTGATGGGTTGGAATGAAATTTGAAACAAAAGAAAAAAAAAAAAGATGCAATTTAATTGATTAGACATTTGGAATGAAATTTGATTAGATTTGACATTGAATAAGAATAGATATTTTTCACCACTATTCATCTATCTATCTACAGTATAAATGGCAATTTCTTCGTGAACAGTACAATGAACAATTTCATAGGTCAAATTTTCCATTTTGTCCTCACTAAATTGTCCCTTTTCCATTTTGTCCTTAAAAAAAATTTTAATTTTTTTAATTTAAAAAAAAAAAAATTTAATTAAAAAAAAAAACACGTATCCATGGACACGTACTTTTACTAGTTTTTTATAAATAGTATCCTTCCAAAAATAATGTGTAAAACATAATTTTCAACTTAATGTTTCTAAAATTCATTTTTTGCTCCTAAATTTATGAATTTTAAACAGTAATTTTAGATTGATTTAATTATTCAAATAAAAATCTAAAAATTGTTGATAGTATTATTATTGATGTATTAGTAATAAATTTTAAATTTTTGTATAATTAAATTAATCTAAAATTATAATTTAAAATTTCTTTGATAAAATAATGAAAAAATAATTTAGGGATATTTTGGAATAAGGGAGTAGTACTGACAATGAGAGTGTGGATTGACTGACAGGTTTGTTCATGGCATTGCAACCAAGGATCATAGCATGTGGGAATTCTATAGCAGCCTTTTCAATGGCCGTCAGATTCCTTACTGGTCCAGCTGTTATGGCTGCGGCTTCCCTTATTGTTGGTCTCCATGGCGACCTCCTCCGCGTTGCCATTGTCCAGGTAATCCCATTAGTACTTTCTCTCCCCCTTATTCACTTCTTATTATATACTCCCTCCGTCCCATTAGTATTAGCACAAACACTGTTTGCGCGGGAATTAAGGAATATGATATTTTAATAAAATGCTGTGAGTGTAAAAGAATGAGTGGAGAGAGAATGAGTGGAGGGTGTAATAAATTATAATGGTGTTGTGAGTATTAAAATAATGTAGGAGAGAGAATGAGTGGGGTTGGGTGAATATTTTATTAATATAAAGTTTCCTTTTTGGGAGTGTGCGGATATTAGCGGGACGCCCAAAAAGGAAAGTGTGCTAATATTAGCGGGACGGAGGGAGTACTAGTAAAAGCCCATGTTTGAGAACACGTTTTTTTTTTAATTTAATTTTTTTTTTTTTAATTTAAAAAATAAAATAAAAATTTTTTAAGGGCAAAATGGGAAAGGGACAACTTAGTAAGGGCAAAATGAAAAATTCGTCAGATAAAACTGTTCATAGTACTGTAGATAGTGGAGGTGTGATTTATACTATAGATAGTATAAATGGGAAATGTCCGTGAACAGTACAATGAACAGTTTCATAAGCCAAATTTTCCATTTTGCCCTCACTAAGTTGTTCCTTTTCTATTTTGCCCTTAAAAATTTTTATTTATTTTTTTTTAAAAAAAAACGTGTCCTCGGACACGGACTTAATTTAAGAAAAAAAAAAAAACCAAAAAAAAAACGTGTCCTCGAACACAAACTTTTATTAGTTTATTGATATCAAATTGCATAACAGTTCAATTTAATTTCAAGATATAAACGTTTTTTAATAGTTCAATTTAATTTCAAGATATAAACGTTTTTCTCCTCACCAACTAGAATTATTCATTAAATAAAGAAAATAACCTAGATTGAATTTAAATCATTTTATTTATTTATTCGACTACACTGCAATAAAATATTATATAAATGCATCCCCACCAAACACACACTTGCCTCCTACCTACTGACACACGCACACACACCAAACAAGAGGGGCCAAATTTCATTTATTGGAAATCTATTGCTCTGCATAAATGAATCCACCATTTTTAAATCATTATTTTAGTGGCAATTAAGATTAAGATAATATTTTGTTTGGAAGTGTGTTAGGAAGATGTTAAAGCTCTCACATTTTCCAAAACTTTACTTTTATCTTTTGCTTTCTCGTTTCTTCTGTCAAAACTTTCATTCTCGAATTCAGAATAATATTCAGAATAATATGCACATTGATTGGTTGTTTATAAATGGTTTCTAATTAGGTTAATGTATTCCAATGGATACATTGAATTTGCCTAAGATATCATCAAGCAAAGCTTTTTGGCACTAGAAGTTTTGAATTTATTAGTCATCAGTTATAAATTTATCAGTTATACACGCACTATAGATTCAATAATTTTCATAATCTTTATAAAAATACAAAATGAGAACGAGGAAGTGTAAGATTTTACGAGCTAGATCCATTTATTTACGCTAACCGATCCCAATTTATTTTTGCACTAAAATTTTATTATTTTTGTTGTCCCGTTCTTTTCAAGTCTACTTCTTGCATTTTTAAAGCAAGCTCTCTAATGCATACTTTACCTTTTTTTTTTAATCCAAAACGATTAAGAAGTGAACTATGCAATTGTTTAATCCTCATTTCTTGCACAAATTGCGTTTATCCTCTTTTTTATTGTGAAAACAATTTTGAATTTTTATTATTTTTATTAATGATAGATAAAATATCATTTAATGCTCATCAGTTGGCCTATAAATAGGGAGTCGAGATTATCTATACTATTTTTATGTATCACATTGTGTACCAACAGTTATGTATAAATGATGATGTCATACTCTGATGTCAGCCTAATCATTTATAACTATTGTATCACATGTAGTACACACTATACTACACAAAAGTGATACAAGTGATCTCAACTAATAAATAGTCCAGCACATGTTTTTAATAAAATTTGACTTTGTATTTTCACTATTAAAGCTAATATCAGTTATCAACAAAACAAAATTATATCCTCTCATGTTGCTTTAATGTTGATAATTAGGGGAGTGTTTGGTTTAATTATGTGTAAGAAGGGGATTAAAGGTCATTTACAATGGATCGGAGGTGTTGAATTTTTATTTTCAACTATTGAAACCAACGTAGGGTGTTGAAACATTTTTTAAGTAGTTGAATTTTTTTTTGTTAAATAAATTCAATAGGTGTTGAAAAAAGAGGTGGGACCCGTTTTTTGCCATGAGGCACCACCTGATTGGGCCGAAAATGGCACGTGAACGACACCGCCCATCTAGACGCGTCTAGCGCTGCTTTTTTACTTTTTTCCTGATATGGTCACTTGTCGTTTGCTGATTGGTCACTGAAATTTTTTTGGTTAAAATCATCCGAATTTTTCAAAGACAATTATCTTATATCAAAAAAAAATTATTTTTTTACACCAAAATTCATAATTTTTTTTCTCTTTAAATAGAGTCCTTTTTCATTTGATTTGGACACAGAAAAAACACTATTTTTTCAATATAAAATTCTCAATTATCATTCATTTTTCACAAAAAAAAAAAATCCTCTTGTTAGTGAAATGGATCTCAATAATAACAATTTCAACACTGAAAATTCGGGTAATTTATAGCTTTATGTCATTTGTTGATTCATATTTATTTAATTGCAATTAAAAAAATTAATTAAGTAAGAAGTATTTTTTAATTATAAATGATAATAATAATTATTATTATTTTATTAATCATAAAAATATAAAATATAAAATAAAATAAAAGTGGTGGGGTATAGGATGATGAGTTGAATAAACAAAATCATTATAAAATTAAAAATTGAATGAGATTTTGAATTATTAGATGAAAGAGAGAGAAAGTGTTAAAATGGATATTGAAAAATTTGGAGGTTCAAAACCATGGTCTAATCTGGTTTTGTTGATTTGATTGGGAAACAAACAGGCAGCACTCCCACAGGGTATTGTCCCCTTTGTCTTTGCCAAAGAGTACAACGTCCACCCTGATATTCTCAGCACCGGGTAACTACTTTTCCCCCTTTCTCTTTAGAATACTAAAACCCCCCCCCCCCCCCATCTCATAATAAATTTTATCAAAATTTTATGAGTACTACTTAAAATTAAGAAAAAATAATTACAATTAAAATAGCGAGTGATTAAATACTCCCTCCGTCCCAGAACAATCTTCACACTTTCCCTTTTGGGCGTCCCAAAACTTACTTCACACATTTAAAACTTACCTAAAATGGAAAGGAATCTTTACTATTCCCTCCACTCATTCTCTCTCCTACATTATTTTAATACTCACAACACCATTATAATTTACTATTCCCTCCACTCATTCTCTCTCCTATTTTATTTTCACACTCACAACATTTTCAATATAATACTCCCTCCTTAAAACCCGTGCAAACAGTGTTTGTGAATTAAGCTCTGGGACGGAGGGAGTATAAAATATAAAATAGTAAGTTCATTTTTGTTTTTAGTATAACACGTGAATTTCATTAAATACGAAATTGTTATCAAATTTCCATTTGAAAATAGTATACTCCCTCCGTCCCGGAACAATCTTCACACTTTCCCTTTTGGGCGTTCCAAAATTTACTTCACACATTTAAAACTTACCTAAAATGGAAAGGAATTTTTACTATTCCCTTCACTCATTCTCTCTCCTACATTATTTTAATACTCACAACACCATTATAATTTACTATTCTCTCCACTCATTCTCTCTCCTATTTTATTTTCACACTCACAACACTTTCAATATAATACTCCCTCCTTAAATCCAGTGCAAACAGTGTTTGTGAATTATGTTCCGGGACGGAGGGAGTATTTGTTATGAAATGCTCAAATCATTATTGATACTCTATTAAAAATACTGTCCATAACAGATTTTATTATTTTATAAGAATATTTACATTTTAATTACTTTTTAACATAACAAGTAAGTCGAGCAAGAAAGACATTACGGGATGGTGATAAGAAAACACTATTTTTTAAATTAGTCTAAAAATTAATTTACTGAATATAACCTTTTTGAGAAATTGTTATTTTTAAATAAATAAGTATTCTAAGCATAGCCTTCAAATAAAAATAAAATATACCCAATTTTATATGAAAGAATAAAACATTTCAATTAAAGAAAGTTTTAGATATAGCAAGATATAATAAATAAAATATATTTATAAATGAAGTTGAACTTATTTCTTTTCTTTCTAGTTCCTACTCTTACCTTGTTAAGAGTTAAGAAACTCATTACTAGCTATTTTTAGGATATTTTTAATTGATTTGATATTTCCTTATCAAACAAGTTTAATCTTATAATCTCTTAAAATTTCTTAACGTTAAAAGATTAATTTGGTTAGCAAACACATCCTTAATACTTTTTTCGTCCCTAAAAGATTGTTCTGTTGTACATTTTACAATTATTAAGGAAGAGCTGCACCTTCTTGTACCTTAGTAGATTTGCACTAACATTCATGCCTAAGTTTAGAAATGAGACATATTTTTTGGGACAAATCAAAATGACAAATGAGACAATCTTTCAAGGACGGAGGGAGTATCACTTTTAAAATTTGGTCAAATATCAGTATTCATCCTTTTTTATGGTGTTTTTTATTTTTTTATTTATGGTTATGATAATAACAAAAAAAATATGAATACACGACCAAACTTCATTTTAAACCAGCTTCCATATTCTCTCTCTCTCTCTCTCTCTCTCTCTCTCTCTCTCTCTCTTTTCAATTTACTAAATGTTTATTGTTGTGATTTAAAATTGCAGGGTTATATTTGGAATGTTAGTTGCGTTGCCAATAACACTAGTGTACTACATTTTGTTGGGGCTATGATATGAGCATCTACAAATTTGTTTTGTTGGCAAAATATAATGGCAATGTCAAAATCCCTTAATTTATTAGGTTTATATATTGTAAAATTAGGTTTGTAGTCCTATTAATTACTTGGAAAACAATTCTCTTTTGCTTCTAATATTCTTCCCTCTTTTTCATTTCTTTAGTTACCTGAGTTTTGTGCTCACACACACACACACAAACACAAACACACACATACTCCCTCGGTTCCAATATAAATATTAATTAATACTCCCTCTATTTCCAACCTAGATGAACACTTTGATTTTTCACGTAAATTAATGAGTGAGTATTATATTGAAAATATTGTGAGTGTGAAAATAAAATAGGAGAGAGAATGAGTGGAGAGAATAGTAAATTATAATGGTGTTGTGAGTATTAAAATAATGTAGGAGAGAGAATGAGTGGAGGGAATAGTAAAGATTCCTTTTCATTTTAGAAAATGTGCACGTAGGTTTTGGAACGCCCAAAATGAAAAGTGTGCATTTAGGTTGGGGACGGAGGGAGTATTTGATTATTAATTTTGAAGCGAATATAGTATAAATTAATTGAAAACTCATTTCTTTTTTCTCAATTTTTGGTTGTTCTCAAAATTAACTCGCCGTCTAGGTTGTAATATATGTTCCCCTTCAACATAGGCTTTTTTTTCTTTCCCTATCGAAAATGATTAAACATTCTAGTACAAACCGAAAATATAATTTTCGGTTGCAACATACAATAAGATAATATTTTGATTTATTATAATTCGTAAAGAAGATATAACTACTTCACTTGTCCCCCGAATTTGGCATGTACCGTATAATAGTTCAAAACTTTATTGCATAATAGTTCAAAACTTTATTACAAACAAAAATTCATATTTTTTCAGGCATAAGTTGAAATTCATTTTACTTTTTTATATATATTATCCACTTAATGCCAATAAATGTAATTTATGTTACTATATAAATTAGATTTAGAGTTTTGGTCATGAAACTAGTGCTATATTTGTGTGTTAATTATTTGGGCATGAAACTATTTCAAACAAAGTTAAATTTTAAGCAAATATCTATGTAAAAGTTATATATAAAAGATAAAAATAATAATTCCTCTGTCCTACCTAAGCTTACAATAAACATTTACAAAAAATTTAATTATATTTTATAGTTTATAAGGACTATAATAATAAATAAATTATTTTAATTTAAATATATGGATTTAATATTTAAATATTAGTTATATGAACTTTAATGTTTTTGTAAAAATATTATAATTTTTTAAGCAATTGACTATTTATTCATGCTAGTTAAAGTGAATTGCAAACCTTTTAATATTAAAAGGCCCAATAAGTGAGTCAAAAATCAGTTGAGGTCATAAACACCATCCTCATTATCGCTCTTTGTTTCTCTTTCTCTATCGCGCGTATATTCTGAAGTTTTTATCCACCGTTTTATCTCACTATATATCATAAATTTCACGGCACATCAATCTCAAATGATTTACACTTGTTCCCAATAATATCATAAAGCCTTCAAAATATCGACAATTTTTAAATGACAGAATTAAATAACTGTTAACATTCGTTGTTTTTCAAGGAAAATCCTTCTTGTGGGTTTCAACTTAAATTATTGAAATTAATCAATAACAATTTCTATGTCACACTACAAGAAAAACAGGTTTTAGCGACGGAAAAATCCGTCGCTAAAAGCCAAAAATCCGTCGCTAAAGGCATTTAGCGACGGATTAGCGACGGAAAAAATCTGTCGCTAAAACCCTTGTCGCTAAATATTAACGACAGATTTTTGAGCTGTCGTTAAAGTAACGACGGATAATTCCGTCGCTAAAACTCAAAAATCCGTCGCTAAATGTTGAAAAGGAATGACAAAATTAATGTATTGGCGACATTAATAACGACGGATTTAACGACAGAAATTTCCGTCGCTAAATTTATTCCAAATTTTCACAATTTTTTTAATTTTTTTAAATTTTCTTTTTTCAATATTTTTTATTTTTGATATATCAAATTACCGACGAATATTTCCGTCGCTAATTTGATATTTTTTTATTAAAAAATTATATATATATATATATATATATATATATATATATATATATATATATATAAAAAAGTAAATATTTTTATATTATATAATTTTATTTCTTTAAAAATTATTAGTAATAATTCTTAATAATAATACTAATAATGATGCTATTGTTAATAATTCAATTAAATAATTGAATATATAATTATTATTATATAATTAATAATAACACTTAATAATAATGTTAATAATAACTAGTAATAATACATAATATCAAAAAAGTAAACGTTTTTATATTATATACTTTTATTTCTTTAAAAATTATTAGTAATAATACTTAATAATAATACTAATAATGATGCTATTGTTAATTATTCAATTAAATAATTGAATATATTAATAATTATTATTATATAATTAATAATAATACTTAATAATAACTAGTAATAATACATAATATCAAAAGAGTAAATATTTTTATATTATATACTTTTATTTCTTTAAAAATTATTAGTAATAATACTTAATAATAATACTAATAATGATGCTATTGTTAATTATTCAATTAAATAATTGAATATATTAATAATTATAATTATATAATTAATAATAATACTTAATAATAATATTAATAATAACTAGTAATAATACATAATATCAAAAAAGTAAATAATTGAATATATTAATAATTATTATTATATAATTAATAAAAATTATTAGTAATAATACTTAATAATAATACTAATAATGATGCTATTGTTAATTATTCAATTAAATAATTGAATATATTAATAATTATAATTATATAATTAATAATAATACTTAATAATAATATTAATAATAACTAGTAATAATACATAATATCAAAAAAGTAAATAATTGAATATAGGGCATACCCTATAGGGTATACCCTATAGGGTATACCCATATACCCAATAGGGTATAGAGTATACCCTAGAGGGTATAGGATATAGGGTATAGGGTATACCCTATAGGATATACCCATATACCCAATAGGGTATAGAGTATAAGGTATAGAGTATAGGATATACCCTATAGGGTATAGGGTATAGTCTATAGGGTATAGGGTGTATGGTATAGGGTATAGGGTATACCCTATAAGGTATAGGGTATAGGGTGTATGGTATAGGGTATAGGGTATAGGGTGTATGGTATAGGGTATAGGGTATACCCTATACCCTATGCCCTATGCCCTATACCCTATACCCTATACCCTATACCCTATACCCTATACCCTATACCCTATAGGGTATACCCTATACCTTATACCCTATACCCTATACCCTATACCTTATACCCTATACCCTATACCTTATAACTTATACCCTATACCCTATATCCTATACCTTATACCATATACCCTATACCCTATAGGGTATACCCTATACCTTATACCCTTTAGGGTATACCCTATACCCTATAGGGTATACCTTATACCCTATGCCCTATAGGGTATACCCTATACCCTATGCCCTATGCCCTATTCCCTATACCCTATTCCCTATACCTTATACCCTATGCCCTATACTCCTAGCGCCCCATGTGGTATACCATATACCTTATACCCATAGTATACCCTATACCCTATAGTGGTATACCTTATATCCTATGCCCCATAGTGGCATACCCTATACCCTAGCGCCCCACGCCTCTATACCCTATACCCTATACCCTATACTCCTATGCATACCCTATGTGGTATAAATCTATACCTTATTCCCTATACCCTATTCCCTATACCTTATACCCTATACCCTATACCTTATAACTTATACCCTATACCCTATATCCTATACCTTATACCATATACCCTATACCCTATAGGGTATACCCTATACCTTATACCCTATAGGGTATACCACATACTACTATAGGGTATACCTTATACCACATGCCTATATGGGGTATACCCTATACCCTATGCCACATGCCCTATTCCCTATACCCTATTCCCTATACCTTATACCATATGCCCTATACCCTATGCCCTATAGGGTATACCCTATACCTTATACCCTATAGGGTATACCCTATACCCTATAGGGTATACCTTATACCCTATGCCCTATAGGGTATACCCTATGCCCTATGCCCTATACCCTATACCCTATACCCTATAGGGTATACCCTATACCTTATACCCTATACCCTATACCTTATACCCTATACCCTATACCTTATAACTTATACCCTATACCCTATATCCTATACCTTATACCATATACCCTATACCCTATACCCTATAGGGTATACCCTATACCTTATACCCTATAGGGTATACCCTATACCCTATAGGGTATACCTTATACCCTATGCCCTATAGGGTATACCCTATACCCTATGCCCTATGCCCTATACCTTATACCCTATACCCTATACCCTATTCCCTATACCCTATACCCTATGCCCTATACCCTATGCCCTATAGGGTATACCCTATACCCTATGCCCTATGCCCTATACCTTATACCCTATTCCCTATACCTTATACCCTATGCCCTATACCTTATTCCCTATACCCTATACCCTATTCCCTATACCCTATACCTTATGCCCTATACCCTATAGGGTATACCCTATACCCTATGCCCTATGCCCTATACCTTATACCCTATACCCTATAGAATATACCCTATACCATATACCCTATTGGATATACCCTATACCATATACCCTATTGGATATACCCTATAGGGTATAGTGTATAAAGTATATGGTATATGGTATAGGGTATAGGGTATAGGGTTTAGGGTTTAGGGTATAGGGTATAGAGTGTAGGGACGGGTAAAATTCTTTAATTTTTATTTAAAAGTGTATAGTTTTTTTATTTTTTATGAATATAAATAAGTATTTTGGACATTTTTTAGTATTGAAGTTTTTTTTTCAAAAATTTATATAAAAAAAGTTAGAAAAAAAAAATAAACAAATGAAAGTATAATAAAGAAATCAGGGACGGGTAAAATTCTTTATTTTTTATTTATAAATGTTTGTTTTTTTATTTTTTATGAATATAAATAATTATTTTGGACACTTTTTAGTATTGAATTTTTTTCAAAAAGTTATTTAAAAAAAGTTAGAAAAAAAATAAACAAATGAAAGTATAATAAAGAAATCAGGGACGGTTAAAATTCTTTAATTTTTATTTATAAATGTATATTTTTTTTATGAATATAAATAAATATTTTGGACATTTTTTAGTAGTGAAGTTTTTTTCAAAAAGTTATATAAAAAAAGTTAGAAAAAAATAAACAAATGAAAGTATAATAAAGAAATCAGGGTCGGGTAAAATTCTTTAATTTTCATTTATAAACGTATAGTTTTTTTATTTTTTATGAATATAAATAAATATTTTGGACACTTTTTAGTATTGAAGTTTTTTTCAAAAAGTTATATAAAAAAAGTTAGAAAAAAAATAAACAAATGAAAGTATAATAAAGAAATCAGGGACGGGTAAAATTCTTTAATTTTTATTTATAAATGTATAGTTTTTTATTTTTTATGAATATAAATAAATATTTTGGACATTTTTTAGTATTGAAGTTTTTTTCAAAAAGTTACATAAAAAAAGTTAATTTTTTTTAAAAAAACAATTTCCGTCGCTAAATCCGTCGCTAAATCCGTCGGTAAGTTATTTTTGTAAAATCCGTCGCTAAATCCGTCGGTATTTTAAAAGAAAAATATTTTTTATTTTTTATTATTTAGCGACAGAATAATTCCGTCGGTAATTTATTTTTGTTAAATCCGTCGCTAAATCCGTCGCTAATTTTAAAAAGAAAAATATTTATTTATTTTTTATTTATTTAGCGACAGAAAAAATCCGTCGTTAAAAAATTTTGTAATCCGTCGTTATTCCGTCGCTAAATCCGTCGCTAAAATGGGCGGGCTTTTTTGGCGCCACTATTGCGACGGATTAGTGACAAATTCATGTCTGTCGCTAAAATCCGTCGCTAATCCGTCGCTAAATCCGTCGGTAACTGATTTTTTCGTTTTATTTTGCTTCCGTCGTTAATCCGTCGCTATTCCGTCGCTAATAGCGACAGAATTTGGTCCGTCGCTAATTTCCGTCGCTATTTGGCAGTTTTCTTGTAGTGTCATTCGTCCCTTCAATTTAGGTATTTTTTGAATCATTTACTTTTTTTTTTTTGAATTATTTTTATTATTTGGAAATTTTTAAGATTCTGCACTTATTTCATACTCCTTACGTCCTACTCGACTTATGTCAATTTGCCATTTTGGGCGTCCCATTCGACTTACGATATCCCACAATAGCAAGTTTATATTATTTTTATATTTCATTTGACCCACTTGTTATACTAACAATAACAATCCCCTTACTATTTCTGCTACGCATTCTCTCTCATATTTTACTTTTCATACTCAAAATACCTCATTCACTCATTCTCTCTCTCCTTTTATTAGTATTTATTAATCACCGTGCCGAAAAAGAAAATCCTAATTCGGATGGGACGGAGGGAGTATTGTTTATGATTGATTTTAAGAAATTAACTCATTTATTATAGTTGCATTTATTATAGTTGCATGTATATTTCGAGATTTAATTATTGTAATTTCTTATTTTTTTTCCAAATTTTTGTCTAACCTGGTGTATATATTAATTTTTAAAATTTTAGGGTATAACTTTTTAGGTTACAATATTATACTATTTTTATACTCTATTATTTTTCGACCGTTATTTCATGATATTTATAATCGGTTTATAAATAATTAAGTAATTTTTTGGATTTCAGTAAATATTTTAAGATTCAAATTTGGAAAATTATTATTTTCCCAAAATATCTGTAAACTTTCATATATTTAATCATCTATGTTAATATTTTATTTAATTGATCAAATTTGAATTTTTTAGATTCAAAATATTGTAAATAGAATATTGTACAATGCTTCAATAATAAACTTACGATTCAACATTAATTGTGTATGTGTTTAGTATGGAGCATTAGTTCTTTTTTAAACCATTGTATTAATTGTTTTAAGCCTAAATTGTTTTGAATGTAAGGGTAGTAATCATTTTTGAAAGTTTAAATTAAATGATTTTAACTGTTAATAAATGCTCATCATGCTCAACAATTAATTACATAATTAATGTTGCATTTATTTAATATTGACTGAATAGTTGAGAAAATGTATCTAGACAATATTGTGGCTTATAGGGAGTTTTGTAGGAAAATGTGGCTTGATGAAGTGTTTAATGCACTTGAGCCATTATATATACTAGTATTAACCCGTCGATACTCGACGGGGCATAATAATAGTAATTGATTAAGAAATAAAAAGTTAATTTTAAACTGTGATTTTATGCCCACCCCTATGGTTACTCATGGGAATTATGATTATTAGATACCCATTCTCTGTCTTGAGATCGATCATCTATCAGTTGCATATTCAACTTGTGTAGTGTTAGAAGTGCTTATCAAACTTCAAACGGTTATAATATCCAAAAGCGGAGAAGAGGAACTATAAGTTTTTTTACTTATAAACAATGAAGAGCGTTTCAGCAGAGAGTACATTTCTGTTCATCCAATCTTTTTGTGACCTCTAGTATCCAGAGAAGCAACCATGCCTCTTTAGGTTTTAGCTACCAAAATACTTCCTTTACCAAATTACTCAAGATTCACGTGGCATTTTTTTATAGCAAAGAACGTTAAAATTTAACGTGAAATGTCATATTTGCCCCTAACAAATCATACGTGGGCATGATAACATAAGTTAGGTTTTTAACAATTTTTTCATTGATTCACAGCAAAAGATCAATGTGGGAAAGGGGTTTGCCAAAAATTCAATGTTGGTAGTCACATTGCAACAGTTGAAAAAACTCGGATAACTAACATGTATTTGCCCAACATTATACATCATGTTTCGAATTTAACATAAAACTGACTACTGTAACGCAATAATTCATTTTGCATTGCAATTTATATCAACAACAAAAAACTCGCAATAAACCAAGAATGATGGTTGAAAATCTTAAGATCTATCGTCCCACAAACATAAGTAGCTAAAATCAGAGAGTAGCTGAAATAGGCGAAGAATGCCTGTCTACAACACTCATTCTGGATCAAGGGAACCACCAGGTACCAGCTGCATTAAATACATAATTATATTGTCAATTTGTCTCAGATTATATCAGAGAGTGTTATATAATGGATATGATACTTACAATCACAATATTGTTTTCATTAAGTAAAATTTAATCAAGTTGTGTTATTCTTCTACCTTCAGGTGTGAATTCACTGTAGTAACGGAAAAAAACAACAAAAAGAAGAGGCATCAGCGAATGATATCATCAAATATGTCCATAAAATTTGGAAATATAAGACTCCGTGTAATGTATCTACAAATGCACTTTTCATTTACCTTCTAACTAAAATATCTGGAAATAAGAAATTTACATATGGTTATAGAGATTTCGCACATGTAGGAACAATGTCAGAAGCACTACGGGCTGCATCAGTAGCATCAACGACAGCAATTTCAATATTAGCCTTCTTAAAGCAGGAGCATCATTAACTCCATCTCCGGTCATTCCACAAATGTGCATCTAGCTTGCATGCGCTTTACTATCTCGTATTTGTGCTCTTAAATAAAAATCACGAGAATGAACAATATATAATAAAAAATATAGACCAAAAGGGGGAGAGAGAAAGAGAAGTTAACAATATATAAATGGTGTACCGGGGAAAACACCAGCAAAACCATCAGCTTTTTCAATGAGATCGTCAATTGGTAAAGCAGCAATGGACTCGTCCTTGTTTTGTCCCAGTAAAGCAGATGAAGGATACATGTTTTCACTACATATAGAGATAAAAGAGAAGACATGTAACAAATCAAACCACATCTATAGAGCGTGCAAGTGAAAGTTGATACAAACAACAGACTTTAATACAAATATAAATCCTAGGTAACAGTACATCCACTTGTTCCCATTATACTATGTTAACTTATCCTGTGACAGATGCTTTGCTCCTTTTTTGTTCCTTTCCTTGTCTAAAATATGTATAAATTTCATCATGGAAATAGTGTCTCATAGGAAGAATAGCTGACCTTGCCCCAGTGATGGCCACAAACTGTTGAACTTTGTCACGGTGTCCCCTGCCTAACTTGTTCTGTCAAGTAAATTCATCAATAAAAAAAAAGTTCTGAACTTGGTTAGATAATCTATTACATCACAAGGTCAATATAAGCTAAGAAATAGGGTGTTCTTTTAGATTAGCAAGCATTGCTTAAGTAAATACCTTAGAAAAACATTAGGTTCAACTGATTATCCTAAAATTATTGTTCAAAGCTTAGATAGATTTAAAATAAAAAAAAAGTGGGAACATCATTCAGGGATGGATGGAGCATAAAGGTGTATGGATACAAAAATCACGAGAAACAACAATATATAAAAAAAAATATAGACCAAAAGGGGGAGAGAGAAAGAGAAGTTAACAATTTATAAATGGTGTACTATACCGGGGAAAACACCAGCAAAACCATCAGCTTTCACAATGAGATCGTCAATTGGTAAAGCAGCAATGGACTCGTCCTTGTTTTGTCTCAGTAAAGCCGATGAAGGATACATGTTGGTATTCCTCCTCCTTGAACCTTCTGAAAGAATCTCACCTCGCCTTCCTTTATGCCATTCTCGTGACAAAACGTACACAGTAGGGTCCCTCCCTTCTTGTCAGTGCCGTTATCTGTAGCATATATATAGGCTCTGTGCATCCTTATTTCTATGAGTTAATGAAACACACACACACACACATTACACAACAAATAATAAAACTTTACCGGGCAGTTACAACTACGTAGAGAACAAACAACAACATAAAAGACTGCCACAATTTCCACAATTTCTTCCTATTCTTTAAACCAAACATGCTTTATTAACATTCTACTTCTTGCTTTGAAATAAGAATGAAGATAAATTACAAGTGGAAATGACAGGTATAATCAAAGGCAGAATATTTTATACATATAATAAGGGTCTTATTGAATCCTTGTGCACAATATTGAGCATTTAAAACAACATTAGCGACAACATTTGCTTATTCTGCAGTTAATAAGGCGGCAGCAAAGTGGAGAAGCAAAGAAAGAGAAAGCATATGTTATAGGTATGGGCATACATACTGTTCAAAATATATAAAATGGATTACTAAGCAGTCATGTTTAGGGCCATAATATAATAGGAAAATATATGTGATATAAAGGCATTGAAAATTAGCTTCAGCATTGTTAGATAAATCACAAAGTACTAAATAAAACGAAGTCAATTCTTGGTTATTCGTTGGTTCAAAACTAATCAGAAATCACAAAGTACTAAATAAAAAATTGGTTCAAACAGAGTATAAATAAATAAAACCAAGTCAATGCTTGAAAACTCATTGATTCAAAACTAATCAGAAATCACAAAGTACTAATATTGGTTCAAAACTAATCAGAAATCACAAAGTACGAACTAAAATATTGGTTCAATCTCCCACGCTAAGAAAAATAAAACACAAACTCTTCATGCTTGCCTAATGAATCTATTTTTCCTGCTTCATTTGTTTGATTTCTTTAGTAACCGATAGTTGGGCTTCCTCACTATTCGAAACATCGCCCAACAAACGTTTTCTTGGAGTTATGTCCTCATATGTTGATGTTGAACAACTATCCCCCATAAATTCCACAGGATGACCCTACATTGAATAAAATAAGCATAATAAATAACATGCACACTTAATTTGTCATGAAAAGAAAATAACAAAAAAAAGTGAAGTAGAAGAAAAAATAAAATTGACAATGGATTACCCCATCATTATCATTCAGGTTGGACACATTTTCAACTTCTACATTTGGTCTAGAAGCCACCTCCTGCAGTTTAAAACAATTAAAAAAATATTATTTATGGCATAATATTGATAGACAATGTAATATAGTTTGCACTTACATCAGAATTTGCCAATGATAAAAATTGTGCAATGGTGACTGCATCCTCTGTTATTTTCTTCACCGTGAAAGATCGTTTCTCATCGGAAGAATCCATGGTTCGTTGGTCGACCTCAACCTTGAACAAACATTGCCTTCCAAATATATTGCAAAAGGATTCGGGCAATTGATCTGCTATATAATAAATATCATTTAACATCCTATAACCATACATTACAATTTTTTGTTGAAAAATAATAAGATAAATTAGTACCTCTGAAACTTCAACAAGAACTTCAGCAGTAGACATCTTAAGCAAGGAAGAAGCGATACCATCAAATAGCACAAAATAAGCTTCGACGGCATTTGTATCGTTTGTATCCACGACAACAATCCTAATTTTGAACCTAAATGAAAAGAAATTATAAATAATAATACGAATGAAGAGTATATACATAGTTGTAACCGACACAAGTTTATTTATTAAACCTCGAGACGGTGTTGTCATAAGGGGTACTGCATTTTGGACAACTCTTTGTGTTCTTATCAATTCCTTTATTACACCTTGAATTACTGCATGCATCATAATACCACCTAGCATGTGAATCCACTTCATATATGGTAGCTAATGTGGTATAGATGCCAACCTGTAATGTCATGATTATATAGCCGAAGAGTATATGCATAAGTGTAATCGACAAAAGTTTCTTAAATATTTATGGCATACCTCTCTGCATTTTAACAAATCAGCGATTGTCTTGACTTCTGCAAATTTTGTCCACTCGTCACTATTGATAATCTTGCTATCATCGGTGACAGGCAAGGTACGACTATTAGATGTTAATCCACTGTCACGCCTATTATAAAATAGCGATAAAAAAAACATGGTTACTTCACACAAACAAATAAAATATTGATAATGAGATGAAAATGAACTTCACACAAATAAATAAACAACATTCTTTAATAAATGCATAGATTATCATTAAAGTTTAAGGTACCAACTTGTTTAGAAACTCTGTTACTTCGGGAATAGATGGATTGATAAGAATCTTTGACGCGTGCTTCATGGTACAAACACGGGCCTTTCCTGTATAATGATTGTTAATGTCACACATTAAGTAATAATACTTTTTTAAAAAATATATAAAAAAATATTAAAATTAGAATAAATATTTAATCATATTTACCTTGAAATCTCAACAACATTATGAAATGCAAAACCAATATAATCGATTCTTTTGTATTTTCAGCTCTATTGTTTTTTAATTCTTCCCCAAAAGACTCCCATAAAATAACACATAGTTCGAATTCGCTGTCACGATATTAGAAGGCAATACATAAATTTAATAAAATATTTATAATTTATTTTGCTTCATTACTCATTTAAATGCTCTTTTATATAACATATCCATTATCAACTAGTCTAACGTCCAACTTCTTAGCCTTGGCTGCAGACACGTAATCAAAATTATTCAAAGGTAATGCAACCTCACCGATTACATCTATCACAAAAAAGAACAACAATATCATGTTAGTGAATATTCTTATTTTTTTAGAAGCTAAAAAGTTGTGTGAGGTATAATACTCACCCAATACAAAATTCGCTTTGATAGTATTTTCGGGATCATTCGAAAAAAGGTTAAAGGGTGTGAACTCAAAACCATTATCAAAAATTTGGACAAATGTCTCGACTTCGGATACTTTGGTGGCTAAACCTATGGATAGCTTTCATTCATGATTTACTTTTGCTTTTTGGTAAATAGTAGTAACATTTTGTTCAACTCCAAAATTAGATTTTTTTTTTCACTTGACCTTCTGTAAACTTCGCCTTCAATGTGTTCGGCATATTACTCGAGACAATGGCCTGAATTTTAGATCCCTA
Source organism: Adenophora triphylla var. japonica (assembly GCA_022495995.1). Classification (NCBI taxonomy): domain Eukaryota; kingdom Viridiplantae; phylum Streptophyta; class Magnoliopsida; order Asterales; family Campanulaceae; genus Adenophora; species Adenophora triphylla. The sequence goes on from JAFEMH010000183.1 coordinate 43,241, forward strand.
ATAAAAATATACAATATAATTAATAAAAATGGAAAATTAAAATAATTAATATGTTAATAATGCTAAATATATTGAAAGATGAAGAAGTAAATAAAGAAAAATGTCCATCGCTGATGATGAGTAGATTTTATACATATCATTTACCTATGTTTCCGGATTATTTACATTAACTTTTTATGTATCTAGTTCAGTTTTGATGTTATTTGAGTGATATTTTGTAATGTGAGGTTTTGTGAGGAATGATACACTTTAAGGGTAGTTTGGTATTTTTCTTTGTAATTGGTTGTGGAATCTCATGAAATCGAAGAGTGCAAGTCATTTGTCAATGAAAAAGGGCAACAAACTGGCCAAGGTTCAAGCTCGGGGTCAAACAAAGTCAAGGGACGAAGGCCATGTCAAAGCTGAGTCAAAGTTGGAGAGTTCTGCACAGGGCACGAGTGGACTGAGGTGAGCACGACTGAAGAAGGCTTGGTCACGACTTGGGAACGAGTGGAAAACCAAGGCACGAGGAAGAAAAACTGATCAGAACGAGTGGGAGGAAGAGGCACTACTCGTGATCACGACTTGGACTGAAGGGCACGACTCGTGCCAATTAGCATGACTCGTGCCAGAACGCGTATTGTGACGTCAACACGGATTTTGGAGCAGATTTTCATGGATTTTCTTCCTTTATTTTCCTGGTTAGTTTAGGACTTAATTAAGGAGTATATATACTCCCCTTAGAAGACCTTTTGGGTACCTTTGATTTTATTTTTCTTGCCTAGGTTTTTAAAGCATTGAAGGATTTTGGATTTTCAAGGTTTTGCAATTTTTCCAGGTTTGATGTATTATTGCTATTCATACTTTGTGATCTTTATCATGAATATGAGTAGCTAAATTCCCTTTTTCATGGATTGGATGTAGTAGTTGTCGAATCTCTATGCTATTAAGATTTTAATTTATTCAAACTTTCTCGTTCATATTTGATGAAATATTTATCATTCGATTTATTTGGTTTAGATTGTTGCACTAGCGTGGACAATTTATCTAAAGCTCACTATTTCATTAATTAGGTTTGATTGTTGACCTAGCGGAATTCAAGAAAACCTAGATTCGTTTATTTCTCAATTGCTTAATGAATTTCTTGAGTATTGTTTTGACCTAGCGGAATTTACAATACGATAGAAATATTAGGGTTGCAATCCGAACATCAAACGTCCCAACCCTTAGTCAAGTGAAAGAATCTTTGAACGAGATTGTCATTTTATTTAATAAATCTTAGCATAGAGAGGAGATAACTATGAAACCCAATCCGTGAATTCCTTTGATCTGATTAAATCTGTGTTTCTTGCTTTCTTGTTTTCTTCAATTAAATAGTTTAATTTCTCGTTTTAGTAATTTAGTTAATAAATCAAATCAAAAACCCCTTTTTGTTATGTTCTGCACCACTTGAATTAACTTGTTAAACACACGAGTCTCTGTGGTTCGACCCTTACTATTGTACATTGCTACTTCGGTGACTTGTACACTTGCAAGGTATTTTTATTACGCAGTGGAATTTTCTCCATCAAGTTTTTGGCGCCGTTGCCGGGGACTTGTTGTGATTTTTAACAAGTTTATTTAATCGGTGCATGTTTGGTCGCCGGTCATTGGATCCTAAGTTGGTTCCTTTGAACGACGATATCGACAAAGTTGAGAGAGGCATTCCCTCTACTCAAGTGTGCGAAACTGATTTTGAAACTTCTGTCACCGAGACAGAGGTAACTTTGAGTGACTTAGAAACTTCTTCCACCGAGGGAGAAGAATTTGAATTTGTTATGGATTTGCAAGCACCCAGTATGGATGCCTTTTCTAGGCCTCGAGTTGACACGTCTGTGTCATGTATTGTGTTGACTGGTGCAACAAAAAGTTATGAGGTAAAAGGCCATCTGTTTAACATGATCCCTCAGTTTCATGGCCTCCCCTCTGAAGATTCTTTGAATTTCTTGAGGGAATATATGATGATTGTGTCAAGTTTTCCGTTGAGAGAAGGTGTGACTGATGAGCACCTAAGACTGAAATGTTTTCCCTTTGCTTTGAGAGATAATGCTAAGATGTGGCTTATGTTGCTTCCGCCTAGGAGCATTACCACTTGGGATGAGTTACATGATTTATTCCTAAGAAAGTATTTCCCACATGCCACGTTAGCCACCTTTAGACAGAAAATCATTGGGTTCACACAGGACTCATTTGAGGCATTTCATGAAGCATGGGACAGATTTAAGATGCTTTTGGTGCAGTGTCCCCACCATAATTTTTCTTTACCATTATTGCATCAGACTTTTTATGGGGGGTTGACACAAGCCGATCAGGCTATGGTTGACAACGCAGCCGAAGGCTCTTTAGGAGCCAAAACTGCGGATGAGACCCAAGACCTTTTTGAGAGACTGGCATCTAATTCGCAACAGAAGGGGTCAAGGGGTAAAATAAATAGTGTGAATGGAATAAGGATGAATGATGAGCTTTCAAAACAAATTGCACTTCTTAATCAAAAACTTGATAAGTTGGCCATGTGTAGTACTTCCAATTCTGCTTCCAATGTGTCATCTGTTGGTAATGTCATGCATGATAGTTGTGTAACTTGTGATTCTAACACTCATTCTTATGAAGTTTGCCCCACCACTAGCCCCCATTTATATGAGCAGAAACAGGTACAGGCGATGCAAGCATATATGCAGAGGTTCCCGCAGAACAATCCATTTTCACAGACATACAATCTGGGGTGGGGGAAGCATCCTAATTTTTCTTGGGGAGGAAACCAACAGCCGAATAAAACTCTCCATCCCCAACCACCACCGCAGGGGCCTTATGAAAGGAAAAGAGAGCCTTGGGAAGAGGCCATGAATCAAATGAGGGCGGAGCAACTCCAAGCAAGGGCAGAGCAGCAGCAAGCAAATAACAATCAAGCTGCTGCAATGAAAAAGTTGGAGACCCAACTGGGTCAATTGGCGGAGGCATTAAAGGGACGACAGCCGGGTACATTCCCTAGCCAGGGGGAGCAAGCCAAGGCCATCATCACCCTACGTGGTGGCAAACAGGTAGACAATCAGGTAGCTTCTCCTTCTTCTCTCCCTACACCCCTTGTTGTTGATTCCCCTGTTGTGGAAAACCCGAATGTGGAAAATGTGGTTGTTGAGGATGTTGTGTCTGAGGATGAGGGTACCAATGGATTGGGGCAAAACGTGCATGTTGAGACTCCGAACCCCAAGCCATATGTACCTCCCGTTCCTTTTCCTGGTAGATTTTTGAGGAACAAACTTGATCACCAAATGAAAGAATTGATTGACATGTTTTCAAAAGTTAATATAAATTTGCCTTTGTTGAATGTGATCAAGAATGTTCCTGCATATGCAAAATTCTTTAAAGAAATTAATTCCAAGAAAATTCAGTACGGGAAAGATGAGAAATTGGTTTTGGGTGAGAGTGCGAGCGCTGTGGTCAAACATAGTCTTCCACCGAAAATGAAAGACCCCGGGAGTTTTCTAATTTCCATCACTTTGGGGGATTCTCACACGGTGAAAGCTATGCTTGATCTCGGGGCTAGCATTAATTTGTTACCCTATTACATATACCTTGAGTTGGGTTTACCGGAGCTAAAACCCACTATGATGGCCCTACAACTTGCTGACCGGTCCATTAAAAGACCATTGGCCATTGTAGAGGATGTTTTAGTTCAGGTTGGGTCATTGATCATTCCAGTAGATTTTGTGGTTTTAGAGATGCCTCGTGGTGAGGGTAGTCGCCGTGATTCACCCATATTGCTTGGGAGACCATTCATGGCAACGACCAACACCGTGATCAACGTTGGTAATGGCACTCTCTCCATGACCGTCGCAAATGAAAAGATTGAAATAAATGTTTTTGATGTAATGAAAAATGCGGTAGGTCATGATGAGTCTTGCATGTTTGTGGATGAGTTTGATGAGGTTGATGATTGTGTGAGTGAGATTTCATGGCATGTGAGAGATTGTGAGGAGTTAGAGTTGTTGATGTCAATGGGCGATGAGAAACATAGGGATAATACGGATGCTCAACTGATGGCTGTGGAAAAGGCCGACGAGCACCATCCTAGTGATGGCCCGTTTCACCCCCTAGGCCACTTCAATGAGAAGTTGGCGCCCTCTATTGTGATTCCCCCGGTCCTTGAGCTGAAAACTCTCCCTTCAAATTTAAAATATGCATTCTTAGGAGAGGGAGAGACTTTGCCTGTCATAATTGCATCTGATTTGTCCACGGAACAAGAGGCCCCGATTGATTCTTTGTTTTGTGTGAGTATAAAGAGGCCATTGGGTGGACATTAAAGGACATTAAGGGAATTAGTCCCTCGATGTGCATGCACAAAATTCATCTCTTGGATGGTGCTAAACCGTCTAGGGAGAGACAGAGAAGGTTGAATCCTCACATGGAGGATGCTGTGAGAAAAGAGGTTCTTAAGTTGTTAGATGCGGGTATTATTTACCCGGTGGCTGAGAGTGAATGGGTAAGCCCGGTACAAGTTGTACCAAAAAGATCGGGCATTACTGTTGTTCAAAATGAGAAAGGTGAGGATGTGCCAATAAGGGAAGTGACTGGTCTTAGGATGTGTATTGATTTGAGAAAATTAAATGCTGCGACCAAGAAAGATCACTTTCCTTTACCTTTTATTGATCAGATGTTAGAGAGGTTGGCGGGTCATTCTTACTATTGTTTTCTTGATGGTTTTTCGGGGTATAATCAGATTGCCATAGCCCCTGAAGATCAGTCCAAAATCACCTTCACATGTCCTTTTGGCACATATGCGTTTAGGAGGATGCCCTTCGGGCTTTGCAATGCACCTGCGACATTTCAAAGGTGTATGACCTCCATTTTTTCTGATATGATTGAGAGGTGTGTTGAGGTATTCATGGATGATTTTTCTGTTGTAGGGGATAGTTTTGAGGGTTGTTTGAAGAATTTGGCATCTGTTTTGAAAAGGTATTGCGAAACCAACTTGACTTTGAGTTGGGAAAAGTGTCATTTTCTTGTGAAACATGGTATTGTTTTGGGGCACATTGTGTCAAGTAAGGGGATTGAGGTTGATAGAGCTAAAATTGATGTGATTGCTAAACTACCTCCCCCGAACTCGGTCAAGGGTATGCGAAGTTTCCTTGGGCATGCGGGTTTCTATAGGCGATTCATAAAAGACTTTTCAAAAATTTGTAAGCCTTTATGTAATCTGCTTGCCAAGGATGCGGAGTTCATCTTTGACCAAGAGTGTGTTGATGCTTTCAATTTGCTTAAGGAAAAGTTGACGTGTGCCCCCATTCTTTCTAGTCCCAATTGGTCTCACCCTTTTGAGATCATGTGCGATGCCTCAGATTTTGCTATTGGGGCTGTTTTGGGACAAAGGGTAGATAAATTACCTTTCGTCATCCATTATGCAAGTAGAACACTTAATGATGCACAACTGAATTACACCACCACTGAAAAAGAGTTTTTAGCTGTTGTGTTTGCTTTGGAAAAGTTCCGTTCTTACTTGCTTGGGTCGAAGGTGATAATTTATTCTGACCATGCTGCATTGAAACATTTGTTGAATAAGTAAGATGCGAAGCCTCGTTTGTTGAGGTGGATGTTGTTGCTACAAGAATTTGATGTAGAAATCCGGGATAAAAAGGGGATGGAGAATGTGGTAGTGGATCATTTATCGAGGCTTGAGGACTACTCGTATCTTAACATCGAAGAAAGTGTGATTCCGGTTAATGAAAATTTTCCGGATGAACAACTTCTTGCTGTACATGTCCAAGAGCCTTGGTATGCAGATGTTGTTAATTACTTGGTGTCTAATATGATCCCACCGCACTTTACTTATGATCAAAAACGTAAGTTCAGGTCCGATATGAAATACTACATTTGGGATGACCCTTATTTGTGGAAGATATGTCCGGATAATATTGTGAGGCGATGTGTGCCTGAGCATGAGCAAGAGAGTGTTTTGAAGTTTTGTCATGAGCTTCATTGTGGTGGGCACTTTAGTGGGCAAAAGGCCGCTAGAAAAGTTTTTCAATCCGGTCTATACTAGCCCACCATTTTTAAGGATGCTCAGGAGTTCTATAAAAAGTGTGATAGATGCCAACAGTCCGGTGGCATAGGAAAGAGAGAAGAGATGCCGTTACAACATAATCTTATTGTTGATATTTTTGATGTTTGGGGCATTGATTTTATGGGCCCGTTTCCCCCATCCCATGGTTATTTGTACATACTAGTGGCCGTTGATTATGTTTCAAAGTGGGTGGAGGCAATTGCCACCCGGACTAACGATGCTAATGTTGTTTCCAAGTTTGTGGTTGATAATATTTTTAGCAGGTATGGAGTGCCGCGGGCAATAATCAGTGATCAAGGTACTCACTTCACCAACAAGAGATTCAATTTAGTTTTGAAAAAGTATGGGGTGGTGCATAAGCTTGCTACAGCATATCATCCTCAAACTTCGAGTCAGGTGGAGGTGAGTAATCGGCAAATAAAGGGTGTTCTTGAGAAAACAGTACGTCCCAATAGAAAAGATTGGGCATTAAAGTTGGGGGATGCATTGTGGGCATATAGAACGGCGTACAAAACACCCATTGGTATGAGTCCGTACAGGATAGTGTATGGGAAAGAATGTCACCTCCCGATGGAGTTGGAACACAAGTCGTATTGGGCTGTTAAAGAATTGAACATGGACTTGAATGCAGCGGGAGAAAAGAGGTTGCTTGCACTAGATGAGCTTGAGGAGCTCCGACAAGAATCCTATGAGAGCGCAAAGTTGTATAAAGAAAGGACCAAGTGATACCAAGACAAAAATTTGAAGCCCAAGTTCATAAAGCCGGGAATGAAGGTCCTTCTCTTCAACTCTCGTTTAAAGCTCTTTCCGGGCAAGTTGATTTCTAGATGGTCGGGTCCATATGAGGTAGTGCATGTGTATCCACACGGAGCAGTTGAGCTCAAAGACTTAAAAGATGGTACAGTGTTTAAAGTGAATGGTCACCGAGTGAAACCATACTATGAAGGGGTGTCCATTTTGGAGGATATCGATGTGGTCGAGTTGGTGGAACCGGAGGTGGCTACTTAATTCCTTTGGAGGCATAACGTCGAGCTTAACGACTATAACCAAAGCGCTGATTGGGAGGCAACCCAATGTAGGTAACATTTACTGCTTTTTGTATTTTCTTTTCACTTATATTCATCTTTGCATTTAGGTTGTGTTGTGTTTTTCTTGGTTTATGCCATGAGGACATAGCATGGTTTAAGTGTGGGGGTGGTGGTAGTTATAAAAAAAAATGTACTTCTGCTTTTATGGGTATTTTATTTCGTAAACGTGTCGAACTACGGTGACTTGAGCCTATTTTTGTTGGGTAGTCCGCCCACATTAATGGGGACGTAGACAACGAAAGTGCGGTCAAAATGTGTGTCAATTTCGGCATGCAAATGGTCTAGCCAAAGACATTAAAAAGGGCGGCTCACCGGGAGACAACCCGGATTTGTATTTGTATTGTATATTAAACTGGTGCTACTGAAAGGTATTTTCTTTGCTTAATGATGTGCAGGAAAACGTGTGTAGAGGAGAAAAAGTCCTGGGCCTAAAAAAAAAAATTGAAAAATTGAAAATTGGCCCAGGCAGAGCACGACTCGTGCTCTTAAACACGAGTGGGAGCACGAATGGTGGAGAGAGCTCGTTTTGATCAGAACGATTGGGAGGCTCAGGCACGACTCGTGAGCACGAATGGAGTCAAAGGGCACGACTCGTGCGAAACACAAATTTAAACCCGTCGTTCCCAAAAACCCTTTCAGTCGTGCCCTTATTTCCCAAAATTCCAGTCGCCCTCTTTCTCTCTCTACCCTAATTTCAAAAATCCCTTCTCTCTCTAAAAATTGACTATCCAAAGCCTAAATCTTCCATTCCTAACCCACAAAAATCTCTCCCCCACCATATCTAGCCTACCCTAAACCGAAAATCATCCCCAAAATCCTCACTTTATAGCGATTTCTCGAAGAAAATTGTTGAAGTTGAAGAAAGTGGTGGGTTTGTTGAATGCTTGGTGTGGAGTGCGGATTGGAGCAAATTTCGTTGGGGTTGGTGTTACATTGGTCTTATCCTTATTCTCCGGTCATCTTCTCAGTTTTCGGTGTGTTTTCCGGTGAACTCTCCGGCCATTTTTCCGGTGACTTCAACTGTAGAGGTAAATCTTGTTTCTGTTTCCTCCGTCAACTTTAAATTGTTTTGGTTGTTGCTTGGTGAAATTGGAGGAAGGTTGGGAGTGTTTGGTGTTGCTATTGAGTAATATATTTGCAAATTGTGTGTTGATTGTTATTGGTTGAATTATGGGGAGAAAAAAAGATAGTAGCAAAAGGGGGTAAAGGAGGTGAAGCCCCATCTAAAAAAAGAAGGAACATTGTTGTTGAGGAACCCCCACGAGTTCCCGACAATTTCATGGGCTTGACAAAATTGACGGAGGCTCAAAAGAACAAATGGAGAAACTTAGCCAACGGGAGAGATGTCCAGGTGACCAGATTCTTATGTGAGGATACGTTGCAGAAATTGGGTCTCCATGGTTTGGTTGCGGGGCTATTGAACAATATCGGGTTAGGAGGATTTTTGGGAAAGAGTGCGGGGGTGTACAAGCGGGTCACGCTTGAGTTTTTGGCAACACTAGAAAGAAGGGAGGAAAACAGAGTGAGAAGCGTTAAGTTTAATGTGAATGATGTGCCGAGAATATTGTCTTATGCAGCAGCTCAGGAGTATTTGGGAGTGAGTGAACCCAGGGGAGAGTGGTCTGAGAGGGATAGAACGGTTGAGACATTTTTCTTTGAGTTGACGGGCAAGTTCATGCAGAAGCCCTATGTAGTTATGAAGACTCTTTCTCATCCTGCGTGGAAACTTCTTTATAGGGGTTTATCTATGACTTTTTATGCTAATGGGGAGCCGGCACAGATGAATGCCCTACAGTTTGCGACAATGGAGTGTGCTTTATCTTCCAACACTATGATACCAGATTGGGTTGATTTGTTTTTCAGGAGATGTGAAGCTTTAGCAGTCAATGGGAATGGAAATATTCCGGTGGGAGGCATGGTTACTTTATTGGTGGAGAATTTTGTGCGCAACCATCCTAGAGCGGTAGGAAAGATGGAGGGGCCCCTCTTCTATGATCGGTTCTTTCTATACTGGTATGATACTTTTGAGAGGATCTCGGGGCAGAACGAGGCATTGACGTTTAATTATGGAGGAGGTAGAAGTTTCCGCTGCGCTCAGGGAGTGGTCTCCCCTTATGGACCATATGCACGAGATTGAAGGATGTCGTATGTGGCAGATATGATGTTGCGTGACGTGATGAGAGATAGAGGTGAGAGAGTAAGTGATGAAGAGGAAGAGCAACAGGAGCCTCAGGGGGGTGAGGACCACCAGATGAGAGATCGGTTCGAGGCCGGGACTAGTGGAGGCTATTCAGGCCAAGGCCAGGGCCAGTCGAGCATGTCAAGGGCGTTTGGTAATTGGGATGATATAAGAGTGTATTTAGAGGCTCAGCACCAGAGAGAGGCAGAAGAGCGGGAGAGGAGATATAGAGAAGAATGTGAGGCCCGGGAGGCACAGAACTTGATGTGGCGCAATCGGTTTGATTACGTTGATAGACGTTGGGATGCTCAGGATGATAGATTGGAGGCTTTGGAGGATAGGCTGGACACTACGCAGAGGATGGTAGTTCAACAGCAGATGTGGATGCACCAGCCAGAGCCAAGACACTATGAGCCGGTCCCAGATGAGCATTTTGCAGAGATGATTAGGAGAGCAGAGAGACGGAGACAGAGGCAGTTGGCCCGTGAGGCCCAGTTTCCGGATGGGGGCTTCGGCCCAAGATATTGAGGGTACCTTTTCTTATTCCCTTTCCTTTTACATTTAAATTGTTCTGTTTATTTAGTGTTGGACACATTGAGGACACTGTGTAGTTTAAGTGTGGGGGAAGGGTGGCACCCTGTATATTTTGTAAAAAGAAAAAAACAAGAAAAAAAAAATAGAAAAAAAAAGAGAAAAAAAGAAAAAAATAGAGTGGCTAAGTGAAAACCCGAAAGGGCACTTAGGCAAAAGGTGAGAATTTGAGTGACAACATCCTTTATTCACCGGCGTGGAGACATAAGGGGGAGTTCGGAGTTTGGGTAGGATTATTTTTGGAGATGGAGGTTTGTGTTAGAGGAGTTAGGATAGAAATCCTCGTGCACCTTGGAGTAATAAGGGGGGCTGGAGAATAGCACGAGGTAAGTTTTGGTTGATGACTATTATCTTAACACTAACTTTTGATTGAGGGAGTACATGATGTAGTGTGAGCAAGTGTGGGGGAAAATTTAGGACATTTTAGTTTCCCCCACTACCATTGTGTGGGCCCTAGTTTGGATGATCATTTTATCATGGGAGTTGATATCAAGCTAGGGCCATTGATTTTTCTTTTGGGGAGTCGTATGGAGACAGAGTTTTGTATACTCCGATATATCATCTTTGAGTAACTTGTGATTGAGGGGTAGAGGAACTAGGTATCATTTTCTTCCACACATCTGCTTTAGACCAATTTTAGATGGGAGTTAGGATATTACTCAGGGACGAGTAATGGTCTAAGTGTGGGGGAATTTGATGAGTAGATTTTATACATATCATTTACCTATGTTTCCGGATTATTTACATTAACTTTTTATGTATCTAGTTCAGTTTTGATGTTATTTGAGTGATATTTTGTAATGTGAGGTTTTGTGAGGAATGATACACTTTAAGGGTAGTTTGGTATTTTTCTTTGTAATTGGTTGTGGAATCTCATGAAATCGAAGAGTGAAAGTCATTTGTCAATGAAAAAGGGCAACAAACTGGCCAAGGTTCAAGCTCGGGATCAAACAAAGTCAAGGGACGAAGGCCAGGTCAAGGCTGAGTCAAAGTTGGAGAGTTCTGCACAGGGCACGAGTGGACTGAGGTGAGCACGAATGAAGAAGGCTTGGTCACGACTTGGGAACGAGTGGAAAACCAAGGCACGAGGAAGAAAAACTGATCAGAACAAGTGGGAGGAAGAGGCACGACTCGTGATCACGACTTGGACTGAAGGGCACGACTCGTGCCAATTAGCACGACTAGTGCCAGGACGCGTATTGTGACGTCAGCACGGATTTTGGAGCAAATTTTCATGGATTTTATTCCTTTATTTTCCTAGTTAATGAAGGACTGATTTAAGGAGTATATATACTCCCTTTAGAACACTTTTTGAGGTACCTTTGATTTTATTTTTCTTGCCTAGGTTTTTGAAGTATTGAAGGATTTTGGATTATCAAGGTTTTGCAATTTTTCCAGGTTTGATGTATTATTGCTATTCATACTTTGTAATCTTTATCATGAATATGAGTAGCTAAATTTCCTTTTCATGGATTGGATGTAGTAGTTGTCGAATCTCTATGCTATTAAGATTTTAATTTGTTCAAACTTTCTCGTTCATATTTGATGAAATATTTTTCATTCGATTTATTTGGTTTAGATTGTTGCACTAGCGTGGACAATTTATTTAAAGCTCACTATTTCATTAATTAGGTTTGATTGTTGACCTAGCGGAATTCAAGAAAACCTAGATTCATTTATTTCTTAATTGCTTAATGAATTTCTTGAGTATTGTTTTGACCTAGCGGAATTTACAATACGAGAGAAATATTAGGGTTGCAATCCGAACATCAAATGTCCCAACCCTTAGTCAAGTGAAAGAATCTTTGAACGAGATTGTCATTTTATTTAATAATTCTTAGCATAGAGAGGAGATAACTATGAAACCCAATTCGTGAATTCCTTTGATCTGATTAAATCTTTGTTCCTTGCTTTCTTGTTTTCTTCAATTAAATAGTTTAATTTCTTGTTTTAGTAATTTAGTTAATAAACCAAATCAAAAACCCCTTTTTGTTACGTTCTGCACCACTTGAATTAACTTGTTAAACACACGAGTCTCTGTGGTTCGACTCTTACTATTGTACTTTGCTACTTCGGTGACTTGTACACTTACAAGGTATTTTTATTACACAGTGGAATTTTCTCCATCAGCTGACCTCACTGTCAAGTAATATCATCTCGATATTCACTTTTCCGTACTTATCCGTCCGCTCCCATTTATGTAAGATTCGCACGTTTATGCTCTGGAGCTTAGTTCTTTTCTCAATCGCTTTAACAGAAATCAATTGACTTGTTGTCATTATCTGTGTCATAATTAAAAAAATCAATTCTAAATGAATGGGAGTAATACTGACACTCTAAATCACCTGAGTGTCAGGGGTAACAACATTCGATACTACCTCCCTGATAGCTTAAATCTTGAAACTTTGCTGTTAGAAGACACTTTGGGTCAAACCCAATAAGTCAACTGCAGGTACTAAAGATTTCCATTATTCTGCATAACTGTTTTGATGACCTCTCTTGTGTGTGATAGGACATGTAACTAACTGTGTGTTCCTATTTCCAGGAAGGGCAGTGTGTCAAGGCGGTGGACATGGTTGAGGCCGTTAATTTTAGTGAAATTTTGTTATGTAAACAGTTGTATTCTGGAGAGTGGCCATATCAGTGTTCTTAAACACGTCCTAAATCGATTATCAGTTTGCATAGGCCATTTCTTAGTATGTTAATCACTAAACGTGTATTTATCTAAACCCAATCTTCATTTAGCTATAAAAGATTATTTAGGGATAATCCAATCTTCATTTAGATATAAAAATATTATTTAGGGAAATTATATATATATTACTCCCTTCATCTCGGAAGTAATTTGGTTTATACTGTCAACATTCATTCACCAATATTAGAAGTTAAACATGGCACATATGTAACGGAGACCAATATTAGAAGTTAATTCATACGTCAAAGAATATTATTAATCTTTACATTGATATGTAGCTTTGCCCCCTTGAAGTGTCAACTACAAGCTTCGTTTCAGTAACTGTGTGGAGGTAGATCCATGCAATGGAAATCGCACCAGAAAACTATGAATAAATATCATCAGCATCAAGCCTCGGAAAATCTTAGCATTTAATAAATAGATATCAATGTAGTAGTTAAATTTCCGTACTACATCCAACAGAAATATACAAGTTCGTATATGAAGTGAAACAATAGAAATTGGAGGTCACTAAATACAATGGAAAAGGTTGCAACATCAATTGGTAGTAAAATGTATTTCGATTAAGAAAATTGGAATGTAAAAATGTCTTATTGATAGAGGAAAACAGCTAAAAGAACTTCAGACTTATATAGACATGCCAAAGTATTGTTACACATTAAGATATTGAAAAAACACGGCATGTAGACAATAGAGGTTTCCCATGAGTATGTTATAACCTTCCAAGCAAAGGACAATAGTATTTACGAGCATACATTACCCCTATACAAGCACACATTAGCTCACAATGTGCATACTCAAAATATTGATCTCTGAAGTAGACACCCATTTGGACCTGTGGCTGCAGGAGATACTCTACAAAGAGGCTAGATATTGTTGAGTTTTGGGGTTACAAACGCAGCGGAAGAACATAGAAATAACAATCAAAACCCTAGCCCTTAGATCTGTCTAGTATGAAGAGATTAGAAAATTATATGAGATAGATTTTACATACCTTGAATGCGATTTGTTTGTTCGAAATGAATCTTCAAAAGCAAGTTCTCAAAAACGAATCTCAAAATCGTTGATGAAGGTTTTGATCTTCTCCTTGTTCTAAGCCTTGTGATGAATCAACAATTGAAGTTTTCAAGCTTATGGTGATAAAATAATAACCCTCTATCGATAATCCACACGTGAATGGACCAAGAACGCTTCTTGATTGATTGCTAGATGATCTCCGATTATTGAAACGATTTTCAATAATCTATGGCTAAAAGTGTTTTTGATCTTTGATTCTTAATCTAGATCTCAATTTTAGTGTTTCATAAACCCCAAAATTACATGTGTTTTTGGCTGACCAAAGGGTTCTATTTATATCAAATATAAATCCCTAACTATTAGGGAAAGAATCCTTGTCAAAAACCAAAACCAAACCAGCAAAGGAAAAGCGTACGGACAGATTTTAGCCGCTGGCACGAGTCGTGCTCAAGAGCACGAGTCGTGCCTTATGGCCAAGTCTATCGCACGACCCAACGAGCCAGAATCTCAGTTTGCAAAATCAATGGGCACGAGTCATGCCTGAGGGCACGAGTCGTGAGCACGACTCGTCCAATAGGGTACGAGTCGTCCCCCAATGATTGCTCTCTGATACAGTCATCCCCATGTGTGTGACCCTTTTGGAATTATATTTCATGTTTGTAGTGAGTTGAAGCATCAACCTCACAAAACATAAGTGACTTCTAGCATATCATTATGTCCACCCAATTAAATATAACATCAAAGCTTGATTTCTTGATAATCAAATGTCATAATCCCTTTGTTCACGATGTCCAATTGAGCATGAGTCATGGTCTATGTCAACTCATTCCGTTCAATACTTTCTCGATTCCGAATATGTTGATAATCCAAATGCATTTGATATCTATCAAATCACTTGAGTGTGGCCACATATTTCATCAACATCATTCATCGAGGGGCCCAAGCAAACATCTCTCTCAAACAGAGAGGGATAAATCCCGTCTTGACTTATCATTCTTCCCTACATGAATCCAATCGTGCTAATATAGCCCTTATTGCTATCCGATTAAAGACAGTGTTAGACTATATCAAACACAATGTTCATCATGTGGAAGACGATGATAATCTCAGGTTTAAAGGATTCAATGACACGACTATCATGAGATTTAATCATGACTACAGACTATGTCATAAATCTCATAAGTAGGTCATGTCCAATACTTGTTCTCTGGCAAGTATCCATAAGTGTAATGTGCATCTCCATGCATATAATTATCTCCATGATTATCCATTACCAACTTATACTAGTTGTTCTAAACAACTAGGGACGCAGTTCAATATAATAAACATGCAAACATATAATGAACAAAATAAACATGCTCTATAATAAATGATAAAGATGATACATAACGGTTCAAGTTTAAACATAACTATAGCCTAGGGCACTACACCAACAATCTCCAACTTGCACTAGGCTTCATCTATATATCATATACCCATGGACCTCACATGATCATCATGCTTTGCTTGTGCTAGGGGCTTTATAAGCGGATCCCCAATATTATCATCGGTTGATACTTTGCATATCTTAACGTCTTCCCGATCAATAAACTCTCGAATGAGATGGAAACGTCTAAGTATATGTTTGGATCGCTGATGTGACCTTGGTTCCCTTGCTTGCGCAATGGCACCATTATTGTCACAATAAAGTTCCACCGGATTAGTGATACTTGGAACAACTTCCAAGTCACTAATGAACTTTTTGATCCAAACTGCCTCCTTAGCTGCATCGGATGTCGCTATATATTCTGCCTCATTAGTATAATCGGCAATAGTACTCTGCTTGGATCTCTTCCGACATATCGCACCTCCGTTAAGCATAAACACAAATCTCGGCTGCGATCGGAAATCATCCTTGTCGGTTTGGAAGCTAGCATCTCACTACTAGAAACAGGGGCATTACCGACGGAATTTTACCGACGGACGAAGTCCGTCGGTATTACCGACGGAAAATTCTCATTTACCGACGGAAATTTATTTTAATTTACCGGAAATTTATTTTTTTTAAATTTCGTTTTGTCCGTCGGTAATTGATGAATTCCGCCGGTAATACCGGCGGTCATAGTCCGTCGGTATTACCGTCGGACTTGTCCGTCGGTAACAAATCCATATATAAACACGCGTATTCTCCCCATTTTTAATTACGTTTCATTTTTATTACGAACTCCTTCGTTCTCCCTCAGTGTTCGCGAACCCTAACGTCGCCAACGCCAAGCCGTCGCCGCCGAGCCTCGTCGTCGCCGGTAAGTCTTCTTTCTCTCTCTCAATCGATTTCTCTCTCTCACTCGATTTCTCTCTCACACTTTCTCTCTCTCTCTCTCTCAGTAATTCGCCAAGAAGAACACGCCATCGCCGTCGCCGTCGCCGCCGTTTCTTTCCGTCGCCGGTACGTTATCTCTCTCTCTCTCTCGCTTTCTCTCTCTCAATCGTTACAGTTTGATACTTTAGTTTTAGTTATAAGGTGAAAATATATAGGTTATTGTGGTGACATATTTGCTCATTTTGTAATTGTAGTGTATAATAATTTGAGGAAAACTACTATCAGAACAGAGAGAAAATTTGTGCTCTTTTCTAACACATTTTTATTTTAATTTATGTTAGAACTTCGCGATAACATTTACGGTGACAGAGGTTTAGACAAATATTTGTTTCCACCTTTCTTTTAACATCTTTTATTTTCAACTATAACTATAAAAAGGTGGACACTAGTATTTGGCAAAACTTCGGGGTGTGGACCCTGATGATTTTTAACTACTCATCCTATCTACTTACGTAAAATGGTGGTTTTAATCCGAAGAAAGAGGGTGGGTGTGTATAGTGTTGATGAGTAAGTTTAGTAATACGGGTTTATTCAACAATTTTACTGGTCTGTATAACAACTCTCATTATAAATTCCAACCCTTCCTTTCACATTTTATTTTTGATTGTAACTATATAAGGGTGAAGGTGGAACACAAATATTTGACCCAACATCATGATGATTTTCCATTTATGGCTTTATCCCGATTATGAGATATGAACTTGATAACAGTTATAGGATGTTTCATTGTGCTCAGTATTCAAAGGAGGTAGCAAGGGTTGGTTTGAAAATATTACATTGTGTTGTTTAATGATTAGGGAAGACGGAAGTATCAAAAAAAATATAAATAAGATTGAGGTACAACTCTATTTAAAATATAAATAAGATGAGAGCCTTTTTCACCCACAGCTATCAAAATTCGTCTTCTTTGATCAAGGAAGACGGAGTAAACAAGTTCATTACCGTTTGAGTAAAGGATTTTCTGTTTAATAAGAGTTTTTTTCAGTTTCACTGTCCTCTTTCTCTCTAAGGATCTCAAACATCACTTGAGATCCTTAGAGAGGAGGAACGATGGCGAAAAAAATCTTATTAAACAGAAAATCGTTGACTCAAACGGCAATGAACTTGTTTGCTCTGTCTTTCTTGGTCTAAGATGAGATTGGGTTTTGATAGTTGTGGATGAGAACGACTCTTATCTTGTTTATAAATGTTAATTTAATTCATCATTGTAAAATTTCAAATTTTACAATAAAGAATTAATATTTCAAATTATTCACAATATTAATAATTTAAAAAATATGAGAGATGTGTGTGTTAATTCATTATTGTAAAATTATGCATTTTACGATAATGAATAAAAATTAATGTTACGACGTGACGTTGTAACGGTTGAAACACAAAAGCTTAGAAATCCGTTTAAGAATCTTTAACTTATCATGTTGAGGTCAACATGTAGTCATCGATTCTTAAATTGTCCGTGTGGACGATCTTGAAATGCACGATTATATGATTTGTAAATATCATCATTGTCTATTAAAATTGCTTGAATAGTCGATAGTTGAGATATTTTGGTTGCATTAATCCTATTGTTCTCTGAGTGTATACTAGACATATATGGTTGATTACACTGTCGATTCTAATCGATAGTGTTTGATTGACCTAGTCTACGTCGTGCACTTGGAGACCATGGGGTTATCTTTGCCGAAATTTCTTGATTTTCGATTATAAAGCAAGTAGACAAGGTGATATTTGCAATTCATATGTGTATTTCGGGATGGGATAGAAGCCTTGACCCAATTCTAAACTTAATGGACATGAATTGTCCTTTCATCATAGGGAATAATATACTTTACAACAAAGAATTAAATATTAATATTTAAAATTATTCAAAATATTATGATAGATGTGTGTGTTAATTCATTATTGTAAAATTATGCATTTTACGGTAATGAATAAAAATTAATGTTACGACGTGACGTTGTGACGGTTGAAACACAAAAGCTTAGAAACCCGTTTAAGTATCTTTAACTTATCATGTTGAGGTCAACATGTAGTCATCGATTCTTAAATTGCCTGTGTGGACAGTCTTGAAATGCACGATTATATGATTTGTAAATATCATCAGTGTCTATTAAAATTGCTTGAATAGTCGATAGTTGAGATATTTCGGTTGCATTAATCCTATTGTTCTTGAGTGTATACTAGACATATATGGTTGATTACACCTTTGTCGATTCTAATCGATAGTGTTTGATTGACCTAGTCTACGTCGTGCACTTGGAGACCATGGGGTTATCTTTGCCGAAATTTCTTGATTTTCGATTATAAAGCAAGTAGACAAGGTGATATTTGCAATTCATACGTGTATTTCGGGATGGGATAGAAGCCAACCCAATTCTAAACCTAATGGACATGAATTGTCCTTTCATCATAGGGAATGATATATTTTACAACAAAGAATTAAATATTAATATTCAAAATATTAATAATTAAAAAAATGTGATAGATGTGTGCGATAGAAGCCAACCCCAATTCTAAACCTAAAGAAACATGTCTTGTTGCTTTTAAGTTTGTAATCCAAATTTAGGGAATTGTAATGCGTTAATTACATCTAAACTGTTAATACATTATGAAATGCGGGGAGTTTATTATGTCCTGGAGAAGATCGTAGTTGGATGGATAATCGTAGTAATCCCGGTAGAAGGGGTGTCGGACCTCAATTCTTAGAAGGTTTAGAACATTTCGTGGAGTTTGCTAGAGCGCATCCCGGTGCATGCGTGGTGATAAGATTAGGTGTCCTTGTAAAAAGTGTAAGAATAGAAAATATCGAGTGTTGGATGGGTAAAGAAACATGTTTTAGAGGCGGGGTTTGTTGATGGTTACAAGGTATGGGTAGCGCACGGGGAGCGTTATGTGGTTGAAACAAGTGTTCGCAATCATCCTCTTGTATCAAGTGGTCCACCAAGGGAACTGAACATTTGATTGATGAAGAGGAGTCGTCGGTTTGGATGATATGGTTCGAAATGCGGGCGCCCGAGTTTGATTGGAACCACTAATCCAGCAGAGGCACCAAATCCCGTTGCAAAGAAGTTTATGGATTTAATGGACTCTGCAAATGAGAAAATTCATGTAGGTGCAAAGGCTACGGTGTTAGAGCAAGTGGCCCGAGCTTCTAACTATCAAGGTGATACAAATATGAGCCGGCATACTTACGATCGTATAATGTCATGGGGACAACGGATGCTACCCGAAGAAAATAATATGGTTCACAATTTTTATGAGACGAAAAAGTTGGTGGGGCGAGATCGGTCTTGGGTATGTTAAAATTGATGCTTGCAAGAATCGGTGCATGCTTTTTTATAAAGAAAATGAGGGCCTCGATACATGTTCAATATGTGGACTTAGTAGGTATAAGCCACGGCGCGTGTGGTAGTGCCAAGCACAAGAAAAACGTGCCTCGGGCGCGATTACGTTATATGCCGCTAATTCCCGAGGTTGCAACGAATTTACGCATTGAAAGAAAGCTCGAAGCCATGCGTTGGCACAAAGAGTGTCCTCGTGAAGAGGGTGTGATGACTCGTCCTTCGACGGTGAAGCATGGAAACATTTTGATGCCACTTACCACGATTTTCTTTGCGGATCCTAGAAACATAAATTTGGGGATATGTACGGATGGGTTTTCTCCATTTGGACCGGGGGCAAAATCTTATTCATGTTGGCTGTTATAGTCACGGTGTATAATCTTCCCCGTGGTTATGTATGGTGATCCTTATATGTATTTGAGTTTGTTCATTCTCGGGCCTTCGAATCCGAGGCAAAAACATTGATGTGTATCTTCGACCTCGATGGATGAACTCAAGCAGTTTGTGGAATGATGGTGTTCGGACATGGGATGCTTTCAAGTTGCAAAATTTTAACATGAGGGCTGCGGTGATGTGGACAATTAATGACTTTCACGCTTATGGTATGATGTCGGGATGGAGCACACATGGGAGATTGGCTGTCCGTATTGTATGGAAAATACGGATGCATTCACACTTGACATTACAAGAAGCGGTGTTGGTTTGATTGCCACCGACGGTTTCTTCCTAGTGACCATCCATTTCGTAAACGAGAGGAATGCTTTCACCAAAAATAGAGTTGAGAATCGGGGCCCCCTCCTCGTCGAGTGGGGAGGATATTTTTGAGCAGTGTACGAGGTGTCGATGTCGGGTGGGGAAAGATGTTTTCAAAGGATAGACCAGACGGATTTGGTAAAGACCATAACTGGATTAAAAAGAGTATATTTTGGGAGTTACCGTATTGGAAGACGAACTTGATAAGACATAACCTTGATGTCATGCATATTGAAAAAAATGTGTTTGACAATATTTTCAATACGAGTGATGGGTTTTAAGGCCTCAACGAAGGACACGGACAAGGGTCGGCTAGACCTTGAAGCGATTTGCAATCGTAAAGATCTCAACATTACTAAAGTTAATGGAAAAGATTTCAAACCCATTTGCTCCCTTTGTTACGTCGGGAGAGGATAAGCAACGTGTTACTGCGGTGGTTGAAAGATTTGAAACTTCTGATGGGTATGCATCTAATATTGGCAAGCTGTGTGAATGTGGAAGAAGGGACGGTATATGGGTTGAAAAGTCATGATTGTCACGTATTATTGGATAGGTTGCTACCAATTGCATTTAGAGACATTCTCCCTAATGAAATATGGGTTGCCCTAACGAGAATTGAGTGAATTCTTGAGCATTGACTTCCGGCACTCTTCGTGTTGAGGATATGAAAAGACTCGAAGAGAGCATTGTGGTGACAATATGCGAAGCTTGAAAAGATATTTCCGCCATCTTTCTTTGATTCAATGGAGCATTTACCAATTCACCTAGCTTATGAAGCTAGAGTTGGAGGACTGTTCGGTATAGATGGATGTATCCATTTGAACGATTTTGGGGAGTTTGAAAAAGAAAATGAGCAATAGAGCAAAAGTTGAGGCATCTATGTCTGAATCGGTGATTGTCGACGAAATTGTGTCGTTTGTTTCAACATATTTTCACCCGAGACATTGAGACAAGGTTCAATAAAGTGGGACGCAATTATGATGGGGGAGTCAACGATCGATGGAAAAATTTCGGTTTTTTCTTCTCTGGTCGATTCCTTGGCAATAGAAAGTGCACGCGCATGCTAAGCGAAAAAGAATTAGAAAGCGGCTAAACTCTATATTCTCTCTAAAGCGTCTTTGAGGTCGAGGACTACTTGAAGTAAGCATTCTTCATTTGTTATTAAGTAATGTTAATCCTAATAACGTTAATACGAACTAAGCAACTTTATGTTCTCCTTGAATGCGGTATGTTCGAAGAAGCAGTCGGAGACATTGCGCTGAATTGATTTCAATAAGGACGGACAACGAATTTCCCTCCTGGTTTAATAATTATGTAAATGCCAATTCATTAATTCAATGTTTTTAATAGAATTTGAAGTATGAGTTTTTTACTATCTATGTGTTTTTATTTAGATTTTGAACAACCTTGGAGATGCAAAAGCTGCGAGATTACAACCATTAGCACACGGTCCGTCCTTAAGAGTGAATGTATATAAGGGATATTTTGTCAATGGCTACGTATTCCACACCGAAGAATATGGTCAAACGAAATCTACTTGGAATAGCGGGGTCAATCTCAAGGGAAATCTCGATTATTATGGCGTATTGAAAGAAGTTATTGAATTGGAGTACTTGCTTGGAAATTACGTAGTTCTTTTCAATTGTGAGTGGCGGGACGGCGAGCGAGGCATTACAAAACATGGCACTTTGGATCTCGTTGACTTAAAGCATTCTTCTAGGCATAATGGTGATGATGTGTTCATTCTTGCATCTCGAAGCACAACAGTGTATATGACCCCTACCCCGTCAACGAAGAGAGTCTAGCGGATGGTGGGCCGTATGGAAAACCAAAGCAAGAAGCACTTTTGATATACCATTGCGTGCAAAAACGTCTACTTCAAATATTGATTCATCATTAAATGATTGTTATCAGGAAGAGGAAATGCCTATACCTCCAATTATTTCCTTGAATGATAATGTCGAGGATGAAGCATTAATGGCCGAAAACACCCGTCCACTAGAGGAGGAAGTCACTTTCAATGAAATCGATGATGACAATGTGGAGGATGAGGAAGGAGAAGGGTATATATCTGGGTCCGATGATGAAGATGAGGAAGAAGACGACGACGAGGAAACTAGTGAAGAAGAAATTGAATTTTGTAGTGATAGTGATCAAGATTGTAGTGAATGAATCAGTTTAGTTTTAATTCAGATAATGTTTTGTATATAATGTTTACATTTTATATCACTTATCACTGTAATATTATATCTATCTCATGATTTTTAATTTTACTTGGTTACTCTTTACATGCTATGTAATATTACATCTATCTCATGATTTGGACAATAAATGATTCCTACTATTTAAATGCAAACTGCAAACATCTTACTCCATAATTTACTTGAACATGTAGTCATTAATTTGAATGTCATCGTGTGAAAAGGTTGTTGGAAAAAAATAAATAATTAGTAAAAAAAAAAATAATAATAATAATAATAATAATAAATAATAATAATAATAATAATGGACATAAATATAATAATAATAAATAAAAAATAAAATAATCAATAAAAATTAAAATAAAAATATACATATATGTATATATATAAATATCATTATTGTCTATTAAAATTGCTTGAATAGTCGATAGTTGAAATATTTCGGTTGCATTAATCCTATTGTTCTTTGAGTGTATACTAGACATGGTTGATTACACACTGTCGATTCTAATCGATAGTGTTTGATTGACCTAGTCTACGTCGTGCACTTGGAGACCATGGGGTTATGCTGTCAAAATTTCTTGATTTTCGATTATAAAGCAAGTAGACAAAGTGATATTTGCAATTCATACGTGTATTTCGGGATGGGATAGAAGCCAACCCCACTACTATCACGTACAACCACTACCATGGGGTTATGCTGAAGTGGAAAATCTCAAGTTTTTTGCACAAGCATTAGGCCCAAAGATTGAAACTTTGATTAATTATTATAATAGTAAATCTACTTTCAAAGTTTCAATCTTTGGGCCAAATGCTTGTGCAAACTTGATATTTTCCACTCCAGCTCATTATAAATGTAAACCCTCTCTCTCTCTACGTAGTAGTATTAGTAGTAGTAGTGGTAGTAGTGGTGGTAGTAGTGGTAATAGTGGTGGTGGTAGTACGTAGTGGTGGTGGTAGTAGTAGTGATGGTGGTAGTGGGACTCTTTTCACATAGTGTATATTGGCTGCAAACATCCTACTCCGACTGCATGGTGGTGGTGGTAGTGGTGGTATACGTAGTAGTATTAGTAATAGTAGTGGTAGTAGTGGTGGTAGTAGTGGTAATAGTGGTGGTGGTAGTACGTAGTGGTGGTGGTAGTAGTAGTGATGGTGGTAGTGGGACTCTTTTCACATAGTGTATATTGGGCAAAACATCCTACTCCATAATTTGCTTGGACATGTAGTCATTATTTTGAATGCTTCCTACTATTTAAATTTTGTTCTACTTGATAATATTTTCTGTCTACATATATAATATACTAGTTTAGATATGTCGGGTCGAGGTGGCAATCGTTCAAAGAGAGGGAAGGTTGCGGGTTTTGTCCATCGTCTTGTTTCACCAAGGACGGGAGGGAGGATCTACTTACGGTTACGGGACGTAGTGAACCATCCGGACGGGTTAATTTGGACGCAATTATTAATGAGGAAGGAAAAATGGAAATATCTATCTCTCCCAGTGGCCAGTAAGTATTATTTAATTGTAAATGTCATATATATAATGTTTATATTTTATTATTGTCTTTTTATTTGTATATATATTGATATATTGTTTTTTAATTAATATCTTAATAGGTTTATACATGCATGGTGGTGGTAGCGGTAGCGGCTGGCGCGGCGCTCGTGGTTGTTAAACATGATTTTTCATTGACATGTAATTAAACAAACAAACAAACATATGTAGTTTCTCTTTCCCTTTCCCCTTTTCCCCGGCCGTTTCCCCTTCCCTTTTCCCCTTTCCCATTTCCCTTTTCCCTTTCCCCCTTTCCCCTTTCCCCTTTCCCTTTCCCCCTTTCCCTTTCCCCTTTCCCCTTTCCCGGCCGTTTCCCTTTCCCCTTTCCCCCGTTTCCCTTTCCTTCCCTGCCGCTTGATTTGGACAAACATATGTATTTTTATTTGATGTACAAGCGAAACGGGTTGTTTGTGTGTGTTTGTAGTTTGTAATTGTATTTGTTTAAAACGGGTTGTTTGAACGGGTTTCTGACCTTTTACAGGTGGTTTAATAATAAAACAGAATTTTTTTTAAAAAATCTGGCCAGATTACCGACGAAAATTTCCGTCGGTAAATTAATAAAATAAATAAATAATACTGATTTCCGGCGGAAATATCCGTCGAAAAATAATAAAAATTAAAAAAATAAAACTCATTACCGACGGATATATCCGTCGGTTTATGGTTTAGATTTCCGACGGACATATCCGACGGTAAATTTTATGGATTCCGACGGTTATAACCGTCGGTAATGGTTTCATTTACCGACGGATATATCCGTCGGTTTATGGTTTAGATTTCCGACGGACATATCCGACGGTAAATTTTATGTATTCCGACGGTTATAACCGTCGGTAATGGTTTTATTTACCGACGGATATTTCCATCGGTAACCTCCGGCAATTGCTCCGGTTAACCGGCCGGCGTTACTCATTTCCGACGGACGGTTCCCGGCAGAATTTCAGATTTTCCGGCGGACAATTCGCCGGTTTTTCCGGCGGAATTAGTCCGTCGGTATTACCAACCAATTATTTCCGACGGAACCCGACGGACGAATTCTGTCGGTAATATCCATTTGCCGACGGAAATGTGGATTTACCGACGGAAATTTCCGTCGGTAAAAGGTCTTTTTCTAGTAGTGTCTGTGTAACCTCTTACAACAAGATCTTCTTCCATCCCTCCAAATACCAAAAACGCATCCTTAGTCCTTCTTAAGTACTTAAGGATCGTCTTGACTGCCATCCAATGGTTCTCACCAGGATCAGATTGGTATCGACTCGTCATGCTCAAAGCATACAAGACGTCGGGTCTAGTACAAATCATAGCGTACATGATAGATCCAATAGCCGAAGCGTATGGAACTTCATTCATCCTCTTTCGCTCATCAGTTGTCTTAAGACACTGCGTCTTGCTAAGAGTAACACCATGACCTATTGGCAAGTTGCCTCTCTTAGAATTTTCCATTTTGAATCTTCTAAGAACCTTGTCAATGTAGGTACTTTGACTCAAACCAATTATCCTCTTAGATCTATCTCTATAGATCTTGATACCAAGGATGTAAGCGGCTTCACCCATATCTTTCATTGAGAAACATTTCCCTAACCAAGACTTGACAGTCTGAAGCGTAGGAATGTCGTTTCCAATGAGTAAGATATCATCGACACACAATAAGAGAAATAGTACTACGCTCCCACTGAATTTTATGTATACACAAGGTTCATCTTCGTTCCTGACAAAATCAAACTCTTTGATTTTCTCGTCAAAACGAAGATTCCAACTCCTAGAATCTTGCTTAAATCCATAAATGGATCTCTACAACTTGTACACCTTGTTAGAATTTCTTGGATTGACAAAACTTTCGGGTTGTGTCATATACACATCCTCAAGCAGTTTTCCATTAAGGAAAGCGGTTTTGGCATCCATTTGCCATATCTCATAGTCATAATACGCAGCTATGTCAATCAAAATTCTAACATACTTAAGCATGGCAATAGGCGAGAAGGTTTCATCATAGTCTACACCATGAGTTTGCCTATATCCCTTTGCTACAAGCCTAGCCTTGTAAGTATGCACTTCCCATCCATGCAGTCTTCTTCTTGAAGACCCATTTGTACCCTATGGTTTTTACACCTTCGGGTGGCTCAATCAAGTTCCAAACTTGATTATCCGACATGGATTGCAATTCGGATTTCATGGCTTCTAACCATTTATCCGAATCGGGATCGGACATCGCCTCTTGATAGGAAGTAGGTTTGTCATTCTCAATGACTTCCACTTCATTACTTTCCGACACGAGAAACCCATATCTCTCGGGTGCGGATCGTAACATATCCAATCTACGATGGACTTGTGGATCTTGAACCGGTTCCACAACTTCTTGTGGACTTGGTTCAGTCTCTACTATAGGTTCCATGTTATTTTTGGGTTCTTGAATTTCTTCAAGATCAACTTTACTCCCACTAGATGCTTTATTGAGAAAATGTTTCTCAAGAAAAGTACCATATTGAGCAACAAACACTTTGTTCTCAACACGGTTGTAAAAGTAATACCCTTTGGTTTCCTTAGGGTAACCAACGAAAATAACCTTGTCAGATTTAGGTGCTAACTTATTAGAGACAAGTCTCTTCACATAAGCTTCGCAACCCCATATCTTCATGAAAGATAAACTAGGTTTTCTTCCATGCCATGAGAGTCTTAGGAGTCGATTTAGTAGGGACTCTGTTCAGTGTGAACGCAGCAGTCTCTAATGCATGTCCTCAAAAGAAAATAGGAAGGTCAACTTTTGACTCATCATCAAACGAACCATGTCAAATAAGGTTCAATTACTCCTTTCAGACACACCATTCATAGTGGTGTTCCGCGTGGAGTCAACTTTGAAACAACTTCACAGTTTTGAGATGATTGTCAAGCTCTTGGCTAAAATATTCACCACCTCGATCAAATCGAAGTACTTAATAGTTTTGCCAAGTTTGTTTATACTTCATTTTGAAATATTCTAAATATCTCAAACGATTCACTTTTGGGCTTCATCAGATAGACATAGTCATATCTCGATAAGTCATCCATGAATTTAATGAAATATCGAAATCTTCCCCTAGCAATACTGCTTAATGGTCCACATACATCTCATGTACTAGGATCAATAAGTCACTAGCCCTCCCACTACTCTTAGTGTAGGGTGGTTTGGTCATTTTTCCAAATAAACGAGATTCACATACCTCAAATGATTCATAATCATATGAGTCTAAATGTCCATGTTAATGGAGTTTAGATATATGTTTCTCATTTATGTGACCAAACCGGCAATGCCATATGAACGTGTTGTTCACATCATTCGATTCGGATTTCTTACTTCTATTATAGATATCTATTATAAATACCTCTCTTGCCTAGCCTGCACTTGAAACATTTCCTTTGTGCGCCATGCTAGGACAAAAGCAGTTACCATGTGTTCAAGGTTCTTCATAAGAGCTTTTAAACATGGTGGCAAGTATAAGGCAAGCAACATTGTTGGAATCATCATCATGTTTCTAATATTGTTCTTTATCTGCCCTTTGCAACATTTGCAGCGGGTTTAGTAGGAACTGGTTCGTCAAGAATGTACAATTTATCTAAGAACAATTCTTAAGTTTCTGATCCAATCAGAATAATCTGTATTGTTCTTTTCAAACTTGTCCTTCATAAGGACGAATCGCAGTAACAAGGATTAATCATAGTTTAATACTATTTCCACAAGAAGATATACATACAATATGAACACATACAAGTATCAACGCATTTACTATCTAAGAGCAAATAATGTATTTCACAAATACTCCCACTAAATTATACACCTTCTAATACAATCATGTATCATATAATTATGGTGGGCTAAGATCCATATTTTACTTGATTTTGATTTAACTGAGTCAAGGTCCGAAATCAAGCTATTTAGGTAGATAACATCAATCATATCACTATATGACTCTTAGATCTTTTATGAGATTTCCTTAGACATCATATGTCAAAAACATGTTTTAAATCTCATCTATGCCTTGGGTCAAATCTCATTTGAAAGCACCAATTAAGTCAAAACCCTTTTCAAACGCATGAGACATGGAACGATGCACCTAACTGAGTCAAAGTTACATCAACCATTATCTCATCTTGCTCACAAATTAAGATATAATGATGCACCTAACTGAGTCAAAACTACATCAAAATACCCTAAAATTTCACAAGTGTTCTAATCAAGGAATGGCATAAGACTTAAATATTTAGAAGGTTTTACACATAACAAACATCGCATGGTTGTATATGAAACTTATGTGTATATCATCATGAACATGGGATTTTCACAAAAAATCCTACTTTAGGATCATACCAATAATCATGTAATGAATAACAATTATTAACTACATAATTATTTCATTCTCAAAATATACGGATTCAAACAATCATGATAATCATATTAAAATAATCATCAAATCCTAAACAACCAATTTGTTTCAATTTTAGAATTTACTAATCTTTTGTTTAATCATAATTAAACAGATCATTACCCATGTAAAAGATTAATCACATTAACCAATTATTAATCATGATCATGGCATATCACATATACTTGTTTTCTCAAAACAATAAACACAAAATCATAGATCTATTTCACATAGCATGGATATCATTTAATCAAATTAAATCTAGCATGCCAATTTCAATCCTAATCATGGCAAGACAGGGCTCTGATACCACTGTTGGGTTTTGGGGTTACAAACGCAGCGGAAGAACTTAGAAATAACAATCAAAACCCTAGCCCTTAGATCCATCTAGCATGAAGAGATTAGAAAATTATATGAGATAGATTTTACATACCTTGAATGCGATTTGTTTGTTCGAAACGAATCTTCAAAAGCAAGTTCTCAAAAACGAATCTCAAAACCGTTGATGAAGGTTTTGATCTTCTCCTTGTTCTAGGCCTTGTGATGAATCGACAATTGAAGTCTTCAAGCTTATGGTGATAAAATAAAACCCTCTATCGGTAATCCACATGCGAACGGACAAAGAACACTTCTTGATTGATTGCTAGATGATCTCCGATTATTGAAACAATTTTCAATAATCAATGGCTAAAAGTGTTTTTGATCTTTGATTCTTAATCTAGATCTCAATTTTAGTGTTTCATAAACCCCAAAATTACATGTGTTTTTGGCTGACCAAAGGGTTCTATTTATATCAAATATAAATCCCTAACTATGAGGAAAAGAATCCTTGTCAAAAACCAAAACCAAACCAGCAAAGAAAAAGCGTACGACAGATTTTAGCCGCTGGAACGAGTCGTGCTCAAGAGCACGAGTCGTGCCTTATGGCCAAGTCTGTCGCACGACCCAACGAGCCAGAATCTCAATTTACAAAATCAATGGGCACGAGTCGTGCCTGAGGGCACGAGTCGTGAGCATGACTCGTCCCATAGGGCACAAGTCGTCCCCCAATGTTTGCTCTCTGATACAGTCGTCCCTTCTTGTGGCACGACTTGGTCCAGACTGGGACGAGTCGTCCCCTGAGCCTAGATTTCACCCTTTTAGCCATTTTCAATCCGTTCTTTTGTGTGTGACCCTTTAGGAATTATATTTTATGTTGGTAGTGAGTTGAAGCATCAACCTCACAAAACATAAGTGACTTCTAGCATATCATTATGTCCACCCAATTAAATATAACATCAAAGCTTGATTTCTTAATAATCAAATGTCATAATCCCTTTGTCCACGATGTCCAATTGAACATGAGTCATGGTCTATGTCAACTTATTACGTTCAATGCTTTCTCGATTCCGAATATGTTGATAATTCAAATGCATTTGATCTCTATCAAATCACTTAAGTGTGGCCACACATTTCATCAACATCATTCATCGAGGGGCCCAAGCAAACATCTCTCTCAAACAGAGAGGGACAAATCCCGTCTTGACTTATCATTCTTCCCTACATGAATCCAATCATGCTAACGTAGCCCTTATTTCTATCCGATTAAAGACATTGTTAGACTATATCAAACACAATGTTCATCATGTGGAAGACGATGATAATCTCATGGTTCAAAGGATTCAATGACACAACTATCATGAGATTTAATCATGACAACAAACCATGTCATAAATCTCATAAGTAGGTCATGTTCAATACTTGTTTTCTAGCAAGTATCCATAAGTGTAATGTTCATCTCCATGCATATAATCATCTCCATGATTATCCATTACCAACTTATACTAGTTGTTCTCAACAACTAGGGACGCAGTTCAATATAATAAACATGCAAACATATAATGAACAAAATAAACATGCTCTATAATAAATGATAAAGATGATACATAACGGTTCAAGTTTAAACATAACTGTAGCTTATGGCACTACACCAACAGATATATGATACATAACTCAATTTTGGATGCATGCCCAATCTTCATTTAGCTATAAAAAGATTATTTAGGGACAACCCAATCTTCATTTATCTATAAAAAGATTATTTAGGGACAGTGTATATATATTACTTTCTTCATCCAGGAAGTAATTTGGTTTACTGTCAACATTCATTAACCATTTTTTATCCCATTTTCTCTTTTCTACTTCAATTTTTATACTTATAAACATTTACATCATCGACACATTTTCTTAATTATCATGATCAAAACAAAGTAAGTTGTAATGGGATGGAGGGAGTGGATTTTTTTTCGGGACGGAGGTAGTTAAATGTAGGTTGAACCTTGCTAGGCTATACTAAGTAGATAAAGGAGGGAGAGGGATGGATATTCATGTCTATAATTTCTAAAAAACTGGGTACAATAGTTAAAATCTAATTGAAGTTCCACATGTTTCTTGGTTGTCACTGTTGTTGTCTATCAGATGATGATTATAGCTAAATACTTTGTAAGAGGAATTTGTTTAAATGCCAATATTGAGCATAATCGAGTTATATTTAGGAGAGGAATTTGGGATTCTCAAGCAATGTAGAAGAGAAAAGGGGATCAACATGTATACTAATTCCTCCCGGCTAATGAAGAGTCCCTAATAAAGAAAACCTTTCTCTAAAGCAGTTGACTGCTCACAGACTATGTCTACTCTGAAGTCAAATGCTCGGCAAGCAGCTGCATTAGCGGCGCATAAACCATGTTCAGAGTAAAACACTCACGGGGATATAAAAGCTATAAAGATTAGCCAACAATCACCGAATTCCAAGTGATAACGTTTCTTTCAGGCATTTTATCAAACAACTTCCTTGCACTCTCCAAATTAACTTCTATACAAAGATCAATTTGGAATCCATAACATAATATATTACAGGAAAACACAAATAGGAAGTCGAATGAAATATATTATCTGACATTGTTTGTGAAAGTGGTCATTCTCCTCTCGAGGGCTATACCCTGTATGATACAAACGTAGTGTTATGTCTCTTAATCATACTATATATGGATGCATATGTGATCCAATCAATACTTTTACTATTATTGACCATTCATGGTTACATGAACATGAACATGGCATGATACCAGCAAAGTTAACTCAAGCCAACACAAAAAATAAACATACCTATTTACGTAGCTTCAAGGCTATAAGAAGAATCATTGCGAAGAGTTTAAACAAAATCTTTGTGTAGAAAAAAAAAAAAAAAATTATACTCATAAGAAGAAATTTTACCTTGAGTAGTGTCTTCAATTAAACGGAAGAAAGCCTCTCTTAGGGTTAGGGTTTATGCAAGGGAGAAGAGGGAAATATGATGCGGTCTCTGTTTCCCGATTGTTGATCGGGAGAAGAGGGAAATATGATGCGGACTGTGTTTCCCGATTGTCGCATATATTTTCTATTATCACCGGCGTTATGAGATCGGAAAAAGATAAGGACTTTTAATTTAATTGACGTGGATAGTCTTTATTATCTCATCTCATCTTCTAACTCTTTTCCATTCAAATTAAATTAAGCTATTGTAAATTAATTAGGACTTTTAATTTAATTGAAAAACAAAATTTAATTGAAAAACAAAAGTGAGATGATGACATGAAATTCCATATCATTAATCCACATGGCGCGATGTAGAAGCAATAAAATACTCTCCTATATAATATTTATAGATAGATAATTTTAGTTCAAGTGGCTTACCACATGCTCATCCAAAAATACATGCACATTATTGGCACTTAATGATAGTAGGGTAGACACTTATCAAACACAATTGAAATTCACGTGAGATTGGGGTTTCACACAAGACTGGTCGGAAGCAAGCAACAATTGATTGTGATACTTGCCAAATAATTTAATTTGAATTTGAATTTTATTCTTTATTTTTATTTAAAATTTATAAATGGATAATTATTTTGGAAATAGAGAGAGTGAGAGTGTGTATGTAGAAAGTAGAGTTGGTAGTTGGCACTCCGCCTCGTGTACATAGACTTTGAGAGTAGATAAACAGGAATTACTTTCATCTTTTAGAAAAAATTTAAGGGGTAATAGAATTTTGGTAACCTAAGTTTTACCAGAGATTGCAATTGGTTATCGAATTTGTCAAAGTTGTGATCTGATTTCTAAGTTTAGCGAACCGACGCAATGTGATGTCAAATTGGATGACCAGTTAAAAAACTAACGAAATAGTTGTCATGTGTGAAACACATGACATTTTAAGAAGGCATATATGTCTTTTCTCATATGTTGTGCCTTTGTCCACTCTCGTGTTATAAAAGAATAGCTTCGTCTCTCTCTCCGGACCTCACCCTCTCTCTCACCGGACATTCTTCTTCTCCGGCACTTGAGCCAAATCTGCACCCATCTCTTCTTCTCCGGCACCAGAGACGAGTAAATCCATATCTCAGATTTCTCCCTCTCCCACCGCTCTCCATTTTTCCTTCCTCTGTCATGCCCAATCTTCCTTCCCCACCCACACCTCCATTTCCCCCAATCGTTTTTGTTGTTACAGAATCTGGGTCAAGCCGAAAATTCAAAAATCAAAGCCTTCCAAATCCAAATTTGGGCTTCTCATCTCTTCGAGACGCAAGTCAGGTGCCCGGGGTTCTTCTCTGCTCTCTGTGTGTTTGTTCTTGGGCCTGTGGATTTTTGTCTCAAATCTACCCTCTTTTTTAATCAAATTAGGTTTTTAATTGAGTAAGGTGTCCATTCGTTGACTGCAAGAGCATCAAGTGATAGACCATTAATTTGGCTCGTGAGTTTTTAGCTTTCTAAAGTAGGCTGTCATTTTTTCTTAATTTGTAAACAAATCTTTCAAATATGATGGATTTTGAACATTTTCAAATGTTGAGTTTCTTAGTTTTTAGCGTGAAATAAAAATTTAGATGGGTTTTGAACATTTGTAGATATGGTAATTCATTAGTTTGTGTTGAATTTTAGGGGAATTAAATGGTTTGAAATTTTAAATTGGTTTTGGGTTTAATGAAATGGTTCAGTAAAATGTGGTGTATAGGCATTGGGATGGTGGTTGGTGTTGAGGGTGGTGGTGGTGTTGAAGATGGTGGTGTTAGTTTTGATGAAGATGATAATTCTGTTGGTGATGGTTAATTGAGTAACGAATTTTGTTATTTTTATAAAACATATGAAGACATTTGAATTTTCTTTTGCCAACCTAGATAGTTTCATTAAATTTTCTGCTGAAATGACATATTTGCCCTCTTAAAAAGTCACGTGTTTCGCACATGTCACCCATTTCGTTAGTTTTTTAACTGGTTATCCAAATTGGCATCACATTGCACCATTTTACTAAACTGAGAAATTGGATTGCAACTTTGACAAATTCGATAATCAATTGCAATTTTTGATAAAACTTAGGTTACCAAAATGTTATTGCCCCAAAATATAAACAAGCAATAGGTTTTATAGTAAAAAAATTATTTTTTATCAATTGAGAGAAAGAGTTTGCTAGGGAAATTTGGGGTCTGTGCAAATTATCGAATAATGAATATACAACA
Source organism: Adenophora triphylla var. japonica (assembly GCA_022495995.1). Lineage (NCBI taxonomy): Eukaryota > Viridiplantae > Streptophyta > Magnoliopsida > Asterales > Campanulaceae > Adenophora > Adenophora triphylla. The sequence continues at coordinate 77,015 of JAFEMH010000183.1, forward strand.
GTCAAATTTTGTCTATTATAAAACGTAATTTTTTGTAATAAAAGATATATAACTTATTTTTATATTTTTTTGTCGATATAATACATATACTGTAAAATGTAACATATACTCCCTCCGTCCCAATATAATTTACACATATCATTTGCACGATAATTAAGGAAAATTGTTAGTGAATTAGGTGTTGTAAGTATGATAAATAAGGTAGAAGAGAGAAAATGGGGAAGTGAATAATAATTGATTTGTTGTTATAAATATGACATGTGGACCTTATTAATATAAAAGTAATAAAATATTTTTAAGTTTAGAAAGTGTATAATTTTTAGTAAAACTAGTAAAAGCCCGTGTCCGAGGACACGTGTTTTTTTTTAGTTTAATTTTTTTTTTTTAAAGGGCAAAATGAAAAAGGGACAACTTAGTGAGGGCAAAATGGAAAATTTGGCATTTGATACTGTTTATAGTACTGTTCACCCATGGTGTAATTTATACTATAGATGTTTTAAAAGAAAAATATGTAATTTGTAATGGGTCGGAGAGATTATATGTGAGCTAAAATGCATTAAATGGAAATAGAGGTGGAGTTGATATTGACATTGCAGGAATATTTGAAGACAAACTTTCCATCTGTCTATAATTATTCTTTCTAATTTCTGCTGCCACTGCCCTCTCCTTTTTCTGTTAAAACTCGATTCATAGGCTTTGTCTATAATCAATCAAGTGGAGGATTTCAACTGCAACTCTCAGTTCATGTTCAGCTGGAAACAATATACAAACAACTGAAACACACACGCTTCTCAAAAATGTTATTCTCTTCGTTCCGGTTTAATAAAGCAATTAAGAATTTTGAATCGGGTTTTATTGTATATTTTAGTAAATAAAGCAATTAAAAAACTTGAACTGAGACAAATTAAAAAAAAAACTTTAAATCAAGATGGAGAAAATAGTTGATAAGTCAAATGTAATATCAATGTAGACGGAGGAGCTAGGGGTGGCATTGGGAAACAATTGAACCCCCTGATAACTTTGTAGCAAGGTTCTAAAAAGCGCTAGGCGGATGCTAGGCGGTGAAGTCGGGCCTAGTACCTAGGCGGGGACTAGTCGAGATTAGTTGGGACCTAGGCGAGGCTTAGAACTAGGCGTTGGAGAGGGGCCTAGCGCCTAGGCGGGGCCTAGACGCCCTTAAGCGGGGCCTTATAGAACACTGCTTTGTAGTGATTTTACATTTAGTCCTTTAAGTTTTGACTGTTCTTCTTGGGGCTGTCGATTAGCAACAACTACTTGCTAGCACTTTCATAAGGTAAGTCTTTTCGGTTAGAAAATGTGGTTCGGTCAACTATATGTGGAGCACTTAGGCAAGCAAGCCCAAGTCCATGCAAGAAGGCCCGCTGGATCTGTCCAAATGAAAAGCATTGATTGACGAGCCTTGTTAGCTTGAAAGCCTCCCTTTCTTGCTTAGGGGATATCATTTGGCTTCGATCACTGAAAGAAAATTGACCTTTTGTGACGGTCAAAAGCCGTCGCGTAAATTCTTGCCGTCGCGAATGGTAACGCGACGGGGAAAATAGTCGCAAAGGGAATCGCGTAAAGCCTTGTCACGGAAAGATAAGGTGACTGAAAAAGGCCGTCGCCTTTGTCAATTATTTTTCGCGGTTGCTTTTTCCATCGCATAATAGATTTTATTAATTTAATTATTTTAATCACATTTGCAATCGCATTAGCTCAGAGAAAAGAAGACGACAAATGCAATCGCCTTAGATTTTAAAGAAGGATACGACAAATGTAATCGCCTTAGGTTTTATAAAAGGAGACGACAAATGCAATCGCCTTGGGTTTTAAAGAAGGAGACGGCAAATGCAATCGCCTTAGGTTTTAAAAAGGAGACGGCAAATGCATTTGCCTTGGGTTTTAAAAAAAGAGATAGCAAATGCAATCGCCTTAGGTTTTAAAAAGGAGCCGAAAAATGCAATTGCCTTAGGTTTTAAAAAGGAGACGGCAAATGCAATCGCTTTAGCTTGTATAAAAAGAGACGGGTAAAGCAATCGCAAATGTCAAAGGAAAAGCATATATGTGATGGCATCCGTGATTGCTTAGCCATCACGCTAACCTAATGTGACTGCACTAAATGCAGTCACAAAAGCCATCTCCTTATATAATTAAACGCAACTGCTTTTTTTGCCATCGCCAAAAGCAATCGCGAAAAGTCAGTTTTCTTGTAGTGAATTTTCCATTATTCATTGGATTAGGGGATATCATCTGGCTTCAATTCTCCATTCTTGTGCTCCTCCGGACCTCCTGAGCTAGACCTAGACATTGGAAATTTCCACTAAAAGAGAAGAGTGCATGGCTTTCAAGAAAAAAGAAAAAAATAGAAGTTACTAACTTGGCCTAGGGACCTATATGATGATTGGTTTAGGTAGGGCGGCCGGCCTACTACGGGCACGAGAATAAAGTACGGTGTGGATCAACCAGAAGAGGTAAGTCCAGAATCCTGGTATTGAAACTCTCGAAACTTTTAGTTACAAGCAAGAGAGAAGGTTGGATGAGGGTAGAAGGCATCGTGTGGGATCTACGATACAAGCATCTCTTTCGGTTCTTCCGTCATCCAGAGGTGTATATTCCCATTCCCTCTCTAATGACCCAAGCCGTAATCTTTTATTTTAATATGGCATGCACTAACCAGTTGATCACCACGAAAACACATGATCATATTTTAAGTTGCTCCTTTGGTGACCATAAGGTCACGGGTTCGAACCTTGGCGAACAGTCTCTGGACAATTGTCAGGGGAAGACTCTAGCAAATGGTTTTCTCTCTCAATCCCCGCAAGGCGAGAAGCGCTTAGCGCACCGGAGTTTGCCATTATTTTTTATAAAGGGTTTCAAGATCGAAACTAGATCCGATAACATGATAAAATATGGAAAACCCACATAGAGGCTTTAATTATAGACTATTGGTATTATAAGTATAAAATGGTCTTTGTTAATTCACTTTTCCACAAAATGAGCTTTTTTTTTCTTGGATTCTCATTTTGAAAAAAGAAAAAAATCTTAGGGATTTCGATAACAATATTTCTTCAGAAATTTAATTTATTTATCTATAGACTTATAGTATTTCACGTAAATGTTAAATTAAGAGTATTTAAAAAAAAAACTCAAAAATAAATAGATTTAATTAAGGATTAGCCTCTAAAAATGACACTGATTAAAAAATAACAATGGATTAAATTACAAGAAAGTGTATTTTTGCAAAGAGATGAAAAGGCAGAAAAAATGGTCGGGAAAGTGGGCGACCCAACAAAGATTGGTGGGTGGATATATCGTTATCATAGTTTGGAAGGCTACCCACACTCTCTTTCCACGTACTCCCTTCCTCTTCTGTTTCATAAAACATTACCCCTTTTATTATTTTGGGCGTCCCATTTTAAAGTTTTATTTTTTTAAAAAGGAAAATTTTTAATACTTCTTTATTCATGGGATCCACTTGTCATACTCACAACACTTTTCAAATTTACTATTCTCTCCACTCATTCTCTCTCCTCTCACTCACAACACCTACTTTAATAACATTATTCCTTATTTTTCATTCTCAACAGTAAATGAGTAAAGTTTTATGGAACGGGGGGAGTATATTCACAATATTTTGGGGGAAACTAGTTTCTCCTTAAGTTATAGAAAGTCCTGTTTTATAAACTGTTCCTAAATATTCGCTAACTACTTGCAAGTAGAAAAAAAGTGGACTTTTTATAATTTACGGAGAAACTAGTTTCTCCCAAAACTTGCTCTAGTATATTTATTTATCCAATGTGATTTTTTTTAAAGAGTATAACATTTTTTTATTTTATTTTTTAAACGATGTTTTAAGTTAGGAGATGTTTTAAGTTAGGAGGAGATGAGAAGAGAGTTTGAATCTTATACTCCCCCAGTCTCAAAATGTTTGTCCCAATTGACTTTTTTGTTGAACTTTGATCATAAATTTATGAGAGATTAATCATGTTCATGAAATTCTAAAAGTTGTTGTTGATAATATTATTAATGGTGAATCAATAGAAATTTTTAGAATTTCATGAACATAATTAAATTGTCATATATTTGTGGTCAAAATTCAACATAAAAGTCAAACGGAACAAACATTTTGGGACAGAGGGAGTATCTCGCCAAGATGTTTTAAGTTAGGAGTAGATGAGAAGAGAGTTTGAAACTTCTATCTCGTCGAGATGTTTTAAGTTAATTAGGAGTAGATGAGGAGAGAGTTCGAATTTTATAACTCGTCGAGAGTGAAACTTGACTTTATCACTATAGTTGCATTTAATAACACACGTACATTTGTTAAAGGCACAAATGACGGTTAAAATGTCATTGCATTTTCCAAAATTTTGATTTTATTCAAAGGAAAAAAATATATAGACGATATGACATTTTTTTTATCATATCACTAAAGTTATTTCTTTTTATATATATTTGTTTTGAAAGAAATAAAAAAAAAAAAACATGACATTTTAAAAATAGAATTAATAGAACGTTAATTAATAATTTTATGTTTAAGTTATTTAAATAAAATTTAAAAATCTCTAATGAATGAGTTGGTCTTAAAAAAAAATATTTTACGCTTAAGAGAAATGGATTCTCAAAATACACGTGTCCCCATGTGTTTGGGCCTTATTTCCCATTATCAAATTAAGATGGTTTGGATGTGATGTGGGCCTAGTTCCAGCTACTGATTTAGGATTATGTTATGGGCTTAAAACTAGTTTCAAAGTTATGGGCCTAAAACTAGTTTGAAAGCTCTATAATTCTGCCCAAGTGAACTGTTTTTTTAAAATATTCCCTCCGCCCCAAAATGATCTTTCTAACTTTTTTTTTTTTTTATATTATTACGAATGAATTTTGAGCAATAACTATAGGTTGATTTAATTATATTAATGTGAATCTAAAATTTCTAATTAATATACCATCAACAATACTATCAATAACAAGTTTTACACTTTCATTATTATGATAACCAAATCAACCTATAATAATTACTCAAATTTCATTCGTAGTAATGTCGAAAAAAGTGAGAATATCAATTTTGGACGGAGGGAGTATTTGATTTTCATTTTTTTAACTAAGTTTTTATTAATAAATGACTTAATTTATTACAAAAGTTGCACTTCAAAGAGCTAGAAATCGCATCCGATAGAGTTCAAGCCCTGATCTCTCATATTAAAATTAAAAGAGATATCAAATTTCGCTTGAGTAATAGCTCATTAGAAAGTATTTGATTTTCAATGTCGAATTTGAACAAAAATAGAGTAGTGTTGGGTTTGATGTTATCTAACTTGCGAACAAATTAAGGGATTAAACAAAGGTCTAGAGGCTTTCCGTTGCAGAATAAGAATAAGGGATCAGGAATCGAATCACCAGTTGACAAGTTTAATGTCGAATTTGAACAAAAATAGAGTAGTGTCACTTTGGGGCGAACGTGCGCCAAGGGGGCGACCGTGCCCTTAGGCAATTGGGCCTGGTCAACGACATATTTTGTGAAGGATTAGAAAATCCTGAATGGTTAGAAATAGGCAATATAAATAAACCATATTGCCTAGCAGTTTTTATGATGTAATTCCTAATGTGATAAAGATCAATAATTCTAGGTGTTATAAGGATTTTCTTGTCTTACTCATTTGTTTCTCTATAAATAGGGTTTGCACAGTTGTAAATTCTTGTGATCAAGAAATTCGTACATTATATTAGATATTGTATTCGGAGATTGTCATTTGATACTAATATTCTTGCCCTCTGTCCGTGGACATAGCCAAGTTGGTGAGTTGTGTTGTGTGATTGATTTATTTTCTATCTTCTACATAGATCTGTTATAACAAACTGGCATTAGAGTCGGTCATGATAATAAAGGTCTAGGGGCTTTCCATTAAAGAAGAAGAAAAAGGGATCGGGAATCGAATCACCAGTTGACAAGTTCAATGGGAACAATAGTTTTTCTCTTTTGCAGATCAAGATGAAGGCCTTGTTGAGAGACAAGGGTTTGTGGGCTCCAGTGGCTGCTCCAATCAGGAATCGTCTGGATACAAAGGGAAAAGCAGTAGCAGTTTCCACAGGTGTTGTCGCGGGTGCAACAACAGAGGATTCGGGGAAGGCAACTGAGAAGGAAGCAGTTGATTTGATCGCGTTAGACGAGAGGGTGTTGGTGTAATGCCCTAGGCGTTTAGTTATGTTTGACTTATAACTTAAACCGCTATGTAATCGTCTTTATCATTTATTATAGAGAAAGTTTATTTGGCTTATTATATGTTTGCATGTTTATTATAATAACCTGTGTCCCTAGTTATTGTGAATAACTAGTATAAGTTAGTAATGGATAATCATGGAGATGATTATATGCATGAGATGCACATCACACTTATGGATACTTTCTAGAGAACAAGTATTGGACATGACCTACCGATGAGATTTATGACATGGTCTACAGTCATATATGTCATGATTAAATCTCATGATAGTCGTGTCATTTGAATCCTTATACCTGAGATTATTATCGTCTTCCACATGATGAACATTGTGTTTGATGTAGTTTAACACTATCTTTAATAGGATATCAATAAGGGCTATGTTGGCACGATTGGATTCTTGTATGGAAGAATAATAAGTCAAGATGAGATTTGTCCCTCTCGTTGAGAGAGATGTTTGCTTGGGCCCCTCGATGAATAGTGTTGATGAAATGTGTGGCCACACTCAAGAGATTTGATAGAGATCAAATGCACTTGGATTATCAACATATTCAAAATTGAGAAAGCATTGAACAAGATGAGTTGACATGGACCATGACTTATGTTCAATTTGACATCGTGGACAAAGGGATTGTGACATTTGATCTATCAAGGAATCAAGCTTTGATGTTATATTAATTGGGTAGATATAATGGTTTGCTAGAAAACCACTTATGTCTTGTGAAGTCGATGTTTCAACTCACTACCAACATAAATATAATTCCTAATGGGTCACACACAAAAGAACGAATTTGGCATTGGCTGAAAATTGGAATTGGAAATTTGGGCTTGGCACGACTCGTGACCAGGAGCACGACTCGTGCCCTGGGTCACGAATCGTGACAAGAGGAACGACTAGTGACATGCAAATCAGTACGACTTGGTTTTTTGTCACGACTCGTGGGAACGAGTGTTTTGGCTTGGTCACGACTCGTGCCCTCAGGCACGAGTCGTGCCCTTGATCAGCACTAGTAAACTTTTTAGCACGACTCATGGTACGAATGGATTTGGGCTTATTCGACTCGTGGTTTTCTGGAACGACTCGTGGCACGAGTCGTGCCCAGGAGCACGAGTCGTGCCCACTGCGAATTTCAGTCCGTACGCATGAGTCCTTGGCTAAATAGGTTTTTGGTTTGGACTTGGTTTCTCCCTAACTGTTAGGGATTTATATTTGATATAAATACAAACCTTTGAGTAGCCAAAAACACATCTTTGTCTAGGTTTATGAAATTCTAGAATTTTAATATTGATTGAGAATCAAAATATCAAAAAGCTCCCAAATAATTCCATTGCTTTGGCTATTGATTATTGAATATTGATTCAATAATCGGAGGATCATCTAGCAATCCTACAAGAATTGTTCTTGATTCGTTCGCGTGTGGATTACCAATAGAGGGTGATTACTTTATCACCTAAAGCTTGAAGACACCATGTTGATTCATCACCAAGGTAGAACAAGGAAGAAGAAGATCCAAGTTTCATCAACGGTTTAAAGATTCAATCTTTAAGATTCGTTTTAAGCAACATAAATCGCATTAAGGTATGTAAATCTATTTCATATGTTTCTAATCTCTTCATGCTAGACGGATTCATGGCTAGAGTTTTGTTGTTTTATAAAGATTCTTCCGCTGCGTTTGTAACCCCAAAACCCAACAGAGGGCCCACTTTAAAATCATCATGTGTTTAGATGATGATGTTCTGGCAGATATTGCAGATACTGATTCTTGAGGTGCTTTGTGGGTTGCGTTGGAAGATATGTATCTGATACGATTATTGACTAACAAGTTATATCTGAAGCAGAAGCTGTATTCTCTCTGAATGATGGAAGGTACGCTCATCAAGGATCACATAGATCGATTTACATCTTTATTAGTTAAATTGCGTAATATTGATGTTAAGGTTGAAGATGAGGATATTTCTCTTATGTTTTGTGTCTCCTTACCACTGTCTTGTGGATTCCTGCATTAATGGTAATGATACGATTTCTTTGGAAGAGGTTAAGAATAATCTCAAGACCAGAGATCTGAGCCGTAAGGCGAGCAGTTTATCTACAGAATCTTAGTCGACAGGATTGGTTGTAGAAGGCAACTGGGGCCAAGGTAAGAGAAACAAGGGTTGTTCTAAAAAGGTCCAATATCTGGAGATGTTTGCAGTTACTGCAAGGAAAGGGGACATTGGAAACTAGAATGTCACATGTTGAATAAGAGCAACCAATTTGGGTCAACTGCATCTATGGCAAAAGACAATGAGGAGGACTATACTCTAATAATCGAAGAAGACAAAGGTCTGAAAGATACATAGATTATTGATTTTGGGGCTTCTTATCACATGTGTGCACGCAGAGACTGGTTTGCAACGTACGAGGAGACAGAATGGCGTGATATTTATATTGCTAATAATTTTGTCTGCAAGGTAGTTGGCATGGGTTCAATCAGGGTGCGAAATTCGGGTGGTAAGTTTTGTACGTTGACCAATGTTAAACATGTTCCTGAATTAACGGAGAATCTAATATCGCTTAGTCGGCTAGATAAGATAAGATAAGATACAGTTTGAAAGGTGGAGGTGGATCAGTAAATGTCTGCAGGGGTTCGAACATAATTCTGAAAGGGGTAAAATAAGGTTCCTTGTACGTTCTCCAAGGTTGTACGTTTTTTGGTTTGGGTGTCGAACATCTTACAAAAGAGGGCATGCTAGAGACACATATGAAGGAAGCATGTTGTATGGCTTCGTATGGGGTGGTTGACAAACAGGTAGAGTAGCAAGTTACTAAAGGTGGAATTGAACTAGGCAAGTCACAGTTAGTAGGTCAACACACACAATTGGAAATCGAGGAAGAAATCAAAGAAAATTTACGTACTTTTGGGGATTCCACTGATATGGCCGCTTTCATCTATTTGGGTTGGCAAGATCCAATGTCGACTGGATTTCCCCAATTGCCGGTTGGGGCAATTTGAGTGCCTACTGCAGTGGCACATTTGGGTGTATTGCAGACACATTGGTGTGCTCGGCGAAGCAAAATTTGGGTGTTCGGGGGGATACATTTGGGTGTCTGGTAGGCACGTTCGTTTATTTGTTGAACGGGTCTGATCAACTGTTGCAACAAGTGTCTTGGTGTTCGGCGTAACACATTTGAGTGTCTAGGAAGATACAAATTTGGTTGTCCAGAGGACAAGTTTTGGCGTTTGGCATATCACATCTGAGACAGAGGGGAATTCTGGTTTTGTGATCGAGAGGTTAGATGTCAAGGTGAAGATTTATTGGGTTTGATGCCATCTAACTTGGGAACAAATTAGGGGATTAAACAAACAGTTTCAGTAATTCTGTGACACGGCCGATGGAGTTGCCAGGCATGCCCGTGCATGGTTAGGGAGCAACCGCGCAATGCAAAGGGAGAGACTGCACGGTTCTTCTGTCACTTTGGGGCGATCGAGCGCCAAGAGGGGGTGACCGTGCCTGATCAAGGGCAGATTTTTTGCAGGATTAGAAAACCCTGCAGGGTTGAAAATAGGCAGTATAAATAAGCCATATTCCCTAACAGTTTTTATGATGTAATTTCTATCGAGATATAGATATAATTTTAGGTGTTTCAAGGGTTTTCTTGTGCTAGTCATCTGTTTATCTAAATACAGGGTTTGCACAGTTGTTAATTATTGTGATCAAGAAATTCGTGTATTAAATTAGAGATTGTTTTCGCTGATTGCCAGTTGCCTCTGCCCGTGGACGTAAGCAAGTTGATGAACCACGTATATTGATATGTTGTGTGATTGATTTATTTTCTGTTTTTTACATAAATCTGTTATAACAAGTAGAAACGATAAACACTTATACCATGTTCTTGTTTTTTTAGTTAGAGATAAGCATAAATAAATCAGAAAATATGAGAAGTAGAGAGAATCCAAGAATGAGTTGGACTCGTCTCCATTGGCTTGTCCATTCTCAGCCTTCTTAAATTCCATCTTATGGATGCCGAAAGAAGCGAACCAACTGATGGTTTCAAGGGAAGGTGACTCGAAATGGTATGAGAAATGGAATCTTTGAGTAATTAAGTGAGCTATGAAAGAAAGCATTGGATGCCTTCGTAACAACTCGAGCCCAAAACACGATTTGCTACTACGCATGTATCACACACTGATCCACCAAACATCTACTCATTTGAATTAACTACAACTCTTTACAAACCTCAAAAAATTTAATGGACGATTTGATGCTTATGTAAGGTACGAGCATTATATATATCACCATAAACTCCCACATTTATCTCATCTGATGTGGGATGGGGGAATCACAACCTTCTCAATTCAAGTGGGATTTGAACTTACGACTAGTCGATTAATAGTCAACTGCTCTAACCCGCCAACGGTCGTGAAAACCTAGGTCTTCCTTGTAACAAGCCAAAAATTGATTAGAAATTTTAATTCTTATTACGCAGAAGGTGAGGAGGATTTTGCTGTAATAGACCAAACAAATTTGAAAATGCGGCATTGGGCTTGGCCAAAAAGTTAATGAAATTTTCACAATTTTGGTCTAGTTCATATAGACGCCGGTCCAACATAGGCATTTCTCTTAATCCAATCACCCCTTTTGTATGGTTTAAGAATGAACCGATCCAATGAATCTTAGCTAATATAATGGTACCCTTTTGTATGGTTTAAGAAAGAACCGTGCCAATGAATCTTAGCTAATACTTGTTGGGTTTTATGGATCCATGCGCAGCGGAATTAAGCATAAAATTAACACAAAACCCAAGCCCTAAGATCCGTTCTATACGATTAAATTGAATTTGCTATGAGATAGAATTTACCAACCTAAATTGCTTTCCGGTCTTGAGCTATCGAACGGATAATTATGTGATTCGTAATCACAAACTTTTGATCTTCAAATCTTCGAATCTTCAACTCCTTTGGATCTTCAGATTTGAACTCTAGGTCTTTGATTTGTTTGAACAAAACTAAGACCCTCTTTTGGTAATCCACACAAATATGAATGTCGAGAACAATTCTCGGGTTGGGAATTGCTAGATTCCTAAAACTTATGGAAGAATATTGAGAGGACTTTTGATTGTGAATTTCTTATTGAAAAATTCGGCTAGGCAATTAGGTCTGACAGACCTCACATATTTATACTACAATAGTATGAATATGTCTCCTAATCGTATTAGGAGAACAGTGCCAAACCGCGTAGGGCTTGATATGTCGCGCGGTATATTAAGCCATTGGCTTAATATGTCGCGCGGTATATATAGCCGAGATACGAAACTCTCAACCATTCTTCCTCTGTTCAACCAATTCATTCTATTTGTGTGTGACCCAATAGGATTGTATTATGTTGGCAATGAGTCCGATCATATCGGCTCTCATAAGACATAAGCGGACTCTAGCAAGCCATTATGTCTACCCAAATAACACAACGTAAGAGTTCACGTTTCCAATGGTACACTTTCATTTATCCCTTTGTCTCACGATGTTATATTGAACACAAGTCATGGTCCATGTCAACTTGTATTTGTTCAATGCTTTCTCGATCTTGAGTATAATGATAGTCCAATCATATTGGGGTGTGGCCACACGCTTTCATCATTATCACTCATTGAGGGCCCAAGCAAAACATTTCTCTTTCGAGGGACAAATTCCATCTTGACTTATCATCTTTCCCATCATGAATCCGATCATGCCAAAGATAGCCTTTATAGATATCGTGTTAAGATACCGTTTGACTAAAATCAAACATAACTTTCATCATGTGTAAAGTCATGATAATCTCGTGTCTAGGGACTAAATGAAGTGACCATATGAGATTTAATTATGACATTTGACCATGACATAAATCTCATACGGGTCAAGTCCAGTTACTTGTTCTCTGACAAGTACCCATAATTTCAATGTGCATCTCTATGCATATAATCATCATATGATTATCCATTGACAATTATACTAATTATTCTCTTAATAATCAGGGACGGAGATTATTACAATAAATATGCAAACTATATAATAATCAAATAATAAACATAAACGATAAAGATGATACATAGCGGTTTTCGCTAAACATAACTAAAGCCTAGTGGCATTACACCAAAGCCTCCCACTTGCACTAGGCTCCATTTATGTATTGAATACTCATGGATCCAACATGACCATCATGCTTACGCCTCGTGCGAGGGTCTTTGTAAGTGAATCCCTTATGTCATCATCGGTTGATACTTTGTATATTTTAACGTCTTCTCATTCTTTATGAATTCCTTGAAGAACGTCTAAGTGAGTGTTTGGATCGCTGTTGTGACCTTGGTTCCATTGTTTGCACAAGTGGCACCACTATAGTCATAACAAAAGTTTCATCGATTAGTGATACTTGGAACATTTCCAAAATACTAAGCGAACTTTTGATCCAAACCGCCTACTTTTAGCTACATCATATGTTGCTAACAATTGGCCTTAGAAGTAGAATTGGCTACAATTTCTGCTTGGAACTCTTCCAATCAAAATTGCACCTCTTATAAGCATAAACACAAATCCTAATTGCGATTTTAAAAATAACTTTGTTAGTTTGGAAGCTAGCATCTATGTAACCCTTACAACAAGATTAAACTTCCAATCTTTCAAATCCCAAGAACGTATCCTTAGTTCTTTATAAGTACTTAAGGATCATCTTGACTGCCATCCAATGGTTCTCATCACAGGATTAGATTGGTATCGACTCATCATGCTTATAGCATATGAGGCGTCGGGTCTAGTACAAATCATGGCATACATGACAGATCCAAATGCCGAAGCATATGGAACTTCATTCATTTTCCTTTAGCTCATCAGTTGTCTTAAGACAATGAGTATTGCTAAGAGAAATACCATGACCCATTGACAAGCTACTCTTCTTAGACTCTTCTAAGAATCTTGTCAATGTGAATACTTTGACTTAAACCAATTTATCCTTCTAGATCCATCTCTATAGATCTTGATGCCAAGGATGTAAGCGGCTTCACCCACATCTTTCATTGAGAAACCTTTCCTTGACCAATACTTAATAGTCTTAAGTGTCGGAACTTGTTTTTCCAATGAGTAAGATATCATTGTAATAAACAATAGAAATAATACCATGCTCCCACTGAATTTCATGCATACACAAAGTTCATCTTCGTACTTGATAAAGTCAAACTCTTTGACCAATTCATCAAAACGAAGATTCCAATTCCTTTAAGCTTGCTTCAACCCATCTCATGGATCTTTGCAACATGCATACTCTATTAGAGTTTCTTGGATCGTCAAACTATTCGGGTTGTGTACTATACACATCCTTAATAATCTTTCCATTTAAAGAAAGTCGTTTGACATCCATTTGTCATATCACATAGTCACAATATGTGATAATGGCAATGAAAATCTAACAGACTTCGACATTGTAACTGGCGAAAAAGGTTTCAACATAGTCAATACTATGAATTAACCTAAATCCCTTTACTACAATTCTTAGTCATGAAAGTATACACCTTCACATCCATGTCGGTATTTGAAGACCTACTTGCACCCTTTAGTTTTTACACTTTTAGGTAGCCCAATCAAGTTCCAAACTTGATTGTTAAACATGAATTGTAATTTGGATTCCATGGTTCCTAACCATTTATCCAAATTAGGAGAGGACATCGCTTCTTGATAGCAAGTAGGATCGTCATTCTCAATGACTTCCACTTCATCACTTTCCGCAACGAGAAATCACTATTTCTTGAGTTCGGATCGTAACCTATCCAATCTACGATGGACTTGTGCATCTTGAACCGGTTTCACAACTCCTTTGTGAACTTGGTTCTGTCTCTACTCTTGGTTCCATATTATTTTCGGGTTCTTGAACTTCTTTCAAGATTAATTTTACTCCCACTAGATTCTTTATTGAGAAACTATTTCTCAAGAAACGAATCGTATAGAGCAACAAACATTTTGTTCTCTAAGCGGTTGTAAGATTAATTTCCGAAAATAACCTTTGTCAAATTTGGTGCTAACTTATAAGAGACAAGTCTCTTTACATAAGATTCGCAACCCCAAATCTTCATGAAAGACAAACTAAGTTTTCTTCCATGCCACATCTCATGTGGGGCCTTAGGAACCGATTTAGTAGGGACTCGATTCAGTGTAACCGCATTATTTCTAATGCATATTCTCAAAAGGAAATAGGAAATAGGAAAGTCTGATTGACACATCATCGAATGAACCATGTCCTACAAGGTTCAATTTCTCCTTTCAGACACACCATTCATAGTGGTGTTCAGTGTGGAGTCAACTCTTGAAACAATTTCATAGTTTTGAGATGATTGTCAAACTCTTGGCTCAAATATTCATCACCTCGATCTAATCGAAGTACTTAACAGTTTTACCAAGTTATTTTGTACTTCATCTTTGAAATGTTCGAAACATCTCAAACGACTCACCTTTGGACTTCATCAGATAGACATAGTCATATCTAGATAAGTCTTTAGTGAAATGTGATGAAATACCGAAATCTTCCCCTAGCAATGCTGCTTAATGGTCCACATACATCTCATGTATAATGACCAATAAGTCACTAGCCCTCCCACTACTTTAGTGTAGGGTGGTTTGGTCAATAATCCCAATAAATAAGATCCACATTCCTCAAATGATTCAAGGTCATATGAGTCTAAAAGTCCATGTTAATGGAGTTTAGATATATGTTTCTTATTTATTTGACCAAGCCGGCAATGCCATATGAACGCGTTGTTCATATTGTTCGGTTTAGATTTCCATTTATATTATAGATATATTCAACATTATTTTGTTTCTCATCTTCAAGGATATGAAGACCATTCAATGACATATGCAATACAATAAGGCATATCATTAAATAAATATAAAACTTCTTATTTAAAATAAGAAAATTATATCCTTCATCATCCATTTAAGAAACAGAAATAATACTCCTACTCAAATCCGGAACGTAGTCATACTTGTTCAAAACAAGTACTACTTCACAAGGTAAAGTGACTTCATAAGTCCCTTATGGCTAATGTTGCAACTCTTGCTCCATTCCCATGCATAGGTTTAATTTACCTTATTTGAGTAGCTTTCTATTCTTTGTTCCTTGCACATTTAAACAAATGTGGGATCCAATCCGGTATCATATACCCAAGAACCAAGAAGTCGAAATGAAAAATATCTATCATATAGATACTTGAAGTAGTAGCGATCATATTGCCCTTCTTCACCTTTTAGGCCTTCCTAATAAGCCTTGCAACTTTGCTTCCAATGATAATCTTATTGCAATGATAGCAAAATGCATCCTTTTGAGACACTTTGGGTTTAACCTCTTTGGCTTTGACAACATTTGTCCTAGGTTTAGCAACTTTTGCTTTACCTTCTTTTCCTTCCTTTATGAACCCTTTTCTTGTGTCAACCATTAACACAATTTGCGGATTGCTCCTTCTTTCATCTCATGAATTAAGAGCCTTCACCACAACATATATCTTTTGCCTAGCATGCACTTGGAACATTTCCCCTTTTGCGTTATGCTAGAACAAGAATAGTTATCATGTACTCAAGGTTCTTCACAAGAGCCTTTAAACATAATGGCAATTACAAGGCAAGCAATATTGTCAGAATCATCAATATGTTTCTAATGTTGCTTCCTTATTTGCCCTTTGCAACATTTGCAATGGGTTCAGTAGGAACGGATTCGTAATGAACGTACAAATTTACCTAAGAACCATTCTTTAGGCTTTTGATCCAATCAAAATTATTTGTATCATTCATTTCGAACTTTGTCCTTCATAAGGACGAATCGCAATTATTATTATGTAATGCTACTTCTACAACAAAATATACAAATTATATGAACACATATCAATATCAACACATTTATCATTTAAGAGCAAATAATGTATTTTACAAATACTCCCACTAAATCATACACCTTCCAATGCAAATAAGCATAATATGCATTTAATGGGCTAAGATCCAACTTTAATTTAATCTCAAGTACGCTATGGCGCACCGCTCAAGATTAAACTAATTAGGTAGAAAAACATCAATCATATCGTATATGACTCTTAGGACTAAGATCCATCTTTAATTTAATCTCAAGTACGCTATGGCGCACCGCTCAAGATTAAACTAATTAGGTAGAAAACATCAATCATATCGTATATGACTCTTAGGATCTTTTATGAGATTTATTTAAGACATCATATGTCTAAGCATATTTTAATCTCATCTTATGCCTTGGGTCCAAAACCATTTTGATAACCCAATTAAGTTCATCCACTTTAAACGTATAGGAACCACCATTTCCTCATCTTGCTCGCAAACGGAATAGAATCAAAGCACCTTGCTATGGCAAGCCCACCCAAAACTATCCGAGTGGTCTCAAGTGTTTAAATCATGGATTGGCATAAAGAACTTAAAAGTTAAATGAAGGTTCTTTAAGGTAGATTATAAGCATATCAGCAAAGATAGTCATAATCATGCACCAGGTAAGTTCCCAGGAAGATAGGTGAGCCACAAGGACTACTTAAGTACCAACTCTTCCTTAGACAGAACTCTCCTAGTCATGCACAATTAGAAATCAACTCTGATTTGGCAACATAATCACTACCTTTTATAAACAATTAGTTTCCTTTTAAATTTCGCGTATTTATGACTTGTTTCCATAAACAATCATAAGATCCAAAATTTACAATGTCTAAATCTAAACATATTAGGAAACTAAATATCATGTTTCAACTAAACATCTAATTTAAAAAAAAAAATTCTTAACATGTAAGAACAAATAAAACATGCATCGCAATAATTATTAAAATCATATTTTAATCAATTAATCATGCATATCAATGAATCAATCTAGCATGGACTTATAAACTCAATTTTATAACATCCAGATTTTCATATACATTGCATTAATTATTAAAATCACATTTTAATCAATTAATCATGTATATCAATGAATCAATCTATCGCGGACTTATAAACTCAATTTTATAACATCCAGATTTTCATATGAACATATCAGATTGTAAACACAATCACGCTGCACAGCGTAAAAATTGAAAAACCGATTACGCCGCTTTTGGCTTATTATGTCGCGTGACATAACTAGCCAAGCTAGTTATGTCGCGTGACATAACCGGCCAGAGATTACCAGATTTCTCTCATGGCCTACTATGTCGCACGACATAGGTAGCCGATTCATAGATTTCAGATTTCAATCAATTCAGATTACATGCAATTAAATCATATAAAACAACCCTTTTACAGATTTAATTCAACATAATTCGAAAACGATTTTCACATTGTTTCACATAAACAATCAAAATTCTATCGCATACAAAAACATGCAACGAACATATAAACAATTTATATAATCATTCTAGCATGTTAATTCAAACTTAACCATACGAACGGGGCTCTGATACCACTGTTGGGTTTTATGGATCCATGCGCAGCGGAATTAAGCATAAAATTAACACAAAACCCAAGCCCTAAGATCCGTTCTATACGATTAAATTGAATTTGCTAAGAGATAGAATTTACCAACCTAAATTGCTTTCTGGTCTTGAGCTATCGAACGGATAATTATGTGATTCGTAATCACAAACTTTGATCTTCAAATCTTCGAATCTTCAACTCCTTTGGATCTTCGTATTTGAACTCTAGGTCTTTGATTTGTTTGAACAAAACTAAGACCCTCTTTTGGTAATCCACACAAATATGAATGTCGAGAACAATTCTCGGGTTGGGAATTGCTAGATTCCTAAAACTTATGGAAGAATATTGAGAGGACTTTTGATTGTGAATTTCTTATTGAAAAATTCGGCTAGGCAATTAGGTCTGACAGACCTCACATATTTATACTACAATAGTATGAATATGTCTCATAATCGTATTAGGAGAACAGCATCAAACCGCGTAGGGCTTGATATGTCGCGCGGTATATTAAGCCATTGGCTTAATATGTCGCGCGGTATATATAGCCGATACGTAAACTCTCAACCATTCTTCCTCCTGTTCAACCAATTCATTCTATTTGTGTGTGACCCAATAGGATTGTATTATGTTGGCAATGAGTCCGATCATATCGGCTCTCATAAGACATAAGCGGACTCACAGCAAGCCATTATGTCTACCCAAATAACACAACGTAAGAGTTCACGTTTCCAATGGTACACTTTCATTTATCCCTTTGTCTCACGATGTTATATTGAACACAAGTCATGGTCCATGTCAACTTGTATTTGTTCAATGCTTTCTCGATCTTGAGTATAATGATAGTCCAATCATATTGGGGTGTGGCCACACGCTTTCATCATTATCACTCATTGAGGGGCCCAAGCAAAACATCTCTCTTTCGAGGGACAAATTCCATCTTGACTTATCATCTTTCCCATCATGAATCCGATCATGCCAAAGATAGCCTTTATAGATATCGTGTTAAGATACCGTTTGACTAAAATCAAACATAACTTTCATCATGTGTAAAGTCATGATAATCTCAGGTCTAGGGACTAAATGAAGTGACCATATGAGATTTAATTATGACATTTGACCATGACATAAATCTCATACGGGTCAAGTCCAGTTACTTGTTCTCTGACAAGTACCCATAATTTCAATGTGCATCTCTATGCATATAATCATCATATGATTATCCATTGACAATTATACTAATTATTCTCTTAATAATCAGGGACGGAGATTATTACAATAAATATGCAAACTATATAATAATCAAATAATAAACATAAACGATAAAGATGATACATAGCGGTTTTTCAGTTAAACATAACTAAAGCCTAGGGCATTACACCAACAATACTCCCTCCGTCCCGGCCGAAGTGTCTCAAAATGAGATCGGCGTGAGAATTAAGAAAAGTGATGTAAGAAAGAGAAAAAGGTTAAATGTTGTGAGTATGAAAAATTAAATAGGAGAGAGAATGAGTGGGAGGAATAGTTAGGAGAGATAATGTTGTGAGTGTAAAAGTAAAGTAGGAGAGAGAATGAGTGGGGTAGGAAGTATTAGGAATATAATATCATTATATTATATTCAAGTATATATTGTTGTATATAGATTAGGAAACACAATCCTTGTATTAGATTAGGAAACACAATCTTTGTATTAGATTAGAAACATTCTCCTTCTAGGCTTTGTATTAGATTAGAAACCTTCTCCTTCTAGGAGATTACCTCCTCATTGTAATTCTATAAATATGTATCTCTAGCATCATAATCAACTGAGTCATTCAATACAATTTTTCTCTTTCATGTTTTGATTGACTCCGTCTCTCTCTCTCTCTTTTTATTCTAATATGGTATCAGAGCATTAAGATCCATAGAAGAACTTCTCCGCGAATCCCTAGTGGCAAAATCCTAAGCCGCCCCACACCCTCACCACCTTGCTTCCGCCACAAACACCAAAACCCCACCGTCCTTCAACCTTGGCAAAAACCCTACTGCCATCACCACCCTTATTTCCGCCATCAATCAACAAAAACACCACCCTCCTTCTTCCCTAAACTACTCAGCAAAACCCTCCTTATTCAAACATTCTTCTTCAATTTTTCTCTTATCTCAATTTAACGTTGAGTATTATTTCTCTCCCTCATAATTCCTTTTTTTATCTCAATTTAACGTTGAGTATTATTTCTCCCCCTCATAATTTTTTTTTATCTCAATTTAACGTTGAGTATTATTTCTCCTCTTCGTAAGCCCGAATTTTTCTCGGCCATCATACGTAAGCCCGAACCTTTTTCGGCCACCATACGTAAGCCCGAACCTTTTTCGGCCGTCAAATGTAAGCCCGAATCTTTTCTCGGCCATCATACGTAAGCCCGAACCTTTTCTCGGCCGTCATACGCCTATCACCACAACCCCATCATCTCCGAAATGGTCATGCACCAACCTATCACCACCTCGGACGCGAGGAACGACACCACATCCGACACCACACATGTCCGAGAACACATCTTCAACTCATCATCAATTCCAAGATTGGACTTATCCAAAGAACGTCCATCTTGCGGGGGCATATTAGGAATATAATATCATTATATTATATTCAAGTATATATTGTTGTATACTCCCTCCGTCCCACAATAATATGTAAACTTTCTATTTTGGGCGTCCCATAATAATATCTAACTTTCCCAAAATGGAAAGGAATCTTTACTATTCCCTCCACTCATTCTCTCTCCTACATTATTTTAATACTCACATCACAATTATAATTTACTATTCTCTCCACTCATTCTCTCTCCTATTTTATTTTCACACTCACAACACTTTCAATATAATATTTCCTCCTTAATCCCCGTGTAAAACCCAAAAGTCCATAAATCTATGGGACGGAGGGAGTATAGATTAGGAAACACAATCCTTGTATTAGATTAGGAAACACAATCTTTGTATTAGATTAGAAACATTCTCCTTCTAGGCTTTGTATTAGATTAGAAACCTTCTCCTTCTAGGAGATTACCTCCTCATTGTAATTCTATAAATATGTATCTCTAGCATCATAATCAACTGAGTCATTCAATACAATTTTTCTCTCTCCTTTTATTCTAATAGGAAGAGTATAAAAATAATAAAAATTTTCCTTTTTAGGATTGAGACATTTTAAATGGGACGCCCAAAAAGAAAAGTTGAGACACTTCGAACGGGACGGAGGGAGTATAACGGTAGAGCCTCCTACTGGGAGATCAAGTGTTCGGTTCCCCACTTTTGTTGTAAGAATAAGAAAGAACTCATGGAATTGCTGCAACCGGTTGTTTTCTTCCCGCATCCATCATTTCTCTACTGTGTAGAATGTAGGGCTTGATTTAGGGACCAATATGATATGGAACGGCCACTTCTTAAAGGAAATGTGGTTATATCGTGCTCGTTTCAATGTATAAATTAGATCGGATAATACAACATAAATAACAAGTAATAATGTGAACTAATAAAAAACTAATTTAAAAAATAACTTACACTATTAGTAATTTTATAAACTTAAATGACTAATTATTAAAAAAAATAAAAAAAATAAAATTATCCACCACTACAAAATACTCCCTCCGTCCCACAATAATATGTAAACTTTCTATTTTGGGCGTCCCATAATAATATCTAACTTTCCCAAAATGGAAAGGAATCTTTACTATTCCCTCCATCCATTCTCTCTCCTACATTATTTTAATACTCACATCACCATTATAATTTACTATTCTCTCCACTCATTCTCTCTCCTATTTTATTTTCACACTCACAACACTTTCAATATAATATTTCCTCCTTAATCCCCGTGCAAAACCCAAAAGTCCATAAATCTATGGGACGGAGGGAGTATGTGTTTCATATATGAAATTTCGCTGAATCATTGCGTTTTCACACAAGAACGAAAAAATCGTCTAATGTCTGAGCCCATTAGACTACCCACATTGGTGACTCTCGTGAGAGGGTCACCGAAAAAAAAAAAAAGATAAAGTTAAGGAAATGGCATGACCTCGAGGTTGGTCCAGGTTGGGTCACAAAAATGTTGTGATTTTGTACACATGTCACCCTTTCATTGGGTGACATATGTTTATATAAATACTTTCACTTAAGATACTCGTTACAATTACTTGGCACTTTTAACTTCTTTCTTTGGCGTTAATTTACAAATTGCACACTTTCTAAAATGACAAAGAATATTTACTATTCCACCCACTAATTTTCTCTCCTACTTTATTTTTATACTCACAACACCAATCAAATCACTATTTCATATCCCACTTTCTCTCTCCAACCTCACTTTTCATACTCACAATATTTTCTCCATTATTTTTTTCCTTAATTCACGCGTAAACAGTACCTGTGCAATTACTAGCGGGATGGAGTGAGTATATTTTTAAAATTAATATATTTTATATAATTATTTAAAATAATAAAATAAAAAATATATCAAAATTCATTTTTTTATAATTGTATGTGTAATTATTTTTAATAATTATATGGGTAATTTTAGAAATATTATTACTAATACATTATTTAAAAAAAATAAAATGATACTCCCTTCGTCCCAAAATATTTATTCCATTTGACTTTTTTTGTTGAACTTTGACCACAAATTTATGAGAGATTAATCATGTTCATGAAATTCTAAAAGTTGTTGTTGATAATATTATTAATGGTGAATCAATAGGAATTTTTAGAATTTCATGAACATAATTAAATTGTCATATATTTGTGGTCAAAGTTCAACAAAAAATGGGACAAATATTTTGGGACGGAGGAAGTAAGTATTTTAAATAAGTTAAAGTAAAGAAAAATAAATATTTTATAAAAAGGTTGGGTTGGTTTGGATCACTAATACTGATTGAAGTATAAATTATATAAGATTGAAATGGTGTATATAAAAATGAAAAAAATTAATATTTTATTTGAGGTAAGATTGAATTGGGATCTGAGGTATATTGCTTCTCTTAAAAATAATACTCCACTATAATAATAAGCCATCTTTTTCAGAAAAAAGAAAAGAAAAGAAAAGAAAACGTGAAGATGAACCGTCCTACTCTAAAAAGTATAATAATTTAAACCACAAAATGATGACGAATTGAGAAAAAGAGAATACAATAGTGACCACAATCATATAAAGGTTGAAACAACTTTTGTATAAATTCAGGCCTATACTTACTCCGTCACGTGACTCATGTCTAGCCCTCGAATTAAAATATTTTATCATTTTATTTGATGGAATTTATTCTTACACTCGCAAAAAAAATTTCTTTATTACTTTTTACTTCACTTCCTTTATTCTACCTCAATTTTCATACACATAACACCTATTCCCTCTGTTCCGATCGATTTAGGACTTTTTGCCATTTTGGGCGTCCCACCCGACTTAAGACGGCCCAAAATGAAAACCTTAAATCACTATTCTCTCCACTCATTCTCTCTCCTACATTATTTTAATACTCACAACACCATTATAATTTACTATTCCCTTCACTCATTCTCTCTCCTATTTTTAAATTACACTCACAACATTTACCTTTTTCTTAATCCCCGTGTCATTTCAAAAAATCCTAAGTCGACCGGAACGGAGGGAGTATTTATTAACATTTTTTCTGAATCTCGTGCTCAAAAATCATATTTCGAGTGAGACAGAGAGAGGGAGTATATGTGGAATCAATATTTCAGTGCGAGTTTGCATGCAGTTGATTTATTAATTTTATAAAAAAAATTATTTTATTTATTTATAAAGTATTATAATATAATGCATATAGTTAATTTTTTTGTTTATGGAAAAATAATATTTATTCTAATGTGCCAAAAAAAAATGTGTCATTTGTTATAGATAAAACAAGTATAAACAAAGTAAAAAATATAAGACATTGTCCGTATTTAAATTATTGAGGTGTGGGGCCCCGGAGATATTTATGCAATCCACTCCAAAATTGTAATGTCACCACTTCATCATTTTTAAAGGTAAGTATGTGTCTAATAATGTAACGAATCACTATAACTTGCTCCACATTTTGTTGGTTTCAATTGATTTTCCATTTTCTCTTGTCTTTAAATATAAAATATTTCCTCCATTTCAGCTAAAAGTTTTATTTTTTTTGTTGTTAACATGATTAATATATTTTAAATTAATTTAATTATTTAATAAATATCTAAAAATAATTTTTTTCATTCAATTTAAGTGATTATAAAACTTGTTAAGTTAAAGTAAAACTGTTCTTGTTTCTAAGATCATATAATTTTGTTTCTTTAAACAAAAAATAGGTTAATTATTTGGCAACATCCAATAATAAGGTCATGTCCAATAAGGGGTTGAGAGGGGGATTGAAAGGAGGGTCAACTAGTTGAGAAGGGGCAATAAGGGATTGAGAGGGGGATGGTTGAAGGGGAGAGGTTGAATGTTTTAAACCTGGTTGAAGAAAAAAATTGGGGACCCGCAAAGCCACGCGTCAGCCTCCGAGTGGACCGAATTTGGCGCGCGGCCTACACGCAATGTTCAGGCGCGTTTTGCTTTTTTTTTTTTTTCCTGCAATGACACATGACGCGTTTTGATTGGTTTTCCATATTTTTTCTTTTTATCTTCAACCCCGATTTTTGAGCTCAATTATTTAATAGCTTTTTTTTTTTTGCGAAAATTCTGGAAATTTTTTTCTCTATAAAATGATATAAAATATTAATAATTTATAAATAAAAATATTAATAATTTATTTTTTAATAATAAATTATTATTTTTTTTATTATTTTTTTAATTATAAAATTAAATATTGTAAATAAAATAAAAAGTGATGGGGTATAGAATGATGAATTGGGAGGAGTTGAATTTTAAACTAAACTAGCTTATTGTGGGGGGTGTAGTTGAGAAAATAGTTGAATGATTAAGTGAATGGAGAGAGAAGATGAGGTGTCGTGATATTAAGGTAGTTGAATATTTTTTGATAGTTGGCTTATTATTAGACATGATCTAACACCAAGTCATAAAGATACGGTGGGTCCCCATGGAGATATGAAGGGATGCGATAAACGAGTAGCATAAAATATTTATTAAAACAAGAAAAATAGGTAAAGTAAAGACCGCACTTGGGGTAAGGTCTAAAGTTCGAATCCTTTCAACACGGAACACCATAAAAACAAATGTTAGAACATAGTCTATTTATAAGATACTCCCTCCGTTTCTAAAAGATTGTCTTATTGTATATTTTGCAATTATTAAGGAAGAGCTTCACCTTCTTGTACCTTAGTAGATTTGCACTAACATTCATGCCTAAGTTTAGAAATGGGACATACTTTTTGGGACAAGTCAAAATGGCAAATGGGACAATCTTTCAGGGACGGAGGGAGTATAAAACAATCAAAAATCACACAATACACAAATTACGTGGTTCATCAATTTAGCTACTTACACGTGCATATGTAGAGAATATTATTAGCTTTTTAAAATCAACAGATTAAAATTTCTAATATATTAAACGAATTTTTGATAAAGAATTCATGTCTTTGCAAAACCTAAATCTAGACTATAAACAGAAAAGCAAAATGTACTATGTTTAGAGGTAGGCTCTATTTATATGCCTACTCCAAACCCTTCAGGGTTTTCAACACTAAAACCAATTTTGCCGCTTAATAGGCCCAATCCGGCATATGGCGCGATCGCCCATTCCTAGGGTGCGATCGCCCCATCTTCAGAAATCGTTAGCGTGCGATCGCCCCCTTTCGACAGAAACTTGGCGCGGTCGTGTGCCTTACTCCGCGCGGTCCCTCTCCTCAGCTGTGTCAGAAATTCCGAATTTTCTTGTTTAATCCCTTAATTTAGGCGTTCCCAACTTAGATAGCACCAAACCCAACAAATCTCCACCTTGACATCTAACCTCCAGATTATAACCAGAATTCCCACTTTGCCTCAGAGCTATCTAATAGTTGCGAACATTCAATAAGTTCAATCAATGTTGGAAGTTGCTAGTTGAAACAGATTTCGTGAACATATCAGCAGGATTATCCGCATTATCCACTTTCTTCACCTTGATACGCTTCTCATTTTTAGAAAATGATACCTCACATCTATGTGCTTGGTCCTCTCATGATAAAATTGATCATTGGCCAAACAAATTGCACTCAAACTGTCACAAAATATTATAGCCTGATCCTGATGTAACCCAAGGTCGCTGATCAGACCCTTTAGCCATATCCCATCGTGGCAGCTTCTGTCAATGCCATGTACCCCGCCCCCGTAGTAGATAGTGTCACTGTAGATTGTAGAGTAGCCTTACAACTGACAACTGACCCACCAAGAGTGAACACATACCCGGTCATAGATCTCCTTGGTCAACATCCCTAGAGTAGTCCGAATCATAACAACCATCAACTGCACATTCTGTACCACCTCCATAAATGAGCAACATCTGATATACCCCTAAGGTATTTGAAGATCCTCTTCACTGATTGCCAATGTTACTTACCAGTACTCCCCATAAACCTACAAACAACACTAACAGCATGCAAGATCTGATCTAGTGCAAACCATAACATACATCAAACTACCAACTGCACAAGCATAGGGTACTCGGGCCATGTACTATTTCTCCTCATAAGACTTAGAAGCAACAGACAGACGTGAATTCGCAGCACTTGGAGAATCTAAGGGCTTTGCTGTAAACATGACAAACATCTATAAAACTTTCTTGATTTAACCTTTCTTGGATAAGAACATTTTTCATTGCCTTTTATCCCTATAGATCTCCATACCCATAATTTTATTTGCCGCACCTAAATCCTTCATCTCGAACTCTGCAGACAGTAGACTTTTCAACTTCTAAATATCTGACTTCATGACAACTGCAATTAATATATCGTCAACATAATGAACCAGATAGATGATCAAACCATCCACTAACTTATTGTGATACATACAACAGTAATATGCGCTCCTTGTGTAACCAATCTCTGTCATATAGATGTCAAACCGCTTGTACCACTGCCTAGGCAATTGCTTTAGCCCATACAAGGATTTTTTCAACTTACACACATAGTCTTCTTTTCCCAAAACCTGAAACCCATCTGATCATGTCATATAAATCTCCTCCTCCAACACTCCATGTAGAAAAGTTGTTTTCACATATAGCTGCTCGAGCTCCAAATCCTGATGTGGCACCATTGCTAATAGCACTCTGATAGAAGTGTGTCTAACCACTGTTGAGAAAATCTCATTGTAGTCAACGCCCTCACGCTGTGTGAAACCCATTGCAACTACACGAGCTTTATATTTGACCCCCTCTGATGGTGATATACCTTCCTTCTTCTTGAAAATACACTTGCAAGTCACAATCTTTCTGCCCTCTGGCCTCTTGGTTAGCTCACATGTCAAATTCTTGTGTTGTGACTCCATCTCATCCCCCATAATTGCATGCCCCTGGGCAGACTATAAACATGTAACTGCTTCCTTGAAAGTAGTTGGATTCGAAGAATCGGGCTCCACTTTCTCAGCAACCCCATGTCTTCAAAACCATAACTCACTGGAGGCTTCCCGAAATTAGCCCGTCTATACCTCTTTTGAGCTAAACATGTTGCTCGGAAATTGGTGATAAACTTTCTGGTGCTTCTATTTCTAACGGTAGATCCTGATAAATATCTAACTGTGGACAGCTCAACTCTGAAGTATCGTGTATCTCCACCTGTTTATCAATACTACCAACACATTATGCAACCACAAATCTTATGATAGGGTTAAGCACAATTTTTTCATCAAAAACAATATTCTTGCTTATTATTACCCTACCCTCTGATGGAGACCAAATCCGGTATCATTTGACACCATCATCATAACCCATGAATACTCCTTTTCTATCCCTCAACTCTAATTTCCCATCATACATATGATAATAAGTATTACAACCAAAAGCATTTAAATTATAATAATCAAAGGGTTTACCTGACCATACCTCTTTGGAAACTTTGAGACTAATACTTGTATATGGTTCGCGATTTATCAAGTAACATGATGTACTAACCGCTTCTGCCCATAACCGCTTAGACAACCCCGCATTGGAGAGCAAGCATCTTGCCCTAGTCGACAATGTCTGATTCATGAGCTCAACTATA
This sequence comes from Adenophora triphylla var. japonica, assembly GCA_022495995.1. Taxonomy (NCBI): domain Eukaryota; kingdom Viridiplantae; phylum Streptophyta; class Magnoliopsida; order Asterales; family Campanulaceae; genus Adenophora; species Adenophora triphylla. The sequence goes on from JAFEMH010000183.1 coordinate 104,832, forward strand.
CCATTTTGTTGTGGTGTACCTCTGATAGTTAGATGCCTAGAAATCCCGACTTGCTTATAGAACTCATCAAACTCAACACTACATAACTCCAACCCGTTATCTATCCGGAATCGCTTGATCTTCTTCCATGTCTGATTTTCCACTAATGTCTTCCAGTATCTGAAATTGGTGAGAGTCTCACTCTTATGCTTCATAATAATTACCCAAGTCTTCCTCGAGTAGTCATCAATCATTGACAAGAAATACTTGTGACCCCTCAATGATTCCTGACGTGAAGGCTCCAACAATTCGAGTGAATGTAATCCAGACTTTGTTCTATGAACCCCCTTAGAAAACTTGCTTCGCTGCATCTTCCCAATTACACAACGCTCGCAAAACTTAAGGTCATTGACCTTTTGGCCACACAGAAGACCATCATTATCCAATATATGCATCCCTCTAATGCTCATGTTCCCAATCCTAATATATCCTCCTTGACCACTTCAGACAATGCAACCAATATTGACCCATAAAGCGTACTTCCTTGTAGGAAATACAAGGAGCCCCGCTTAATGCCTCTCAGAATCACCTCAAAATCTTTGCAGGCATAAACTGCTCCACCTTTACCTTTGAAATTGTACCCCTTGTTGTCGAGCTGACTAAGAGATATTTGGTTCTTTGTCATCTGTGAAACATGCCTCACATCATTCAAAGTGTAGAACTTACCATCACGAGTTCACAACTTGATAGAGCCAATACCAACCATCCAGCTAGTAACATTGTTGGTCATATGAATATAACCAACATCTACCTACTCATAGGTTGTAAACCACTCTCTACTCGGACTGATATGATAAGAAGCCCCAAAATCAAGAATCCACGCATGCGACTATTTTGCAGATTCTTCTATCACTAGAGCATAATCCGCATCATAGCTGCTCGTATCAACTGCAGCAGCATTAGCTTCATTGCGATTTGGAGGTTCACCTCGTTTCTTCCTAGGACAATCTATCTTCCAATGTCCCTTCCCCTTGCATTAATTACAAATCATCAGGTTTCAGGCCCTTTTTGGCAGAAGACTTCTTCTTCTGTTTACTGCTATAACCCCTGCTGCCTTCCGCAACCAAACCTGTTGTCTGATTATCTGTACAACTATTACCGCTTGCTTTACAATGTAATTCTCTAGTTTTGAGCTCCTTTTGTTTTACTAAATTCCATAATTACTAACTAAATGTACTCTAACCACCATTTCAAATTGTGAAACGTGATAGGATAGGAAGAGGGTTAAAGGAAAGTGTTCTAGGTCTATTAGTTTTTCTTCCTTCTTTTCTAATTCGTTTAGTTTTTTATTTATCTTTTTTTACTTTGTTATTTATTTTTTATTGTTTGGACTTATTATTTTTCAATAATCAATAGTATCTTCTTAAAAGATTATAGCATCTTTTATCTTTTATCTAATATAATTATATTTTAAATATTAGTATTTATATAATAATAATAATTAAATTTGATGATATAATAATGTATTGAGAAAAGCTTAATATGAAATAAATATTTTTTTGTACATGAAAAATAGTTTGTTTGTTATTTGTAAGGAGAGATGAATAGTTATTTGAAGTTCAAGAAAATTGAATATGGAGAAATAATGAAAAAAATATATAGATGTAAAATAAATTCAAGAAACTCTATTGGTTGATTTGAAGAGGGAGGAGAGAAAACAGTTTTTTATTTAGCATAAACCGTTTTTTAAGTTTAATAAATGGGTTAGTAAGAGGATGAAAAAAGATAATTTTTTTTTTGAAACCCTCAAATGAGTAGGTAAATACTAAATACAGGGAACGAAAAATACAGGGAACGAAAAAATCCAATTTTGCCCTTGCCCGTCTCGTGTGTATATACACGAGATGTTCTCCCTTATCTCGTGTATATGCACACGACACACTTCGCCATAGAAAGAGCTTGCTTAGGTCAAAGCTCCTCGTCGGTCGCCACCAACTTCCGTTGAGATTGGCTACCCATTCTCTTACTCTTCGATCCATTATTAGATGTACCCTACTTGTTCATACATATAAATCAATTCCCCATTTCTTCCCAAGTCAAAATTCAAACTGTAAGCACAATATCTTTGTCAAAATCAGAAACACATTTCTTGCTCGTATGATTGATTTGGTTGGAAAAACTGAAAAGGGGAAGAGTTAGGTGGAGAGCTTTCAATGAAGAATCAGATTAATTACGATTTGGGAGCTTAATTTTCATACATTTTCTAATTATGCTTGTTCTTTAATTAGGGTTCTTGAATTAGTGACGCCATTGATGCCTCCCGTAGGTTGTGGATCTACACGAGATGTGTCTCGTGTGGATCTACACGAGATGTGTCTCGTGTAGATCCACACGATATATGTCTCGTGTGGAACCACACGAGATGTGTCTCGTATGGATCCATACGAGATGCATAAACGAGGTAGCCGTATACCATTTTTCACAAGATAGTGACACATAAAACCCTAAAAACCCTAAATAATGACACATATTTGTAACTCAATTTCCATTTGGATTTTGAGGAAACTCATGTAGATGAAAAACACTTTAAATGTCATCTAGAATGTAGAAAAAAATTAAAAAAAAAAATAAACGAGGTAGCCGTATACCATTTTTTACAAGATCGGGACACATAAAACCCTAAAAACCCTAAATAATGACACATATTTGTAACTCAATTTCCATTTGGATTTTGAGGATAGTGATAGAGATGAAAAACACTTTAAATGTCATTTAGAGTGTAGAAAAAAATTAAAAAAAAAATAAACGAGGTAGCCGTATACCATTTTTCACAAGATCGGGGACACATAAAACCCTAAATAATGGCACATATTTGTAACTCAATCTCCATTTGGATTTTGAGGATTGTCATAGAGATGAAAAACACTTTAAATATCATTTATAATGTAGAAAAAAATTAAAAAAAAATAAACGAGGTATCCGTATACCATTTTTCACAAGATCGGGACACATAAAACCCTAAAAACCCTAAATAATGGCACATATTTGTAACTCAATTTCCATTTGTATTTTGAGGATTGTCATAGAGATGAAAAACACTTTAAATGTCATCTAGAATGTAGAAAAAAATTTAAAAAAAATAAACGAGGTAACCGTATACCATTTTTCACAAGATCGGGACAAATAAAACCCTAAAAACCCTAAATAATGGCACATATTTGTAACTCAATTTCCATTTGGATTTGGAGAAAACTCATGTAGATGAAAAACACTTTAAATGTCATCTAGAATGTAGAAAAAAAATTTTAAAAAAATAAACGAGGTAGCCGTATACCATTTTTCACAAGATCGGGACACATAAAACCCTAAAAACCCTAAATAATGGCACATATTTGTAACTCAATTTCCATTTGGATTTTGAGGATTGTCATAGAGATGAAAAACACTTTAAATGTCATCTAGAATGTAGAAAAAAATTTAAAAAAATAAACGAGGTAGCCGTATACCATTTTTCACAAAATCGGGACACATAAAACCCTAAAAACCCTAAATAATGGCACATATTTGTAACTCAATTTTCATTTGGATTTGGAGAAAACTCATGTAGATGAAAAACACTTTAAATGTAATCTATAATTTAGAAAAAAATTAAAAAAAAATAAACGAGGTAGTCGTATACCATTTTACACAAGATCGGGACACATAAAACCCTAAAAACCCTAAATAATGGCACATATTTGTAACTCAATTTCCATTTGGATTTTGAGGAAACTCATGTAGATAAAAAACACTTTAAATGTCATTTAGAATGTAGAAAAAAATTTTAAAAAAATAAACGAGGTATCCGTATACCATTTTTTACAAGATCGGGACACATGAAACCCTAAAAACTCTAAATAATGGCACATATTTGTAACTCAATTTCCATTTGGATTTTGAGGAAACTCATGTAGATGAAAAACACTTTAAATTTCATCTAGAATGTATAAAAAAATTAAAAAAAATAAAAGAGATAGCCGTATACCATTTTTTACAAGATCGGAACACATAAAACCCTAAAAACCCTAAATAATGGCACATATTTGTAACTCAATTTCCATTTGGATTATGAGGAAACTCATGTAGATTAAAAACACTTTAAATGTCATTTTGAATGTAGAAAAAAATTAAAAAAAAATAAACGAGGTATCCGTATACCATTTTTTATAAGATCGGGACACATGAAACCCTAAAAATCCTAAATAATGGCACATATTTGTAAATCAATTTCCATTTGGATTTTGAGGAAACTCATGTAGATGAAAAACACTTTAAATGTCATCTAGAATGTAGAAAAAAATTAAAAGAGACGCCGGACATCCTTCAATAAGTACCCAGTGCCGCCCAAAACGAGGTGTCTAGTGATGCCGGATAGGTCAGGCACTGGATCCGGATACCGAATAGGTGCACCTACACAGCTGATACCTGTAAATTGAAGATGAAATAACACATTTTAGTACAAGAGATGAATGTAGATAGTATAGTCTTGAAATTGATAATATATAACAACATACCCAGGATATGAAATACGTCGTGTAACGTAATGGTCATCTCCCCCCACGGCATGTGGAACGAGTTAGTCTCAGGAGACCACCGTTCCAAAATGCCGTCATCGCCGCATGATTAGGCCTCTCGAATGGTGGCATCGTGCACCGCCGGATGCCCGATGCATCAAAGAGGGTCACTGTGCTCTATCGCAGCCTCCGTATCATCACGCTTGAACCTGTTTATTCCAAACAAAAAATATAATCAATACTCGAGATCGAGAAAAGTACGAGATGTATAATTAATGGAATATTTAGAGTGTGTGCCAAACAACTTCAAGATTTTAATAAATTCACATAAATGATTATCTTACTTTTGCAGATGCAACAGTCTCGTATGAAAAGTCACCACTGACTCACTAGTGGCGTCCCTCCAAATCTCTCGGGCTCTGTGATCACCAAACCCGTATATAAGTGAAACATTCTCTGGGCCGCCACCTGGGTCACTCTGAATCTGTCATGATGGTGGCTCCTCCCCACCCGCACCCTGCCTCCTCCTTCGTCCCTGCCCTCTAGCCACATCCCTCCCCCTCCCCCTCCCATGCCTCAAAGGTCTAACATCATGTATCTCCTCCTTCTCCTCCTCCTCCTCATCATCATCATCCCTCCCCTCCTCATCATCCCCACCCTCCTGCTCCGCCTCCTCATCCTCCTCACCACTATCATCAGAATCAGAAGATCCCTCATCATCTCCTACATCCTCCTCAATCTCATGCTCAAACCCAAGATCAGCCGCTCACCGCTCAGCCGCAAAGTCCTATCATGATCATCTCCTACATCCCGCTCAATCCCAAGCTCGACCCACGCACGATAGTCCTATCATGTATCCTTTTGCCGCGTTTATCTACCTTAGGTGCCGTCTCGGCCTTCCTCTTTCTATTGGACGCGGTCATACGTTCACGTGCCTACAAAAAAACAAATAAGAGACAATAAATTAGCTATTTAGCATTTATAACTGAATACGAACGATGTAAAGAAAAAGAGTGGACACTGGGCACAACTCGTGTGAATTCACACGAGATGCATCTCGTGTGAGTTCACACGAGATTTATCTCGTTTGAACTCACACGAGATTTATCTCGTGTGAACTCACATGAGATGCATCTCGTGTGAGTTCACACGAGATGCATCTCTCCAGTTTGGTTATTATCAAAGAAAGAAAAATTACACGAGATGCATAAAAAGAAAGAAAAATGAACGATGTAAAGAAAAAGACATCGAAATAAATTAAAGCAACCAGTTCATGAAAGACGTCCAAATCAATTGAAGCAATCAAACAAAAATTAGACATTGGGAATGTAAAATTAGGTTTAAATTACGTTCAAATTGCATTACCTTCTTTACAGGCACGGTGGTAGAAGCGGAGGCGGCGGCGATGGCAGTGGTTGTAGCGGCGGCGGAAGTTCCGGCAGGGACGACCGAAATTTTAACTCGAGCCATGGCGAACGAACGGCGGCGATGGCAGTCGTGTACGTACTGAGAGAGAGAGAGAGAGCGAGGGAGACGAAGAGCAATTTGAAATGAAAAAAAAAATTATATATAAATGGGTATTTTCGTAAAAGCGATCGCTCCCTGTATATTTGAAGCCGTGTATTTAACTATATCCAATGAGTATGACAAAGTGGGTCTCGTTAATTAAAAAAAAAATCTTATTAATTTTGAAATTTTAAGTGAAACACCTACTCCTTCCGTCCCACTCCAGTGTGGACCATTTTTTTGGGCACAATAACTAAGAAATAATGATATTATAATGAAAAGTAGAGATAGTGGAGAGAGATTAGGAGATTTGACCTAGCTAATCACAAAAGTCAAGCCATTTTAAATTTTGGCTCCAAAATTTAAAACCCACTGTAAATATATTAACACATCAGTAATATTTTTTTACAACCTGATTCTTACAGCTATCTTAATACAAACATGATTTGAAATTTGTACTTCCCTCCAAACTTCAACCTCTAAAACCCAAAAGTTTAAATCTCCCACCACATGTTTATACAGCCCTTATATATACAGATCTTTCTAAACTTAAACTTAAGTCCATTATAGTAGCACAAAATACAAATCTCAAAATGGGAAATGAGAAAGATATTAACAAAGACAAAAGGCTTTTGATTGCCCAGTTTATAGCATAGTCAGCAAAAGGTGAGATGCTTCCAAAATCCAAAGTGCAAGAAGCTATTCAAAAGTTTGGAGTTGGCAGAAGCACCATCTTCAATTTCTGGCGGAGGGTGAGGGTGCAGATGCAACTTGGTCTTCAGCTTGCTTTACCTACAAGAAGGAAAGGTATACATGGACCTAAAAAAATAGAACTAGATGTTGCAAAGTTGAAAGCAATACCTTTTTATAAAAGAAACACAATTCAAAATTTAGCAAATTGCATGAGTGTAAGTAAGAGTACTGCTTTTAGATGGAAAAAGATTGGTGAGATTAGACCACATTCGAATGCAATCAAACCTGCTTTAAAAGATACAAATAAAATTTCAAGGCTCAAATTCTGCTTAAAGGCACTCAGTTATGATGCTACAACTTGTAAACCAAAGTTCAAAAGCATGACACATGTAATATATGTGGATGAAAAGTGGTTTAACATGACTCAGTGTACCGAGAAATACTACATTTTGCCTGGAGAACCTGAGCCTTACAGGTCTTGCCAAAGCAAGAGATTCATAACAAAAGTTATGTTTTTCTGTGTTGTTAGTAGACCAATTTACCATGAAAATGGTGAATTGTTGTTTGATGGCAAAATAGGAATGTAGCCATTCACAAAGAAAGAACCTGCAAAGAGGAAAAGTAGAAACAGCCAGCAGGAACACTAGTGACCAAGCCTCTTGATTCCATAAACAAAGAAGTCACAAAAGATATGATGCTTAACCATGTAAGTTCACCAATTTTTTCTGATTTTCATGCTTTTTGATTTTATTACCAATGTATTTATGCACAAATATTTCACTTGATTGAAGGTTCTCCCTGCAATCAAACAAAAGTGGCCAGAAGATGCAAGTAAAAATATAACAATTCAGTGGGATAATGCCCCACCACATGTGTCCCTACATCTTGATCCAGAATTTATAGCATCGGCAACAGAAGGAGGATTCAACATAACACTAGAGTTTCAGCCACCAAATTCCCCAGATATGAATGTCAATGATCTAGGGTGGTTCAAATCAATAGAGTCATTAAAGACAGATGTACAAGCAAGGATTGTGGATGAGTTAGTGACTGAGGTGGAATGCTCTTACCACAAACTTTCACACTACAAACTGAACAAGGTGTTCCTAACCTTGCAATCATGTTTGAAACAAATCATGACTAATCGTGGATCAAATGACTACAAAATCATCCACATGGGAAAGGATGCTTTACACAGAAGAGGTGAACTTCCAAATGAGTTTGAAGTTGATTTGCAATTGGTCAGAGAATGTTTTATTCATCTAATGGAGACACGGGATGCTGGTGGACTTGAGGGCATGATGGAAGAATATAGTTAAGTTGAAAAATGGCCTTTTGTGTAGAAAAGTGGCCTTTTGTGTAAATTAAGTGGCCTTTTGTGTAGAGAAAGTGTGACATTATCTTAGAAAAAGTGATATTTTGTAATAAAAATTGTTCCTTTTGTTATAAAAAATGTTCACTCTCAGCCAAAATCATCCATCTCACCAACAGCAAATGATCACAAAACTAGCAACCACATTTTCAATTCATATCAATATCATAGTCTCAGCCGAAATCATCATAGACACCAGCAAACACATTTTCAGAGTACCAATATCATAGTCTCAGCCTAAATGATCACAAAACCAACAACCACATTTTCAATTCATATCAATATCATAGTCTCATCCTAAATCATCATAGACACCAGCAAACACATTTTCAGAGTATCAATATCATAGTCTCAGCCTAAATCATCATAGACACCACCAATAGGCAACAAAGATCATAAAACCAACATAAACCATCACATACATTCATCAAATAATTGCAACTTCAGCAAAACCATCATTGTGCACATAGAAAGCAGCTTCAGCCTATTAATTTCATTTGAAGACCAATTCAAGTAAAAATTCTAAAATTAGAGATAAGACCTGATTCGTAACGGAACGAAGGAATTCTTTAACTTCATCTGAAGTCGGGTAGTAGGGACTGTCAATATCATGCTTTCCAAAGAACCTTGGTAAATAACAAGCCATCATTTTTAGGTCTGAAAGGTAGAAAGAAGCTTTTGATTCAATGGAGATACTCTCGACCTTTATTGAAGCCCTCGAACCATATTCAACATCTTGTTGAGCCACAATCGATTCTTCGAATTCATTGAATTGAGTGTCAGGCACTTCGGTGTCAGCATAGACACCATAATAAGACCGAAAAATCTCCGAAAGAACTTTAAACGTCGGCGAATCTGGGCATTCATATGATTTATCGACAGGAATCGAAGGATTCGTCGCCATCGTATCATCTATGGGCAACGAAACCACCAGATCCGACTTTATTTCCATCAAAGAAGGCAGATTCACGAGAATCTAAGGTGGGAATTGGTAGACGAGCGGGGTAGAAGGAAAAAGCTAGGGTTTATTTAAGATGAAACTCAAGAACAACGAATGAATAGAAGGTGGGTGGGTGGGGGTAGGTTTTCGTAATTGTGGGTTGGGCCTGTGTAAATTAGGTTTGGTAAATCATTTAATGGATTAATTAATAACCCAATTAGGATTAGAGTTAGATTATTTATCTTTATTAAATTTATTAGGGGTTAAAAGAGTGGGGTAGAGTGAATATAAAATAATAAATTTTTTGTCATTTTTGACAGTCCACACTAATGTGGGACGGATCAAAAAGGAAATAAATCCACACTGGAGTGGGATGTAGGGAGTATTTTTTTTAAAAAAAAAATTTCGTAATTTCAATTGAGATGAAGGGAGTATATAGTTAATTGCATATAAGATATATTATGAATTTCTATCATTCTTATTAATAGTATTTCCTTTTTCTTTTAGCACATAAGAATCTATAATATATTGAAAAAAATATCTATAGTATAAGTACTTTATGATTTTATTTATTTAAGTAATACCATTAATATTTAATTATATTATTATTATTATTATTTTATATATTTTTCGTGCATCGCACGGGTGCAATACTAGTTTGCATTAATGATAGAAAAGTAGGAATATCATTTCCAAAAGGAGGGAGTAAAAGACGAAGCTAGCTAAGAGCATGCAGTGAGCAAAATTTTCGCTGACCGATCGGATGAGCAAATCTGGCGACTGAGCAAATTTTCGTTCACAGAAACTGATATTCTGTAGTGGTGAGCCAAATTTTTTGCTCAAGACGTTTTTATAATTAATAAATTATTTAAAATTAGTTATTTTATTTTATAAATTAATGATATAAATTAATTTTTTATTCGTCCACATTATAAAATATTTTTTTTATTGTTGTGGCATTTCTTTGTAAATCAAACACTTATAAATAAACATCAATTTGATATCTAAAACGTTAAATACATGAAAATTATAACTTAACACAGAACTTAAATTCGAAAACAAAGCATGACAACATTAGATAAAATGCTACATATATTATTAAAAGTTGCTGATCACATATATATGTCAATCAAGTATGCTTTGAGAGTGTATGGTTTTGTTTCTGTTACCCACGGTGCAAGTTTGAATCCGCTGCTCCCACTTGGAATAGTTCTTCAGCATAAACCACACATGCTAATCTTTGAAAAGTTTGCCTTCATGATTTTCATACAATTGGAATGACATCGAGACATAAGATGTTTGGGTGTTTAACGTAGAATTGAAATTATGGGGCAAGTTTTGGGAGTAATTGAGAAAATTTGAGCTTTTAAAATAATTTTGTAAGTTATTTTGACGGTAATTGTTACGAAATTTGGATCGTTAGCCAACATTTTCTAAAGTCAAGTTTGATAATAATTAAATTCGAAATTGTCACGTAATTATCAATAATCAAAAACTCAATTTGTTTTATACTTAAGCTTAGATAGAAAAAGTAGAGAAGAAAATGTGTGAATAACCTATATAATATTGTACTCTTATTTATTGGCGGAAAAAAATTATAAGCGTTTTTGATATTTTGCATAAATAACGTTGTTTGAGCTAAATCAAAATTAAATAATAAATATTTAATCCGTTTTCGGTTCACTCACAATTTAACTCAAAATGTGAGCATAACAATTTCACTTAGGAGTTTAAGCGAAAATCCGCTTACCATTATACTCTCTCCGTCCCGGTTTAAATGTCCCAAAATGGGTTTGGCACGAGAATTAAGGAATAAATATATATAATGTAAAAAGTGTATAGTGAAATAAGTGTTGTGAGTATGAAAGTAATGTAGGAAAGAGAAAGTGGGCTGGAGAATAGTTAGTAGATATTTATTGTGAGTATGACAAGTGGGTCCCACAAATAAAAAAGTAATAAAAAACTTTCTTTTTTTGGATTGACACATTTTAAATGAGACACCGAAAAAGGAAAGTTGGAATATTTAAGCGGGACGGAGGAAGTATTAGTTTAATCAATTTTTTTAAAAAAATATTTAATAAATGAAAATTTGCTTACCATTATTGCACGTGATCAAAATATGACACGTTTTTTAGGCTAGGTGCTAAAGAACCAATCTGCCAAACGCTCGTGACAATGTCGACAGTGAAAAGGAGATAGAAGTTTGTTGGTTGATTTGATTTGAATTGAATATTTGAATTGAATATTTGATTGAATTTCTTCTTTTGGATTTTCTCTTTATATTATGCTTTCTTCGACAATGGTTTGTTAGAAATGAAAATGATTGAGAGCATTTTTGGTGATACTGTTTGTTTTTTGTTTTTTGTTTTTGGAGGCGGTAGTCAGTTATAGAGGGCAGGTTTCAATTTTTGATTGTTGGTTTACTAGTATTTTTTTTTATCAGTGTCACTGATATATGGTGACAGTACACAAATTAAATAAATGATGAAATTGTCTTTTTTTCATGAAAAAAAAAACTACTCAATATTCTGATGATTACTTTGTTTCATAATCAATATTTGATGGAGGATGGTTTGTTTGTATAACTGCTATAGAAAATAAGAGGAAGTCGATTATTCGGGACCGTTATCCATTTAGGGTTAGTAAAAAAAACATTTTTTTAATCCACATTTTACCATTATTCTTTTTTTGTAACACCAACTCAACCCATTAATCATATAAATAATTAATAATAATTATAATCCATAACCCATTCCCTATCCTATTTTTACCCAATGTTAGAAACAAAAAACTTAAGTAATCATGACAAAAAATTGATTTAGGTACAAACATTTTTCTAAAATCATTTTTTTAAAGATTCTAAAATCGTTTAAAAACTTAATTATATATAATAGTAATTATTATGTTAAGATACACTCCTTAAATAAATGATCCTAATAAAATAAAAGAGAAAAATAAATAAATCAAATTGGAATACACATAAATAAAAAAGAAAAAATACCCAATTTAAATATTTTTTAAATAGAATAATGAAAAAACAAATGACAAAAATATTAACAGAGCTTCATCCCATTCATAGTAGGGGTGGAAATGATTCGGTTTAGCTCGGTTTGGGCAATTTTAGAAGTCAAACCGCTAGCATCGGTTTGGAGAAATTTCAAATCGAGTTAAACCATAAAAAAAATCGGATCGAGCTAAACCATAAAAAAAATCGGACCGAGCTAAACCAAACCGCTATGATTCGGTTTGGTTCGATCTAAACCGCGGTTTGAATTGCGATTCAGACCACGGTCCAAACCGCGATCTAGACCGCGGTTCAAACCGCATTTCAAATCATAACAATTCAAAACAGGAAACATAAGCAGCAACATAAAGTACCAACTACCAAATAGGAGTTATACTCTGATTATCAAATATAAGATTCTTATTAATCCGATAAATCAATAGGATAGCATCAAAATAAAATCAAATTCTAACATTCTTATTCCTAGCAATTCTAAGCCTCTTGATAGCACCAAATTGTTTGAAAAAACCTGCAAAACAATTAGGGAGTAGAAAAACACATCAGCAAATCATAGAATAGGTACCTCAAATTTTTCAAGCAACTAACAAAACCGCATGTTGAAATATAAATTACTGAGTAAGAAAAACATAGAATTACCTTCCATTTCGGTCTCATAAAAACCATGTGGAATTTGACCAATGTACAACACAGGTTATTTACTTTCTGTCTTTTCAATCGGCAGCTTCCTCCCCGCTCCACCCTCTAATGGATTTTACTCACACAAACATTACATAATAACATAATTCAAAACAAAAACATTCATAACCCACTAGCAGAAATTCAAAATCATACTTAATCCATACCAAGAAATCACCAGCTTCTACTTTACGAACAAAATTAAAAGAGAAACTAAAATACTGACCATTACAAAAGCAAAAAAAAACGAAATCAAAGCCGAATTTGCGAAACTTTCCGACATCATTACCTGATTGTTCTTCGTCATCAGCCTCACCGTCGATTGATAGTTGAGAGAAACCAGAGACGACGAGTCACGGCGACATTGAGAGAAACGGGAAGAGAGAGAAACGGGAAGAGAGAGAAACGATTTGGGAAAATGAATGAAAAATCAAAGAGAGGCACCGAGGACATTAAGGGCTAAAGGTGTTATCTAGGGTTTTTTAAAATCAAAGGCTGAGATCAACTAGGTTTTTGAAGGGACGGTAAGGATTGCGGTTTGACGGTTCGGCTCATGGCTCGGTTTGACGGTTCTGCTTAATGGTTCGGTTTCACGGTTTCAAACCGCGATTCGGTCTCAAACCGTTCGGTTCGGTTTAGGAGTGCCAAACCCCAAGCTGAGCTGAACCACATGATTTGTTAATTTTTCAAACCGAGCTAAACCACTTATGTCTAAAAACTGAACCAAACTGCATGGTTTGGCTCAGTTCGACTCCAAATCGCGGTTTGAGCCGAACCGCTTCCACCCCTAATTCATAGTACTGCATTACATTAAAAAAAAGGAAGGAAATTAAACAACTGACTAAGACCTAAAGTTCCCACCACCATGCAATTTTCCAGCAACAAAAACTCCTTCAACACTGCAACCAACCAAAAACCGCAATAGTAACCTTCCTGCCTACTCCTCTGGGTAAGCTTCAGACATGTCCGCTTCATTCCTGCCGTTCCCAAGACGTTTGATCTCCATAAAACTGGCCTCAACCGCGTTGTCAACCCTAATCGTCACTTTGGTGATGTCATAGTAGATCCAAAACACATTCTCAACGCCTCCTTTAAGCTCCATCCTTTCACAGTCATTGTAAATTGTCATTAATTTCTCATGAATCCCGGTCTTCATCCAACATTCGCAAACCATGGCAACATCCGGCCTTAAAAATTCACATAAGTACCAAACTTCCTATCTCCGTCGTTAATTCCGACGTAAGCCTCTGAAAAATCACCATACTCAAATATATCATACAATCGCAAGCATATATCCCAAAATTAAAGCATCATTTGTTCCAATATAACTCAGAGAATAACAATCCAACAGATCTAGTTGTCGAACCATCACACAATCATAATGAATTAATAATTTGTATTTATCAAATATTGAATGAAAATCTAATTTTGGATTTAAGGATTATTACCAGTCGAATTAAATACCACTTTTTGCTTCTTTTTTATGGGCTACCTTGACTGTGGTTCCAGCCAGAATAATCTCCCGAAAAAGGAATTTAAGCTGAAATCGACATTGGCACCAGAGTTACACGACCAGGCCCTTGGCCATATACTTCCTCGGCCTCCCCCTCTTCTTTTTTAATTTTGTTGTCGGTTTCATCATGTCGGCTGCTGGCGTCATAGGTGCTGCGGATGATAGCGGTGCTACCGTTGCCTCTGTTGGTGGAGGTGGTGGCACAGCCGTAAAAAATTCCCCGATCTCGTTGGGGCCCACTTCCCTGACCACCAAAGCTAGAACAGGTTTCTCTCCTGTTGGTCCCATCTCCAAAAATTCTACTTAAAACCCTATTAACAAAATTAAACCCTAATCCACAATAGATCTCCAACACTTCCTCAAAATATTTAGCCGGACGCCGGAGATTTGCCCTAACTTCAACATACAGTGCCAGTCTACCAAGATGTAGTGAACGTCTTCTCCATGGACATTGGCAGTTGTTAAATGGACAGATTCAGTCCTAAGAAGATGAAGCCTAGGGCTAGGTTATAAGACGAAGCGGGTGGGTGGAGAGAAATATGAGGCTTCCATGAAAAGGGGTTATGTAACTACATTAGGATAGGAGTGGGTAGTTTAGGTTTACTTAAGGCCGTTAGATCAATTTTCCAACCTTTAATCTCAGCCACCACTTATGGGGGGCTAAGAGACAGTTTTCTTGCCTTGAATTGTATGATAGATATCTTTTTATTTTACATTTACTATAATTTTTTAAAATTTTTTAATTTGACTTTGCACAAAAATAAAAATAAATAAAATAGTATGAATATGAAAAATAAAGTACAAGAATAAAATGTTGGGGATTTGGGGGATCACACATCCGCATAGGCCATACTAGCCGCCCTAACATGGTTAGAATAATCAACATTTAGTAATATGAAATAAATAACAAATAGATTTGATAACCCATTTCACCAACACATGGTTAAATCTGTGGGCGATGCCAAGATAGAATATACACTATAATCATATATGATGTTTATTACAACTTTGCAAATGCAATCACTAATATCCAAGAATAGCTAATCTTCATTAACAACCCTCTTATATATATCTTCTATTTTCTATCAATAATACACATACATTAGTCATGACTAAGGTTGTTGCAGTGCCACTCGTGGCATCTCTTAGGCCCCGTTGCCCTCTCCTTAACACTATTTGTAACTCTCTATTGTGTATCCTAGATCTATCCGTCAATCACTCCAAATTATGGTCAAAATTATGTTTATATAGTTGTATAAGAATCCATAAACCTTGTCCTCCAAGAAAGAATATGTTATGAATAGGGATGACAATTTAACCGAACCCGATCCGTACCGAAGGCGATCCGATCCGAAAAAATCGGATATGATTTTAATTTTTTATGATCCGATCGGGTTCGGATCGGGTTCGGTAGCACATTCTGACCGATCCGAACCCGACCCGACCCGACCCGAACGTACATATATAATCTATCCGACCCGATCCGACCCGAATACATATACCTAAGTTTGAATTTATACTTTAGCCCCTCATCTTTTAAGAAATTACAAATTTCATATATGTATATATAAGAAAATATAGGGTTTTTGATAGATTTAATTTAGGGCTTGCTGCTTTGTTTTTCTCTCTTCTATGCGGCACCCAATCTCTCCCAGTCCTTCCCCGCTCCGCCGCTCCTCTCTCTCTCTCCTGCACGGCGCCTAGGTGAATCTCCTCCTTCCTCTCTCAGCTCTCTCCCGCTCTTCTCTCCTCTGCTACAGCGACGGCGCATTTCCTCGCCGAATCTCCTCCGTTCTCTCTCTCCCCGTTCATCGATTGCTTGAAGATTTTAAGGTACCTCTACCACTGCTATACTAAGCGATGATTCATCTTCATAATTATCAGTAGTGGTAGTACTAATGTTAAGTCCTGTTTCCATTGTCATCTATGTTGTATTTCATAATCTGTTGAATTATAAGCAAATTATTTTCAACAGAAGACTGTACTAATTTTTTAACAGAAGACGATACACATCGCATCTGTAATTTTATGATTTGAATTATAAGCTAATTATAACGTTTACGTTTGCACAGGTATTTGTAAGAACATGGATTAATGTAACATATAAATACTTAATAATATAATGATCAATATTATAATATATGGTATAAAGTATAGAACTCTAAATAATATGTAGAATTCCATAATATAAGTATACCATTAAATGATGGGCATAATGGTAATATCTTATATATCAATAGGTGTAGTCCCTAAATGAAGTGCCCCTTGGATTCCTATATAAAGGCCTATCCATCAAGCCTATGAATCACTAGTTATTTTTCATTCTCATTCAGTCAAAATTCTTCCTAAGTACTTGAAGAACAAAGAGACTAAAAGGCACTCATCATTTAGAAGATCTACTCTTCCTAAATCAAAGACTATCTTCATATCTTCATCAAGAACAAGAACAAGAACAATTATGGAATCTCAAGGTATACGCTTCCGTTTCCGTCTTCGTCTTCTTCTTCTTCTTCTTCTCTTCTTAATCTAGTTATGAGTCGGTTCATGGTTTGATGGATCGTTTTTGTTCCAACAATTGGTATCAGAGCCTACTCATATACTAGATTGAGTTTGAAATTCTTATAAAGCCTTATGCTTTAATTCTTGTATGATTTCATTTAGTTTTTGTTCTTGTTCATGATACTCATCTTGTCTAAGAGTATTATATTCATAAACTTCATTCTATTTCTGATTTTGATTTACTCAAGGCTTTCAATTCTTAATGTAAGATTATCCTATTTTGGACATAGCCACCATCATTTGATGCGTTGTGAGTTTGTTCAAATGTATAGCCACACATTTAAAAATGTGATGTGAGTATAAGGATCTACTTGCTTTGGTTGAATAATCATTTGCCATTAAGTTAAGAATTGATAGTCTAAAGGGTATTGGATGTTTATGTCTCGTTGTCCTGGCAAAGGGCCCGGCGCCCTCCGAGGGCGCGGGCCTAGCCGACGTGTAGACTGGTATCGGACCACAAAGGGGGGTGCGGGGGGCGTAGCCCCCCGCGGTATGGTATGACTCTCTTTATTTGGTTGAAAACTGTTCATAAAAGGGTTCAAAACTGTTCATAAAAGGGTGTTAAAAATGGTGACTTTTCGTCAAATCTGGGCACTGGCACATGGGCGGTCGCCCATCTTGATCTGGGCGGTCGCCCATATGTACAGCAACTTCAATGCCTGTGAAATGCAGCTTGGGCGGTCGCCCATCTTGGCCTGGGCGGTCGCCCATGTGTACAGCGACTTCAAAATTTGTGGAATTGAAGCTTGGGCGGTCGCCCACCTTGACCTGCGCGGCCGCCCATGTGTGCAGAAGCTTCAATGTTTATAGAACTGCAATTTTTTGGTCATTCATATCCTTTTGGTCTTTTGTGATAATTTGTTAGTAAATTATAGTATCTCGGACACCCGCTTCCGGTTCTTAGAGTTATCGAACATTAAGAATGGACGGGTAGAACAAAAGGATACTATCTTTTAATGATAAATTTCACTTATTTATTTACCCTTCAAATTTTCAGAAATAACCTTTAGGCCTTTTATTTCCGATTAATTATATCCTTAACATTATTGGATATAATTAACATGCTTGTTTCCCAAAGGAGACCTTGTTGATTAAATTCAAACTTGTTAAAAGATGAATGTAAATATTGATATGTGATAACATGCTTGTTTCCCAAAGGAGACCTTGTTGTTGACTAAGTATTTATATTCATGGGGTAATAATTGAACTAAACTTTTGGTCATTTTAAATGTCATGAACCATTCCAAAGGAAGGCGGGTGTTTAAAGTGAATTGTTTATATTCTTTATTGCCTGGAACAAATACCTTAAATTTTAGGACATTTTTTATACTTGATCCGGCCCAAAGGAAGGCAAGTATTTAAAGTGTATTGTTTGAGCTATTTGTTTACCCTAAGATAAATCAAATTATGAGTCAATTCGCAATCCAAAGATTAGTCTTGATGTCATGTTGATTATCTTTTATTATGATGGAATTCATTTTGATATAATTAATCATTGTGTAGTTTCTTATATATGTTTTGTTTCATTCTTTTGTTCTCTTCATTCGCATTTGATCGCGCTTCATCTGTTACTACCGCCTTAAACTCAATACCTTTGCTAACTGGGACAAACTTTAAAACTTGAAAAACAAGATTATTATGGTCTTAGGCTGTTTGGACCTTGACCTCGCATTAAGAGAACAAGCTCCTGCCCTCTAACCGATAAAAGCACCGCGGAAGACCGCTTGAGTTCGGAGAGGTGGAAGCGTTCTAATCGCGTCGCCTAAGCATTATAAAGAATGCGGTCCCGGAGACATTTTTGAACAATGTCTCCGAGGATAATGGAGCTAAAGGCTTTTTGGATGCCACTAGAGGAACGCTTTGCAAAAGCGATAAATCGGAAACAAGTGCTACCTTAAGGAAGCTTGTTTCCATGAGGTATAAGGGCACTTAGGAAGCATAAGGGAATATATAATGGAAATGTTTCATCTATCTTCTAAATTAAAGGCACTCAAGTTAGACCTTTCTAAGACTTGCTTGTGCATTTGGCTTTAATTTCTCTTCCTCATCAATTCGGTCATTTTGAAACGACCTATAAGCGTCAAAAGGACAAGTGGAATATCAATGAATTGATTTCACATGTGACAGAGGAAGAGGATAGATTGAAACAATCTAAACCCGAAAGTGCTCATTATGCATCTACCTCTTCTCGTGGGATAAAGAGAAAAGGTAAGGAGATTGCGGTTGCATCAAAGAAGCCTAAGGGATCATCAAATGATCAAAAGGTGAAAAAGTGCTTCTTTTGCAAGGACCCCACTCACATGAAGCCCGATCGCCCTAAGTATCGCCAATGGCGAATTAAGAAAGGTATGTCATTTAGCTTTGTTTGTACCGAAGCTAATTTAGTTTCAAATCCTTCGTATACATGGTGGTTAGACTCGGTGCAACTACTCACATAAGTTCATGTATGCGGGGTTGCCCGAACTACCGAACGCCTAATGAAGGTGAAAGATTCATCTACATGGGAGCTGGAAAGCCGGTAGAGGTGGAAGGCATAGGGACTTATAGATTATCCTTGAGTACTGGATACTTTTTGGTTTTGAACAATGTATTTATTATTCCATCATTTAGACGGAATTTAATTTCCGTCACTACATTAGATCGGGAAGGTTATTCCTGTATTTTCGGCAATAATAAATGCAATTTATATTTTGATTCAAAGCTTTTTGGTACTAGTTCTTTGTCTTACATTGATAATCTATATTTACTTGACACACCAATTCATTAAATGAGTCCCAAAATAATGAAACTAACTCTCGAGGCACAAAACGAAAGTTTTCAAGTAAAAATTCTTATACTTTGTGGCATAGGCGTTTGGGTCATATCTCCAAAAGGAGAATTGACAAGCTTGTGTCCGAGGGAATATTACATAAGCTTGATACTCCGGAAAATAACTTTTGTATTGAATGCCTTAAAGGAAAATTCACGAATAGTACAAACAAAAATGAATCCTTGAGAGCTACAAAAGTCTTAGAACTAATTCATACGGATATATGTGGACCGTTCCCTACCCCTTCATGGAACGGACAAACATATTTTATTACGTTCATAGATGACTTCTCTCGTTATGGATACATTTATTTACTTCATGAAAAGTCTCAATCATTGGACGTTTTCAAGTCTTTTAAAGCCGAAGTTGAAAATCAACTTGAAAAGACTATTAAGAACGTTAGATCCGATCGTGGTGGTGAATACTACGGTAGGAATGACGGTTCGGGAGAACAACGTCCGGTCCTTTTGCTCGCTATTTGGAAGAGTGTGGGATTGTCCCTCACTACACCATGCCGGGGACACCTAGCATGAATGGTGTAGCCGAGAGACGTAATAGAACCCTTAAGGATATGGTAAGAAGTATGGTTTCTTGTACTTCTTTACCTCACTCATTATGGGGTGATGCTTTGAAAACCGCAACCTACCTACTTAATAGAGCTCCTTCAAAAGCTACTAACAAAACCCCTTATGAATTATGGACCGGAAAGAAACCGTCCCTAAATCATCTTCATGTTTGGGGTTGTCCACCGAAGCTAGGCCTTATAAACCTAACGAAGGAAAGTTGGACGCTAAGACAGGCTTAGTAGTTATTTTGTAGGGTATTCTCAAAGATCTAGGGGATATAAATTCTATGACCCTAAAACTAGAACCTTTTTCGAGACGGGAAATGCTAGGTTCTTTGAGGATGTTGAATTTAGAGGGGAAAATTTGAATAGTAATTTTGAATTTGAAGAAATGGAAGAGGAATTCGTTTCTATACCTCTTCCTATAGTTCCTATCGAAAATCAAGCAGTTGTGCCCGAAATTCGACAAGAACATATAATTCAAAATGACGTTAATTCTCCTATTAATGAACAACATGAAAATGTTGATGAGGAAATTCAACACCCTCAAAATCAAGAAGAACCGGTGCCCTTAAGAAGATCTAATAGAGCAAGAAGGAGTGCTATACCGGATTATTATGATGTGTATCTTGCCGAGAATGAGGAACCGTTAGGTTTAGTGGGAGATGAGCCAATCACCTTCCATGAAGCCATTAGTGGTCCAAATTCTCATAAATGGATTGATGCCATAAATGAAGAGTTAAAATCCATGAATGATAATGACGTTTGGGATCTTGTCTCATTACCTAAGAATGTGAAACCCATCGGATGTAAATGGATCTTTAAGACCAAAAGGGATTCAAAAGGTAATGTGGAAAGATATAAGGCGCGTCTTGTCGCTAAAGGATTTACTCAAAAAGAAGGCATTGATTACAAAGAAACATTTTCACCGGTATCCTCTAAAAATGCCTTTAGAATCATTATGGCTTTAGTGGCACATTTTGACCTCGAGCTTCATCAAATGGATGTAAAGACAGCTTTTCTCAATGGTGACATTGAGGAAACTATCTATATGAAGAAACCGTAAATGGTGATCGATTCGGATCAAACTAGTCAACTAGTTTGTAAACTCAAGAAATCCATTTATGGGCTTAAGCAAGCGTCTCGTCAATGGTACTTAAAATTTAACCAAGTTATTCTTTCATTTGGCTTTGAAATGAATCTTGGTGAAGATTGTGTGTACCATAAGTTCAGTGGGAGTAGGTTTATATTTTTGGTCTTGTATGTGGATGACATTTTACTTGCTAGTAATGATAAGGACCTTCTTAAGGAAACCAAGAAATTTCTCTCAAACAAATTTGAGATGAAAGATCTTGGAGAAGCTTCTTTTGTATTAGGAATCCAAATACATCGTGATCGCTCACGAGGTATGTTAGGATTATCACAAAAGAGCTATATAGAGAAGGTATTACAAAGGTTTAGCATGGAAAATTGTAAACCACATGACACCCCGGTCTCTAAGGGAGATAAGTTCAGTCTAAATCAATGTCCTAAAATAATCTTGAATCCAAGTATATGGAAAATATCCCTTACGCATCGGCGTAGGAAGCCTAATGTATGCTCAAGTCTCGTACTCGCCGCATCTTGCCTTTATTGTTGGCATGCTTGGGCGATATCAAAGCAATCCGGGAAGAGAACATTGGGTCGCAGCCAAAAGAGTGATGAGATACTTACAAAACACGAAGAACTACATGCTTACATATACAAAGTCGGATCATCTTGAGATCATTGGTTTTTCCGATTCGGACTTTCTTTGGATGCCAAGATAGTCGCAAATCGACATCGGGTTATGTCTTCACTTTGGCCGGTGGAGCGATATCTTGGAGAAGTGCCAAGCAAACATTAGTTACTACTTCCACCATGGAAGCCGAATTTGTTGCTTGCTATGAGGCATCCAATCAAGCTATATGGCTGCGTAAATTCATTGAAGGACTGCGAATTGTCAAAGGTGTTGAAAGACCACTTAAGTTATATTGTGACAATCGGGCCGCGGTATTGTACTCCAACAACAACAAGAGTTCATCTAAATCTAAGCATATAGATATTAAGTTCCTTGTTGTGAGAGAAAGAGTACAAAATGAACAAATAGAAATAGAACTTATTGGTACAAACTCCATGTTAGCGGATCCATTTACTAAGGCGTTATCTCCTTTAGTATTTCACGAGCATGTTGCTCATATGGGTGTAATGACTTTTGATAATGCCTAAATCAGTGGGAGTTTTAAATGTTTCTATTTCCTTGTGTTGTTTTCATTTAAATTGATCTCATTTGGTTAAAGTAGGACTAGTTGGAGAATATATATATGCATTCTTCATATATATTCATTAATTTTCCATGCTACATATCTATACTTTATCTATGTCATTTAGTTGGATATATATATGTGATTAATGTGGGTTTAGTTGCGAATCAATTACAACGAATGCCCCTTTAGTCCTTATACTTATATGACTAATGGACGGGATTGTTTTCGAATGACAACAAAGTGCACATAAGGGTTGTCATTTGTGTTATAAATATGATTGAAGAAATTTATTAAGTGAAGGTATATGTTATAATAATCCAAGTGGGAGATTGTAAGAACATGGATTAATGTAACATATAAATACTTAATAATATAATGATCAATATTATAATATATGGTATAAAGTATAGAACTCTAAATAATATGTAGAATTCCATAATATAAGTATACCATTAAATGATGGGCATAATGGTAATATCTTATATATCAATAGGTGTAGTCCCTAAATGAAGTGCCCCTTGGATTCCTATATAAAGGCCTATCCATCAAGCCTATGAATCACTAGTTATTTTTCATTCTCATTCAGTCAAAATTCTTCCTAAGTACTTGAAGAACAAAGAGACTAAAAGGCACTCATCATTTAGAAGATCTACTCTTCCTAAATCAAAGACTATCTTCATATCTTCATCAAGAACAAGAACAAGAACAATTATGGAATCTCAAGGTATACGCTTCCGTTTCCGTCTTCGTCTTCTTCTTCTTCTTCTTCTCTTCTTAATCTAGTTATGAGTCGGTTCATGGTTTGATGGATCGTTTTTGTTCCAACTGTATTTCCTTAATGTTATTTTCAATATACTTAACAAGAAGGTGTACAATTACTTTCCATATCCATAGTAAGTTCCTTTGCTAAACATATTCAATCAATAATGATTTTGAGGATATAACTTTTATCATAATTAATGGTTCATTTCTTTGATTTTCAGCTTTGTCTCCGTTGTTCATCTTCTAGTTGGTGTCGTATACTGTCTAATCAGTTGGTCCATCGGCCTCCCAAAACGTGCTGTGAGTTTCATTGACTCTACTTTTTATTACTCCCTCCCGTCCCTTCCCTAAATGAATGTCCAAATTTCAATTTGAGAGACATTTGTAAAAAGGTTAATCTTGTGCATTTTTAGTAGTATAAGTACACAACACCCCATTGTGATCTCACCATATTGCATCATGAGTGTACGAGTAAACTAGAAGTTGTTGTTTGATGAGGGAGAATTTAGTAACTTCCCAAAAATTTGACATTCATTTTGGGATTTTTTATTTTTTTTTTGAAGAAACTGACATTCATTTAGGGACGGAGGGAGTACTTCTATTGGGTTACCTTCCATTATTAACTTAGTGCGATCTATGTTTCCTGCAGCCAGTGGATAAGGAACTCTTGGGAGTCCTTACTCCTGTAGCAGCTTGTCACGCTCTTGGACATGTCACGATCTATGATTCAGCTTTACATATCAATGTCTTGTGGTATCAGTTGTTTCTTTTTCTGGTTATTTAGTGTATGTATTAGTTTAAATATATGTATGAGGGACCCTCATTTTTGGATGTGTAGTGCAGTATCTTGATGCATGGTTCCCAAATTCTGTTGTGTTATAGGTGAAGAAAATGGCTCTTCATGCTTTAGAAAAAGCTGTGGATGTTTTGCAAAAGCATTGTCAACAAGTAAGCTACAAAAGCCTCTGAATAAAAGTTTTTACGTTTGCAATATAATATATTCATTTTAAAAGTGGAGGATAATTTGTCATAATGTCTTTGTAAATGTGAGGATTCCTTCTGGATCTTTGCATTTTGGATCATAGTTCCTTTCCAGACTGGGTTCTTTCTTGGTGTACTTGTGAAAAATAATACTCCAATATTCTTAACAAAGTAGTGATTGTTTCTCTCATTAAATTAAGAGGCACGTTATTGCGACGTTTTGTTTATTTGTGGGTTATGATTTTACAGGCGAAGAAAGCTGAGTAAACAAGGCTGGAAAGATGTTTTTGGTTATGAAAGCAAAAAGGATCTAACAGAGGAGGAGGAGGTGAACAAAGCTGATGAGTTTGCAATGTAAAATAGGGCTTATTTGTATTTATGTTTTTGGTTATGAAAGAACATTTGTTGGAATGTAATGTGTGTGAACTATTTTTTATTTGTGTTTGTTTGAATTGTTTTGAGATTGTAGTAAAACTTGAAAATGTAATGGTTTGGAGTTTTATTTTGTTGATTCTGACCTTTTACAGACTGAACTGTAGCTTAGATTTTTTTAAAAAAAGCTGACAGCTTCGGATCGGATCGGGGCTCGGATCGGAGCTCGGATCGGGTACATTCGGAGCTTCGGATCGGATCGGGGCTCGGATCGGAGCTCAGATCGGACACATTCGGATCGGATCGGGTTCGGTAAATGCCTTATAGAGTTCGGATCGGGTTCGGATCAGGTCTGATCCGATCCGAACCCGACCCGTTGCCATCCCTAGTTATGAATAAGGAAACCAAATCTGGGTTGGAAAGGTATTAGCACGACCGTTCTTTATATAGTGCACGACTGTGTCAGTAAACTCTTCCAGTGGCACGACATTGTTCATTAACTGACACGACCGTGTCAGACTCATTTTGTCGGTTTGTTTCATATTCTTCTCCTTAAACATTCCCTACCTTGACTCGAACTCCTTCGTTGTTTAGACTTCTTCTCCTCCTCCGTTTCCATGTCGGTTTAGACTCCAAAACACAACAATCTCTCACCTGCAGACTAGAACCAATAAACCATAGTAACTGCCCGTCAAACTCCCACCTAGTGAATGATCCTCCTCATTGTATCTTGACAACGCCAAGCACTTAGCTCCCACACAAGCTTTAACCAATTATAAGGCGAGAAATCAAGTGACGCTTCAACCTCTCCTTGTTGGATTCCTCTTGCCTCTCCTTGAATCAAGCACTCTTATGGTTCCTTGTAAGTCCGCCTTCGCCTTCTCCTCCTAATCCACATTCCTCGCAATGCCTCTCCATAAAACATGGTCTCCCTTTGTCTCTTACATCAACTGCTCGTGGTTCTCCTTCGCTCTCAGTTAGGTACTGTGACATGTTTTCCCTCATACACAACTATGAGTAGTCATACTCCCTCATAACATGTCGTTTGTTGATGGCTCTCCTTTTTCCACCAAAGGGTCCTTCGACTTGACCTGTGTCCTGACCTACATGTCTCCTCTCCTTGCAACTATTCACCGATTTTCTCTTTCGGAATTGCATTGAGAATTCGAATCTAACACCCATGAAGTATCTGACTGCTATCCTCCTATGATTAATGCAACTGCGATCTCCATATCCTCTTATTTCATATCTTTCGCTACGTCACCAAAATTCGCACTAAGCAAATTTCTCCTTGCGATTTTTCTCCAACCCAATTTAACTGTCCCACAATTCCACGAACACCTTGATTCATTTAGATCTCTACATCTCCTAATACCTCCTGAATTTCTACAAATTTCTTGAATTTGTGCCACGATCCTGACTGAATTTCTGCAACCTCCTTACCATGAATTCCTGCGATCTGAACCATTTGAATCTGCTTTTGCATGCATCTATGCATCAGAGTCTTTTCGATTTATGCAATTGAATCTTGATTTTCTGTAGCCTCCATTTCAATCAAATCTAGGCATCTCTCGGATCTCCCACCAGAGCTCTGATACCAGTTGTTGGGGATTTGGAAGGATCATACATCCGCCTAGCCCATACTAGCAGACTTAACATGGGAAAAATAATTAACATGTAGTAATATGAAATAAATAACATATAGATTTTTGGTAACCCAGTTCACCAACACATGGCTACATCTGGTGGTGATGTCAAGCCATGATATACACTATAACCAATATAAGATGATTATTACAGCTTTGCATATTCAATCACTAATATCTAATCATGGCTAATATCAATAAAAAACCCTTTCATATATACATATATATATATATATATATATATATATATATATATATATATATCATCTCCTCTATCAATAACACACATACCTTGGTTATAACTAGGGTTGTAGGAGTGCCCCTTATGGCATCTACTAGGCCCCCTTGCCCTCTTTACACTATAAGTGTAGGAGAAGCCCTAAACCTTTTCCTCCAATAAAGAATTTGTTATGAATAAGAAAATCAAATCTGGGTTGTAAACGTATTAGCACGATCGTGCTTTATATTGTGAATGACCGTGTCAGTAAAGTCATTCAGTTTTACAACCGTGCTCATTAACTGACACGACCGTGTCAGACTCCTTTTGCTGGTTTATTTCCTTTTTCTTCTCTTTGAACATTCCCTATATTGACTCGAACTGTTTCGTTGTTTATACTTCTTCTCGTTCTCCGTTCCCATGTTGGTTTAGAATTTATAACCCAACACAAAAGTTGATGAAAAATAGTTGTTATTGTGAGCATATCAAATGTGTCTCATTATCCATTTTAGAAATAAAACAAATTAAATACTTTATTTTGAAACAAAATAAAAAAGAAAATAAACTTTAAATCGAGACGGATAGAGTATATTTTTTTAAAAAAAAACCTTAATTAAAAGTTTCATTTGGTTTGTCAATCTATTCATTCTCTACTATCTATATTACAATAGGGGCGAGTTTTAACCGCCACATAAAGAGTGGTTGAGATTTGATTTCGAAAAAGACAAAGAACGGTTAGGATTGATTCTCACCGCTACGGCAGTTCACGGCAATTTAGCAAAACCCCACGTCAAAAACTCCCCTAACCGGCATTCGTTCAAACAAAATCACTTTGAGAACTTTCATAGGAGAAGACCACAAACACCCCAGCCTAAACACTCTGAAGCTGCTTTATCCTTTTCAACTGTAAGTATTTTTTTCGTAAATTCCCTAGCAATTGCATATGTATGTATGTGGGTGAACTCATGTTCATATTTTTAGCCAATTTTTAGCTAAGATTTATTTTGAATGATGTTAATTAGATAGAAGAAGTAGCAGTTAACCTATATCTAAAGGGTTACCAAATTTGATTACGCACATCGTACTCATTGATGTTCTTCATTTTTCAGCCATTTTGGGTGGATCAGTAGAAGACTCTTATATCGAATCATATCATGTTGTGTTTCATGTCCCTTCTTCTTCAATATTTATAGTATTAATTAATTAATTTGATTTTGAAAACCTCATTAACCCTATTTTGATTTTCAGATCTGATTTTCTTTGTTGTTGTTTTTATCATTTGAGAACGAGATTCGTGTTACAAATTAAAGCCGTATGGGAAACTATACCTTATTTACTACTTCTCTCCAGGTTTCTCTTTAATTACTTTTCTAATTTTTTTTGCCACATTATAAAATTCATAGCAGAATTGATGAGTGGTATTGTAACGACCCGAGCCCGTAGCCTGACCCGCTACGCAGGCACCACACACTGGCCCACTAAGCACCTCCTCAATTGGGTCAACCACGACCCATCATAGGCCTCCAAAAGTCCAATGGATGATTTGATGCTTAATAGTAGTGTATGGGCCTTCTATATATCACACTAAATTTCCACACATTTCCGATGTGGGATGGGGATATCACAGGTATTATGTTTTGTTGACAAGAACTTTAAATATTAGAGTTTTTTTTCTTCGAATAATATTAATTTCTTTTTCTTATGGGTTTTTGGAGGAGTTGTATATGGGCAAATGTGTTGGCTCATATATGTGACACTTCTGTTTCAAATCTATAACTATATAAAGGCTGAAGTGCAAAGCACTTCAGCACACCCCTCATTTTTTCGCTCAAACTAGAATCGAGATTAAATAGAGGCTAGGTTCATTACTCATTTACTAAACACACCCCCTTAATAATTCGAAATAAAATTTGAAAAATCTGAGGGAAATTAATGCCACATCGTCTAGGAATTGAAATGCTAGAAAATGGAGTAGTATATATTGAGAGGCTTTAGCATTTGAAAACTAATTGGAATATTAATTCCACATCGTCAAGAAATTGAAATGCTAGGAAAAGGAGTAGTATAAATTTTGGGGCCTTTGGCTCCTTAATGAACACCAGCTTTCTTGATGTATAAATTTTGGGGCCTTTGGCTCCTTAGTGAACACCAACTTTCTTGGTGTTAGGCGCGCCTAGGGCGCCTAATCACCGCAAAATGACTCCTTAACTAAGACTTTTCACAGCTCCTTAATTTCTCAAGAAAACTTTACATTTAGTATATATTGAGAGGCCTTAGCATTTGAAATCCAAATGTGATATTAATCCCACATCTTCTAGAAATTGAAATATTAGGAAATATAGTAGTATATGTTGAGAGGCCTTAGCATTTGAAAACCAAATGGGATATTAATCCCACATCGTCTAGGAATTGAAATGCTAGAAAATGGAGTAGTATAAATTTTGGGGCCTTTAGGTCCTTAGTGAACACCAGCTTTTTTTTGTCTTGGGCGCACCTAGGTCATGCCTAGGGCGTCTAATCACCGCCAAATGGCTCCTTAACTAGGACTTTTCATAGCTCCTTAATTTCTCAAGAAAGTTTTCAATTTATTGAGAGGTCTTAACATTTGAAAACCAAATGAGATATTAATTCTACATCGTCTAGGAAATGAAATAGTATATATTAAGAGGCATTAGCATTTGAAAACCAAATGTGATATTAATTCCACATTGTCTAGGAATTGAAATGCTAGGAAATTGAGTAGTATATATTGAGAGGCCTTAGCATTTGAAAACCAAATGAGATATTAATCCCACATCGTCTAGGAATTGAAATGCTAGAAAATGGAGTAGTATATATTGAGAGGCCTTAGCTTTTGAAAACCAAATGGTATATTAATCACACATCGTCTAGGAATTAAAGTGCTATTAAATGGAATAGTATAAATTTTGAGGCTCCTTAGTGAACACTAGCTTTCTTGGTGTTGGGTGCGCCCAAGTCACGCCTAGGGCGCCTAATCACCGCCAAATGGCTCCTTAGCTAAGACTTTTCATAGCTCCTTAATTTCTCAAGAAAGCTTTCCATTTAGTATATATTGAGAGGCCTTAGCATTTGAAAACCAAATGGGATATTAATTCCACATCGTCTAGGAATTGAAATGCTAGAAAATGGAGTAGTATATATTGAGAGGCCTTAGCATTTGAAAACCAAATTGGACATCAATTCCACATCGTCTAGAAATTGAAATGCAAAGAAATGGAGTAGTATATATTGAGAGACCTTAGCATTTGAAAATCAAATGGGATATTAATTCCACATCGTCTAGAAATTAAAATGCTAGAAAATGGAGTAGTATATATTGAGAGACCTTAGCATAGTGCTAGGCAATGAAATAGTATAAATTTTGGGCCTTTGGCTCCTTTGTGAACACCAGCTTTCTTGGCGTTGGGCGTGCCTAGGTCACGCCTAAGGCGCCAAAGTCACGTCTAGGGCGCCTAATCACCGCCAACTGACTCCTTAACTAAGACTTTTCATAGCTCCTTAATTTCTCAAGAAAGCTTTCCATTTTCGTTTCCTGCTCACAGCCAGTTTTGGAATTGTAAACTTGATCGATTTTTTCATTTCACATTTGTAATATAGTGACTTGCTATAAAGAAAAAGGGAAAAAATAAAAGGGATAGATGTGTGACGTGCTCTATGAAAAGCAACTTCTCCTATTATTTCTAACTTTCTTTGAAATAGTTTTTTATCCGTGCGTTTAACGCACGGGTGTAGCACTAGTATTGAAACAAATTGAAAATTAAGAAATCAGATGGTAATATAAAAACTACGAAAGAGATTTAAAAAAAATCTATAATACAATAGAGGAAGGAAATAATCGCCTCTTATCTGGGGAAAAAGAGTGGCCAGGATTAACGGTCTTCATTGAATGGTTTTTTTCCTTTTTATTTTTAACCATTAGATTCGTTTTCACTGTTAAGATCCTACGGCTAATATTAGACGATTTCTAAATATATAATATCTACTACATAAGTGGTGGTTCAGATTTAAAGTTATAAAAGTGATCCAACGGCTGAAATTAAACACTTTCCTATTTTCTTTTTTAACCTTCCTTTTTCATTTTCTCTTTCCTATTTTCCTTTTTAACTATTATTTCTTTTTGCAGATGACTTAAGTTTTTTATTAACAGAAAAATCGATTATAAATAAATGATCATTTTTTTGTTTTTTTTAAAACTAGATTGACTCCCGTGCGATGCACGGGGCGTTACTATATATTTAAAAGAAAAAAATTTAACTAAAATAAATCAAGAACTCAATTCGTTAAACATTATGGAATACTTTCTTAAAGACTACATCCTCATTATTTGATTCGATTCGAAATTGATATTCGAATTATTTGATTCGAGTATTCGATTGGACCTATTTTTTTTTTTTTAAAAAAAAGTCAGGGCCAAGGCCACGGCCGACCAAGGCCAACCCGACCATTGATAATGCCTAAGACGAATCATGGATGCTTGGATAAGCTTCATCCTCATTATATAACCAAGGCAACTCATCTTCCTTTGGGTTTTTTTCCATGTGGAATAAATTTCAAGGCCAAGTCCAAGGCCAAGGCCGGCCAAGGCCCGAGCCAAGGCCAAGTCGACCATTAATAATGCCTCGGACGAATCATGCATGCTTGGCTAAGATTCATCCTCATTATATAACCAAGGCAACTCATCTTACTTTGATTTTTTTTTCATGTGGGATAAAGGCCAAGACCAAGGCCAAGGCCAAGGCAAGGCCAAGGGCCGAGCCAAGGCAAGCCCAAGGGCCAAGCCAAGGCAAGCCGAAGGCCAAGGCATGCCGAGCCGAGGCAAGGCCAAGGCCGGCCAAGGCCAAGACAAATTTCCCACATCGAAAGGAAACGAATCAAAAATTGCCTTGGCCTTGGTATATAATGAAACTTCAAGTTCAAGGTAGGTGTAATTATATTTATATACATATATAATGATTAATATTAAATATACATATATAATTTTAAATAAAAAATATACATATATAATTATTAATATTAACTATATATTCAACACCATTCTAACTCTTCATCTTATAGCCCACCAATTTTATTTTATTTTATATCATTTATTTTTATGATTAGTAAAAATATTATTATTATTATTATTATTATCATTTATTATTTAAAATAAATACTTCACACTTATTTAATTTTAACTACAAAGACCATGAAAAATAAATTATCATTTATATATATATATATATATAAAATTGGTGGGCTATAAGATGAAGAGTTAGAATGGTGTTGAATATATAGTTAATATTAATAATTACTTTGATTTTTTTTCCATGTGGGATAAAGACCAAGACCAAGGCCAAGGCCAAGGCCGGCCAAGGCAAGGCCAAGGGCCGAGCCAAGGCAAGCCCAAGGGCCAAGCCAAGGCAAGCCCAAGGCCAAGGCATGCCGAGCCGAGGCAAGGCCAAGGCCGGCCAAGGCCAAGACAAATTTCCCACATCGAAAGGAAACGAATCAAAAATTGTCTTGGCCTTGATATATAATGAAACTTCAAGTTCAAGGTAGGTGTAATTATATTTATATACATATATAATGATTAATATTAACCAATATATATATATATATATATATATATATATATATATATATATATATATATATATATATATATATATATAATTCAACACCATTCCAACTCATCATCATATATCTCACCACTTATATTTTATTTTATTTTATATTCTTGATATTTTTTTACACCAAAAATATAACAAACAAAATAAATCATTTACTATCCACTTTATTTGGGTAATTGTTAATAAAAGTAATTAATATTTTATTTACTATGCTTCAATTTTTTTTTCAAATAAAATAAATAAATTGTTTGATCTATCGAACTAAAATAAACCAATAACCATATTACCCCTTCCAACTAATTATCCTATACCCCATCACTTTTATATTATTTATTTATATACATATATAATGATTAATATTAAATATACATATATGATTTTAAATAAAAAGTATACATATATAATTATTAATATTAAATATATATTCAACACCATTCTAACTCATCATTTTATACCCCACCAATTTTATTTTATTTTATATCATTTATTTTTATGATTAGTAAAAATATTATTATTATTATTATTATTATTATTATCATTTATTATTTAAAATAAATACTTCACACTTATTTAATTTTAGCTACAAAGACCAGGAAAAATACAAAACTAAAATTATCATATATATATATATAGATAGATAATTCAACACCATTTCAGCTCATCATCCTATATCCCACAACTTTTATTTTATTTTATATCATTTATTTTTATGATTAGTAAAATTATTATTATTATTATTATTATTATTATTATTATTATTATTATTATTATTATTATTATTATTATTATTATTATTATTATTATTATTATCATTTATTATTTAAAATAAATACTTCACACTTATTTAATTTTAACTACAAATACCATGAAAAATACAAAACTAAAATTATCAAATTAAAAAAAATAATGCATTCACGTGCCTCTTTAGGCCCGTGTAATTTACGGCTCTCATAATTTTAACCAATAAAAAATAAGAAACAAAATAAATCATTTATTATCCACTTATATTATATTATATATATATATATATATATATATATATATATATATATATATATATAATTCAACACCATTCAAACTCTTCATCCTATATTCCACCACTTTAATTTTATTTTATATTCTTGTTTTTTTTTTACACCAAAAATATAAGAAACAAAATAAATCATTTACTATCCACTTTATTTGGATAATTGTTAATAAAAGTAATTAATATTTTATTTACTATGCTTCAATTTTTTTTAAATAAAATAAATAAATTGTTTGATGTATCGAACTAAAATAAACCAATAACCATATTACCCCTTCCAACTAATTATCCTATACCCCATCACTTTTATATTATTTATTTTTATAATTAGTAAAATTAATATTATTACCATTATCATTTATAAAAAAAAAATAGTTCACACTTAAATAATTTTGACTAAAACCATATTGAAAAATGAAAAAGAAAAAATAACAAAGGATAATTAGAAATTTATATTTTTAAAAATGGTTTTTTTTTCTGTGTCTAAATCAAATGAAAATAGTCTCTATTTAAAGAGAATTTTTTTTTATGAATTTTGGTGAAAAAATAAAAATAAAAAAATTAATTTATTATATAATAATTGAGGTCAAATAAATGGGATAATTTTATTTTTTTTGATATCCGTCCAGCCAATGGGGAGGTGCCATGTGTCGCCAAAAAAAAAAACTGGAAAAGCACAGTGAACGCGCCCTTGTCGGCGCGGGTTTTGGACGCGCCAATGAATTGACTGAAGTACCCCTCCTCCTTCAGGCGACACTTGGCCAAAATGATTTAAAAAAAAAAAAATTAACTCCATCGAATAAGAGGCTGCCACTTGGATTTTTGGACTTGTTGTTTGCCACTTTGCCACAGAGTGAAATGACTAAAATGCCCCTCGAAGGCCAAACAATTACCACTATCTTATTATTATATATTCCCTCCGTCCCACTAAGAGTGTCACCCTTTTAGGGGTGGCACACAAATTAAGAAAAAAAGGAGAAAGAAAAAATATTGTGAGTGTAATTTGAAAATAGGAGAGAGAATTAGTGGAGAAAATAGTGAATTTAAAAAGTGTTGTGAGTGTAGAGGAGAGAGAATTAGTGGAGGGAATAGTTGATGGGATAATAGAATATTAATAAAACATTTCCTTTTTAGGAAAGATGACGCTTCAAATGGGACGTCATTTTGGGTAAAAAGTGACACTTGAAGTGGTACGGAGGGAGTATAGATAGATTATTTAGTCTACTCCTTAAAAAAGATTTAAGGATTATATATACTCTTTCTTTCAAAAAAAATTTGACCTGGGTATTTTTTTGTTTTTTATTTATGTGTATTTCAATTTGATTTATTTATTTTTCTCGTTAATTTTATTAGGATCATTTATTTAAGTTTTTGAACGATTTTAGAATCTTTAAAAAAATGATTTTAGAAAAATGTTTGTACCTAAATCAATTAAAAAAATCATTCGTCATGATTACTTAAATTTTTGTTTCGAACCTTGGATAAAATTAGGATAGGGAATGGTTACAGATTATAATAATTATTAATTATTTATATGATTAATGGGTTGGTTTGGGGTTACGAAAAAAGAATAATGGTAATGAATAATTTTCATTTAAATTATATTTTAAAACAATTTTTTTTTTATAAATATTTATAGCAAATATTCATAAATAATCTTTCTATTCACTTTTAAAATTTTTTGTTTTGCAAATATATAATGAGTGGTAATTGATAAAAAATCATTTAGAATCAAAATTTGTAAGAAAGAGACATTCAATTTGTGATATTTTTTTTTAAAATAAACATTTATTTTGGGACATCTATCTATACTATTCTACTAAAATAATAACCGCTGACGTCATCATTGGACACTTGGCTGCTTATGGTGAAAAAATTTCCCTCCAAAACACATGTTGACATCATCACTCATTAATTCAATTAATTACTCAGCTTTAATTAATTAGTTTAAAATATATATACATCCAAATTAATTATTGTTTCTCATACCAATACAACCTCTCCTTTACTTAAGTTATTCAATTTAACTAATTTACATGCTCAAATAAATATAATTGCACATTGTATAATTAATTAATTTCAGTTACTTTCTTTTAATTATTCAACTTAACCAATTTACATACACCTAATAATATTCAATTCTAAAAAAATCAATTTTAGAGGTTAATGTGGTGTTCATTAAATATTTAACATTTAAAAATAAAATTTCTCATTTTTAATATTCATGAATAATCTTTTATTTTTTCAATTTGAAAATGTTACTTCTTATATTCCGATTTAAACTACATATTTGCCTCACCAAACATTCAAAACTCCCTATTTAACCATTTTTCTATTGGCATCATATTTTTATGTTAAAATAACTTATCCAATATTTTTCTTTTATTACAAAACAAACAAAATTTCATTTTTGTTGTTATATTTACGGTAAGACTTTTTTATATTTTTTTCTTAGATATGACTTTTTAATTCTCATTCATTCTATATGAATGTGTCTTTATTATTAAAAAATACATGATAATTGCTCATTTTTTGAGAAATTAATATATCTTACTTTCAAACAACAAGTTCTAATTCATATTTAAATTCAGTATAATAAAATCATAAAAGAATTTAAGTATTTATTTTATTAAAATCACTTAAATGTCCATTAAAATAAATATTTTATATTTCAAATGACAAATTTTAAAAAATCGTGCATCGTACGGGTAGTAGCCTAGTATTGGAATATATTATTTTGTGTTGTTTAGGTGTGATTTGTATTTTGTTGGTAATCGATTATAAATAAATGATCATTTTATTATTTTTTAATTATTTAGTATACTTCTTAAAATAAGGTTTAGGGTTTATATATACTCTTTCTTTAAAGAAAAAATTGAATTGGATATTTTTTTATTTATGTGTATTTCAATTTGATTTATTTATTTTTCTCTTTTATTTTATTAGGATCGTTTATTTAAGGAGTGTATCTTAACATAATAATTACTATTATATATAATTAAGTTTTTGAAAGATTTTAGAATATTTTAAATCAATTAAAAAATCGTTTGTCATGATTATTTAAGTTTTTTGTTTCGAACCTTGGGTAAAGATTGGATAGGGGATGGGTTATGGATTATAATTATTATTAATTATTTACATGATTAATGAGTTGGGTTGGGATTACGAAAAAAGAATAATAGTAAAATGAGAATTAAGAAAATGTTTTTTACTAATCCTAAATGGATAACGGTCCCGAATAATCGATTTTCTCATATTCTCTTCAACAGTTACACAAACAAATCACCCTCCATCAAATGTTCAATATGGAACAAAGTAATCATCAGAATATTGGGTAAATTTTTATTTTTATTTTGAAATGGGAGGAAAATGATTTCATTATTTTTTTAATTTGTATACTGTCACTGTGCCAGTGACACGTGTAAGAAAATACTAGTAAAAAACAATAAAGAAAAATATAGAAATGAGAAAATATTCAAAATAGATGATGTGGATGGATCCCCATATAGCCATAATGGGTTCTCAAGAGCCGTCAATACGGGAATACGGGACGGGACGGAACGAAATTACGTTGTCCCACGACGGAAACGGGACGAAACGGGACGGGACAAAACGGTACGGGACGAAAATACTCTGTCCCATACCGTCCCATTTGCGGGACGCGGGATCCCGCGGGATCCAAACGGGACGAAAATACTTCGTCATCAATTAAATTTATCTTTCTCCCTAAGAAGAAAAAGAACAAGTTTATTCTACGTAGGCGGTATGAAACATGTTGCTTCTCAGTTACTCTTTATTATTAGTATAAGGCTCAATCTAATGTATGTTCTCTGATGCTAGGTATAAAGTGGGCTTATCAGCAACAGTCGGAGATTCGTTTTTCGAATGTTTGGATATTCAATCTGTTGTTCTAGCACTGGTGGAGAATATACAGTCAATGGAGTTCAGGTATATTAGGCAACTTGTTCATTCAGTTTTGATACCAATAGTGAAATGCTGCCCTTCAGATATGTAGGAGTTTTGGCTGGAAACAATCTTGCATCCATTTGGGTCCCATTTGCAGGTTTGTCCAGTATGATAACAATATTTTTTGTTAAAAAAGAAGGAAGATGTTCTGAGCAAGACCAATTACAGATCTTCACAAGTGAGACCTAATACTTGTACGGGTCAATACGGGAAAACGGGACGGGACGGAATAAAAATAAGTTGTCTCGCGACGGGAACGGGACGATACGGGACGGGACGAAAACGGGACGGGACTAAAATATTCCGTCCCATCCCGTCCCATTTGTATGGCGGGACGGGACGTCCCGACGAAACCGTCCCAACTTGACGACTCTAGTTCTCAGCAACAATAAATTAAATAAAATAAAATAGGTGCATCGTAAGATGTGATGGGTTAAATAAGGGTAATTCTAAACACACTACTTTTTTTTCCAAATACACTAACACTCTAACCAAAGTGTTGACTGACAAAAGTGTTTAATGCAATTTTTTTGGGTTCCTCTTTTCTTGTCATTATAGCCTACTAGATCGATGGCCTGCTTTAACACCCTCCCTATATTTTCACCCACTTTAAATAATAAGGCAAATTGCACCTAATATATATAATGAAGAAAAATTAATGTTGTTAACCTAAAATACATCGGATGCAACGAAAAATTAGATAACGAAAAATTAAATAAATTATATTTTTTCAATAAAAATGAGTTTATATGTCAAATCCACACAAGCTAAACAATTTGGATATTTTTATTAATGCTTTCAATATTACCAATTATTTTTTAAAACTATGCCTATTGATTTAATTAGTTTTTATCAAAAAAAAATATAATACTTACTTTATTATTATTATATAAAAAATCAAATAAATTACAATTTAATGCCTAATTTATGGTATTAAATTAAATAAATTAATATTAATTTACTACTTCCTACAATTAATGCCTAGTTTATGGTATTAAAATTTATTTTAAATTTTCACATATATTATAAATATTATTGGTTTTTGTAAAATTTATTTTTATAAAATAAAAAACAAAAGTCAGAGAATGTGTGTAAAAAATGAAAAATCAATTGAATGAATGCTATTTAACTGGATGAGAAAGTGATTAATTGGGTTAATGAGACAAGCCTATGTGATCAATTTATCTTTATCAAAGTAATTTTATTAATATTTTTAATATGATAAATAATTTCAAAATAATAGTTATTTTAATTATTTTTAAATTAAAATATTAATTTTATAAATAATTATATAAAATTTTAAATAAATTAAAAGTTAAAAAAGGAATAAAACCAAAAATTGGATAAGACAAAATGACAAAACATTAAAATTACATAGGCTATAAGGGGTCTAATAGCAAATATAGGTTCACTTATTAAACCAAATTTCTAATTTCAAGGTGAATGTTAGGTTGACTTTTAAGATACCTAGGTTGTTTTCACTACCTTTTTTAAAATCAGGTAGTGTGAATAGCAGTACCCGTTAAATAATTGAAAAGGCGTACGGCTGACATGGATCTAAAAAACACGAATCTTCAGCATTCACGTGGCATGGGACCACTTTCCAGTAACAGATCCACCATACACGCACGAGCCTCACCTACCTCATCCCACCAGGTTTTAGAATGATTCGGTCTAATTATTTCTCGCTTGTTTATTTAGCTCGTTTGGCATTTTGATCATTTATCTGGCCCTAATTAATAATTATACAGCAAAATCCTTACCGGACAACACCAACCCCCTTGGATTTCTTCTTTTGTTGACATCCCGGTTAGCTTCAAAATTGGTATTTTTACTCCCTTCGTTTTCAAGTGAATATTCATTTGAAATTTAAGAAATATTTTGAAAAAAAAAATTAATAGAATTTTTTTTTTATAAATATTCATATGATATTTACTTTCAACCTTTTAATTTTGTAAAAATGTAATAAAATATGAAAAAAAATAAATCATTTACCGATAAATTTATTTGAAGGAGAAGTTTCAAAAAATCATTCATTTTGAGACAAAAAGACATTCAATTTGAGATGAATGTACTAGAAAATGTAATACTTTACTTTTAATTTCGATTTTTTTTTTGTCTTAGTTTAATTCCTTATCAATTTAATTATTTTTTTAATAAAAATTACTAATTTATCATTACGAAATATTATTAGTAAAAATTTTAAAATTGAATATAAATATTATTTAATATTTATTAATCAAATTCATTTAAATTGTTTATAAAAATTAAAATACAATAAAATTTTCAAGATAAAGAAGGAGTATATACTACACCATGCCAGTTCTAATATTATAAAATATCAGTTTTAATATTATAGAGTGACATATATATATAATTATACTTATAAATATTCAAAACTGACATTTTTAACAATTGCTAAAAGAGGGCTAGTGATAGTACTAACGATTGAAAGTTGTAGTGTTAAATAGTATAAGTAATAATGCTGCAAATAGTGTCAGTCTTATTGTTAAAAAGTGCTAGTTAAAATATTGAAAAGTGTCAGTTATGGTGTCAAAAAATGCCAGTGAATTTATATAAGTTTTGATTATTTACAAAAATGTTACCGCACATTTAAAAAAAAAATTGAAGTTATTTATAAAAATGTCAACGCGCATTTTAAGAATACATTTTTTTCCCCTTAAGCGAGCGTAAAACAATTTTTTTTTTGAGATTTTGTGTTATTTATGATTATGAATTTTCATTGTAAAACCATTTAATTCCCTAGGTAATTGGAGTATTATAAGGATAATTTAGTTTATTTTATATTATTAATTACATTGCTAATATTTGTACACAAATTAAAAATAACAAGTATATTGAAAGGTAGAGAGTAATGAGATATTTTAATGTACTATGTTTGAGTTTATGAGTCATGATTGATTTTGCAATGAATGAACTTTTATTATTACTCTCTCCGTCTCAAAATAATTGTATTTTAGAATCTTTCACTCATATTAATAAAAGTAATAAATATATATCAAATAAATTAAATTATCTTTTGAATATTTTAAGTATCAAGGCAATTAAATGTTTTTACACTGACAACTACCTAATCATAAATAAGGACAGTTTAAACAAAATGTGTCAAAAATTTATGAAAAAGTGTAAAACTGTAAATATTTTGGGATAATTTTTTTTTAAACTGTAAATATTTTGGGACGGAGGAAGTAGTGAATAAAATTGTAGTTGTGGTTCATCCATAAAATTTGTGGACATTAATGTTGTACTAGTATTCCTCAATTCCAAAAATACTTTGTACGTAGTATTAGTATTTTATTTTGTGTCTCATTGCTAACTTTGCTTTTCTAAAAATTTTTACTTTTATTTTTAGTCATCTCACCTCACTTATCATATCACTCATTAAATTTTTATGATCCATTTTATCTCATGTATTTCTTACAATTCATTATAGTTTGTATTCTTGTATTCTAAGTGATTACACTTTCATAATATTTTTAAATTTATACTCACTCCATCCCTCCTCACATTGGAATTTTTGCAATTTTTATCTGTCCCATTTCAAATCGTACTATCTAAAATAACAAAGTTTTTACTATATTTCTTTTCTCATTTTCTCTCCTATTTTACTTTTATACTCATAAAACCAATAATTTACTATTTTTTCTACTCATTTTTTCATACTTTACTTTTTATAATTGCAACACATCTCTTCTCTTTACTTAGTATTTAAAAAGTTGGTCCAATTTGAAATACAACAGAGGAATATTAGTATTAAAAAAGTTGGTTCGATTTAAAATATGACGCGAAGTGAGTATTTTTGTATTCAAGTTAAATAGTGCAAGATGTTACGGAATGTGTATGGTGAATTTTATTTGCAAGACACCAAATGTGCAAGACACTTTGAAATGATCACAATGCCCTTGTATATATAACAAACAAAAAAATCGCAATTTCATTTCAAACGTCGGTCTCTCTCCTCCCCATCTCCATTTCCGACGTACCCAACGCCAACCACCGTTTCTTCGCCGGAAAATTCAATTCTTCTACAATGGTTCGGATGAAAATTCCCAATGTCGCCAAGAGTACCACTGGGACCTCGTCTACCGCCGCTGTCTTCGCCGAAAAACAGGTAATTTACCCAAATTTGAATTTGAAGCCCTAATAGATTTAATGCCTAAAATTGGATGATAAAATACGTAATTGTAGTATAAATTTGAGTCGAAAATTGTTGTAACATCAATTTAATACCTAGCTTTCAATTTCAATGTCAATTTCAAAGGATACGTAACTGGGTTTGTAAAAAATTCGTACTGGTGGGGTGTTTCGTGTGTCTACACACGAAATGTGTTTGTGCATTTCGTGTGTAGTTACACGAAATGTTCCAATGTAAATCGTGTATAGGCACACGAAATGAGACTCAAAATCCTACCTATGTGTTTCGTGTGCTTATACGCGAAAAAGACAATTTCAACTCGTACTAATTTACACGAAGTGATTCACTAAATTTCGTGTATATTCATACGAAATGTAAAGGAAAATTTCTCCTTTATATTTCGTATGATTATACACGAAATGTTGAATGACATTTCGTGTAAAATCATACGAAATACTCCCTCCGTCCCATGTCATTGCAAATCATTTTTCCCGGCACAATAATTAAGAAATATTATTAAGATAATGAAAATGTGTGGTAGGAAATGAAGAGAGAGAATGCGTGGAGTTAATAGTAGGTTGGTTGAATAAATTGTATGGTGGAAAATGAAGAGAGAGAATGAGTGGGTGGGGTAGGATGAATATAAAATAATAAATTTGTTTCCATTTTGGGTAGTTTACATTCACGTGGGACGGACCAAAATGGAAATAAGTTTGCATTCACGTGGGACGGAGGGAGTATTTCTTAACATTTTGTGTAAATCTATACGAAATAACTCAATACATTTCGTGTATTTTTATACGAAACTTATCTGACAACATCGTGTATAATTACACGAAACGTTCGTATATGGGTGAGGACAATTTTATCAATTGTTCATGTCTTGCAAATAACATGCATTGCAAATAACAACCCAACGTGTATAGAGGGGAGAATAGTGAAATTTTCACCTTTCTCTCACACACACACACTACACTCATTAAAGTAGTCAAGTTGATAACAAATCCATTCTATAAATATTGAACCGAAATCCAGCAAGAAAAATCACACCCTTTGAACCAACATAGCTAGCTACCTACCATTGAGAATTCATAGCAGAGTTTCTCTCGTTCTATGCAGCAAAAGGGTAGATCTTGTAACCGAAGATCGAGATCCTTCTCCAGATCTCGCATCGCCATTGAAGGCTCATAATCTCAACAACCCCTCTTTCAATTCCCAAATCTACATTCACTTTCCCCAATTATTCACATTCACAATCAATTTTTAATCTATCAACGATTTTTTTTGCTTAATTTAATCAATGGCTGCAGTTCAAGGTGATTATGACTGAATACCTGATCCATCATTTTGTTTATTATTGTTAATTTGTGATGATCAGGAAGTTTATACTATAAATTTATGTGCATTGTTGTTGTTGTTGTTTATTGGATGAAGCAGTTGAAGAACGTGAGATCCAGAAGAATTATTGGATGGAGCATACTGTTGATCTTACTGTTGAGGCTATGATGCTCGATTCTCAAGCCTCTGATCTTGACAAAGAAGAACGCCCTGAGGTAATTTGATTTTTTTTTTTTATTGGGATGATTATTTTTAAAATAAATTATTGGTCAAAAGTGTAATCAATTTGACCGTATGTCCAATTTCAAGTCGGAGGGAGTGAGTATATGTTATTTTGGACACTGCTTGATAGATTAATTATTTCTACCTCCATTGATGTTCACGACCCTCGCCTAATGGACACTCATTTTGGGACTGAAGTTGTAATAAATTTCCAGATTCTTGCCTAACATGTACGGAAATATGATTGTGCGAGATCCAGGATTTTGGAACCGCGTGGACTTGGTATTTAAAAAATATTGTTAACAATAATAATAATAACTGTGAAAAATAACTTCATATATAAAAAAAAAAGTTACATATAGTGGGTGACTTAGGTAAAAAAAAAAATATATATATATATATTGACACCTCAAAAAAGGCTAGATCCGCCCCTGATCCCGACTAATGAAAGTGTGAGATTCTTCAAACAATGATTATATCTCAAGCTAGTGTTTAATTGATTGGTCATACCATTCCAACGATGTCTCATTTACATTCAAAATGTACTTTGTTCGTACAATACATAGTATCATTTGACGAAACAAAGTTTCTATGATCGATACTTTCTTTTGAAATTGCACTTCATTTATGTCTGTATGTTTGTAGAATTGGGATTGTCTTTTAAGACAAACCAAAAACCAAAATAAAACTAAGACTATCTTTTTAGACAGAACGAGTGTTTTATTTCCCCATTCTAGAATGATAATCATGTAATACAGTTTGAATTTGAACTGTTAGCCGTGCTCCATAAAAAGTATAGGAATTGGCCTGAGTTCTTTAAACTAAGAAACTATTTCACTTAATCCTAGCTACAATAGATTTGTTGGGATAGTTTTCCACATTTACATGAATAACATTTTACTATATTTTCTCTTGAGAGCACACAATAACAATATTCAAATACCAAAAATAAAATCATCGTATGGGACAAACTTGATCAGACTGAATCAGCCTCAATGAAAAAAGAAACTTGTTTTAGTTGGAGTTGAAAGTCAGGTATTCATAGGCTTTGTTCTAATGACATTTTAGGATAAGATCTTTGTAATACTCAAGGGCAAATTTGAATTTTTTTTGGTTATTCATTTTGGGACGAAGGGACTAGAATAAGATCCATCCCACTCGAACCGGAGGCACAATTGTTTGTCCCGTCAGATGTGAGAATCCAATCCTTTCAATTCTAGTTTTGCTGATATTACAAAGATGATTGTTGAATCATTGCTACTGCTGTTTCTTTGAGACCTCATCTGATACATGATTTATTTAGGTACTCTCCCTACTCCCTTCATATGAAGGGAAGTATGTTGTGGAACTAGGAGCTGGCATTGGTCGTTTTACCGGTGAATTAGCTAAAAAGGCAGACGAGGTTCTTGCGATCGACTTCATTGAAAGTGCGATAAAGAAGGTATATATCCTTATTGATCTGTCTCCGACTCTTTAGCTATATTCTTTTTCTTAAAGGAACTCTGTTCTTTATGCTATATATTTGGCTGCTTGCAGAACGAAAGCATTAATGGGCATTATAAAAATGTCAAATTTTTGTGTGCTGATGTGACCTCTCCAGACCTGCAAATTCCAGCTGAATCAGTTGACTTGGTATTCTCAAACTGGCTGCTCATGTATCTCTCTGATGAGGAGGTAAAATTTCATTGCTTAAATTAAATCTGGCTGTTCTTAAGCAACCTAACACCATTCATATTTCAGTATGATAACTATGACAAATACAATCACATTGTGTTTATGCAATAAAGGATCTAATGATTTGCTTCCTGTTCAAAGGATAAGATGAACCATTTGAATGGCATGTATTTTTGAAAGCTGTGAGTATTCTTTGCTTAAAGAAACACATTTGGGGCTAAGTATGTAATATTTTGACCAATGAAGATGCTCTCATGCCACAGTCAATTGTATCATTTTTCAACTACACAATGGTTTTTCTCTCTTGCACTATTGATTCCTCACACATGATTAATTAGGGTGCATTCTTAGGTTGGTAATTTGAGTTTGTTGGTATTGATTGTAAAAATACTTGAGTCTATGCAAAATACTCATAAGCGGAGCTAAAGTCGGAAATTATGAAATGGAGGGAGT
Organism: Adenophora triphylla var. japonica; assembly: GCA_022495995.1. Classification (NCBI taxonomy): domain Eukaryota; kingdom Viridiplantae; phylum Streptophyta; class Magnoliopsida; order Asterales; family Campanulaceae; genus Adenophora; species Adenophora triphylla. The sequence goes on from JAFEMH010000183.1 coordinate 149,750, forward strand.
CTAATATAATCGGTAGTGTTTCTTACAAAAAAGACAATAGAGATTGTTCTCTTTGTTTTATGATTCCACCTACCAATAATTTGCCTGCTGAATGCTGATTATTTTCTACTCCCTCCGTCCCAAAATGAATGACCTTTTTTGTCCCACAATGTGTCCCTAAATGATTTTTACCTTTTTTTTCATACTTCATTTTAAACCTGCAAAACTAAAAATTTGAAAGTGGATAGCAAGAATATTTATGAACTTTTACTATTAAAAGTCAACTTTAAAGGTTATTCATTTTTGGGACGGATGGAATATGTTTTAGCTGCTCAGGATCTTTTTCCACTTATATTGCAGGTTGCAAATGTTGCTATAAGGTTTGCCAAGTGGTTGAAGGTTGGAGGGTATATTTTCTTCAGAGAGTCATGCTTCCATCAATCTGGAGACCATAAGCGAAAAAGCAACCCGACTCACTACCGTGAACCCAGATTTTATACCAAGGTTTGAACTTCATTCAACCTCTCATGGTGCATAGTTTCTTTTTGTCTTTTCTTTGGTTTTCACTTTTCAAAAGAAACACACGTGCACAGATATGTATGTATGCTTTTAGGCTACTAGCAATTTGCAGTATGAGTTCTTGTATATAGATATGTAAGCTCAGCAGAAAATACTTCATCAAGATATGTGTTAGAAAGAGGGAAAATATAGAAATATGCCCTTTTACTTAAGTCAAGGATGCAAATATGCCCCTATACAAGTTAATTGCCATATTAACCCATGTACTCAAGAAAAATGTGTGGAAATTTGGAAACCGTTAGATTTCCGTCCAAAAATTAATGAAATGGCTGAGTAGGCTTCCTAGTTGGCATGTGAAATATACAGCGTGGCAAAAAAATTGCCCAAGTGGAATTGTTGAATATGATGGACACAAAACTACATCGTTTTGAAAATTTTACAAAACGAAGGGATAAAATGTGAAATTTTTACAAGTAAATTCCAAATGTACCCATCATATAGCCCCATTAAGATGAAGTAATCTATAATTTTGGTTATGTTTTATAAATAATAAAAACAAAACAATAAATAAAAATACATTCATAAATATAATAGGCAAAAAAAAAATCTCAAAGATAAAAAACAACAAAAAAGAAAACCCTTCTAAAATTCATCCCACACAACCTTTTTTAGCTCTTAACTCTTCCATAACCACCATCTTCTATCTCCGACCACCACCCCTCCCCTCCATCCCTCCTTACTTCCACCCCTTCCTATACTCCCTCTCCATCCCGCCTTCCACCCCACTCCAGACCTATACCACTACAACAACATTCCATTTATATATACCCCATCCTCCGACTATCACATCCAAGAAAACCCACAATTCAAAATCAGATCAAACTACATTAGATCAAAATTCACCCATTTCTCTTCTAATTTGAAGGTGGGAGGGGGAAGAGAGAGAGAGAGAGAGAGAGAGAGAGAGAGAGAGAGAGAGAGAGAGAGAGAGAGAGAGAGAGAGAGAGAGAGAGAGGGAGTACCCGGTTTGCTTAAAACTTGAGCCCCTATCCCTCATCCGCCACAAAATTCCCAAATGGACCCTCAATCAATCTGATCTTATGAATTTTAAAATCAAAATATGTACCCAGTTTCAATAATTTTGGGAAAGGTAAGAACTTACGTATTAAAATTTCCAAACAGACCCACAAAATTCACTCCTCCGTCATCCATCTGCAATTGTGTGTGTGATTTTGAATGTGATTGTGTGTGTTTGTGTTTGATTGAATGTGTGTAATTTTTGAATTTGTTTGATGTTGTTGTTCCGGTGGGTACCATTTCACAGGCCCGATGGCGGGTTTGGTGGGAATGTTGGGTATTATCTTGGCGGTGATGGTTCTAGTGATTGTTATAGTTGTGGGGGGGGGTTGTGGTCGAAACTGAAGAGGCTGTGGAGGAGAAGTAACGTGTTGATTGATAGAGAAGGGGGACCTAGTGGTGGGTTTGGTGGAAATAGTGGGTATGATTTGAAAGTATTTCATATTCTACTAAGGGGTGTTAATTCTAAATAAGTTGTGCCAAAACGACGTAGTTTTGAGTTAATCACGACGTAGTTTTGAGTTAATCATAGTCAGCAAATTCCAGTTGGACAATTATTTTCCATGCTATATATTTCACATGCCTACTATGACGCCTAATCAACCATTTCGTTAATTTTTGGACGGAAATCTAACAGTGTTCGAATTTCCACACATTTTTCTTAAATACAAGGGTTAATATGGCAATTAACTTGTATAGGGGCATATCTGGATCCTTTACCTAATTACAAGGGCATATTTCTATATTTTTCCGTTAGGAAGACCAACTTGTTCTTGTACTTATCCTTCTCTTGATTAATATTTCATTGTAGCTTTTCAAAGATATTCGTACCCAAGATGGATCTGGTAACTCCTTTGAACTCTCACTTATTGGTTGCAAGTGCATTGGAGCTTACGTGAAAAATAAGAAGAATCAAAATCAGGTAATAAAATTTGTTTCTCACACATTTTCAATTTCTTTCTTGTAATTATAACACTGATCAACCAAATAATCCCATAACGTTGTTTGTTTGGTGCAGATATGCTGGACATGGCAGAAAGTTGTTTCAGACAACGATGGGGATTTCCAGCAGTTTTTGGATAATGTCCAATACAAAAGTACGGGCATATTGCGTTATGAGCGTATCTTCGGAAATGGCTATGTGAGCACAGGAGGATTCGGTATGCCAGTTGACTATGTACTTGCGTACTAATATTGTGCCCCATATTTAACCAAAAAAAAAAAAGAAAAGAAAAAAGAAAGTAAAATTATACTTCATCCATTCCAAAATAAATATCATATTTGACTTGTCAACATTTTAAGGAATGTGCTTAACTTGTTTGTGCATTGATTGTACACTGATAAAATTGCACCAAGTCTATTCCATTAAATAGAAACGAGACATTTATTCTAGGCAGACTAAAAAGGAAATGCGTCATTTATTATGGGACGGAGGGATTACCTGAATTTACATGTGTACAAACTTGTAGTGTCCAGCAAGTTAAATAAAGTTTCACACATTTTCAAAGATTATCACTTGCCAAAGAGCTCTAGCTCAAGCGGCATCCGATGTCTTTCCTTACGAGAGGTCAAGGGTTCAAACCCCAACAAATACAATTCTAGCACTTTCAAGTGCCACTCTTGTAATAGATCAAGTCATTCATTAATAAAAACCAATTTAAAAAAAAATTAAGATCACCAATTTTCTTGGCTTCTTCCCTTTGATGAATAAATTTATGATCTTGGACAGATACAACAAAGGAGTTTGTTGAAAGACTGGATCTCAAGCCTGGCCAGAAGGTCTTAGATGTGGGATGTGGCATTGGAGGAGGTGACTTCTATATGTCAGAGGACTTTGATGTCCATGTCGTTGGCATCGATCTCTCTGTAAATATGATCTCATTTGCTCTTGAACGAGCGATCGGTCGGAAATGTTCCGTTGAATTTGAGGTTGCTGATTGCACCAAGAAAGTTTATCCAGATGACTCATTTGATGTAATCTATAGCCGAGACACCATCCTCCACATACAAGTGAGTTTTTCTCTTCAATGAATATAAATGATGAAAATACATTTCCAAGAAAACTAATTGAAATTCAATGGTGTTTTTATTTTCAGGATAAACCGGCATTGTTCAAATCCTTCTACAAGTGGTTGAAGCCTGGAGGCAAAGTTCTTATAAGCGATTACTGCAAAAAAGCTGGAACACCATCAGAGGAATTTGCTGAGTATATTAAGCAAAGAGGATATGATCTACATGATGTAGAAACATATGGACAGGTATATATTCAATGGGGAACCCATTCTATATTCATTCATTGATACATAATTTTATTTTTTTTTGTTGCGTACTTGCTTCATTCAACACACAGATGCTGAGAGATGCTGGCTTCGCTGAAGTCATTGCTGAGGATCGTACTGATCAGGTGTGTATGGGATCTCATCTTTTTATAGAGTGTTATAACTGTATGGGATCTCATCTTTTTATACAGTGTTATAACTGAGACGAAATCTCTTGTATCACTTTCGTGTGCCACCCGGCAGTCATCCAATGGTTATGGATCATTCATGACATCATGATGATGTCAGCCCTAACTGTTGGATCACTAGCGATACACAATGTAGCACACAAAAGTGGTACTCCCTCTGTCCCTAAATGAATGTCCAAATTCAAGAAATTTTAGTCCCAAAATGAATCATTTTTGTAAAAAACTTTGTCCCTAAACGCTTTTTTACCAAAAAAAAAAAAAAATTGCTATTCATTTTATTTTGTAAAACTAAATATTTAGAAAGTGGATAACAAGAATATTTATCCATATTTGCCATTAAAATATATAAAAAGCAAACATTTTCAGTGTGTCCCTTACAATGAAATTTGGACATTCGTTTAGGGACGGAGGGAGTACATAAGATTTTCCTCTCGTTATAACTGCTTTATTTGGTAATCTAATCCAAAATTTCTGTGTTTTTCCAGTTTTTGAAGGTCCTTGAGAAGGAACTGAACCAAGTTGAGAAGGATAAGGAAGAATTCATCCAGGACTTCTCGGAAGTGAGTCCTTTACTAGTTATCTTCTCATACAATTGACATTTCTGCCATAAAAATCAATTCCATGCCTATGTTTAATGTTTGCTGTGCTATCTTCTGCAGGCGGACTACAATGATATAGTTGGAGGTTGGAAGGCGAAGCTGGTTCGCAGTTCTGGTGGAGAGCAGAGATGGGGCTTGTTCATTGCCTGCAAGAAGTGATTGTACAACCAACTCTTCTACTTCAGAAATTGTGTGTGCTTTAGGTCAGTTTCAGAATAAATATTGAGTTATGGACTCTTGTCGGAGCTCTGATCTTGTTTATGATTTGAAAAACAATCTTCTCTATTACGAGTGTATTATGATTTGTGTCGAAAAACCAACGTATTTCCTAGAAATTTGGTATGTATTCAAGTGTACGTACGTCTACTATGATTTGTGTTGAAAAACCAACGTATTTCCCAGAAATTTGGTATGTATTCAAGTGTGCGTACGTCTACACAGAATCAATTCCATCAGCAGTTGTGTCATCCTGATACTCCGTAAATCTCACGATAACAATCTGCTTGCTATTCTTTACCCAAATTTTTGTTAGCATGGATAAAGAGGTAGGAGAGAGAAAGTGGGGTAAGAAATAGTATTGAGACTTTGTAGCTTTTTAGCCTTGAGTGGGACACCCAAAATTTTCCACTAAAAGCAGACTATAACAATATCTACCCGTGACAACAATCCTGTAGTTTTGAGAGCTAAAATTAGTAAAAAAGTAAATAAAATCTACTACTCCGTCTCAAAATAAATGTCCTTATTTTTTGAGACGGAGGTAGTCCAATAGTCCGAGATAGACTCCTAGTTCAGGAAGGCTACATATTCCGATCAACAATCATGAGTTGTAAACAACTTTAAGTAGTCATATGAGACCATCATTTTGGAACGGAGCTACTTAGCGAGCTTAACTAACTTGGTTAAAATCTGTTGAACGAAATCATCTGAGTTAGGCTTCTTCTCCGGTTGCATTCCCTTCAATGTGACTAGGCTTCCGCTTCCATTACATATGAATATCTTTCCGGGAGGCGTAGAAAATTGTGATTCCCATGCTTGTTTTGATCTAATGCAATAAGTAATGAAATTGTCTTCATCATCATCCTTTGTAAACCAAATTTTCTCGTGTGAAGCCCAGTAAGGCGATAGCGTTTCCTTCATGCCTGGATTTCTTTTTAGGAATGTCAATGGAAATATCATCATTTTCTCGCCCCATTTTCCCTTAATCGGATCTTCTAATGCCCAAACATGAAGATCATCTTCAACAATATTCATAAGTGCAACTGATTTCTCGTTCCATTTCCCTAACATAACATTTTCCCAGTCGCAAAAGAAACTACGCGGCACAATAATGGGGCTTCCTCTAAGGATCTCATTTTCCACATCAAGGCAATGCATTTCTGAATAACCTGATCCACCAACACCACCGCCAACAACAAAAATATCGTCAAAGAAAACTAAATAAATAAAATAATAAAAGAACAAAATAAAAATCAAACTCCGTCACCTGAATCATCTTCATATAATGCAATGCAATATAGGAAGCGACCATGGAAATTGAGTAACATTCCATGCCACATTCTGTCAAATTCACGTAAGTAAGAGCAGTCGACGGTTCTCCATGAGAGATCACTATCCTCAAAATTAAGAACTTTGAAACCAATTTTTCCAATTATTTTTCCTTCGACCTCATAAACAGAAACCAACTTATATGAACTGGTCGATGCAAGAAAAACAATCATCATGAAAATGGGTTCTTCTTCGGGATCAGGAAGAGCAAGTATTTGCTTGGTTGCCGGGTTCCTGACGCGGTACATTCCAGAAATTTCGCTTTTTTCCACTAACAAGCCATGATGAATATCTGAAATCGTAAAAGTTTCATCTTTACTGATGTAGTATTTACTGAATTGTTTTCTGCTCTGTAACATATGCATTTGGATGAATTTGTGGTGCTGAATTATTTCATTCCATTGCTTGCAAACACACTTACATCTCATTAGGGACGATGCCGCGAGCCTACTCAAGATCTCAAATATTATTTCGATGGGAAAGAACAATTCACCATTGAGGTTCATCTTCTTTTCCATTTTTTTCTCTTCTGGATATACAAAAAGAAAACAAGGCATTTGAGAAAATTCCTCAAAGAAATTAGCATAACAGAGAATATATTTGATGCATAACATTGAGGGTGGGTTGCCAAAAGTTTGGGCCAAAGTGATTATGTTCAAAAACACAAAATATTGAGTTTGTGGTAGAGGCATTTTATGAGTTAGCTTTTGCCAAAAGTTACTCTAAAATGTTGCTATTTGTTTTGTTTTGACATTAATAAACTTGAACTCATCTGCATGAGCATTTTCCATAATCTCTCTGTTCCGAAATGATATTTCTAAAATGGTCACCGTTAGTATTTGATCGAGTGATATGGAAGATATGGATATAGATTTGACTTGTACTTATATAGAGCATACCATAAAGGTGGTGGCGAAAGAAGTTCTTGGAGAATCTAAAGAAAGCGTGTCACTGAATAAGGACATGTCATGCTGAAACGAGGAAGTAAAACAAGCAATAAAAAGCAAGCGATAATGCTACAAATTATTGAAAAAATGCAGTTGCGTGAGAACTATGAAAAGTATAAGGGGGCTAGAAGAGAAGCAAAGAAAGCGGTAAGAGACGCAAGAACAAAGGTGAATCAGAAACTTTATAATAGATTTGATACAAAAGAAAGGGAAAGGGACATCTTTAGACTTGCTCGTACGACGGATAAGAGGACACGAAATATTGGAAGGGTTAAATGTGCGAACGATGTAGACCAAAGAGTTCTGCTCGGGAATAAGGAGATAAAAGATGGATGGAGTTCATAATTTGATACATTGTTTAATGGCGATCAATAGCAGGATATTGGAGATTTAAATATCCATTCGAGTATGATTAATCGAGATTTTATGCGGAGAATTCAAAATGGTGAAGTGGAAATGACAATGAAAAAATGGGATTGAATAAAGCCGTAGGGCCGGATAGGATACCAATTAAGGTTTGGAGATGTTTTGGGGAGAGGAAAATAGATTGGTTAACAACACTATTCAACCAGACATGTAAAAGCAACACAATGCCATTGGAGTGGAGAAAAAGTACTCGGATCCACTTGTTTAAGATTAAAGGTGATGTCCAAGATTGTGCCAACTATCAGGAGATCACACTAATGAGTCATACTATGAAACTTTGGGAACAATTGATTGCACAAAGGCTAAGGAGAATTGTGAATATTTCGATAACCAATTTGGATTTATGCCTGGAAGATCGACTATGGAAGCAATCTATCTTATGAAACAAATCATGGAGAAATATCGGGATAAAAAGAAAGATTTGCATACGATTTTCATCGATCTGTAAAAGGCGTATGATAAAATGCCAAAAGAGGTACTTTGGTGGACTTTAGAAAAAAAAGGCGTTTCAAAGAAATATATTGATATTATCAAGTACATGTATAATGTATTTAGCACTAGTGTACGGACTAGTGTTGGGAAGACAAAAGAGTTTCCTATTAGTATTGGAGTGCATCAAGGTTCTACACTTAGTCCATTTCTATTTGCTCTGATAATGAACGAATTGACGAGATCAATTCAATATGATATACCATGGTGTATGTTATTCGCAGATGATATTGTGCTGATTGATAAGACAAAAGAGGGTGTTGAAAGTAAATTGGAGTTGTGGAGACACTTTAAAATCTTGAGGTTTTAAACCGAGCACAAGCAAGACTGAATACTTGAAGTGTATGTTTAGCAGAGTTGAAAGCAGGGAGGTAGGGGTGATCACATTCGATGGAAGATTGTCCAAGTTTCTGAGGTTTTTCGCTATATTGAATCTATTATCCAAAATGATAGAGAATTAGATGGAGATGTGGCTCATAAAATTAAAGTAGGTTGGTTGAAGTGGAAGAGTATTACAGGGTTTTTATGTGATCCCGGCATGCCCCAAATATTTAAGAAAAAATTCTACCGCATGACAATTTTGGGCCGTGAAACAGTGTCACGTTCAAAAGATGAATGTAGCGAAGATGCGTATGCTACGATGGATGCGTGGGCATACAAGGAATGATCGATTGAAAAATGAGGTGATCATGGGTAAAATAGGAGTTTCGCCCATTGAGGATAAAATGAGGCAGAATCGTCTAATGTGGTTTGGTCATTTGAGACGGAGACCGAGTGATTCTCCGGTGTTAGGAGGCCTGAAGAGTGGAGAATTGATAAAATGTCGAGGGGTAGGGGAAGACCAATCAAACTTGGATTAGGGTGATTGGAAACGATATGAGTTTACTTGGATTTGATTAAAATATGACGTTGAAGAGGCCGAAGTGTAGGGCAAAAATTCATGTAGGTGAAGATGGTTGATTATATATATATATACTCCCTCCGTTCAAGTACATACTTCACGGTTACTGTTCACGCGTGGATTAAGGAAAAAAATAATGATATAATGTTGTGAGTGTAAAAGTAAAATAGGAGAGAGAATGAGTGGAGGGAATAGTAAATTATAATGGTGTTGTGAGTATTAAAATAATGTAGGAGACAAAGTGTGAAGTATGTAATTGGACGCCCAAAATAGAAAGTGTGAAGTATGTAACTGGACGGAGGGAGTATATATTATCTACTATTTTATCATCACTATTTTTATTTATTTTTTCTTTTCTTTTTTTCCACCTATTTCTTCTTTTAATTTATTTTTTCATTTTGTCTTTCATTTCACAGTGACATATGAGGATTCATGTTAGTTGAATCCAAATTATTTTGGAATTAAGGCTTTGTTGTTGTATTATTATGAAGGTACTTTGAGTAGCAAATTTAGGTTAATTTAGTTATCTTAATAAAAAATTAAAACGTGTCATTGGTACATCATTATAAATACTATCAATAACAATTTTAAAGTAAGTAAGATAATAAAATTATTTTAAATTTATAGCTTGAAGTACCTTCGTGTTAACAATCCAAAAAACAAGATCATTTTCGGACGAAAATAGTATTTATCTTTTATAATCAATTTATCTTTTATAATCAATTTATCCGAAAGTGATGAATTGATATTAAAATACCCTCGTCCTTATAAAAATAAAGTCCAAATTTCAAGAAACCTATTCCAAAATGAATGTCCATTATCTTTTGAAAAGTTACTAAATCCTCCATATTACTCCCTCCCTTCCTTTTCTAATGACTTTTTAATCAAGAAGATGATAATGAGGTGTAAGGAAAAGATGCTAATAATATTCTTTTTGAAGTCAAAATTAATGATATGGGTTGGAGAGGAAAAAAAATTATGTAGTATATTCCCTTCGTCCCATAACAAGCGACACACTTTGCCATTTTGGGCGTTTTATTGATAAGCCACACTTCTTAAAATGGAAAAGAATTTTTACTATTTCCTTCACTCATTATCTCTCCTACATTATTATAATACTCACAACACCATTATAATTTACTATTCTCTCCACTCATTCTCTCGACACACTTTGTCATTTTGGGGGTTCTACTGATAAGCCACACTTCTTAAAATGGAAAAGAATTTTTACTATTTCCTCCACTCATTCTCTCTTCTACATTATTATAATACTCACAACACCATTATAATTTACTATTCTCTCCACTCATTCTCTCTCCTACTCAACTATCTACACTCACAACACATCAACCTTTTCACTTTTTCCTTAATTCCCGTGCGGAACAGTAACTGCGTCGCTTGTTATGAGACGGAGGGAGTATGTTATTAAACATAGTGAACTTTTTAATTTTTATTTAAAAAAGTAAAATTTAAACATTTATTTAGGTAAAGAAAAGTAAAATAGATACATTCATTTAGTAATGGAGTAAGTAATTTTTTTACCAGAATCATTGTTAAAAAACAAAAAAATCACTTAAAAAATCAAAACCTATGCCAGATCAACCTAGGAAGAAGAATGCAGGGCAAAGGGAATTAATTAACATACCTTAAATTCAACAAACTCCCAGATTAAGAATGGAACAACTGCGGTGTATCCGCCGCAGCCTTCCTCACACAAGTAACAATGTTCCAACGTGTAATATTCCAAGAATTCGGGAATGATAATATTTGCCAAGTCCTTGGAGATTTTCTTAAAAGCCCTAATTAGGGTCCCGGGTGGGTTGGAATACTTGGGCGGGTTTTTTCAAAGGAAACCCATGTACTATTTAGATTGAGTGCTTTTTTTTTTTTTTTTTTTTTTTTATCACAGTAATTTTTTTGTAAGTTGAACCGTTTATTCATTTATTAATAGTGTTATTATATTTTGACATCCCCATCTTCATCAACAATCATCAACAAGGAATCACCCATTAAAAAACATGATGAAATTTGAACCGTTGAATATATAAGACTGATGTATAGTCCTGAAAATTTTTCTTAAAGCCCTAATTAGGGATCTGACTTTTTGCTACGTGTTGATGGTACTTAGATTGCTGCAGCACTGTTTTTATGGTGCAGTGGCATGCGATCATCGGCTCTTTATATCTCCATCACCATTGCATTTAAAATTTCTGCTTCTACAAGATGTTGACTGAGTCTTATAATAATTAATCTCGTTCCATTGCTTGTGTTAAACACTTGAAAAGCAAATGGGCTTAGGATCGTGTATAAGATTGAAATCGATAGACTTTTTCTTTAGTATTTTTCTCAAGTATATTTCTTGAAAAGTGACATTTACAATTAATATTTATAAACGAAAATTTAAAAACAATATTTAAAAAATATATGAGTACGTGTAAATGCAAAATGATATTTGTAATTAATATTTGGCAATATAATTTATAAAAAATATTTAAAGAAATTTGAATTTTAGCATACCATTGATATATAACACTTGACCGGAAGAAATGTGAAGATCATTTTCTATTCCACCACCTGTAATATTCGATTGCGAAAATACATTTTCTGCATTAAAGATTGTAAGTTACAACTTTTGGATAAATAATACTCCCTCCGTCCCGACCAAGGTTTCTTGGGTGGGATTTCACGCTTCTTAAGAAATTTTTTAAAAAATGAATAAAGAATTGTAAGTGGGTAGAAGATTAGAGGAGAGGGAATGTAAAAGTTAAATGTGGGGTAGGGAATAGTAGTTAATGATTGATTTTTTTTTAAAGTGGGTAGAAAAATAAAAATTCTAAAAATACTAACAATTTCGTTAAATGAAAAGAAATTTCCCCAAACCCCCCACTTCCTAATCAAACCCAACCTACTTCTTCATCTCTCTCTTTTAAAATACAAATTTATACTATCTTTATTTCTTATAATATTGATATACACTTCAATCAAAATTTTAAAAATGATGGCCATCTTTCCCGATATTCGTCTTTATAAACACACAATAACCATATTACCCCATCTCACTTATTAAATAGAAACCAAAACCCACATTCATTACAAAAATCCAAATTCAACACTATTCCAACTCATCATCCTATACCCCACCACTTTTATTTTATTTTATTTCATATTCTTTATTTTTATGATCAGTAAACTTATTATTATTATTATTATTATTATTATTATTATCATTTATAATTAAAAATAAATACTTCAAAATTTTAATTTTTACTAAAAATATATTGAAAAAAAAGCGAAAACTAATAAAAGATAATTAAGAAATTTATATTAAAAAAAGGAGGTTTCTTTTTTCTCTATCCAAATCAAATGAAAGAAGTCTCTATTTAAAGAGAATTTTTTTTTTATGAATTTTGGTGTAAAAAATGTAAAAAAAAAATCTATCTATATAAAAAAAAATTATATTAAATTAGCAAATTTATATTTAAAAAAGAGGTTTCTTTTCCTCTATTCAATTTTTATCTTTTAAAAAAATTAGTTCACAATTAATTAATTTTCACTAAAAAGAAATTGAAAAATTAGTAAAGGATAATTAACAAATTTATATTTAAAAAAGAGAATTTTTTTTTCTTTGTCGAAATCAAATGAAATAAGTCTCTATTTAAAAAGAATTTTTTTTATGACTTTCGGTGTAATAAAAAAATAATTTATATTAAATTAATTTTATTTATCTTGACACATGGCAACACACGGCCGGCCAAGACCAAGCCGACCATTGATAATGCCATAGAAGAATCATGCATGCTTGGCTTAGCTTCATACTAATTTTATAACCAAGGCAACTCATCTTACTTTGAATTTTTTTTCATGTGGAATAAAGGCCAAGGCCGGCCAAGGCAAGGCGAAGACGAAAGTAAAAAACGATGTTCATTTCTTTCATTAATCATCTTCACATATACACAAATGTAAGATCAATCATAACAATATTATGAAAATCAATTATTACCAAAAAAAAAAAAAATGAAAATAACACAGGGTAGCTTACATATTTGTCCCATCTTTCCCTCATATTATTACCCTAATCAACTGAAAGAAGTCTCTATTTAAAGAGAAAAAAATTATGAATTTTGGTGAAAAAATAAAATAAAAAAGTAATAAATTTAAAAAAGAGATTTTTTTTAATTATAATTTATAATTAAAAAAATTACTTCACACTTAATTAATTTTAACTAAAAAGAAATTGAAAAATAAGTAAAGGATAATTAACAAATTTATATTTAAAAAAGATGAATTTTTTCTTTGTCCAAATCAAATGAAAGAAGTCTCTATTTAAAGAGGAAAAAAAATATAAATTTTGGTGTAAAAAAAAATTAAAAAAAAAAGTTTATTATATAATATTTGAGGTCAAAGAAATGGGATAATTTTTTTTTTTGAAATCCGTCCAGCCAATGGTGTATTGCCATGTGTCAATAAAAAAAAAAGGAAAAAATGCGGAGAGAACGCGCCCTTGTCGGCGCGTGATTACACGCGCCATGAAAATGTCTAAACTGCCCCTCCCCTGAAAGCCGACAGGTGTCTAAAGTGGTTTAAAAAAAAAAAAATTCTCAACCACTAACAGATTGCCACGTTGATTTTCTGCCTTGTTAATTGCCTCTTTGCCACAACGTGAAATGTCCAAAATGCCCTTCATTGGCCAAACATTTACCAAAACTTTGTTATTATATATAGATAGATGTTCAAATATAAATGGAATGGACCTGATTTAAAAAGAAAAAAAAACAACCATAATAACCTCTCGTGTAAAAAGAAATGTTCTAACCCTATGATATTATTATCCCTCATCGCCGCCACTCATCTTCTTCTCTCTCTAAACGTTTTCTCTCCTTGGCCTCAATGACAATCTAGATGGTTCTCTTTTCATCTAAAACCATGTCGATCTATCTCTTTCCTTGTCTTTCGATACTGTTCGTCCGAACAAATTTAATTTTGAGGCGTTGATGTCGATAAATCTTAATTTCTCTTGCATATATGTTCAATTTTATGAAAAAATGTCTATTAATTTATTTATTTTTAGCAATAATCGTTAAAGTTATGAAAAAAAGTTGTATTACTTTCTTTCCGATTTTCCATTTTTTGTGAGAATTGGTATAACAATCATAGGCTTACTTTGCATTTACAGAGGATGTGCATCGGAGATGCTAATATGAATGAAGTTCATGCCGGCAGTCAAGCTCATGATGCCTTTTAGGATATTAATTTCAGTTGTTAGATGCTAATATGGATGAAGTTCATGCCGGGCGTCAAGCTAATTCATGTCTTATTTAAGATTTGTCAAATTTGTTCGTGTCTTCTTCCTAAAAGTTACATCAAGTTAACCAAAAGTTCACACTTAGGAAAGATACAATAACAAATTTTCTAATTTTTATGATAATCATTATTTTTTATGTAAATTATTGATTAAAGTTACGTCAAATTGATAAAAAGTTACACTTACGATTGAACATTCCTCTCCTCCTATGTTTGCCATTTTGGTTTCTCCTTCCCACAAAAGAATCCTAACTTCTAACATTAAGATAAACTAGATTGACCCCCGTGCGATGCACGGACAGTTACTAACAAATAACTGATTAATATTTATTTTCTTAGACGAAGACAGTAACAGTATAAACATTAATTGTTACAAAATAATACTACTTTAGCTAAAGAAAAAAAAAAATACTATTTTCGTCCCAATGAATATTTTATAAAATATTATTTAATTTGTTAAAAAAATTAATGTCATATTTTGAAACAAAGGCATTAACATTATAAAATAGTACTTAATATGTTTAAAAAGTGAATGTAAAATTTTGAAACGAAATAAATAACATTACAAACATTAATGTATATTTAAAAAGTAAAATTATGATTATTATTATTATCATTTATAATAAAAATATATAATTCACACTTAATTAATTTGCAAAAAAAAGATATTGAAAAATAAAAAAGAAAAATTAAGATAGGATAATTAAGAAATTTATATTTAAAAAATAGTGAATTTTTTTTTTGTCCAAATTTAATGAAATTAGTCTCTAATTAAAGAGGAAAAAAAATTATGAATTTTGGTGTAAAATTTTTTAAATTTTTTTTTTTTTTTTATAAAATAATTGAGGTCAAAAAAATGGGAGGAAAAAAAAAATCCGAAAATAAACCAGCCAATCAGAGTGCGCCACGTGTCGAGGATTTAAAACAAAAAAAAAAAAAAAGATCATACGCGTCACACGCGCCTTTGTCGGCGCGTGTGGCACACGCGCCCACTCCCCGGTTGCCACGTGTCCCGTCCGCCTTAATTATTGCCAAAATGCCACCGTATGAAATTACCAAAATGCCCCTGACATTTTGGCTCCAAGGCTATGCTGTCTTTATATTACTTTAGATCTATCCTTTATTATCCCATGTTCATCCTTTTTCTGAATCACAAAGGAAGATAACAAAGCTTGCCTTGTTGAATGTGACACCTTTTCATTCTCAAATCAGCTTGGTTTAGTTTACTTATAGTTGTAAAATTGGTGTGCTTAGTCTATCGGTTGAGTTTATTATAAAATTAATGCTGTGTTATTTTAAGTAACAATACATTTAGCCCAAGCATGCTTACATGGAGAAAAGATTGTTGGGATAGAGGATCAATCGGGCTAGACATCGAAGCAAGGGGAAAAAACTCGTCAGGGGTTGCTGGACACAAGAGCGGCCGCGCTAGTGGCGTGCGCGACCGCGCTCTTGGGCAGAGACTGATGCTGGATTGACGACGTGTTGAGGGCGACCGCGCTCGAAATAAGGGCGACCGCGCTGGAGCATTATTTGAAAGCATTGAAGTTTCTGGAGGGTTGCGCGACCGCGCTCGGGGTGAGGGCGGCCGTGCTCGGCCCGTTTTTCAGCAGTCCTAGTTTCCTTGTTTGTTTAGGTTTTGGTTTAATCCCTAGGTCATATATAATCAATGTTCCGCCTCCAATTCAGTCGTAACACAAATTCTACATACATAGTGCAAGATCCTGGCTTGGTAGTGCCCCAAGACGTAGCCAATCAAATTGGTGAACTGGGTAACCAATTTCTCTTGTCTTTTCTGTGCTTTTGATTTTCTTTTGCTTTGTTTGTGTGCGATTATTATTCTTGTGGTTTGCTTGGTTTGTGGAGGGCTATATTCACAACAACTGGTATCAGAGCTTTTTGGTTCAAAGATCAAGGGAGTTGTTCCAAGCAATCAAGAATGGGCAAGGACAAACAGGCGGTTGAGAAATTCGATGGGTCTGACTACGGATATTAGAGGATGCAAATTGAGGATCTCTTGTACAACAAGGATCTCTACAAGCCTCTGAAGGGTGTCAAACCGGAAAATGTAAGTCAGGAGGAATGGGAACTCATAGATCGGAAAGCCCTAGGGGTGGTCAGATCTACTTTGTCAAAGTGGATTGCGAAGACTACCAGGAAGGCTACAACCACCAAGGAGCTATTGGATTATCTTACTGAGAGATTTGAAACTCCGTCTGCTGCAAACAAGGTCGATTTGATACGCAAGATGGGTAGTCTCAAGATGCAAGAGGGAGGATCCTTGGCTAAGCACATCGATGAGTTTATGGATGTTATAGACTCATTGACTGCGGTGGAGATCAAGTTCGATGACGAGGTTCATGCATGCTTGTTGCTAGCTTCTTTACCGGCAAGTTGGAGCGGAACGGTGACTGCAATCAATGCTTCAGCAGGTAAGAAGAAATTGAAATATGATGATGTTAAAGAATTTCTTTTAGGTGAGGAAAATCGCATGAAGAAGTTGGGGACATCAAGTACTTCAGGAGCGGCTTTAGCTACTACTAGTAGGGGGAAGCCGGGTACTAGCAAACAAGGGAGGACCGAATCAAGGGAGAACGCGGTGAGTGGAAAGGGCAAAGCTGATGAGACCAAGGACAAACCGAAGGTTGCGAAGGGATCTGTTCAGTGCTATTATTGTAAGGAATTGGGACACTTCAAGAGGGATTGTCCAAATCGTAAGGGCAATCAGGTGAATGTGGCAGTCGAAGGTGATGATGTACTGGTTCTGAGTGTTAGTAGTGCACTAGAATCATGGGTGCTGGATTCGGGGGCATCATTCCACTCTTGCGGGCACAAGGAAGAGATGGAAAACTACACTTCCGGTGATTTCGGGAAGGTCTATCTAGCGGATGGCGAGCCTTTGGAAATCAAGGGGAAGGGGGATGTCAGAATAGGAGCATCAGACGGAAGGTCTTACATCTGAACGGGGTCAGACACATTCCGGGTTTGAAAAAGAACCTACTTTCAGTTGGGCAGTTGGACGACGAAGGTTACAAGGTGACATTCGGCTGCAGAAACTGGGTTATTACCAAGGAGGATTGTGAGATCGCTCGGGGTAATAAGGAGGGGACTTTGTATTTGGCGAATAACACCAAGGACAGTATCGCGGTGGCAGCAGCCAAGGGTGATACGAATTTGTGGCACTGTCGATTGGGTCACATGAGTGAGACAGGGATGAAGGTGCTTTGTTCAAAGGGACTACTACCGGGTTTGAAGACAGTCAACGTGGGGATCTGCGAGGATTGTATGTTTGGCAAACAAGGAAGAAATAATTTCTCGAGGACAGGTAGGGGTTTGAGGAAAGCAAAGTTGGAATTGGTTCACACGGATTTGTGGGGGCCATCTCCGGTTACATCTCTGGGTGGTGCGTCATATTACATGACTTTCATTGATGATTCTACAAGGAAGGTTTGGGTCTATTTCTTGAAGGGGAAAGATGAGGATTTCGAGGTGTTCAAGAAGTGGAGGGCCTTGGTGGAGAATCAGACGGGACTTAAGCTTAAGTGCTTAAGATCAGACAATGGTGGAGAGTATGAGCTTGGTGAGTTTAGGGAATATTGTGCTGCGAATGGGATTCGTATGGAGAAGACTCCAAAGCGGACACCACAACTCAACGGGGTAGCAGAAAGGATGAACGGAACATTGAATGAGCGGGCTAGAAGTATGAGATTGAAGTGTGGACTTCCGAAGACGTTCTGGGCATATGCAGTTGACACGGCAGCTTTCTTGATCAATCGGGGACCATCGGTACCATTGGGGAATGGAATTCCAGAGGAAGTGTGGAGTGGCAAGCAGGTAAATCTGTCCTTTCTTCGCATATTTGGCTGCATTTCTTATGTTCATGTTGATTCTGCTGAGAGAACTAAATTAGATGCTAAATCTGTTAAGTGTACATTTATTGGGTATGGCGGGGACGACTTCGGGTATAAGTTTTGGGATGACCAAAATCATAGGGTTATTCGTAGTCGAGATGTGGTATTCAATGAACAGGTATTGTACAAGGACAGAAAGGGAGCATCGATGACACTAGTTCGAACCGGAGATTGTAGAGGTGGATATTCCTAACTCGGGTGGGAGCGAACGGTTCATGATGACCATGGTCGGGAGGTCACCGAAGATGAACCACGTACTCAGGAACCGGATATTCCCATTGCGTAGATCCGGCGGGTTGCGTGGATCGCCCTGACAGGTATACTCCATCCAATTATTATTTTCTATTGACGAGATAATGGGGAACCGGAATGTTATGCGAAGGTCATTCGTAGTGCACTTTGTAACAAGTGGAAAGGCTGCGATGGATGATGAGATGGACTCATTGAAGGCCAACAAAACTTGGGAGTTGACTAAACTACCTAAGGGGAAGAAGGCACCGCATAATAAGTGGGTTTACGGGATCAAGGAGGAAGCAGACGGTAGCAAGCGTTACAAGGCAAGACTGGTTGTAAAGGGTTTCAAAGTAAAGTACTTGACTACACCGAAGTATTCACTCCGGTTGTGAAGATGAACACTATCGAGAATGGTTCCTGGGGATAGTAGTGGCGGACAACTTATTGCTTGAACAGATGGATGTGAAGACAGCCTTTTCTTCATGGGGACTTGGAGGAAGAGATCTACATGGTACACCAGAGGGTTACTTGTCTAAGGGTAGCGGGGAGCTAGTTTACAGATTGACTAATAGCTTGTATGGCCTTGAACAAGCTCCTAGGCAGTGGTACAGGAAATTTGATGGATTCATGCACGACATTGATTTTATCAGATGTGAGGCGGATCATTGTTGCTACTTCAATAACACGGACAATGGGTATATTATCTTCTTTGTTATATGTGGACGACATGTTGATAGCGGGCTCTAGCAAGAGAGAGGTAAACATGTGTGAAGACTCAGTTGTCAGAACGGTTCGAGATGAAGGATTTGGGAGAGGCAAGGAAAATCTTGGGCATGCGGATTGATCGGGATAGGGAGTCGGGCAAGTTGGTTCTTTCACAAGTAGAATATGTTGAGAAAGTCTTGGCAAGGTTTTGTATGGAAGAGGCGAAGCCAACAGGGACGCCATTGGGTTTGCACTTCAAGCTATCCGAGAAAGACTCGCCTAGGGACAAGGAGGAGCGTGACAAGATGGAGAGAACTCCATATGCTTCAGCAGTGGGGAGTCTCATGTATGCAATGGTGTGTATAAGGCCGGACATTGCACATGCGGTGGGAGTAGTCAGCCGGTTCATGGGCAATCCAGGAAAGCAACATTGGGAAGCGGTTAAGTGAATCCTACGTTATTTGAAGGGTACTGCTGGTAAGGCTCTGTGTTTCTCGAGCAAGGAAGTGGTGTTAGCGGGCTATGTTGATGCGGACTTGGCATCAAGTGATCTTGATAAAAGGAGAAGTACTACGGGTTATGTGTTTACATTGGGTGATCTGCAATCTCCTGGGCTTCTAAATTGCAGAAGATCGTGTCGCAGTCAACTGCAGAAGGCGAGAATATGTGGCAAAGGATGAGAGGCGAGTAAAGAGATGGTATGGCTGCAGAACTTCTTGGGTGAACTTGGGAAAACGCGAAGTGGTAACGTTCTCTACAGCGACAGTCAGAGTGCAATACATTTGGCAAGAAATTCGGCGTTTCATTCGAGGACGAAGCACATTGAACTGAGGTTTCACTACATCAGACATCTCTTGGAGGAGAAGATCTTGGGGCTAGAGAAGATATTGGGATCAGAAAATCCAGCTGACATGTTGACAAAGGTTGTTAATCTTGATAAATTGAAGCTGTGCAAGGCTTCAATTGGGCTCGAAGAATAGAAGAGGAGGATGGCACTATCATGATCGAGGTGAGCACTAGGAGGACACCAAGGGTGAGTTGAAGACGGATACGGGGCTTATATGTGTGGTTGATCTCTAGGTGGGAGATTGTTGGGATAGAGGACCAACCGGGCTAGACATCGAAGCAAGGGGGAAAAACTCGTCAGGGGTTGCTGGACACAAGAGCGGCCGCGCTAGTGGCGTGCGCGACCGCGCTCTTGGGCAGAGACTGATGTTGGATTGACGACGTGTTGAGGGCGACCGCGCTCGAAATAAGGGCGACCGCGCTGGAGCATTATTTGAAGGCATTGAAGTTTCTGGAGGGTTGCGCGATCGCGCTCGGGGTGAGGGCGGCCGCGCCGCCCGCTTTTTCAGCCAGATCCTAGTTTCCTTGTTTGTTTAGGTTTTGGTTTAATCCCCAGGTCATATATAATCAATGTTCCGCCTCCAATTCAGTCGTAACACAAATTCTACATACATAGTGCAAGATCCTGGCTTGGTAGTGCCCCAAGACGTAGCCAATCAAATTGGTGAACTGGGTAACCAATTTCTCTTGTCTTTTCTGTGCTTTTGATTTTCTTTTGCTTTGTTTGTGTGCGATTATTATTCTTGTGATTTGCTTGGTTTGTGGAGGGCTATATTCACAACAAAGATGCGGGTGGATTTCAGTGTTATTAGAAAAAACAACAGTATAACTTATTTATTTTCAATAAATAAGTTCATTTATTAAATACTCCCTCCGTCCCACCAAAATTGATACTTATTTTCTTTTTGATATGTCCCACCAAAACTGATACTGCCCAAAATGGCAAAGGAATCTTCACTATTTACCGACTCATTCTCTCTCCTATTTCACTTTTACACTCACAACATTCTCTCTCCTAACTATTTCTCCCACTCATTCTCTCTCCTATTTAATTCTTTATACTCACAACATTTTCTTTCACTTTTTCTCTCTCTTACTTTTCCTTAATTCGCGTGCCCAAAAATTTGATCTCAGTTTTGATGGGACGGAGGGAGTATTGTACATGGCTTAAAAAGGGTATTACTGGTAATTATAACGTGAGTTAATGTACCTGGTCAATATAATGTTCGGTTGATGAGAGTTTGAGCGGGAAAGTGAGATGAAATGCCAAATTCACTTCATCTTTTATATAGTAACTAGTGTAACATCCGTGCGTTAAACGTACGGTCAAAAAACTTTGATAAATAATATGAACTAAATAAAAATAGTTACTATAATTATCACATTTTATTTGCATGAATATCATTAAATAGAAATAATTATCTCATTTATGAGTAATTAGTATTATCAACAACTCTGTTTTTTTTTATTAATCTGTGTCTTTTAAAAATAGTTTTTTTTTGTATAATCTTATAAAGTAATATATTGTATTTTCTAACCAATATTATAAAATAGCTTTCTTTTAAAAATTAACTTATAGTTTTGATTTAAAAAATCCATATAAAATGATTTTTTTTTAGAAAAATATTTTGAAATAGTTAATAAAATATTTATTTATTGTTTTAGCAACAAATAGACAATTTATAAACCCCAAAAATCAACTTAAATTTTCAATGCAAATTAATTATCCCAATTTTTGAAAATCATTTCTTATAATTTTTGTTTATCAATTTTTTTTTTATTTGTGAAAGTTCACTTAAATAACATTAATTGAAACTAAAATTTATATTACTCTTTAAGAAGATGGTTCAATAAGACACTAAAAAGTAAAATCTCATTTTTTTATTTTATTCTTTTTTTGGAGTTTTAATTAACAAATAAATTATCAATAATAAACTCAAAAGTTGTGTTAAAAAGGTGGATAAATAATATTTCAAATCTATTTTTAAAAATTAAAAATTAAAAAATACATTATACTTATTATCTAAAAAAAATACTTAGTTTGAAGAAATTGATGAAGAAAAATAAAAAAACGTTTTTATAAAAATAAAAAATAATTTTAGAAAATATTAATATTACATATTCCTAAAAATAATCAATAACTATTTTATTTAAAAGACACTCAACAATTAAGAAAAAAAATAATAAAAATATATAAATATCATTGTTATACATAACCAATAACCATTTAAAAAAAAATTATAAAGTTACACATATATATTTTTTTTTAGACAAAAAACAAACAAACATATATGTGTAACTAATTAAGTCAAAAATATCATTTTATTAAATGAAAGAATTTCATGTCCAAGATAAATTATCTTTTTTGTTCCAAAATATTTTTCTAAATGTATTTTTACCATTCATTTTTTTTTGTCATATTTCATTGTTACTTGCAAAACTAAAAGTTTGCAAAGAAATGATATTTATGAATTTGTGAAAATTAGGTTTAGGTATAGTGACTAAAAGAAAGAAGTAATACTTCATTTGCATTTAATTAATACGCGAGAGAAAAGGGTAATTAGGTTAATTTAAAGACATTAATTATTTTCTTTATTAGTTGATTTGAAACAAACTAATACTCCCTCCGTCCCATACCTACGTGTACATTTTGTCATTTTGGGCGTCCCAAACCTACGTGCACATTTCCTAAAATGGAAAGAATCTTTACTATTTTCTCCACTCATTCTCTCTTCTATTTTACTTTTACACTCACAACACCAATCAACTTAACTATTCCCTCCACTCATTCTCTCTCTTATTTTACATTTACACTCACAACACTTACTCCATTATTCACTTTTCTAATCTACGTGCAAAAATCAAGTGTGCACTTAGGTATGAGACGGATGGAGTATTCTAGAATCATTCATGATTTGGAGGGGAAATGGGATTGTTGAATTGTTGCACTCCAACCCATATACTCCATCGGTTTCGATAAATGCTTTACCATTTTGGCTCGACACGCAAATTAAGGGTGGAGAAAATGTTGTGAGTGTAATAGTAAAATAGGAGAGAGAATGAGTGGAGAAAATAGTAAATTTGGAAAATGTTGTGAGTGTAATAGTAAAATAGGAGAGAGAATGAGTGGGTGGAAAAGTAAAGATTCTTTGCCATTTTAGAAAAAGTGAAGCTTCTTTCTAACGGAACGCCCTTTTAGGAAATTAGTGAAGCTTTTATCGGGACGGAGGGAGTACATATATATAGAGATATAGATAAAGTGTACTCCCTTCGCCCCAATAAAAGCTTCACCAATTTTCTAAAAGGCCGTCCCGTTAGAAGCTTCACCTTTTCTAAAATGACAAAGAATTTTTACTATTTCACACACTCATTCTCTCTCCTATTTTACTATTACACTCATAACATTTTTCAAATTTACTATTTCCTCAACTCATTATCTCTCCTATTTTACTATTATACTTACAACATTTTTTTCACCCTTAATTTGCGTGCTGGGTCAAAATGGTGAAGCTATTATCGGGACGAAGGGAGTATATCCCTCCGTCCCATTTTTTTATAGACTTTTGGAAATGCACGGGAATTAAGGAGGAATTATTATATTGAAAGTGTTGTGAGTGTGAAAATAAAATAGGAGAGAGAATGAGTGGAGAGAATAGTAAATTATAATGGTGATGTGAGTATTAAAATAATGTAGGAGAGAGAATGAGTGGAGGGAATAGTAAAGATTCTTTTCCATTTTGGGAGAGTATATATTATTGTGGGACGCTCAAAATGAAAAGTTTATATATTATTGTGGGTGTGGGAGGGAGGGAGTATGTATTTGTAATTTAAATTTTGCAAACTTTATTTTTATTTGTAAATTTAGTTTCGAAATAACAAGTCAAGCTGGTCATTCAGGTGCAGTCCAAACCTCAAAACACTGTCAAACGAGTATGCAATCACGACAATGTTTCTACCCAAAATTCCACTCAAATCTTCATCTCCATTGAAATTCACCACCATTTTTCATCATCTCACTCTCTTCTCCACAAACTCCACTCCATCACAACTCCAAATCCTCAATCCACTTGAAGAATCCATAGCCAACAGACCCTACTGGACTCGAAAGATTCACAAACTCTGCGCCTTCGATCGCAATGTCGACGAAGCCCTCCGTCTCCTCGACCACCTCCGCCTCCATGGTTACAATCTAGACTCTCTTAATCTCAGTAGCATCATTCACGCTCTCTGTGATGCCAATCGCTTTGCCGAAGCTCATACACGTTTTATGGCTTCCCTTGCTTCCAGCTCCACCCCTGATGAACGCACTTGCAATGTGTTAATCGCCCGGCTCCTTAATTCTCGAAACCCACAAGATACTTTGCTTGTTTTTCAACGTTTGGTTGCTGTGAAGCCTGATTTCGTGGCTAATTCGGTTAATTATAATCGTTTGATTGATCAATTTTGTAGCCTTGGTAGGCCTGTTGATGCCCATAAGGTGTTCTTTGATATGAAAAGTAGAGGGCACTGTCCGAATGTAGTTTCGTACACTACGCTTATTAATGGGTACTGTAAAATTGGGGATGTGGGTGTTGCCCAGAAACTGTTTGATGAAATGCTTGAATGTGGCGTTAGGCACAATTCGCTTACCTACAGTGTTTTGATTCGTGGAGTTTTACGGAAACGGGATGTTGAGTATGGGAAGGTGTTGATGAGAAAGTTATGGGAGGTTATGAAAAATGAAGAAGATGCTTCTGTGAATAGTGCTGCTTTTGCTAATTTGATTGATTCTTTATGTCGAGAAGGGTTTTATGGTGAAGTCTTTGATATTGCAGAAGATATGCCTCAGGGAAAGGGCGTGTGTGAAGAGTTTGCTTATGGGCAGATGATAGATTCTTTATGCAGGTTTGGAAGGCACCATGGAGCCTCTAGGATTGTTTATGTCATGAGGAGGAAGGGGTTAAACCCGAGCCTGGTTTCATACAACACCATCGTACACGGGCTCAGTAAGAATGGAGGATGCATGAGGGCTTATCAGTTGTTTGAAGAGGGAATAAAATTTGGGTACTTTCCTTCTGAGTTTACGTACAAGGTTTTGATGGAAGGTCTTTGCCAGGAAGAATCTGATCTTGGCAAGGCCAAAAAACTTCTTGACATCATGTTGAATAATAAGGAATCGGTCGACGCCTCTAGAATCTACAATATCTACTTAGGAGCTCTTAGTTGTATGAATAACCCAACTGAGCTTTTAAACGTACTTGTGGTTATGTTTCAGAACCGGTGCCGGCCTGATTTAATTACTCTTAACACTGTAATTCATGGGTTTTGCAAGGCAGGGAGAGTTGATGAGGCTTTAAAGGTGGTAAATGATATGATGATTGGAAAGTTTTGTGCACCTGATGCTATCACCTTCACGATGGTTATTTCTGGCTTGTTGAATGTTGGAAAGACACAAGAAGCTCTTGATGTTTTGCGTAATGTTATGCCGAAAAATGGATTTCAACCAGGCGTTGTGACTTATAATGCAGTTATACGTGGTTTGTTTAAACTTAATCTTGGAAGTGAAGCAATGGAGATGTTTGAGGCCATGGTTAGTGGTTGTGTGGTTGCTGACTCTACTACTTATGCTATCATAATAGATGGATTATGTACTTCTAACCGCATTGAGGATGCAAAGAAATTTTGGGACGATATCATTTGGCCCTCGCAGATTCACGACAATTTTGTCTATTCTGCACTCGTTAAAGGACTTTGTCGCTCTGGCCAATTTACTGAAGCTTGTGATTTTTTGTATGAGCTGGTGGATTGTGGTGTTAAGACAAATATCGTGAGCTATAATATTGTTATAGAAGGTGCTTGTAAGTTAGGTTTGAAGAAAGAAGCATACCAGATTATTGAAGAAATGAAAAAGAATGGGCTGGCTCCTGATTCTGTGACTTGGAGAATTCTTGATAAATTGCATAGGAATGTGAAAAAACAATTCAATTTTACTGATGCAGCTGTGCAGTCTGAAGAGACCTTAGAGGGGATGAACATATGAGAGAAGTTTAATATGTTGAGTCACCTTATTTTCTTGAGCTAAATCTAGGAAAACCTGATCAGAGAAGTACGTGTGGTGGGTATTCCAAATTCAGCATGACTGAGAGGTGATTGACAGTGGGGTCTGCATTTTACATTGATCTTCTAAAATGCATCTGTATTGAATTGATTTCTTGAGATCAGGTAGTTTCAAGAAAAGAAGTTCATAAAGGTTTGGGGTAAGCTCTATGATGAAACAGTACTATATGGTATACTGATAAATTTCCGAAGAAAAATCCTTTTTGAGTTACTATTTAGAACATTTCAGAGGCAGTGCATAGCTACAGCCTAAGCAAGTAAGCTCTCCCTCTTGCTTATAGTGGTCAAGTATGTGCTACTTATGGTTCTATCTCTATATGTTAGTACTATAACAAGAACTCATCTTAGTCGTGTGATTGTGATATAATCAGATTCTCAATGTACCATTGTAACTGGCATGGACAATATCGAGGCAGATTGTCAAAAGTTGACTCATGAGAAATCGTCACACACACTTTGTCCGCTCAATGTTTTGGAGACAGCAACCGAATACAGACTTCATTTGGTTTCCTTGAGGCTTGAGGTATCTTCATGTTTCAGTTTCTTCTCTATATCAATTTTGAGTTGCAGGTCGCAGCAATTCTTCTGCTGTTTGTTGTATTTCAATCCTAATTGTTTGTCTTCATGTTTCATGTTTGTTGTACACTCCATTCATGCAATAGGTTGAAATTTTTAGCTTTCTAAATTATATGACCTTTTGTTTAAATGGTATCACCATTACGCTTAATATTCTTTCCCAAATGTCCACAATATTCTGTAAAAAAGAAGAAAAAGAAAACAAGAAAGAAAAAAAAATAGGAAATAGGAAAAAGAAAAAATAATAAAAATTTGTTGGGGTTCTAAGGTACTAGTCATCGTAATCTTCCCTTCCCCAATTTGCAGTTTGATTCAATTTGTACAACAACTAGTCGTGTGTTTAGTGGCAGTTACTTCGTCAACAACATTAATAATTTCTTTCCGCCCTTCAAGGCTTGGTCGGATCACCTCGTTCCTTCTAGCTTCAAGGTTCTTTTGACTAGTAATCTCATAAATCTTTGTGATCATTTGCAGAAACGCTTCTTCTACATTCAATTTCTCCTTGGCCGATGTTTCCATAAAACATAGTCCTTCTAACTGTGCAAGGCTTTGCCCATCTTCAATATTGACTTCCCTTGAGCTACTCAAATCGGATTTGTTGCCAACAAGAATAATGACCATATCGGGACTACCAAATTGCCTTAATTCTTGCAGCCATTTCTTGAGATTCTCAAACGTGCCTCTTCTGGTTATGTCATACACTAACATAGCGCCCAACGCACCTCGATAATATGAGCTTGTAATAGCCCTAAACCTGCAAATTTGAGGAATAATTTAGCATGTTGCAGGTAAATCTTATTAGTAATACTAGAAGTGATCAAGCTCTAATGTCATGGATATAGATAAAACCTGACATGACAGATGTGATATTATTATGAATTACTCTGTATTAATTATTATTCACTTTAAATAAGTTGCGGCGATATGTCAGATGTCATTCATTTTCATGATACTTTTATAACTTGATATTCATTGTTTGGGCCCTATTTATAAGCTTAATCTTTTAAATCGATAGTAATTTGATATGGTATCCAAGCTTCGATTCTGACAAGGTCATGTGTTCCAATCATCCCGATTGCATTTCTTATTAGCAGTGCATAATACGCACACTTCCATATGATGGTGTATAGATTTTGTGTATATAGTAGTTTATTAGAGGTAGGAGGATTATGATATTAGGTAGTAGTGATCTTTTCCTTATCTACAATTTGTATAGCTTGCATAGGTCACTTGTACATTATATATATGAAGAGGCATCAATAGAAAAGACTCAGTCTGGTATCAGAGCCTGGTTTTCACGGAGCCATGGCCGGAAATTCCAGTACCATATGCAACAACGTTGCATTCTATCCGAGCGGTACATGTTATCGCCCTCCTCAACCCCAATCTGACAGAAACCCAAACTCCTTTGCTCAGATTGCACATGTGTTAACTTTGCCTCTTGCCGGGACACACTTCTCCTCAATGTCCAAACCACGGCACCTACGCCCTCTCTCTGGCTTCCTTCGGATTTGGACAACTTTGGTTCTTCATCCTCCCAACCTTTTCATGCTCTTTCTTATGGTACACTTACTCCCATCGTCATGGCTCAGTCATTTTGTTCTCGATTCAGGGCAACAAATTATATGATCTTTTCAGCCAAGGGTCTCTCTCAGGTATGCCCTTACACAGGCACCGACTCCGTCACCATCGCCAATGGTACACATATCCCTATCTCTTTCATTGGTCAATCTTCTTTCTTTCATCAAAATCATAATTTTATTCTCCGTAATATTTTATGTGCCCCTCATATACATAAAAATCTTATCTCTATTCGTCGTTTCTCCGTTGATAATAATTGCTATTTTGAATTTGATCTTGTTTTGGGCCATGGACTCTAGGACTCCTGAGCGACATAACAAACTCTTAAAAGCCCAGGCGAGATGCAAAATTCCTCAGAAATCCACGCTTACATATTATCCCTGCCCATCGCTCTTATACCTAAAGCTATAAGACTAAATTACTCTTATACCTAGGTATAAAAGTTTTTTTTTTTCCATAATATTTCACCTTTTCTTAAAAATAATTAAAAAGTATCATATTTTTATTAAGCAATCCGCTCGTATATCCAAAGGTATATGACTAAAATTACTCTTATACCTAGGTTTTGAGTTTTTATGAGATTTTGATCTGTGCCTCTATTTGAGTGTGAGCTTTTGGATCTTGTCTCGGCTTTTATTGATAATGATTTGGGGTGGGGGGTTCTCATGGAATTATTCCTCTTGATTTTCGTGTGAAGGACAACACCACAAAGCAAATCATTCTTTCTGGCGGTAGTGTGAACATCCTATACCCTCTTGATTTTCGTTCTCCCGCTCGTATTAACTGTTGGCTCTCGTTGGTGAGCTTGCTCTTCTTCAACCTGCCATGCTCGACTTGGTTATCCCTCTTCTCAGGTTTTCCGATCTTCAATTAAAAGAGTCCATATTCCTATTAGTAATCCTCGCTCCCCTAAATCCCAATGCCATGTTTGTCCTATACAGTTTGTTTCTCGAACTTATCATTCTAAAGAACCCCTTGCTCTATTACATCTTAATGTTTGGGGCCCTTCTCCCGTTACTTCTAATAATGCCCGGCTTCCGTTATTATTTAAGTATTGTGGACGACTATTCTTGGTTTGTTTGACTTTTTTCTCTTTTACACAAATCGAATGTCTTGGATGTTTTTTCTACTTTTGAAACTCTAATAGAAAATGAATTAAGTCGAAAAATTGCAGCAATTCATATGGTTAAAATTGTTCAAACCGATGGAGGCCGAGGGGGTGAGTTTATGAGTCGACAGTTTATTGTTTATCTTAAAATCCAAGGGATATGTCATCAATGTACTTGCCCCCATACGCCTCAATAAAATGGCACTGTTGAGCATAAACATAGGCATATTAATAAAACGGGGCTATGTTTACTAGCCCAATCCGGAGTTCCTCAATTTTATTGGCTAGAAGCATTCTCTACAGCAGTCTTCTTGATATACCGGTTACCTATGAGATTGTTGGGATATATCTCTCCTTATCAGAAACTTTGGAAACGCACTCCAAATTACAACTTCCTCAAGACTTTTGGTTGTCTTTGATTTCCTCATCTTGTGCCTTACAATGCCCATAAACTTATGCCCAAGTCTACCGCTTGCGTGTTCCTGGGCTACGATAACATTCATAAAGGATATCGCTGCCTTGATCAGTCCACAAATCGCATTTATATTACTCGACATGTTATCGTTGATGAAACTGTATTTACTATGTCAAACTCTATTTCCACAGGTCTGGCCGGTGCTCCTGCGAGATCACCCCTCATCAGGCCCACACCAGTCCAGCGCACCTGGCTCCAGCCAGCCCTTCTTCAGTTTAGGCCCAATGCGTTCTATTCCGGTCAGCCCATCTCCATTGGGCCAGCCCGAGCTGCAGCTGACCAGACCCCCTTGGTCATCCCGCCCGAGCCTAGCCGAGTGCATCTTGGGCCACAATCATTCTAGCCCATCATCTACGAGTCACTTGGGTGACCACCAGCCTAACTCTGCTGGTCTGAACTCAGAAAATCTCGGCTACATCTCATGTTGCTGTTGGACCGCATTCTTCTACACTACCTCCTACAGTTTCTCCACTCCTTGCTCCCGACTCCAATGTTCATCCCATGATCACCTGTGCTAAAGCAGGTATCTCTCGACCTCGACATATTGCAGATTGTGCTACAGTGGTTTCCCGACACTCACTTCCTCATGCACTCTCAGCTATTACTCCAGCTGCACTTGATTTTGAGCCAAAATCTCGGAAACAAGCCGCCCCTATTCCCTACTGGGTACAAGCCATGAACGACGAATTGTCCGCTATGCACAAAAAATGGGACGTGGACGTTAGTTCCGAGGGTTCCTTCTATGAATGTCATTGGCAGTAAATGGATATTCAGGGTTAAGCGTCGAGCAGGTGGCACAGTTGTGCCTCATAAAGCTCGTCTTGTCACTCAAGGGTTTATATAACAGAAGGGCATAGATTATGATGAGACTAGGGATGGCTAAAACCCGAAACCCGCCCCGAACCCGAAAAGACCCGCCCCTAATAGGCCGGGTTTGGGAAGCAATTTTGAAAACCCGCCGGGTTTTTATATGGTTCGGGTTTACTCCCGCCCCGCCCCGAACCCGCCCCGATTAGGTATGGAATTACTTAAATACCCTTACTGAATATCGCCTAAGCTTGCTTCTCAATGACTGATAAATACTTCAAAAACATGGTCAAATAAATACTCACAGCTTAGTAACATGAAATTAACACAACTAGCAAACGATAATGATGGGTAGCAGTAGCAATAGCTAACTACAATTTAGATCAACCTCTTTTGTGTATTCAATTACTCAATCCCATTAATTTTCATGAGATAAAAAAAAATAAAATTGAAGTTGTTCAAACTTTCATTTTGGTTAACTATAGGGGCGGGGCGGGGCGGGCTCGGGTTATGCAAGTAACGGGGCGGGGCGGGTTTGGGTAAGGGTAGATGACTATAGGGGCGGGTTTGGGAAATGAAGAACCCGCCCCGTTGCCATCCCTAGATGAGACTTTCAGTCCCGTGGTAAAGCCTCCAACTATTTGGACCATTCTCGCTTTGGTCCATGCCGGTCTTGGCTACCTACAATAGCTTGATGTGCGAAATGCATTCCTTAATGGTTTTCTACACGAGGAGGTCTACATGACCCAACCACCATGATCCTGATCATTCGGATCATGTTTGCCGTCTTCATCGGGCTATCTATGGTCTGAAACAATCTCCTTGTGCCTGGTTCCAGAGGTTACATGAGTTGCTCTTATCTCTTTCTTTAACAGCAAGTCAGATTCTTCTCTCTTCATTCGCCATTCCGGTTCATCGGTGGTTGTTACTTTGTTTTACGTAGATGACGTTATCATAAGCGGGTCTTCTCCTACCGAGGTTTCCGATGTCATTGACCGTATATGTGTCACTTTTGATAGCCGCAGACTATGGTTTTTTTCTGGGTATTGAGACTCATCGCTCTTCGGACTCTCTCATTCTTAGTCAAGCCCGCTATGCCTCTGAACTCCTCTAAAAGGTTTCTATGGACGACTGTAAACCAGTGCCTACCCCTCTTCTCCCTTGGCACTTACCTCTCAGCTTTTGATTTTGATGGGGATCCTCTTTTGGATTTCGCTGCATATAGGAGTATGGTGGGCGGCCTACAATACCTTACTCTTTACTCGATCAGATATTTCATTTGCGATCAACCAGGTCTGTCAGTTCATGCATACCCCCCCCACATCTCATTTGGTTGCAGTGAAACAAACATATTCTTCGATTCGTGAAAGGTACAATCTTTCTTGGGCTTCACTTCTCAAAATCTACGGACACTTCACTTCGTGCATACTCTGACTCCGACTCCCACTAGTCGGCTCATCCGATGATTGCCGTTCCACAACTGGAGCTTGCATCTTTTTAGGCCCAAATCTTGTTGCTTGGACAGCAAAGAAATAGTCCACGGTTTCCCGGCCAGTAGTGAAACCGAGTATCGCCCCCTTGCCACCACTGCATCCGTACTCCGTTGGTTTTCTTATCTCTTCCGAGAATATGGTCTATATCTTTCCCCTCCGCATCTATTCTGTGATAATGTCTTCACTCTTCACATGTTCCGTAGTCCGGTATTTCATGAATGTACACTGTTAGAATTAATCTAACTAGCATGTTCGAAATCCTAAAGAACACATCATGATCTGCAGCGGAAGAATAGATCGACATACCTCCGGTCATTGCGCCGTTATCGGAATCGAGATGAAGTCGGAGTTGCTCTGAAATTGCACCGAAGGGGAAACTGGAAGACTTCTAAACTCTTACTCCCTCTTTACTGATGGTGTGTCTTTCTTAATGAGAATGAGTGAGATTAGGGACCTCCAAAGGCTTCTATTTATATACCCCTTCCATCAAGGAGTGGCTGAATGAAGTGGGTAGTTTTAGATGGTTATCCCATGTTCATCTAAATGGGGAAGAGTGGTGGGAGGTTAGGAGCAGTTGAAGACGGCTACTCCCTCAATCATGTGGACCACTAACAGAGGCAAAACTAACATTCTCCCACTTGGTCCACAAATTCCACCATATATCTCAACGAGGGACAAAATGCATGAATCATGGCGATAGTTTCTCTAACTATGAGTATTATCTTTCATGTATCACAATACATTTAGTACCTCAAAAACTAACTCAAATAACTTAATGAATAAACCCTATGTTTATTCAAGGTCCAAACTTAATGATATTTTCTCGAAATGAATGTGCACAACTGAATGAGAAACATCAACTGAAGTAAGAATTTCATAAAAATAATGTACGTACAATGAAGATTTACATAACGGAACCAAGTCCCATTCTAACTACATGATCCTTAAAACTCTTTGGTGGCATGCCTTTAGTCAAAGGATCAACAACCATCAATTTAGTGCTAACGTGCTCAATGACCACTTTGTTTTCCTTAACACGTTCTCTAATGGCTAAGTACTTAATATCGATATGCTTACTTCGACTACCGCTTTTGTTGTTTTTAGCCATAAAAACAGCAGCTGAGTTGCCACAATACAATTTCAATGGCCTAGAAATTGAATCAATGATTCTAAGCCCAGACATGAAACTCTTCAACCACACACCGTGTGAGGTAGCCTCAAAACACGACACGAACTCGGCCTCCTTAGTGGAAGTAGCAGTCAAAGACTGCTTCACGCTTCTCCAAGATATATCTCCACTAGCTAACATGAAAACATACGTGGATGTTGATTTGCGAGAGTCAACACACAGCCAACGAAATCTGAATCGGAGTAACCAATCACCTCCAAATTATCGGTCCGTCTATACATGAGCATGTAATCCTTCATTCCTTGAAGGTATCTCATGACCTTCTTTGCAGCTCTCTAGTGGTCAATTCCTGGGTTACTATGATATCTCCCAAGCATTCCAACAACAAATGCAATGTCAGGTCTGGTGCATACCTGAGCATACATAAGGCTTCCAACAGCTGAAGCATATGGAATGCCATTCATTTGTTCCCTTTCGAGCTCATTCTTGGGGCACTGGTCCAGGCTAAACTTGTCACCCTTCACAATGGTACACTAGGTGAACAATCCTTCATCCGAAATCTCTCTAAAACTTTGTTGATATAGATCTCTTGAGAAAAACCCAATATGCCTCGAGATCTGTCTATATGGATCTTAATGCCAATGACATATGATGCCTCTCCCATATCCTTCATATCAAAGTTTTTCGAGAGAAATTGTTTCACATCGTATAGCAATCATTTATCATTGGTTGCCAGCGAAATATCATCCACATATAACACAAGAAAACAAATCTTTCTCCCACTAACCTTGAGGTATATGCATTGATTCATAACGTTCTCTTCAAATCCAAATAAAGTGATGGCGTTATGGAATTTTTTATACCATTAACGGGAAGCTTGTTTCAATCCATATATGAATTTATTAAGTTTACACACCAAATGCTCACCACCACTAAAGGAGAATCCTTTTGGTTGTTTCTTATAAACCTCTTCCTCTAGATTACCATTAAGGAAAGCCGTCTTCACATCCATTTGATGTAACTCTAAATTAAAATGGGCTACCAATGCCATAATTACTCGAAGGGAATCTTTCTTAGATACAGGGGAAAAGGTTTTCGTGTAATCGATTCCTTCTCTTTGTGAGAATCCTTTGGCAACAAGTCTTGCCTTATGTCTCTCGATGTTGCCTTGTGAGTCTTTCTTTGTTTTGAAGACCCATTTACATCCAATGGCTTTTACACCATTTGGCAACTCGACGAGATCCCAGACTTTGTTAGTTGCCATAGAATCCATCTCATCTTTCATGGCATTGTACCTTAAGCTTGAATTGTTAGAACTTATGGCTTGTGAAAACGTTTCAGGATCATTTTCGGCTCCAATATTGTAGTCACACTCTTGCAGATACACGACATAGTCACTAGAAATTGCTGACCTTCTTGCCCTTATAGATCTTCTTAAAGCTGGATCAACATTATCCTGAGGAGCAGGATTATGTTGTTCAGCAGGTTCAACATTTTCATGTATTTGTTGAACTTCATCTATTATTGGATTAGGATCAGCTCGTGGTGCTTCTAGAACTGGTTCTTCAACACGTGTTTGTTCTTGAGGAGTGTTGTTAACAATAATGACCAGTTCATAACTTGAAGTGGTACGCTGAGCATCAGAATGATCTTTCCTTTGATCAATGTCCAAGGATCGATCGCTTCCACTGATTAAGTCATTCTCAAGAAATTTTGCATTTCTTGATTCCACAAACCTAGTGCTGTGAGATGGACAATAAAATCTATATCCCTTAGACCTTTCGGCATATCCAACAAAATATCCACTTATGGTCCTTGGGTCCAATTTCTTTTCTTGTGGATTATAGATTCTCACTTCGGACGGACATCCCCAAACACATACATGTTGCAAACTGGGTTTCCAACCTTTGAAAATCTCAAAAGGCGTTTTTGGAACGGTCTTGGTTGGAACTCGGTTTAATATGTACGTAGCCGTCTTAAGTGCTTCGCTCCACAAGAATAGAGGAAGTTTGGAGCTTTCAATCATGCTTCGCACCATGTCCAATAATGTTTGATTTCTTCTTTCAGCTACTCCATTTTGTTGTGGAGTACCTGGCATGGTATATTCTGGAACTATACCATTATCTCGAAGAAATCTCGCAAATGGACCAGGTGCTTGTCCATTTTCAGTATATCTACCATAGTACTCCACCTCTATCTAATCTCACAATCTTAATTTGCTTGCCGCATTGTTTCTCTACTTCTACTTTAAACACATTAAAAGCATCAAGTGCTTCATTCTTATTGTTAAGCAGGTAGAGATACATATATCGCGAGTAATCATCTATGAATGAGACAAAATACTTGTCACAATATGCAACCATGTCTGGACTACAAATATCTGTATGTATGATTTTCAATAAATCTGAGCTTCTTCTGACACCCTTTTTTTTAGCTTATTTGACATGTCAGTCTGCTTACCCTTAATGCAAGCTATACACGTCTCAAAGTCTGTAAAATCTAAAGTACTAAGTACTCCATCGTTTATCAACTTTTTAATTCTATTAATGGAGATATGTCCCAATCTCCGGTGCCACAACATAGAAGAATCGTCATTCATAACACATCTTTTGGTACCAGTATGAACGTGTATAGATGAGTGGTCATCATCATTTTTCAAATTTAAGTTAAAAAGTCCATTAGACAAAATACCATTTCCAATAACATTAGATTTGAAAATTAAATCAAAACCACTTTCTGAAAAGTTAAATGAATAACCATCTGATACAAGTCTAGAAACGGAAATTAAATTTCTAAAAAAACTGGGAATATAAAAAGTCTTTTTCATAAAAATCACTACTTAAAACTAAATTGCACGTTCCAACAGTCTCTACACATGAAGGCATCTGATTTCCTGAATAGACGTTGCATTCATTTCCCACTGATTTTCGCAGGTTTTGCAATCCCTGCAATGAAGTGGTAATGTGAATTGTAGAGCCTGAATCAACCCACCATGTATTATGATTTACAATAGTCATATTGGATTCATAACAAACAAAGGAAAGTTGAGTACTTTTCTTATCAAGCCAATTCTTGAACTTAGGACACTCCTTAATGTGCCCTTTCTTTTTGCAAAAGAAGTACACATGATCCTTTTTAATGTCCTTGTTGAAAGGGATTTTTCCCTTTCCCTTGTCCTTGGCTTGACCATTCTTCTTGTTCTTTCCAACTATAGTGAAATTCACACTCTCCTTTTCCTTAACTTCCATAAGTAGCCTGCCCTCTTCCTGAACACACATGGTCATCAATTCATTGATTGTCCATTTATCCTTATGTGTGTTATAGGATATCTTGAATGGGCCATACTGGTGAGGTAAGGTGGAAAGGATATAATGAACCAAGAAGACTTCCGATATCTCAACCTCTAATGCTTTTAGCCGAGCCGCTATATCCCTCATGCGCATGATATGCTCACGCACACCCTTAATGCTATTGAGTCTTAGGGATGTAAACTCCATGATCAGGGTACTTGCCATTGCCTTATCTGAAGTGGCAAATTGATCATTAACAGCCTTTAGTAATTCCTGAACCTTCTTTATATGCTCGACTGAACCCTTATGCCAACTGATATCTTAGTCTTTATGAAACTCACACAGAGACGATTAGATCGGTCCCAATTTTCATAAAGATCAACAGCATCCAGAAGGCTAGTTTCAGTAATTGGAGGGGTTCATTCTTCCTTATGGCATAGTTAAGGTCCAACCATCCTAAATGAATGAGAATTCTCTCTTTTCACACTTTGTAGTTGTCCCCTTTAAGCTCGGGATCATCACATCTCATATCAGGGTAATCAACAGATTAAATTGCTGCAATAGTTAAGTGTCAATGCTCATATTAATAAATTTGAGGCTGGTAATTATAGCATGTTCTACCAATGTAAAAACATGCAAAACATGAACCTAGTGACATAAAACTTGCTCGTGGGCTAAAGCTCTAATTCAATTAGATTCATTTTAACTTTATGATAAAACTATCAAATTATATTCTTTTTTCTAATCCCTGTGGGTAAATTAGAAAATATAATTTGACATTTTTGTCCTAATTAATCATACATAATATAATAGAAATTCATGTGGGATAAAATCTATTACATAAAGTATAATTATTTAAATTAATGTTTATTTCAAATTGTGATCTCAAATCTAAATATATAATTTTAATTAATTAAAGATGTTGTGGCTACTCCATAATTAATTAAAATTTAAAACCATATGGATCACATAAACATTAACAATAATTGCATAAATCGCAAGCAATATTCTATGAATTTATTTGAAATGCATTAGTGTTCTCTCTAACTTAAGATGACATGTATAAATAGGTAATTAATAATTTATACAAGTCAACTAAATGACATAATGTAAGCACATATAAATTCAAAGAGCAATATTTTATCATTATAGCTTACATATATATAATTAAAATTGTATGTACTAAAATACCAAAAGTATAAATACATCTTCTTAACAATTCATGCAAAGTAGGGAATCAAAGCCCTCATCTAAATTTACAGCTTTACTTTACCAAATTTACAGCTTTACTTTACCCAAAGTCAAAAGCTACACCTACTCCTAACATTTCATCAATTAATTAAAATTGATCAGAGACACATGGCATAGTAATACATTGACTCAATAGAGTCAATGTGGCATGTACTATGTTAAAAGCAGTAAGACAGGGATAAGTCAAATAGGGATGAACAATGGTCCCTCTTTTTCTTTTATTTAAGTAAACAGACAACATCGTCTTCAACCTTGTTGAGATGGGTCGGTTTCGATCCAAAATTCGACCCGATAATATCTTATGATTTCAGCAACCAAATTCAATATAATATATATTGAAATTCTTAAAATGTGATTTCCTAATGAATCATAATCAAAATGTGATCCGGAAAAGGGACATGCTTCAACTGTACGTTACTCTTTTTTGTCTAAGCGGTACCCGTAGTTTTGATAAAGACTTTTCTGCGGGGAGAGGTTTTAGGTTCGAAACCCACTAATCCCATGGGCAAGTTATATTTTTGGTTTGTTCCTAATAGACTAGGCAATATCACGAAAGACATTTCCGATTTCAATCTTTCAATAGCTTAAGTCATTTATTAATAGAAAAAACCAATTTTTTTTTTTTTTAAATAAGACATCTCTTTATGATCTGCATTGTTGGTTTAGTCGTATTTGCCCATTGTGCAAGTTGATCCTACACACTAAATTTGGCCGTCGATTTTGCTTAAACTTCTGTTAAACCACCCTTGTATTTTTTAGTACTTTTAACCACTACACTATAATTACATATTCATTATCCCTCACCCACAAACTTCATCAAAACAAAGTTAACGGAAGTTAACGAAAGGTAACATAAATCTACGTGGATGTTGCAAACTCGTCGACCCAAAGCTCAATTCCGGCTCTCTTTTTTGAAATTGTGGGACACCATTTCAAGTTGAGCTCTCAGTCGACAGAATTTGTAACATCCACGTAGGATTCCCGTTAACTTTCATAAACTTCGGTTAAAAAGTGAATGGAAGGTAAATTACAACCATAAATCCCAGAAAACCAGATAAATATATAGCTACACACACATATATATACACATATATACATATATGTGTGTGTGTATATGCCATTTTTTATACTATAGAACTAGATGGAAACAAAAAGCAAGAAAAAACATGTACATACCTTTCTTGACCAGCAGTGTCCCAAATTTGTGCCTTGATGATCTTATCACCAACCTTAACATTCCGGTATGCAAATTCAACTCCGATGGTCGGCTTCGAATCCAACTGAAACACATCTCTAGCAAACCTTGAAAGAAGACTCGACTTCCCGACCGCCGAGTCTCCGATTAAAACTGACTTAAACAGATAATCACACTCTTCATCAAACGAATTATCCATCTAATAACTAATTAAACCCCTAATTAATCACTCTTCAAGAACAAGAAAAACAATAAATTCTTATAAGTTTATATTGAAATATCTCAATAAGATGAAGTAGAGAAAATGTTTTTTTTTTCCTTTCCTCTGTATGTATCTGAAAGTCATTTATGTATTATGACTATATTGATAAAGACATGATTGGTGTTGTCATGCTCTGTTGCTTAAACGAAACAACACAATTATTTAAAATTATACTTTATTTAAAGTTTGTTTGTGTCCAATCGGTTTGCGACAAGTGTTACTTAGTTAGAGGGGTCATTGTTGTTGAGGCATACGTGGCAAGTTTTGATAGGTTGTATTTTTAAGTGTTTGGAATTATAGTGTGTACCTACTTGAGACAATGTCATCTTAAGCTCTTTTAAATTAGGTGATTAGTATCTTTGGAATTAAGTTATGATGGATAATCATTCCTAATTATCACACCCAAATTGAGTTTTTGAAAATTTCCATTTTTTTTTTTGATGAATTAATAAGCTACTTGTGATTATGAGAAGATAATGATGCTCTGTTAATCTCATCAAGTTTACCCACTTTATGTATAGTTTAGTTTTTTTTTTTTTTTTTTCTGTACCACGATGTCCCATTGAGGATAAAATGAGGGAATGAGGTGATCAGAGGTAAAGTAGGAGTTGCGCTCATTGAGGATAAAAGGAGGGAAAATCGTCTAAGGTGATTTGGACATGTGAGAAGGAGACTGAGTGATGCACCGGTTAGGAGGCCGGAACAGTGGAGAAATGATAAAATGACGAGGGATAGGGAAAGACTCAAATAAACTTGGATTAGAGTGATTGAAAATGATATGAGTTTACTTGGAGTTAATAAAAGTATGGCGTTGAAGAGGCCGGAGTGGAGGGTAAAAACCCTTGTGGGGGGTTGATTTTTTTTTTTTTTTCAACAACCTTTTTACACGATGACATATGAGGATTCATGTTAACCAACCCAAATTATTTTGAAACCAAGACTTTGTTGTTGGTGTTGTACTAAGATGTCCCATTTTAGGAGGCGAAATTCTGACTCTTTACCATTGGGCCAGTTCTTTAGAAACTTGTATAGCTTAGTTAAGAAAAATAAATACTCCCTCTGTCCCATTATTTACTTCACCATTTTGGTTTTGGCACGCAAATTAAGAAAATGGGTGGAAAGAAAAAATGTTGTGAGTGTAATTTGAAAATAGGAGAGAGAAATTTGAAAATAGGAGAGAGAATGAGTGGAGGGAATAATAAATTATAATGGTGTTGTGAGTATTAAAATAATGTAGGAGAGAGAATGAGTGAAGGGAATAGTAAAGATTCTTTGCCAAAAAAGGAATGGTGAAGCTTTCAATGGGACACTCAAAATGGCAAAAAGTGAAGTTATTAATGGGACGGAGGGAGTATATGCTAATAGTTAATTTTTTTCTTAAGTAAATATCCATTTTCTCAAAATTTTGTCTGTAAATGAGTTTTATGTATAACAATCTCATATTTATGTGTATATTTGCTTAATTAAAAGTTTATAGAGTGGATAATAAGAGTAATTATATTTCTTTTTTACCAAATTTTATATTGTGCCTTTATAAAATAACTGACATTTTGTAATACTTCCCCTCCTTGTTACAAAATAACATTGTGTTTTTATCAATTACTCTCTCTCTCTCTCTCTCTCTCTCTCTCTCTCTCTCTCTCTCAATAAATGTCTCAGTTTAATGAATATGTTTTACTAGTTTGAACATTACTTGTACAATGTTATAATCGCGCTAAGTCACTTTTCTTGTTCGAAAACACAACATTTATTTATAAACAAATCAAAATGGATTTATTTAGGAATTTATTGAAAATGAATGTTATGTGGAGTCTGATAAAGCAAGACCGATGATATACACGCACCCACTATTTCTAACAAATCCCCCAAAAATAATTATTTTCCAAAAACACCACCTCTTTTTCGTTAACATCTTCCCTTGCTAACATAAACACCCATATTCCTCATTTTCTCCCTCGATAGGCCTTACTTCAGCCCTGCCAATACACACCCAATTCCTTGAGCTTCGCCATACTCGATTTCACCTCTTATGATTCACCTCATACTCCGTTTCCTTTTCTATAGCACAATTGGCGTTCTCTCCACCAAATATTCTGCATGCTTCGATCCTAAATTAGTGAAAGCCTTAACTTTGTTAATAATCACGATCTACATCTTCACATCAAATTTCTCTAACTTTACATCAAATACAACCTTGCCCAAAGTCTTGGCTTTTGACGCGTGTGAATTGCGTAATCGGGGGCCGTAAAGCCTTGACCGTGACGAGGGGCCCGTACTAGGTCAAGCCCATTTTGTAGCTGAAGAGGACGGAATAGTCATGTTTTTCAAGCTTGGTGAGGACTCAATTCACGTATAATTAGTCAATTGGGAGCTATAATGGTATTGAAAGGGGTGATAGAAGGTCTGTCAATGGGAGATGGATGAAGAAGATGTGGGGTTTATAAGTTTATTTAGTAAGCGAATATGTTAGGGAAAAAGGGGAGGGGTGGTATGGGAAATAACTATTTTGGGAGGATTTCTTTAAAATAGGGGTGTGTATAGCACCAGTTGGTGTAAAGTGTTATTTAGCACAAACCTCTCCCGAACGTATTTATATTAGGGTTAATTACAAAATTGGTCTTGAAGTATATATGGTGTTCCTATAATGAACCC
The DNA here is from genome assembly GCA_022495995.1 of Adenophora triphylla var. japonica. Taxonomy (NCBI): domain Eukaryota; kingdom Viridiplantae; phylum Streptophyta; class Magnoliopsida; order Asterales; family Campanulaceae; genus Adenophora; species Adenophora triphylla. Next base: position 191,611 of record JAFEMH010000183.1, read on the forward strand.
CCATGTTTTATTTTGGCTAAAATAGGCTCGGCATGCAAAATTTTCGTCAATTTAGGGTTTTTTAATGAAAATCGTTAGAAATCTCGTTAAGTCACTATGTGTCGTGCACGTAATCGACGAATTGGTTAGTTTGAAGTTTATATAAGCTGTTAAGGGGTTTAGTGAGAGGAACATTAAAAAGTCTCTCCATACAAACCACAACCATTTCAACCAAACCAGTCACAAACCCATTTCAAATTCTCACACATACCCACATCTCAGAAACTATTTCGCCTACAAATTTGTTCGAATTCTAACACAAACACATTTCAGTTCAAATGATTTCAGTCAAAACATTTCCAAATCCCTAGATTTATCAACAAATTCATTTTATAATTCATTAGATTTAGGAAGAGGTCAGTTAGAATAGATGAAGTGAGGAGTTCTGTCTTTTCAAGTTGGATCTGGGTTATTCTCGGGTGGGAATGACGACAAGGTTGGAGGGGGAGGGGATATTGGACAGGGATAGTGGGAGAACAGGGAGTTGGAGCGAGGGCAGGGGATTGGAGGGGAGGGGATGTTGGGTTTGGAGTCAAATCGTGAAGGAATTTCGCAGGAGCAGTTTCTGACCATGTGCGCGACCGCGCTGAGGGCCAGAGCGGCCGCGCTGGAGTGTCGAGCAAGGAGCTGGAGTTTCTGGATATTAGCGCGGACGCGCTTGTAGGGAGGGCGGCCGCGCTTGGTACGATTCTGGACTGATTCAGTTTCCTATTTTGATCAGATTTCCTCTTGGATTTGGGATTCCTTGTGACAGCAATATTTGGGAAGACTTGTTAAGGAAGAAGAATACTTTCTTAAGTTAGGAATCCTTTTATTGCTAGGATTTGATTTCTTGTATCCTATAAATACATGTGGTAGCCTAGAAACAAATTGGTGCTGTGATTGTAAACATCTGAAAATATTATAGTGAGAATATTTTGGCTTGGTAGCGCCCCCGGACGTAGTTGTCGTTGCAACGAACCGGGTTAACATTCTTGTGTGTTCCTTTGTGTGTGATTTATTTTTCGTGTGTGTTGCATCTTATTTATTCATTCTCAAGGCTTGATCCGTTATTCCGCTGCGCAAGAACGTGATTTTCACAACAACTGGTATCAGAGCTCTTGGTTTTGTCGAATCATTGCTTGGGGTGTCTTTTGCTATGGATTTCTTGGGAGCTTTGGAGGATGGGAATAAGGTGGTGTTGATCGAAAAGTTTGATGGGACGGATTTCAATTTTTGGAAGACGCAGATCGAGGATGTTTTGTGGAACAAGGATTTGTATCTACCATTAAAAGAAAAGCCGGATGACATAGAGGAAGCAAAATTCGAAATCTTGGATCGGAAAGCGTTAGGGCTTGTTAGGCAAACGTTGACCAAGGATGTCGCGAAGAATGTTTTGGAGGCGAAGACTACCATGGAGATGTTACAGATGTTGGCGAGCATGTACGAGGCACCATCGGCGGCGAATAAAGCTCATCTAATGAGGAAGCTGTTGAACATACGGATGGTGGAGGGCATGTCGGCAACAAAGCATATAAGTGAATTCAAATCTACTGCGACCCAACTGTCTTCCGTGGCTGTTACTCTTGATGACGAGGTACTAGCGTTGATTTTACTTTCTTCTTTGCCGGAAAGTTGGGATACGACTGCGATAGCAGTTAACGTTTCAACAGGAAAAGTGAAGCTGAAGTTTGCGGATGTCGTTGATGTGATTCTTGGCGAAGAAATTCGTAGAAAGAGTAAGGCAGGGACATCGGGGCTAGCACTGAATATCGGTGAAAAGGGTAAGAGTGGCAAGAAGGTGATTACTTGTTACGATTGTGGGGAGAAGGGGCACTTTAGGAGAAGTTGTCCGAAGCGGTCAGGCAGAGCGAAGGAATTGAATGTTGCTGAAGAGTTAGCGGATGCATTAATCTTGGGTGGGAGCAGTTCAACGGATTCGTGGGTTTTGGATTCGGGCTCGACGTTTCATTCGTGCACTAGTGCGTAAAGGATGGAGCGGTACATTAGGGTGATTTTGGGGTTGTTCGTTTGGGAGACAATAATCCGGTCAAGGTCATTGGAAAGGGTAGTTCGGGTCAAAGCAACGGATGGGGCTGTTTGCGGCTACGTGACGTGCGACATATTTCTGATTTGAAGAGGAACTTGATTTCCATAAGGCAACTTGATAAGGAGGGTTGTGTGGTGACCTTCGGTTGTGGGACATGGAAGATAAACCGCGGAGCTAGCTTGGTGGCTCGTGGCGGGGTGGAAAATATGTTGTATACCACATGCAACATGAGTCGTTGGGGAAACGAAGGCGAATCCCAATGATGAATGGTGGTGGCCGAGATCGCCGTGGTGGGAGATATTTCACTAAACGGTATGTTGATAGAAAATTGGGTTATGAAGTCGGCCGACGCGGAGCCAATATGGTCAACATGGGAGCGGGATCTAGAACGGTGATGCGATGGGGTGCAAAGAACACACAAAGGTGCCAAGCTTGTGATTGTGTGGGGCACGTGGATTCGCGCTGCTCAGATCGATAGTTAGCACGCAAGTGAGCGGGATGTGCGGGGAGGATCATTCGGAATGAAGACTCGGAGCATGGTAGAACCGACAGCTATGTTGAAGCGTTGCTCGGCTTCAATTCACTTGGATAACTAGACAAGAGGCCGGGCGCTACCAACGCATTAGCCGGCCACCGAAACCGAGATTTGTTTGTTTCAAGACGAGGTATCATGGATGGTTTGTCTCCTGTGGGAGATTGTTGGGTTTGGAGTCAAATCGTGAAGGAATTTCACGGGAAGCGATTTCGACCATGTGCGCGACATGCGCTGAGACGGAGCGGCCGCGCGGCGGGAGTGTCGAGCAAGGAGGCTGGAGTTTACGGATATTAGCGCGGACGCGCTGTAGGGAAGGGCGGCCGCGCTTGGTACGATTCTCGGGCGGATTCGAGCTTTCCTATTTTGATCAGATTTCCTCTTGGTTTTGGGATTCCTTGTGACAGCAATATTTGGGAAGACTTGTTAAGGAAGAAGAATACTTTCTTAAGTTAGGAATCCTTTTATTGCTAGGATTTGATTTCTTGTATCCTATAAATACATGTGGTAGCCTAGAAACAAATTGGTGCTGTGATTGTAAACATCTGAAAATATTATAGTGAGAATATTTTGGCTTGGTAGCGCCCCCGGACGTAGTTGTCGTTGCAACGAACCGGGTTAACATTCTTGTGTGTTCCTTTGTGTGTGATTTATTTTTCGTGTGTGTTGCATCTTATTTATTCATTCTCAAGGCTTGATCCGTTATTCCGCTGCGCAAGAACGTGATTTTCACAACAGGGGAGAGAGTCAGAATGGGAAGGGAAGCTAGTTGGGAAGATTTGGTTGAGAAAGAGAGGGTAAGAAATGTATATTGTTGTTGGGTTAAGTTGAAGAAGAAGGTGGAGGTCTAGATACTATCCCACATCGAGAATCGACAAACCTTACCTATAATATACTCCCTCCGTCCCACGTCATTGTGAACCATTTTTCCGGGCACAATAATTAAGAAATATTATTAAGATAATGAAAATGTATGGTAGAAAATGAAGAGAGAGAATGAGTGGAGTTAATAGTAGGTTGGTTGAATAAATTGTATGGTGAAAAATGAAGAGAGAGAATGAGTGGGTGGGGTAGGGTGAATATAAAATAATAAATTTATTTCCATTTTGGGCAGTTTGCATTCACGTGGGACGGACCAAAATGGAAATAAGTTTGCATTCACGTGGGACGGAGGGAGTATAAAAATTTTGGGTCACTCTCCTTATTACATGTTGGGTTTGATGCCATCTAACTTGGGAACAAATTAGGGGATTGAACAAAGGACAAATCGATAATTCCTGTGACAAAGGTATAGGGGTTTTCCGCTGTAGAAAAAGAAGATGGGATCAGGAATCGAATCACGAGTTGACAAGTTCAATGAGAAGAATAGTTTGGTAGATCAAGATGAAGGCATTGTTGAGAGAAAAGGGTTTGTGGGCTCCGGTGACTGCTGCAATCAGTAATCAATCGTCAGGATTAAAAGGGGAAAGCGGTAGCAGGTTACAAAGGTGTTGTAACAGATGCAACAACAGAGGATTCGGGAAGGCAGCTGAGAAGGAAGCAACAGATCTGATCGCATTAGATAAGAGGGCCCACTCTAAAATCATCAGGTGCTTAGATGATGATGTTCTGGCGGATATTGCAAATATTGATTCCGGAGGTGCTCTGTGGCTTGCGTTGGAATATATGTATCTGACACGATTATTGATCAACAAGTTGTAACTGAAGCAGAAGCTGTATTATCTCCAAATGATGGAAGGTACATATAGATCAATTCACATCTTTATTACTTGAATTGCGTAATATTGATGTTAAGGTTGAAGATGAGGATGCTGATCTTATGTTGTGTGTTTCCTTACCACTGTCGTATGAGGGATTTGTGGATTCATGCATTAATGGTAAGGATACGGTTACTTGGGAAGAGGTTAAGAATAATCTCAAGAACAGAGATCTGCGCCGCAAGGCAAGTGATTTATCTACAGAATCTCAATCAGCAGGGTTAGTTGCAAAAGACAATAGGGGTCAAGGTAGCAGAAACAAGGGTTCTAAAAAGGGTCCAAGACCTAGAGATATCTATAGTTACTGCAAGGAAAAGGGGCATTGGAAACGTGAATGTTCCAGGTTGAATAAGAGCGACTACTGCAGAGATGGCATAAGACGATGAGGAGGACTAAGCCCTAGTAACCGAAGAAGACAAAGGTATGATAGATATATGGATTCTTGATTCTGGGGCTTCTTATCACATGTGTTCGCACAAAGAATGGTTTGCAACTTACGAAGAGACGGAAAGGGGTGATATTTATATTGCTAATGGTTCTGTCTGCAGGGTAGTTTTCATGGGTTCCATTAGGGTGCGAACTTTGGGTGGTATGTTTTGTACATTAAACATGGTTAGACATGTTCTTGAAGTAATAAAAAATCTGATATCGCTTAGTCGGCTAGACAAGATGGGATACAGTTTCAAAGGTGAAGGTAGAGCAGTAAATGTTTGCAGTGATTCGAATGTAATTCTGAAAGTGGTAAAACAAGGTTCCTTGTATGTACTCCAAGGTTCTACGTTTTTGGGTTTGGGTGTCGAGCATTGTACAACAGAGGGTATGATAGAGACACATCTGAAGAAAGCATGTTGCATGTCTTCGCGTGGGGTGGTTGACAAAAAGGTGCAGCAGCAAGTTACTCAATGTGGAGTTGAACTGGGCAAGCCACGGTTAGTAGGTCAACGCACACAATTGGGAAGCGAGGAAGGAATCGAGGAAAAGGTACGTACTGTTGGGGATTCCACAGATATGGCCGCTTCATCTATTTAGATTGGCGAGATCCAATGTCGACTGAATTTGCCTAATTGCCGGTTGGGGCAATTTTGAGTGCCTACTGCAGAGGTACATTTGGGTGTCTGGCAGACACATTTGTTTACTTATTGAACGGGTCTAATCAACTGTTGCAGCAGATGTTTTGGTGTTCGGCGTAACACGTTTTGGGTGTCTAGGGAGATACAGTTTTGGTTGTCCGGAGGACAAGTTTGGTGTTTAACATAACACATCTGATGCAAAGGGGAGTTCTGATTTTGTGATCGGGAGGTTAGATGTTAAGGTAGAGATTTGTTGGGTTTGATGCCATCTAACTTGAAAACAAATTAGGGGATTGAACAAAGGATAAATCGGTAACTCCTGTGACAAGGGCTAGGGAGCGATCGCGCGGTGTCCGTTTTGGGCCTGATCAGCAACAGTTTTGTGCAGGGTTAGAAAACCCTGCAGGGTTAGGAATAAGCAGTATAAATAAGTCATATTTCCTAGCAGTTTTATATGTTGTAATTCATATTGCGATATAGATCAATAATTTTAGTTGTTTCAAGGGTTTTCTTTTCTCTCTTTTTCTCTAGATCTAGGGTTTGAACAGTTGTAAATTCTTGTAATCAATAAGTTCGTGCATTAGATTATAGATTGTATTTGGTGATTCCCAGTTGATAATAATAGTCTTGCCATCTGCCCGTGGACGTAACCAAGTTGGTGAACCACGTATATCATTGTATTGTGTGATTGATTTATTTTATGTGTTCTAAATTGATCTGTTATAACAGTATCAATTGGTTTTAAGGTGGAATCTCAAACATTAAATGGTATCATAGTCCTAGGTAATTCTTCCTCCTAAATTCCACTGCGCCTAGGCTCTTCCGTAGTTCTTTTTTTTTTTTCCCTTTTCCGTCTATGTCGACTTCCAGGTCCACATTTCATCCAGCCCTCGCAGTTTCAAACATCAGGAATCATATTTCCATAACCCTAGATCTTGAAAATTCCCAGTATGCTACATGGGCCGAAATTTTCAAGGTCACAACTCATTCTCTGCGTATTCTTCCTCACATCATCACGCCGACGACATGTAAGGGAAAGACTCCAACCACGGATGATGAAATCGACATGTGGGCCACTCTCGATGCTACGATTTTAGGTTGGATCTATACAACCATCTCCAACGATCTGTTACACCATCCTTGAAACGGATTGCACCGCCATGGCAGCATGGAATCGCCTTGCTGACATTTTTCAAGACAATAAAAACTCTAGGGCTATTACTCTTGAACAAGAGTTCTCACACACCCTAATGGAATCCTTTCCATCTATATCGGCGTATTGCCAACAACTCAAGCAATTGTCCGATCAACTAAAAAATGTTGGGGCTCCCGCCTCTAACGATCGCCTTGTACTTCAAATGGTTGCTGGCCTCACCGAGGCGTATAATGTCCTCAAACATCATCTTTGTAGGAGAGAGAGAGAGAGGGGTGAGTGAATCTGGACAATGGTTAATGGGGTGTATTTTTTTTTCTTAATTTTTTAAGTATTTTAGGGTATGATATTTTTATTTATACCTTTTCAATTTAGTAATTTTTTAATGAATTTGTTTTTATCCATTATCTTTTTAGTGTATATTTTTTAAGCTTTATTATATTTTATTTAAAATTATATTAAGGTTTGAATTTATTTTTAAAATTAAATTGCTTAATTATTTAATATAATTTTGTTTATATCTGATGAAATATACCACATAAAATAAATTACTATTTCAACCTTTAAATTTAGGAATTTTCATTAAATCCCTTAATAGCTTATATAAATTTCAAACTTACCAATCCGCTGATCACGTGCATAACATATGGTGACTTAGCGCGAGTTCTAATAAGTTTCATCAAAAATTCCTAAATTGGCAAATAATTTGCATGTCGAGCCCTATTTTGGCCAAAATAAAATGTGGGGTTCATTATAGAAAATGTCTATGTATTTCGTACTTCGGACTTTATTTTATAATTAACACTTTATATTATGTTGATATGGCATAAATGATTAGCTCATAATAAGCGATTCATGATAATTGAAAAAAAAAAAAAAAAAAAAAAAAAGAAGAAGATAATTGAAGTTAGATTTCCAACTAGCTCTAAAAGCAACTCTAAACACCATTTTTACTCTATAACATCAAGTTTACCAAAAAGATATTTGATTTTTCATAAAATTACAAAAGCTAACCTTTTACAATGAAAAAAAAAAAAAGATATTTGATTTTTCATAAAATTATCTCGATTTTTCATAATCTAACTATACTCACATATCTGATTTTTTTATAAAATTATCTCAATTTTCATAAAAGATATTTGAGATAATTTTATGAAAAATCAAATATCTTTCTAACTATACTCACATATCTGATTTTTTTGTACTTTGTTTTATATTTTTCTTCTTGATTTCAATAAATGAAGAGAAATGTTGTTGAAAAAGTGTTTGATCTATTGTCTTCTAATATTTTGGTGAGAGTCTTTGTCTTCTCTCCTTGTTGTGAGGGTCTTTGTCTTCTTTCCTTGTTTATAGCTTTGTTTTTCTGGTTTTGTTTTTTGCCACTATGTTTATGGAAAGAAACGGGTGGCTTGCTTGTTCGTGATCTTCATTTGTTTCATTTAGCATTGTTTGAGAATATTGGTTGGCGAGTTATAACTAACTCAGAGGCATTATATTATAGTGATTTCAAAGCTAAATATTTTTCGAATGTGAATTTTGTGAATGTCGTTATAATGCAGTGTCCAAGCCATGCTTGAAAAGGCATCTGTGAATCCCAGTGCATTGTTAAGAGTGGTATAAGATGAAAGATTGAGAATAGTTATAAAATCTGATTTTTAGGTGGTTCAGGGCTTACGATACCAGTTCATGTGGTGGCACAGAATCTTTTTGCACGTACACCCTTCATTATCCATCTTTTTATGTTTTTCATTTATTTCAAACTGTCAATGTAGTAACGGATAATATTTGGGTTGAGCAGGATCGGTCATAACATTTTAGGGACCTTGTTCAAAATTTAAACTAAGACCCTAAAATTAATCATGCAAAAAATAGTTTATACTCCCTCCTCCCCACAAAACTTTACATCTTTACTGTTGAGAACGAAAAATAAGGAATAATGTTATTAAAGTAGGTGTTGTGAGTGGGAGGAGAGAGAATGAGAGGAGAGAATAGTAAATTTGAAAAGTGTTGTGAGTATGACAAGTGGGTCCCATGAATAAAGAAGTATTAAAAAATTTCCTTTTTAGAAAAGTGGGACTTTAAAGTGGGACGCCCAAAATAGTAAAAGGGGTAATGTTTTATGGGACGGAGGGAGTATTATATAATTATAGCAGTGTTCTAAAAATCGGCCTAGGCGGAGGCCGGGCGCCGCAATTTATGTCTAGGCGGGGCAATTAGGCGCTAGGCGGGGCTAGGCGGTCTAGGCGGTCTAGGCGGGCTTGGCGGGCTGGGCGGGATTGGGCGGGACTAGGCGGGATTAGGCGGGGCTAGGCGGGGCCTAGGCGAAAATAGTGCTGGATCTGGTTATTTTCGAGGGCCTGCACCACCTGTTGGAAATTATATGGAAAACATATGGAAGTGGGAATGCTGCAGTTGGAAGATACGCCAATGGTCTAAAGCAATATGTTGGTGGCTTTTAGTCTCAAAAATATATGAGTAAATTTTTTTGATTATGCATAATGGTAATCCATATTTATCCTCTTGAATTTGTCACTATGAACAGAAAACTATGGAATATATATAAAAATGTGTGTAAATTTGCGACCCCGCCTAGGCCCCGCCTAGGCGCTCTAGGCTCTAGGCCCGACCTCGCCGCCTAAGAGCAGCCTAGCGATTTTTAGAACCTTGAATTATAGTATAACTTTAAAGTCATTTTCTAACATTTGAAGTAATAAAATTTCGTACAAACAATTATCAAACTTATCTAAATAGTATCGTCCATTTAATAATTTAATAATAGCGAAATTATTTGCAGAGAAAGATTAGCAGATATTAGAGGAAGTTTAGTTTTTTTAGCATAATGGGAAAGAACCGGATTCTTTATTTCCTAGCTAGTTGGACTGAAAAACCTATAAATCATATTTTGTTTAATTGAACATATAAAATAGAAGGCTAGCCCAAATACATCATTAGTACATTATTTCATGAATTTTTGATACATAGTCTAATTGGACTAAATACCTACTACCTCCAACGCAAAATGATTAATCAATTTTTTTAATCCATAATTATATAAAGGCTGAAATGCAAAAGTACTTCAGCACATCTCTCATTTTTCCGCTCAAACTAGAACCGAGATTAAATAGAGGCTAGGTTCATTACGCATTTACTATACACACCCCCTTTAATAACCCGAAATAAAATTTGAAAAATCTGAGGGATATTAATCCCACATCGTCTAGGAATTGAAATGCTAGGAAATGGAGTAGTATATATTGAGAGGCCTTAGCATTTGAAAACAAATTGGGATAATAATTCCACATCGTCTAGGAATTGAAATGCTAGGAAATGAAGTAGTATAAATTTTGGGGCCTTTGGCTCCTTAGTAAACACCAGCTTTCTTGATGTATAAATTTTGGGGCCTTTGACTCCTTAGTGAACACCAGCTTTCTTGGTGTTGGGTGCGCCTAGGTCACGCCAAGGGCGCCTAATCACCAACAAATGGCTCCTTAACTAAGGCTTTTCATAGCTCCTTAATTTCTCAAGAAAGTTTCACATTTAGTATATATTGAGAGGCCTTAGCATTTGAAAATCAAATGAGATATTAATCCCACATCGTCTAGGAATTGAAATATTAGGAAATAGAGTAGAATATATTGAGAGGTCTTAGCATTTGAAAACCAAATGGGATATTAATCCCACATCATCTAGGAATTGAAATGCTAGGAAATGGAGTAGTATAAATTTTATGGGCGTTTGGCTCCTTAGTGAACACCAGCTTTCTTGGTGTTGGGCGCGCCTAGGTCACGCCTAGGGCGTCTGATCACCGTCAAATGGCTCCTTAACTAAGACTTTTCATAGCTCCTTAATTTCTGAAGAAAGCTTTTCATTTATTGAGAGGCCTTAGCATTTGAAAATCAAATGAGATACTAATCCTACATCGTCAAGAAAATGGAATAGTATATATTAAGAGGCCTTAGCATTTGAAAACCAAATGAGATATTAATCCCACATTGTCTAGGAAATGGAGTAGTATATATTGAGAGGTATTAGCATTTGAAAACCAAATGGGATATTAATTCCACATCGTCTAGGAATTGAAATGCTAGAAAATGGAGTAGTATGTATATATTGAGAGACCTTAGCATTTGAAAACCAAATGGTATATTAATTCCACATCGTCTAGAAATTGAAATGCTAGGAAATGGAATAGTATAAATTTTGGGGCTCCTTAGTGAACACCAGCTTTCTTGGTGTTAGGCACCTAAGTCACGCCTAAGACGCCTAATCACCGCCAAATGGCTCCTTAACTAAGACTTTTCATAGCTCCTTAATTTCTCAAGAAAGCTTTCCATTTAGTATATATTGAGAGGCCTTAGCATTTGAAAACCAAATGGAATATTAATCTCACATCGTCTAGGAATTGAAATGCTAGGAAATGGAGTAGTATATATTGAGAGACCTTAGCATTTGAAAATCAAATTAGACATTAATCCCACATTGTTTAGGAATTGAAATGCTAGGAAATGGAGTAGTATATATTGGGTGGCTGTATATTGAGAGGCCTTAGCATAGTGCTAGGAAATGAAATAGTATAAATTTTGGGGCCTTTGGCTCCTTTGTGAACACCAGCTTTCTTGGCGTTGGGCGCGCCTAGGTCACACCTAAGGCGCCAAGGTCACACCTAAGGTGCCTAATCACCGCCAAATGGCTCCTTAAGTAAGACTTTTCATAACTCCTTAATTTCTAAAGAAACCTTTCCATTTTCGATTCCCGCTCACAGCCAGTTTTGAAATTGGAAACTTGGTTGATTTTGTCATTTCACATTTGTAAGATAGTGACTTGCTATAAAGAAAAAGGGAAAAAATAAAAGGGATGGATGTGTGACGTGCTCTATGGAGAGCAACTTCTCCTATTATTTTTAACTTCCTTTGAAATAGTTTTTATCCGTGCGTTTAACGCACGGGTGTAGCACTAGTTTTTTTTTTCATAAAAAGTAAAGTAATGTTTTTTTATTATCATTTTGGGACTTATTTTATCGAATTGAAGTGAAAGAAGCTGGGTTTAAAAAAATGGGTCCTTCAAAAATGTGGGACCATGTGTCGTGGCTCTTGTTGCACATGTCACGAGTCGATCCCTGAGTTGAGGCTCTATGGCTGTGACCGCTCATTATATTGATGAAAATTGGAAGTTAAATAGTAAATTGCTTTCATTTTGTCTTGGAAAGTCCACATACGGGGTTAGAAATATCAAGCAAGTTAATTGGAGTCCTTAAGGATTGGAGGATAGAATCCAAAATATTTTCTATCACCTTGGACAATGCCTCTTCCAATGATAGCATGGTTAGAATTTTGAAAGACAGGCTTAATTTGTTATGTAAAGGTGAGTTTTTTCATGTGAGGTGTTGTACACATATCTTGAATATTATTGTTCAAGAAGGTTTGAAGGCGATGGGTAAAGCCTTGGATAAAATTCGAGATAGTGTCAAGTATGTGAGAAGTTCAGAGGGGAGATTGCAACAATTTCAAGCATGCATCGAAGAAGTGCACTTAGGTAATGTTGGTGGTAGTTTCTTGAGGTTGGATGTGGCAACTAGATGGAATGCTACATATATGATGCTTGCAAGTGCTATCAAATATCGGAATGCATTCACTCAATTGAGCTATAATGATAGTAGAAATTACAAGTTATGTCCATCTAATGAAGAGTGGGAAAGAACAGAGAGAGTGTGTGCTTTCTTGTGTCCATTTTATAACATTACAAACTTGGTATCTGGATCGTCTTACCCCACTTCAAACTTGTATTTCATGCAAGTTGCAACCATTCAAATGAAACTGAATGAAAACATGTCATGTGAAGATGTGAAGCTGAGGTGATTAGGGGTATGTCATTAAGTATGAAGAGCAAATTTGATAAGTATTGGAATGAGTATAGTGTCAATCTTGCACTTGGATGTGTTCTTGACCCAAAGCGAAAGTTGAATTTTTTGAACTTTTGCTATAAAAGGCTTTACCCAATTGATTACGAAGAGAAGGTGAATAGGGTCAAGGAGACTTTATATAGACTTTATGGTGAATATGAAGTCAATGAGTTTGAGATTGCTCCTAACTCAAGTCCTCGTCAACCAAGTGGATCAAGCTCATTATCCATTTTTGATGTAAGTTTGAGTAATATATTTCATATATGGTATTGTCTATTATTTTAATGCTTTATTCAAACAACTAAGTATCTAATGTTCTCATTTAGTTTATGTATTGTCTATATTATGTGTTTGTTTAATTTTAGGAGTATGACCAAGAATTGAGGCGAATGAATTCAAGTCAAAACAAGTCTCAACTTGATATTTACTTGGAAGAAGCATGCGTCGTTAAAGATGTAAATGTACTTGAATATTGGAGAATGAATAATGATCGATTCCCTCAACTTGCAATTATGGCTTGTGACATTTTAGGCATTCCAATTACAACGGTGGCTTCCGAATCCTCATTTAGTATTGGTGGTCGTATCCTGCACAAGTATAGAAGTTGCTTACTCCCCGAGAATGTGCAAGCCCTCATTTGTACTCGTAGTTGGTTGCATGGATTTCAAGAAGTTGGACCTTCAGGTAATTTATAATTAAACCATGCCATATATTTGCTGATCATTCTGCAATGTGTTTACTACTTAACTGTTGTAGGTGAAGATTGATGGATGCTGATCATTCTGCACTGTGTTTACTAATTAAACCATGCCATACATTTGCTGATCATTCTAGTTTTTTCTCTTCCTCTAATGACGATGATGATTGTTTGATTTAAAAAAATAAAAAAAAAAAGAAAAAGAATCCATCCATAGTAAGTGGCCAAAAAGAGAAGAATTCTAACGGAAGGTGAGTAGATTCAACATTTTGGATGGATAAGGTCTTTTGGCCATCCAACCAACACAATTATCCAAATTTATAAAGCACAAAAATTGAGGCTAGTAACTAGAAAGCAAAGATAACCTGTATTACGCACATACTACCCTACCATGCGCTCGCCCCAATATCAACCGTTAATTCAAAATCAAGCCGAACCGTTCTTGGTCATCATCTTCTTAAACTCCTCAAAATTAACAAATCCATCACCGTCTGAGTCAACGGTCTTGATCATGTTCGTACAATCCTCATTCGAACAGGTCTCACCCAACCGAGTCAAGATCTGATGCAACTCGGACGACGAGATCAACCCGTTATTATTCAGATCGTACATCTGAAACGCATCCTTGAGCTCCTTGTCGCCGCCGTCGTCACCGCCGTAATTGTCGCTCCTTTTCAGGAACCCGGCGAACTCTTCGAGACTGATGAATCCGTCGCGATCGGTATCGATTTCCTCCATCATCCGTGATGCTTCCTCCGGTGAAACGTCGGATCCGAGGGCTTTCATGACGTCGGTCAGTTCTGTTTTGGAGATTTTACCGTCGCCGTTGACGTCGAAGCGGTTGAAAACTATTTTTACCTCTTCGTTGTCCTGGAGGAACACCGACGATGGGTTGCGGTTGACGACATCTGCTGCTGCCATTTCTGCGTGAATTTCTCTCTTGAAATTGGGTTTGCCGGGGAGAGATTGAAGTGGATTGGAGGAATTAGGGAAATGTTAGTTATGTATGGGTAGTATAGAGAGAGAAGTTCGTGGAGGAGATTCGATGGCAATTAAGGGCGTGGAATAATTTAATTTGAATTTGAGGGTGAGTTTGGCAATTGGCATGCTTCTATTATCCGAAAGTGATTCTTTAAAAAAGTGATTTTATAAAAATTAATTATTTGTAATAAATATTAAAATTTATAGGTATGTTTGGATAATATATGTTCAAAATTGATTATAAAAAATAAATATAAAAAATGACCTTTATGATATGTATTTCAATATAATAAATACATAAAAGAAGAGATAGATGTTATTATTGTAAATATAACACATATAATAATTTCTAAGAATCATTTTTAGCAAACGCTGAATCATAGTAGGTGCTTATTTTAAAAAAAAATCTCCACATATCAAGTTTTGAATTTTCTTTTTGCAAAAAATGAACAAAATAGTAACGAGTTCACTCTTTTTCTTTAGTAAACTCGTTTTTCCTATTAGCGAATTTACCATTTTTCTTTCTAAACTCACTACTACACCTAACTTGGTCATTTTTTAAAATACTTTTCAATAATTTTTTTAAAAGGAATAAACTGAAGAAAGGAATCCCCAAATTAACAACTGGCAAAGAAAATAAGGCTAATTTACCATATAATCTGTTAAATTTATCAATTTTATCTTATAATATAAGAAATATTTTATTTAACCATATAGTCTCTATATTAATGAGTACACCCTCCCATCATTTACTAATTTCACCCTCTTTATGTTTACTTTCTCTCCATATTAATGATTAGAGTGTTCATTAAAAAAGAAAATAAAATTTATCATTTTTCAAAAGTAAAAAATATTCATATTTATCTATCAAACAAACAAGCATATTTTTGATATTTAGCATTTAAATGGTGCTATATCCCACACTATCTATAGAATAAATCACACTGATACTATGAACAGTTTCAAATGTCAAATTTTTCATTTTACCCTCACTAAGTTGTTTCTTTCTCATTTTACTCTTTAAAATAAAAAAAAATTAAAATTAAAAAAACATGTGTCCTCGAACACGAACTTTTACTAGTTTATTATATATAGTAAAACGTATGCTACGCTAAGAACGTATATTCACATATATATGTATGTATATATATAACATCCACTATATCATTATCATATATATATACTCTCTCCGTCCCAATATTTAGTCCACCATTTTAGCCCTGACACGCAAATTAAGGGTGGAAAAAATGTTGTGAATGTAATAGTAAAATAGGAGAGAGAATTAGTGGAGGAAATAGTAAATTTGAAAAGTGTTGTGAGTGTAATAGTGAAATAGGAGAGAGAATGAGTGGAGAAGATAGTAAAGATTCTTTGCCAAAAAAGGAAAGATGAAACTTTAAATGGGACACCCAAAATGGCAAAAGGCGAAATTATTAATGGGACGGAGGGAGTATATATATACACACACACACACATATATGTATATACTTCATTCATTTCGGAATAAATGTCGCATTTGATTGTTAACATTTTTAATTAATGTATTTTACATGTTTACATATTGCGTGTACTGTTAGGCCCAATTGGTATGAAAACAAGCTAGAGGGAGGTGAATAGCCTGAGAAAATTCTTTTGAAAACCTTTTGAAAATAGCCAAGTAACTTATCAAAAGCTAAACCGATGTTAACCAGTTACGCAGCGGATAGTATATTACCGATTTACACACTCAAATCGGTTAGGTAAAATGGAGTTTCAAAGTAAGTTAAATTATCATGCAAAATGTATTCCAGTAAGTAAGGCAAGACAAGGCAGTAAGAATTCGAAGGTTGTAACCGGTGATAGTGATCAACCGGTTACAAGACAAGATGAAATGAGCAAACACACAAATAAAGGGACACAGTTATTTGGAGAGGTTCACAGTGTTAACTAACTGCTACGTAAACTACCAAGTTTGGTCAAAACTTAAATTTGTGAAAATATCCATTAATTTTACCAGTCTATTACAAGTTGCAAGCCTTAACCTACAAGGAATGTTGAAGGCTGTCTAAAGGAAAGTGATCACTAGGGGTGTAAGTGGTTTATCTCAAACCGCGATTTGAGACCGAACCGAGCTAAACCGTGGGATTTAGCTCAGTTTTTTTATTTAAGTGGTTTAGCTCGATTTATAAAAATTACAAACCACGTGGTTCGGTTTAGCTTGCAGTTTGAGGGTGCCGAGCCAAACCGAGCCGAACCGAGCTAAACCGTTTAGCCATTAAACCGAGCTATGAGACCGAGCTACGAGACCGAGCTACGAGACCGAGCCAAACCAACATAAACCATAATCCTGACCATTCATTCCAAATCAAATTAATCCCCACCTTTAATTAATTTCAAAACCCTAAAATGTAATATTTGAACCCTCTGCCTCTTTTTAATCTCATTGTTGGCGCAAAAACTGAAATTTCTCAAAAACCTTTCGATTACTCTAGGGTTCCATTCTCAATCGTTGAAGACGGTAGCCGCCGGTGACCATTGAAGACGGAGCGCCGGCCGTGTCCATTGAAGAACCCATCTCGTCATCTCCCCCCGTCTCGTCTCTGCCATCCCCAATTTCCGACCCTTTCTCGCGCCACCAGGTTCTCTTTCTCTCTCTCTCAATCTATCTATCTATCATTATTAATCAGGGATCTTTCCAGCTTGTACCGAGTATTTGATTCAGATTTCTGTTGTTACAATTGACTTTATCAAATTTGATTGTAATATGGTTTTACATAGGATTTTGGTTGTTCAAGTTAAGTGGAGTATTAGACTGTATGATATTTTTTTTACTTTTATTTTTGAAAAAAGACTGTATGATAGGTAGAATATGGTTTCACACCAGGATTTTGGAGCTTCAAATTTAGTGGGCATCAAGAGTTTTCAATAGGGTTACTTGGATTCCTTTTCAATAGGGTTACTTGGATTCCTTCGCAAGGAAGGTCTCCATCTTCTTCGGTGATATTTTCACTTTCCGGTGACAAATTCCGGTCACTCTCCAAATCGCGGTTTAGATCGAGCTAAACCGAACCTTGGCGGTTTAGCTTAGCTCGGTTTGAATTTTTTTGTGGTTTAGCTCGGTTTGGAATTTCTCCAAACCGATACTAGCGGTTTAGCTCCAAAATTTCCCCAAACCGAGCTAAACCGAACCGTTTACACCACTAGTGATCACTAATGAATCGTGATACAAGATTGACCAAGTGTTTTCAAGAGATGTGTTCACAAATTGAACTGATTTCTCTTGGGTATGTAGTGTGATCAATCAATGTGTTTCATACATTGTTGTAAGTACCCCAATCTGGATCGCTCTCCATCCAAGCATACGGAAAAAACCAAGGACGACCTTCCGTAGGTCATAACTCTTGCATACGAACTCCGATTGAGACGTGCCATATATGATTGGAAAGCTCTCGACGAGAACTAGCTTGCCATTACAAAAATAATATAATATTGAGCCTGCAAACTAGTTCGTATGGACCTGTTTGCAACTAGGGACCATTTTGGGATTAAAAAGTACAAAAGGACTTTTAAGAAATTTTGGAAAATTTGGAAAGCAAGACAAGTCCGTACGGACCACTTTGCATCCGACATCATAATTATAAAATCCTCTTAAAGTCCACAATATTCCCTCAAATTTGGGAAAACCAAAAATTTGGTTTTCATGGGAGGTCCGTACGGACCTCTTTGCAAATTTTCCTACACTATAAATAGAGGGCTTCACCCCTCATAATTTTCACGCCTCCCTCTTCTCCTCTCTACCCTAGCCTTCACGCAGCCCCTCTAAGACCCTTCGGGGCACTCCCGGTCCCTTTCGGTTCCCTCTGGGGCCTTCTAAGCTCCCTCGCGGTGCTCCGAAGCCCTGCTGAGCACTATCGAGCGCTCCCAAGACGCTTCCGCGCTGCTCCGAGGCACTCTCGATGTATTCTGAGGCCCCTCGTGGTACTCCAAAGCCTTGCCAGATCCATCCCGAGGCATCCCGGCCCTTTTCGAGATCAACCGACGATCCCGATGCACGCCGAAACTCTGTCGAGCGCAACCGACGATCCCCACGCCGAAACTCTGCCCGAGTACACACCTGACAATCCCGAAGCACATCGAAGCTCTGTCCGCAGACCACCGGCACATCCCAAAGCAATTCCGGTCTATCCCGAAACACGATTCCATCCTCAAACACTATTTTCAGTCGAAGACAGACACGAACCAACATTAGTAAGGCTTTTTTCCTACACTATTTCAATACATTTCAATACGTAGTGTACAATGTAAACATCTGATACAGCATGCATTTTTAGAAAGCACATACACACACACACAACATTTAAATAAAGAAGGGGTATCGAAAGACTCGTTTTTACGAGATGACTCGGGTGAGCTCTAATATTCTAATATTCTCTTCCCGAGGAGTAACCTGACCTCCGAAATCAAAAATCTCATCACACAATAACAGTTTTTAAACTGATGCCTTTTCTCAATGTTTTGGGCTAAATCAAAATGGTGTGGAGACTCTACAAGTAAAACACAGCGAGACACCTCCCGACCAACCGCGAGATGCCGGGGCCCATGCGCGAGCCGGATCCGGGTAATTTCAGTTGGCGACTCCGCTGGGGAAGTTTTTGTTTTAAAAACTTTTAAACAAAAAACAAAAGATTTTTAAAACGATGATGAGGGTCAAAATTTCATTTTATCCCTTTCTTTAACTGTTGTGTGTGTGTGCATGTGCTTTACTTTTTATTTTACAAAAAAAAAATACAAAAAATGCATCAATATACATCTGTGTACATACATTTAAAATTCTTCAAAAACTTCTGTTTTACTCAAAAAAAGAATTTTAGAGACCGCACACTACTCGCACTGCTGCCTCGGTACACCGCACGCTACGCGCACTGCTGCCTCGGATACACTGCACACTACAACCCTTAACCCGGGGTGGTCTCAGTTGCAGTTCGTTTGGCCTTTCTACGCCTCTTGGACGCGCACGGGATCATTTCAAACATCCCATCCTAGCCAGTGTCAACCATGCACGATTGCGTCACACTCTGTCTAGACTCGGTTGGTTTTTACCCAGTTCGTGTCATACAACCTGGATACATATTCCATGCCGGCCATTTTCTGAGTCGAAGCTCGGAACTCAAGATCCCTTGCGCAAGCAAAGCAATGAAAGGTCATGCTAAAATCTTGACCTGATCTTGATTTCTGAAGCTACACCCAGACGATGTTCCGTCCCGGTTATACATCCATGCCCACATGACACCGTGTCATCAAGCCTTTAATACGCCAACCATGACAATATGACCTAGCAAACGCCTATCGTCACAGATCCCTTGCGCAAGCAAGTTAAAGAGAGGTCATGCCGAACTCTCGACCAGATCTTGACTCAGGTGCCTGCTCGGCTCACTATTCACATGGCCAACACATTAAAACGAACATGACAGGCTCGGTCCTTAGGTTCGATTTTTCTTTTAGGCCGGTGGAAACCGCTTGCCCTATAGGACTATCCCCCGGGGCTGTCCACCACGAGATGTCGAAATACAGGTGCAAAACGAGGGGCTTATAGTCGTAGTGATGGCTTCCACTGACCCAGGATCTAGCGTAGTTGCGAAAAAGAAGAGCAATCTTTTCCGACCAACTTAGGATTCTGAGAAAACATGTTTTAAGTAATTTAAAACAACATACAAAAAAAAACATAAATATAAGTAAAAAAAAAAGGAAACTGCATGTCACATGAGCATTCCCCCCTTATCCAAAAAAGGCCTTCCCATGTCTAAACTGTAGGTGTTAGTGCCCTAGGCCTATAGAGATAGACCTTTATGTAATGTCATTGTTCATTTATATATGAGATTGCTTCTTTGATTATTATATGTGTTTGCATGTTTAGTTATAATAATCGTGTCCCTAGTACTTATGAAGCACTAGTATGAAGTCTAATGGATAATCATGTGATGATTATATGCATGGAGATGCACATTAGATTCATGGGTACTTGTTAGAGAACAAGGTACTGGACTTGACCCATTATGAGATTTATGTCATGGTCATATGTCATAATTAAATCTCATATAGTCATATCATTGATATCCTTTGACCTGAGATTATCATCGTCTTCCGCTCGATGAATATCATGTTTGATATAGTTTAACGTTGTCTTTAATTGGATGACAATAAGGGCTATCATTGGCATGGTATGATTCTTGTTGGGAAGAATGATAAGTCAAGATGGAAATTGTCCCTCGTAAAGAGAGATGTTTGCTAGGCCACTCGTAAGTAAGATTGATGTAGTGCATGGCCATGCTCGAATGAATTAATGTGATTAATATCATTCGATTAATCAATTTACTTGGTAACGAGAAAGCATTGAACAATATGAGTTGACGTGGACCATGACTCATGTTCAATATAACATCGTGTGACAATGGGATTGTGATATGTTCTATGTAGGAAAATCAAACTTGATATTATACTATTTGGGTAGGCATGATGGCTTGCTAGAGTCCGCTCATGTCTTATGAGGATCGATGTGATCGGACTCATTGCCAACATAGTATGGTCCTATGGGGTCACACGCATCGAACGAATTGTCAAAAATGAAGAAAATGGGTTTTCTGTGCTCAGGGGACGACTCGTCCCCATGACTGAACCAAGTCGTGCCTTATGAAGGGACGCCAGGATCAGTGGGGGTGTCCTGAGGGACGACTCGTGCTCTGGGGCACGAGTCGTGCCCAAAGGGACGACTCGTCCCGTGAGCAAAGCCAAGTCATGCCCTATGAGGGGGACGCGAGAATCGTGGAAGGTCCCAAGGGGACGACTCGTGCCCCTGGGGGACGAGTCGTCCCGTCGGGCCCTGGGATCGATACGTAAATGACCTAATTTTAGAGTTGTCGCAAAGGGCTTGTATTTGTAACGTATAAATAGTTGCCCCTGGTTGCCCTAGCCGTCATTAGAACATTTTGGCTTGAGAGAAACACAAAAGTGAGAGATTTCAATTGAGAATTAAAAATCCAACACTACCAAATCCATAGTTCTTCATTGATTGAAAGGTGTTTCAACTGGTCAATAGGATCTAGCAATCCTCCTAGAAGAGTTCTAGGGTTCGTTCATCGCGTGGATACACATAGAGGATCTTCGCTCGTCAAGATCTTTGGTTCGTGATTCCCGTTCGTTCATCAAGGATTAACAAGGTCGTTCAATACTGAGTTGGGTCAAGTTTATCAAAGGCAAAAGCATTCAAGGTTGGTATTTCTATTTCATCTTTCTTAATTATTCATCTAGAACGGATTCTAGGGCTTGGGGTTTTTCGAGTTATTGCTTATTCCGCCGCGCATGGACCCTCGAAACCCTACGGTGGTATCGAGCCCCGTTCATGATGCTTAGTTAGATAATCATGATAATTGTGTAATATGATTATATGAATTTTCATGATGTGCATGATCTAGAATATGAAATTGTATGAGTTTTACTTGTGAAGTAATTGTATATATAGATATACCATGATTATGAAATTGTAATATATGATTAATATGATTAATCTAGATTATGGGATGTCAATTTCATTAATATGATTAATGTGATTAATCTAGGATGTTTGTGAAGTATTACTTGGTATATTGGTGGACACCAAAACCTTCCCCACGGGCACTTCGATGGAAGTGTGGGATAAACTTGGAGCACGTGGCCGCGTACTAATAATTACTGATCAAATGTGATATGTGTTGCATCATTCCATGTTCATAATTATGCTCATATAGTTTTCATGAATCAACCTTGGGATGTAATTGATAAGCATGAAAAATTGAACCTTCTTTGTAATTTGAGTTTGTTTATGCCACCCATGTTTAAACACTTGTGAGTACACGGATAGTTTCATGTAGGCTACGCCACGAGGTACATTGATTCTATCTTTGTCTGATCAAGATGAGCAAACAGTGATTGCTATACGTTTAACATGGTTGAACTCAATTAGGCTATCAAAGCGTTTTGGGCCTAAGGCATAAGATGAGATTGAAACATGTGACATATGATGTCTATAATCTCATAATGATCTAAGAGTCATATATAGATATGATTGATAAATGTTATCTACCTTTTTAGTTTAATTTTGAGCAGTCGTGCCATAGCCGACTTGAAATTAAATTAAAGTTGGGTCTTAGCCTATTAAATTATATTATACATGTTTGTATAAGAAGGTTATATAATTTAGTGGGAGTATTTGTGAAATACGTTAATTAATCTCTTAAATGAATTGGTACTTATATGTGTTCATATCTTGTTGCATATCTTTGCAGATCAATAGGCGTAAACAATAATCAAAACATGTCATCGCGATCGAGTCCTTGAGAAGGACAAGTTAGAGGAGAATGGCAATAACTATGTGGATTGGATCCGCAGTTTGGGAATTGTTCTCAAACAGGAAAGGAAGTTGTACATTCTCGATGGACCTGTTCCACCCGAGCCGGCTGCTAATGCAACTAAAGCGGAAAGGGACCAACATAAGAAGCATATGGATGATTCTATTGATGTTGGTTGCCTGATGCTTTCTACCATGTGTAAGGCTCTTCAGAAGGACCTTGTACACATGGAAGCCTATGATTTGGGAAATCATTTGAAGGAAATGTTCCAATTCTGCAAGCACGTACGGAAAGGTTTGACACTATGAAGGCTCTTCATTCATGCAAGATGATTGAAGGACAACCTGTTGGGCCTGATGTGTTGAAGATGAAGGGTCACCTCGAACACCTTGAGAGGCTTGGGTATCCTATCCAAGTTAGAGGCGGCTACGGATATGATATTGCATTCACTCCCTGAGAGTTATAATCAGTTTGTTCTGAATTATAACATGAATGGGATGAATAAATCTCTGTCTGAATTGCATGGGATGCTAAAGAATGCGGAGAACAATATTACCAAGAAAACCAATCAAGTGTTGATGGTGAATAAAGGAAAGGGGTTCAAAAACAAGGGTAAAGCAAAATTTGCTAAACCGGAGGCAAAGGTTGCCGTTGCTGAGAAGCCTAAACCCAAATCCCAAAAGGATGCAGTGTGCTACCATTGCAAGGAAACTGGGCATTGGAGGCGTAACTGCAAGCTTTATCAGGAATGACTGAAGAAGAAGGGCAATGAGATTGCCATGACTTCAGGTATCTATGTGATAGATATTTTACTTTCTACCTCTAGTTCTTGGGTATTAGATACCGGATGTGGATCTCACATTTGCCTAAATGTGTAGGGACTAAAGAATAGAAGGTTGCTCAAAGAGGGTGAAGTTGATCTACGGGTTGGAAATGGAGAAAGAGTTGCTGCATTGGCCGTAGGGACTTACGAAGTCACTTTACCAAGCGGATTAATTTTAGTTTTAAATAACTGTTATTATGTTCCGGATTTGAGCAGAAACATTATTTCTATTTCATTTTTAGACAATGAGGGTTACAATTTTCTTATTGCGAATAAGAAATTTTCAATTTATTTGAATGACATGCTTTATTGTGTTGCTCATTCTTTTAATGGCCTTTATGTCTTGGATGTTGAGAATAATGTTGATAATGTCTATCATGTTAGTAAGAAATCCAAACCAAATAATGTGAATGACACATATAAATGGCGTTGCCGTCTTGGGCACATAAACGAGAAACGCATCTCTAAACTCCATAAAGATGGATATTTAGACTCATATGATTATGAATCATATGATGTTTGCGAGTCTTGTTTATTGGGCAAGATGACTAAAGCACCTTTTACTAAGAGTAGTGAATGGGCTAGTGATTTGTTGGCTCTCGTACATACTGATGTGTGTGGACCAATGAATAGCATTGCTAGGGGAGGATTTCGGTACTTCATAACGTTCACTGATGACTTATCCAGATATGGCTACGTCTATCTGATGAAGTACAAAAGTGAAGCATTTGAGATATTTAGAATATTTCAAAGTGAAGTACAAAATCAACTTGGCAAAACTATTAAAACACTTCGATCCGATCGAGGTGGTGAATATTTGAGCCAAGAATTTGACGATCATCTGAAAAGTTGTGGAATTGTTTCAGAACTTACTCCACCCGGAACACCACAATGGAATGGTGTGTCCGAGAGGAGAAATCGAACTCTATTAGATATGGTTCGATCGATGATGAGTCAAGTGAACCTTCCTATTTCCTTTTGGGGACATGCACTGGAAACAACCGCTTTCACACTTAACAAGGTCCCTACTAAATCGGCTCCTAAAACCCCACATGAGATGTGGCATGGAAGAAAGCCTAGCTTATCTTTCATGAAGATTTGGGGATGTGAGGCTTATGTAAAGAAATTGGTTTCTGAACATAAACTTGCACCTAGATCTGATAAATGTATTTTCGTTGGTTATCCTAAGGAAACGAAAGGATATCAATTTTACAACCAATCCGAGAACAAAGTGTTTGTTGCTCGACACGGTGTCTTTCTAGAGAAAGAGTTTCTCTCTAAAGAAACTAGTGGGAGTAAAATTGATCTTGAAGAAATTCAAGAACCTGAAAATGACATAGAGCCAAAAGAGTAGAGACGGAACCAAATTCACAAGCCGTGTGGAACCGGTTCAAGATACACAAGTTCTTCGCAGATCGGATAGGATACGATCCGAACTGAGAGATATGGATTTCTCATGACGGAAAGTAATGAAGTAGAAATCATTGAGAATGATGAACCTACTTCCTATCAAGAGGCGATGTCCACTCCCTGATTCGGACAAGTGGCTAGGAGCCATGGAATCCGAAATCAAATCCATGTACGATAATCAAGTTTGGAACTTGATTGATCCACCCGAAGGTGTAAAAACCATAGGGTGCAAGTGGGTTTTCAAAAAGAAAACCGACATGGATGGGAAGGTACATACTTATAAGGCTAGGCTAGTTGCTAATGGGTATAGGCAGATTCATGGCGTTGACTATGATGAAACCTTTTCGCCCGTAGCATTGCTTAAGTCTATTAGAATCCTAATTGCCATAGCCGCATATTACGACTATGAGATATGGCAAATGGACGTCAAAACAGCGTTTCTTAACGGAAACCTACTTGAGGATGTATACATGATACAGCCTGAAGGGTTTGTCGATCCAAAGGATTCTAACAAAGTGTGTAAGTTGCAGAGATCCATTTATGGATTGAAGCAAGCTTCCCGGAAGCCTGGAATCTACGTTTTGATGAATCGATCAAAGAGTTTGGCTTCATCAAAAACGAAGATGAACCTTGTGTATGCAAGAAGATAAGTGGGAGCATAGTGCTATTTCTGGTATTGTATGTCGATGACATCTTGCTCATTGGAAACAATGTTCCTGCACTTGAGACTGTAAAGTCCTGATTAGGAAAATGTTTCTCAATGAAAGATATGGGTGAGGCGGCTTATATCCTTGGTATCAAGATCTATAGAGATAGATCAAGAAGGATGATTGGTTTGAGTCAGAGTACATATATTGACAAGGTCCTTAGAAGATTCAGCATGGAAAATTCTAAGAGAGGATACTTGCCAATGGGACATGGCATTACTCTTAGCAAGACTCATTGTCCTAAGACAAATGATGAGCGAAAGAGGATGAGTGATATACCATATGCTTCGGCAATTGGGTCTATCATGTATGCCATGTTATGTACTAGACCTGATGTCTCGTACGCTCTAAGCGCAACGAGTAGATACCAGTCTGATCCTGGTGAGAACCATTGGATAGCTGTCAAGAATATCCTTAAGTACTTGAGAAGGACTAAGGATGTATTCTTGGTATTTGGAGGAATGGAAGATGATCTGGTTGTAAAGGGTTACACAGATGCAAGCTTCCAAACCGACAAAGATGACTATAGATCGCAGTCTGGTTTTGTGTTTATGCTAAATGGAGGTGCTGTTTGTTGGAAGAGTTCCAAGCAAAGCACTGCATCGATTCTACAACAGAAGCCGAATACATAGCAACATCAGATGCGGCTAAGGAGGCGGTTTGGATCAAGAAGTTCGTTAGTGACTTAGAAGTCGTTCCGAGTATCACTAACCCGATAGAGCTGTTCTGTGACAACAATGGTGCTATTGCCCAAGCAAAAGAACCAAGGTCACATCAACGATCCAAACACATTTTGAGACGCTTCCACCTCATTCGAGAAATCTGTGAAAGGGAGGACGTCAAGATATGCAAGGTACCAACGGATGACAACATCTCGGACCCTCTCACCAAGCCTTTACCACAAGCTAAACATGATGGTCATGTTAGGTCCATGGGTATAAGATACATGAATGATTGGGCCTAGTGCAAGTGGGAGACTGTAGGTGTTAGTGCCCTAGGCCTATAGAGATAGACCTTTATGTAATGTCATTGTTCATTTATATATGAGATTGCTTCTTTGATTATTATATGTGTTTGCATGTTTAGTTATAATAATCGTGTCCCTAGTACTTATGAAGCACTAGTATGAAGTCTAATGGATAATCATGTGATGATTATATGCATGGAGATGCACATTAGATTCATGGGTACTTGTTAGAGAACAAGGTATTGGACTTGACCCATTATGAGATTTATGTCATGGTCATATGTCATAATTAAATCTCATATAGTCATATCATTGATATCCTTTGACCTGAGATTATCATCGTCTTCCGCTCGATGAATATCATGTTTGATATAGTTTAACGTTGTCTTTAACCGGATGACAATAAGGGCTATCATTGGCATGGTATGATTCTTGTTGGGAAGAATGATAAGTCAAGATGGAAATTGTCCCTCGTAAAGAGAGATGTTTGCTAGGCCACTCGTAAGTAAGATTGATGTAGTGCGTGGCCATGCCCGAATGAATTAATGTGATTAATATCATTCGATTAATCAATTTACTTGGTAACGAGAAAGCATTGAACAATATGAGTTGACGTGGACCATGACTCATGTTCAATATAACATCGTGTGACAATGGGATTGTGATATGTTCTATGTAGGAAAATCGAACTTGATATTATACTATTTGGGTAGGCATGATGGCTTGCTAGAGTCCGCTCATGTCTTATGAGGATCGATGTGATCGGACTCATTGCCAACATAGTATGGTCCTATGGGGTCACACGCAATGAACGAATTGTCAAAAATGAAGAAAATGGGTTTTCTGTGCTCAGGGGATGACTCGTCCCCATGACTGAACCAAGTCGTGCCTTATGAAGGGACGCCAGGATCAGTGGGGGTGTCCTGAGGGACGACTCGTGCTCTGGGGCACGAGTCGTGCCCAAAGGGACGACTCGTCCCGTGAGCAAAGCCAAGTCGTGCCCTATGAGGGGACGCCAGAATCAGTGGAAGGTCCCAAGGGGACGACTCGTGCCCTGGGGGACGAGTCGTCCCATCGGGCCTGGACTGATACGTAAATGACCTAATTTTAGGGTTTTCGCAAAGGACTTTTATTTGTAACGTATGAATAGTTGCCCCTGGTTGCCCTAGCCGTCATTAGAACGTTTTGGCTTGAGAGAAACACAAAAAGTGAGAGATTTCAATTGAGAATTGAGAATCCAACACTACCAAATCCATTCTTCTTCATTGATTGAAAGGTGTTTCAATCAATAGGATCTAGCAATCCTCCTAGAAGAGTTCTAGGGTTCGTTCATCGCGTGGATACACATAGAGGATCTTCGCTCGTCAAGATCTTTGGTTCGTGATTCCCATTCGTTCATCAAGGATTAACAAGGTCGTTCAATCTGGAGTTGGGTCAAGTTTATCAAAGGCAAAAGCATTTAAGGTTGGTATTTCTATTTCATCTTTCTTAATTATTCATCTAGAACGGATTCTAGGGCTTGGGGTTTTTCGAGTTATTGCTTATTCCGCTGCGCATGGACCCTCGGAAACCCTACATAAACCTTACCCGTCACCCCCTCTAGCGAATCGAGAGTGATTGAGAGTACCTGGGAGCCGCCCTTCCAGTGTTAAAGCCGTAGGGTCCAACAGCCTTCCCAGTACAGCCACCAGGGCACTCCATTGACTCCCCATGGCCAGGTCGGCAGATAACAGTGAGGGAAACAAAACCCCGCCCCTGGGAAATTTCCAAACGATGGAAGAAGTTTGGCAAGCTTTCAAGGCTCTCGAGAAATGCCAAGAAGAGCAGCAGGCTTGGATCGAATATGCCATGCGCCGTCGCAGAACCGTCGCGGTTCCCCAACCTGATGGGACCTTCGTTCTCATAGAAGACGAAGAAATACCTGTTCCCCCGGTGTCCCAAATCTATCAGCAGATCCCTCCTTTACAAAGCTACGAAAACCTAGCAATGCAAAATAGCTCCCGCTCAGAGCTTCACTCGGGCCTCAGTCAACCAGCTCCAATTTCCCGACCCTATGCCGCAAGCTCAATATCACCATCGCGCTGGACCATCTCAAACAGATCCAAATAACCTTTCAAATCCTCCCGTGTTCACTTCCTTCTCTCAATATGCCCAGAATTCACCAGGTTTCCCCCACATAACTTTTCCGACCCATTACTTCGGACAACCTGCATTTGCTCCAGCTGCTTCATAGCCTCAAATCCCGTCAACTAATCCACTACAAAGAAATGGTGGTCCCCCGAGACAACGACAACACTATGATGATTTTGGGATACCCTTGAGCAAGGTATTCAATCGTGTAGTGAAGCAAGGTCTCCTCGAACCTATGGAAAATTACCAGCCCAAATTCCCTAATGCCAACTGGGATGTAACCAAGCATTGTGCCTTTCACAAATACCACGGGCATGCAACCGACAACTGCACAGTTTTGAGGAAAGCCATTCAAGGATTGATTGAAGAAGGAAAGTTAGAGCGCCCCTGCGGCCCCAATAGAAACAAATCCCAATATCCCCCGGGATCCAATCCTCTGCCTCCGTATGAGCCCCGAAGCTACAACTTGAAGTCACAATGCCCACCAGAGACAAACATACCAAGCGGATATCCCGATGTTTCAAACCTTCCACCTGCCAGACTACCTCTCAGGGCTCATGAAACATTCCCTCAGTTTCCAAATGCGGTCTAGCTTGGCCTAGATAATCGTTCCCCCGGCTCCGGTTTTGACAATCAAGGGTACGGACAGGCACACACCCACTTGCCTCCCCAGGATTCCCGAGTAATGATTCCATCAACAAATCCACCTCCAGGCAAAGGAAAAGAAGCTTCCAGAGCGGTCCACTACATCCAGAAAGGATCCCAAGTAAACCGTGATCAAGCACCCTCGAGGAACAAGAATCCCCCTCGCATACCACAGTTCCAGCACTTTGACAACCTCGAAATGCCCCTGGGCCAAGTGTTTGAAGCATTGGTGAAGCGGAATCTCCTCAAACCTCTCGAAAATTTCCAGCCAAAGACTATCAAACCCAACATGGATATGAGCAAGCACTGCGCCTTCCACAACTACCCCGGTCACACCACCGATAATTGCTTCGTGCTGAAGCAAGTGGTCCAAGGGCTAATCGAAGAGGAAAAGTGGGAACGCCCCCGTGGTCCCAAAACAGTTGGAAACCCTTTCCCTAGAAATGACGGGGTAATCATGGTGGAGAAGTCCTCTGCAAATTCCCGTGATGATTGGGGATATGAAGACGGAACCTGGGGCTTCCGCAATGAAGAATTCGAAAGAAGGAATCCAATGATGGTTATTCCCTAACAATCCTTTTCGGAATCAAGGCACACCAAGGGATGGATCGAGCCCTCCCCGGAGATAAGGCAGTTCGAGACAGGCCGAGCAAGTGGCAGCATCAAAAATGGCGCAACTTTCACAAACGCGGACCTACAGCCAGCAAGAAGAGATAGGTCGAGAAGCTTGGATTAACCCCCCGTCTCCTAGAGTCTAGCTTCGAAATAAAAGATCCCGAGTCTGTTGTGTTTGAGTCTCTCGAGTCGTCTGACGGCCTTACGCCTAAAGATTATGCGTTTGTAACAAAAATCGCACTTCCTTATGCTTTGAATAAAAGTTCGACCTTTCTGAGTATCCCCTCATTGCCACTTTAACAAATGATAAATTAACTAATCAAAAACAGTTAATAATGATTCACTTGGTAAAGACGCAGACATATTAATGAACAATACATTAAAACAAATCTTTAAGCATGTTGTCAAACGAGAGGAAAATCGGGCCCAAGCTGCCGTGAAGGTTCTAACCAAAATGAATTTGGGGAACTGCTGAAGAGCCCTCAGAGACGCAAATAAGAAAATTCTCCATCGATACTTCGCCCAAAGAATATCAAGTCTTCTTCTCCCCCCGCCCTCAACATAAAAAAAAATCATATAGTCAAACCTCGTAGGTTCTAGTACTTTTCTCATTCAATCAAGTCCTCCTCGGATATTATAATTAAGTCTTCAATTTTCCATACACAAGTTTTCTTTCTTTTCTTGTTAGACTTGAGACATTATTTTGCACCCCACATTACATTTAATGAAATGGTTCTGTTCTATGTGATCACTTGCATTGCTCAACAAGTAATTCCACAAATGATTAATGCTTTAATTAATTGGTATGAGAAAGTCAATCGATAGCTCCCCATACACCTTACCATACCCCACACAAAGGCCTCCATCAAGCCATACACTTTCCAAAACATGTCCCCACTATCACTGTGAGGACCCCGACCCGGAACCTACACGTGTCCCAAGCTGGAGCGTCCCCAAACTAACCCAAAATTCCCTAAACTTTTAAAACTTTGATTTCACTTCCAAACATAAACACCATTAACATAACCATTTCAAAATAACTTCATTCTTCTCTACATGGGAGGAAGAGTTGGATAACTTTAAAAGTAACAACCTGTTTTAATTACAAAAGACTTTGGTTATAACGTAGAACTAAGCTTTACACACACAAACTCCATAAAGGAATTATACCAAAATACATCTTCTACGCCAACCTATACGTACCCCGACAATCCCAAAATACCACGTCCAAACTCATTTCCGTCCTCACTTGGCCGGTCCGCCTGTCTCAGGATCTAAAAACATTAAAGGGAGAGGGGTGAGAATAAATCTCAGCAAGCTATTATGAATGCAGCAATATGCCAAGTAAGATGCAACACATAACAAGGTACATCTCACATATTGGTAAAACAGTAAACACCTTCCGTTACCTTTGTTTACCTTTCCCGTCTGAATCATAAGTCGTACAACTGTGGAAGTAATTACTCCACTCATTCTGTGAATGCATATCCACCAGAATCAATATCATATAACCGAGATAGTTATGATTATAACTCATCTCCTGTGAACTGCTTAGGCATATTCACATCTTATAAGACCCGTGTTCCAGGGAACCATATAAGATAGTAGCAACTCTGTAAGGCTTTTGGCTCAATACAGATGCTATAACCCCAGTTTGTGGCCCCAGAGGGGGAGAGGTCACAGGTATAATGTAATCCGATCACCTTATGAAACAATTCCTCATAAGTGATCGTATTCCATTATACCCCCAAAGATCAGCTGATATAAACACACTCAAGCACATAATAGATACTTGAAATAACATCCACCACAGGGATAATAATATATCAACATGGTAATGTTGATATATTATCAACATTCATTTAATACACTATACATAATACCATCAATGAACATGAATCCAAGTAAGGTACAATATAACCAATAAATCCACAAATGGGATAACAATACAGTCATACGATAATCATATCCACACTTGGGATAACCATGCAACCATATCATGAACATATCCACCCTTGGGATAACAAGTTAACAACATATTATATAAATCCACACTTTGGATAATAATGAAACAATGTGATAAATACACATTCCCAAACTAGCACGATAGGGTAACATACAGCTTCTACACTATTCAAACCAATCACCAAGGATAGGGGCAAGTAAGGTCACTATGTATCATAAACCATTCCTACATAGTTATTATACAACCTCGAATAACCTTAATAAGAGTTCAAGATCTACTTTCCAAGTTTGAACTACTTTGGTGAAGTTACTAATCAAGCCTAATAACCATTTTCCGGACAATATTTAAACTACTTCCACTAATCCATTTTGGTCAAATAAGACGTCATTGCGTAGCCAAAGTATTCTACTTTAATCTAAGTTAAAGAGATTTCATTTTGGTTCTAGTTTGAATAGGTTTAAACAGCTCTAAAGTTGGTTTAAAGTTACCAGGCCAGGGCATGACTCGTGCCCCAGGGCACGACTCGTGCCCTTTTGGCCTTTCTCAGATTCAAGCGTCCCTTAGCAAGGCACGACTCGTTATTTCCACAGGGCACGACTCGTGCCTGAGGGCACGACTCGTGCCAATTCACCCTTAAGTTGATCAGAACGATTGGACTCCCATTCCACGAGTTGGCCATGGGCACGACTCGTGCCAGTGGGCACGACTCATGCCACTGCCAATTTCAGGCACCAGCAGCAGCAACAACTCAATAATTCAAGAAACCAAATTCCAACCCAAGCTTCCTCTAATTTGTGAACCTAAAAGGGATTTCTAACTTCACCACTCTCATACTAAGTCATTCCTAAACTCATAAGATAGATTCAATCTATTTAATGCTTAGTTGATATATTCATTAAACTACCCACTTCACCTTTAACATTTCTATTCTCATTTAAACCATACTTCTTTCTTCTTTAACAACCTCCATGAACATCATTCTTATATCTAGGTCATTAACCATCTCTCTACTCCAAGAAAGTGTTCTAACCACTCAAACAACATTTATAACAACAATATTAACATCAATTATAACATGAACATTTATTTGAAGGAAAGTCATAATAACTCACTTAGTAAATATGGGATGGAATGAGGATTTTCTTGGCTTGATGTGCTCCTCTCTTCATCCCGAACACGAAAGTACAATTGGATTGCCAAATGGAGAAGAATTGAAAGCTCTAGGAACTTGGAAAGGGAGGCTTCAAGAAGGCTTCCATGGAAATTGGGAAGAAGGAAGAAGAAAATGATGAGGAAAGAATGAGGAGGATGGAGGAGTATGGGGGAGGTTGACTAAAGGGAAGGAGAGGTGAGGGAAATAAGGGGAGGGCATGGCCCCCCATGCCAAATTAATTGAAGCCTTTCAAAAATAAGCAATTAGGTCCTTCAAGTTCTAAAGTAGTGAAACTAAACCCCTTACTCTAATTTCTTTGCCCCACACACTTTAACCTCATTTCATACTTTATCTATTTTCTATTTTTATATTTCCCCCAAGATGCTTTACTTTATTTCCCTTGAAATCCTAAGGATTCTAAATTATTTCCCAGCCATCTCATCTTAATATAAGAAATTAAAGACATAAATGAACACATAAGGTTAACATAAATATTAAAAGCATATAATATGATACTAAAATAGTGCCTAGGGTTAGGGTCGTTACAATCACCTTGACCAAGTCAACAACGGCAGCAACATCAAAGGACAACAAAAGGTCACTCAGCATCAAAAGATTGACCCCATGTCGACAAAAACCTAGGGGCTTGCCTTCGCCCTCCTGCGCATCAAGAAAGTTCAAGCAGGGGCTTGCCTCGCCCTCATATGCCTGAAAAAAAAATAACAAAAATAAAAAGCTCAAGCAGAGGCTTCAAAAAAAAGAAGAGAAAAAGCTCAAGCAGGAGCTTTTAAAAAAAAAGGGGGCCAAGGACCCAGCACCGCCAGTCAGAAGCCCAAGGTAGAAAGGCAAAAGCGCATCATAAGCCCTTACGCAATATTCAAATTCTTCCTCTTCACATAAGAGCAACGATCAAGAAGCAATGGATTCATTGAAACTACCGTCAAATACGACTTGTCAAGGAATCACCTCAAGGCCCCCGCCTCATCATTCAACCTTCCGAGCCTTTTCGCCAAGGGCCGCACGAATATTCATGCCCTGGACCCAAAGCCAAACACAGTTCAACCCCGAACTATGTCGACCTGAGCTCCTTGTCTTAAGGGGAACGTAGGCAACCAGAAATGGTCCGGTCATAAACACATACAAATCTACAAACCCGGTCTCATCAATGACCTCTCCTATACACAAACCTTCTTTCACACCAGACCAACTCGATCCTTGATACCGGTTGACTTTCTCCTCGTGATTAATCAAAGCATATCAGGTTTAATTGTTGAATAACCCGAACATTAATAAAGGGTTTTAAGCAAACACGTGATCAATGTGAACAAATCAAGTTTTCAAATGTCTCGACAAGTTTTCTTTTTCTACAAAATAGGAAAATAGAGCTAAACATTGATTTGTTGTCAGCAAGGGCTTCCATACACTTTTACAAGCTTTTCAATGCTCATACTCTCTCAAAAGAGTCAAACCCAAAAGCATGTTTTTTGAGCCTACATCAAATAAGGCATTCACACAAAAAGGGACCCATTCCCACCTTTTCAAATAATATATACACCCTTGCAAGTGTACATTACAAGTCATGTCTCTCAAAAAAGAGGGTCGAACTACGCAGACCTGAGCCCCTCAGTCCAAGGGGAACGTAGGCAGCCTTCATTGGTTCGGTCTAAAGCATACACAAAAATCCCAAAAGTTGGACGCCATCAAGGCTCAGACAAGAAGCAAGCAAGAGATTTTGCGTCTCGACAAAGATTTAAAAGTAAATCACAAATCATCACAGTTAAAAATACTTTTTGATGAGTTCAAGCACGGTCTACTCTCGATTCACAACATGCTAAAAGACAACTTAAAACATTTAACAATCAATGTGTCTGCAATAACGATGAATGGATACTCAGTGTTTCAGAAGGTCATTCCATGCTACTCGCGTTTGGCCCTTCGTTACTCTTTCCTTTCTTCCCTCGTCCCCAACGAGTCTTCTTTCAGTCCACATGAGCGAGTTCTGTCTCCCTCATTTCGAGATCAGGAGTCCTCCTAGTCGTGTCAAACGAACCAGTCGCTCTCAGAGCATCATTCACCCGTGCCTCGGCTCGGATCTCCTCCCTACGAGTCTGCAAAAGGGGACCTCTCCCCGCCAGTCTGTCGACGCTAGTCTCATAGTCAAATAAAGCGTCTCCCGTGACACCCTGAGGGTTAACCCAAGCTTCTGAACTCCTAAGGTCGCAGCTGAAACGGCAATCTTGCCCCAGAACCGCTTTGCGCCTGCTCCCCAAAACCAAATGGGTCTGCCCGACATGCTGCTCATCCAGGTACTCGGTGGTCAACACAACACTCTCCCGACGTTGAAGGAGCACTACAGGAGGGAAAGCGGAATACTTCCATACCCTCAGAAAATATAGAAAGGCATCTGGATCTGTCATGCAGAAGGAGGCTACCTTCATAGTGGCAATGGCTTCCCAGCCCAGTAAAGGCTCCTGCCTCATCCCGAACTGCCTGGAAATAAGCGATGAAAAAGGACCATGACAAACCCGGAATTCTGACAACAAAGGAACCTTCCTGACAGGCCCTCCTAGTCACAATCCCCCAAAGGGAAACCCACCAATGGATCTGATGCGTACCAAGATGTGCCATCCATCTCTCCCAAGCAGACTGATCCATGTTCAAGACAAGAGGTCGCTGAGCAAACGTCCACGGACTAAGAGACGCCGGAGACTCAGGCATGGCTTGAAGCCTCTCTCGCAACCATAATGGAAGCAAAGCAGGGGCTTCCCCCGCATGAATCGGTCCCTCATCACCAGACGATCTACACCGTGGAAGGTTTCCCCCGGAACCAAAGGAATGATATCCTCGCCCGCCCGACAATGGCCTGCCACATCCAACAGAGCACCATCACATATCCTGAGGTATCTAACCCCGAAAAGAGTGGCTGTCAAGCACAAAGCGAACGCGTCCCAGGAGACATCACTCCCGCCGCCGCTCATGAAACTATCAAAGCTGCTTCAGCCCCCAACTGCTCAGAAAACCTGCCAAAGCTGCCTCAGCATCCACTAACCACAAATGCATTCCCAGCTCATGTGACATACACAAAAATAATAATAAGCTAGCAACAATTCCTAGGTCAATCCCGAGAATCACAAATACGTCATTACATCTTAAAATAAAATACTTTGTTGTGCAAATACAAGTGTTTTACTACAGGTACAAGATGTCTGTTGCTCTACAAAAAAAAAACAACGGAAAGAGGGAAAGCAAAACAGCCCTAATCCGACTCATCATCATCCTCCACAAACAAGAAATCTGGCATCTCGGAAAACTCGGCAGTCACATCCTCATCATCAGAATACGGCACCCCCTCCTCGTGCGGGTAGTCAAAGTACTCCGAAGGGTCAACCCGGTGAAAGGATCAAAGAAGGGATGCGAGGACGAACCCTCACCCTGTGTCGCCGGCGGAGGAAAGAACTGATGAAGGGTCTGCGGCCTCTGAGCCTCCGAAGACGTCCCCACATCAAAGTTGTGCCGTTCCCGAATCGGCACCTCTGGCTGTGACCCTGTCTCAACCCTCAAAGAAGGAGTATCCATAGACCTCCTCAAAGGCACTGGCTCGAACGCCGCCGCGTGCCGCGAAGACCTGCAAGACAGCTTCCCCGCGAGCTTCCTTGCAAAAGACCTCATCCCCACAAACTGACGGGTCATCGTATCAAAGGACGGCCCCGAGACCTGCGCAAGCAAACAACCAAAGAGATGCTCAGCCAAAGGGATATCAAATCATACTCGACAAAAGAGAAAAATACAGAAAAGATGCCAAGATGGAAAAGAGTAGTCACACTCACCGAAGCATCCGAGTCAACCCAATAAGCAGCAGGACCATGCTCGGGGATGGTCACCGTCACCCTCCTCCTCGAAGAGTCCACGTGAACATACGTGAAGTCCGGCCAAGGCACCGGAACATCTAGAGGACGTGACGAGCCAGTCAGTCTTTCCTTCGCCAACACCTGTGGCATCCTCAGCTTTCGCCTAACAAAGGCCGCATACTCCTCGCCCTCCAGGACGAACTCCTCGGCGCTCACGTCGGCCCGATACCTCTCATACCCCAGAACGTCCATATCAAGAGGACTCATCATATGGAAGGGCGGATCCCTCGGAGCCATAGGAGGCACACCTGCTCCATGCTTGTAGAATACCCTCTCCCCCAAGAACATGGAGTCACAAGTAAGACACCGCAGAAACTTCCGCCGCCATTTCACCCAGGGGGCTCCCTCCAGCTTATCCTCATCATAGTCGAGTCCAAGTGCAGCGGAAACCTCTCGGTGTCCCTCTCCAGGTATTGCTGCACATACTTATATGTAACAGTGACCTTTCCCCTGCTCGTCCTCCTCTTCCTCAAAGAACGAACCCAGCACAGCATGGCGGGATAACCGAACATGTCCTCATCCTCCCAGTCCCACGGCTGGCACCGGAAGATCTCATAGCACCACCCGCAACGCAGAAAAAGCGAGATAGTGCACGGAACGAGAAAAAGGGGGAGTCCTACATTAAGTCATCGGCACCATCGCCTGGTAAAGACTCCTGCATCTCGGCGCCTCCGCCAGCCACCTCATCA
This sequence comes from Adenophora triphylla var. japonica, assembly GCA_022495995.1. Classification (NCBI taxonomy): domain Eukaryota; kingdom Viridiplantae; phylum Streptophyta; class Magnoliopsida; order Asterales; family Campanulaceae; genus Adenophora; species Adenophora triphylla. The sequence goes on from JAFEMH010000183.1 coordinate 229,141, forward strand.
TCCTCGGTGAACCCAGCACCTTCCTCGACCGAATAGTCCAAGAAGTCCGTAGGAGTAAGAATGAAGAAGGAAAGAGAAGACGAGCCATCCCTCCTCTCCTTGTCCAGCACCTGAGGCACCCCACATCCTCAACATTTCAACAACTCGGTCAGAGGTGCCCCACGTCCTCATCATCTCAGTCAGAGGCCGCACCATGTCCTCATTGTCTCAGCTAGAGGCGTCACCTCGCCCTCACCGTAAGTTCAGACAGAGGCGTCATCTCACCCTCACCGCAAGCTCAGACAAAGGCGCTACCTCGCCCTCATCGCAAGTTCAGACAGAGGCGCCACCTCGCCCTCACCGCAAGTCCAGACAGAGGTGCCACCTTGCCCTCACCGGAAGTCCAGACAGAGGCGCCACCTCGCCCTCACCGTAAGTTCAGACAGAGGCGCCATCTCGCCCTCACCGCAAGTTCAGACAGAGGCGTCACCTCGCCCTCACCACAAGTTCAGACAGAGGCGCCACCTCGCCCTCACCGCAAGTTCAGACAGAAGCGCCATCGCGTCCTCATCATTTAAGCGACTTCGTTCAAAAACGCCGGCGCGTCCTCAGCATTTCAGCGACTTCGGTCACAGGCACCTCCTCCTGCAGGTAAACACAGAGAAGGTATGTCAATAAACTTCAAATGCGAGACATAGTTGTAATAAATGCTACATAAAAAATAAAAAAAAAGAATCCTAGCACGGCATGATTCCTTTCTAAAAATTCCCACAAACAAAGTTCTTGCATGACTCACAAAATACACCATCAAACTCAACTTAGGTCCAGACGCCTTAGAATAGTCTCAACCTAGGGTCATACTCCTAAACTAGGTCTCAATTTAGGTCCAGAAGCCTTAGAATAGTCTCAACTTAGGGTCATGCTCCTGAACTAGGTCTCAACACAAGGTAAACACCCCCAAACAGTCTCACTTAGGGTATGGAAACCTTCAAAGAAAATCAACTTAGATACTCCTCGCCTTTTCCGGCCATCAAAGTAAGCCCGAACTCCTTCCCTAGCAGACAAAAGTCAAATGAGAATTCTTGCGAACCCGTACAAGACCACATATCCCCAGCAGATAAAACACTGGCCGTCATCATAAGCCCCGAGCCCCAAGCGAGCCACAAATGCCCCCTAAACACGAATCCCGAGGCGCAGCGCCTCCACAAACAAAACCGAGGGTGCAGAATGCCTACAAACCACATCCTAAGGCACAAATACCTTCACAAAAACAATTCATCCCCCAGAGCCATTGTAAGCCTGAACTCTTCCCCAGCGGACAAAACACAAGGCAAACACGCCTCCCAAAATCAAAACTTAAAACACGAGTGCCTGCCCCCAAGGCGCAAGCACATACACCCCTGGCTTAGGACACCGACACGTCCACGCCTGAAACATCAGCCAGAGGACCTCACACGTCCTCAAACATTCCACTCACAATTTCACCATCACCAGCACAAATCATTACCCTAAAATCATGCATTTAGAGGCACGCACATCTCTACGTCCCTGATTAAAGGATCTGTCTTGTGATAAGGCACGAACGTCTTCATCACCAGCATAAGTCATGATCCGCAGCCCGAAAGGCTTTAAATCACTCAGTCCGGAAGACCGTATAAACCTCCCACATCATCATTCGTAACCCGGAAGGCTTTAAATCACTCGATCCGGGAGACCGCATAAATCAGCCGAATCACTATCCGCAGCCCGGAAGGCTTTAAATCACTCTGTCCGAAAGACCGTATAAACCTCCCACATCATCATCCGCAGCCCGGAAGGCTTTAAATCACTCGGTCCGGGAGACCGCATAAATCAGCCGAATCACTATCCGCAGCCCGGAAGGCTTTAAATCACTCGGTTCGGGAGACCGCATAAATCAGCCGAATCAATCATCCGCAACCAGGAAGGCTTACAATCACTCGGTCCGAGAGACCGCATAAATCAGTCAAATCAATATCCGCAGCTCGGAAGGCTTTAAATCACTCGGTCCGGGAGATCGCATAAATCAGCTGAATCACTATCCGCAGCTCGGAAGGCTTTAAATCACTCGGTCCGGGAGACCGCATAAATCAACCAAATCAATCATCCGTAATCCGAAAGGCTTTAAATTACTCGGTCCGGGAGACCACATAAATCAGTCAAATCAATATTCGCAGCTGGAAAGGCTTTAAATCACTCGGTCCGGGGGACCGCATAAATCAGCCAAATCAATATCCATAGCCCGGAAGGCTTTAAATTACTCAATCTGGGAGACCACATAAATCAGCCGAATCACTATCCGCAGCCCGGAAGGCTTTAAATCACTCAGTCCGGGAGATCGCATAAATCAGCCAAATCACTATCCGCAGCCCGAAAGGCTTTAAATTACTCGGTCCGGAAGATCGTAAAAAACCTCCCAAATCACTATCCACAGCCCGGAAGGCTTTAAATTATCTGGTTCGGAAAATCGTAAAATTTCTATCTCAGGACACCACCACGTACTCACAACCGACCTAAATGGTCACCTTAGGACACCACCACATTCGCCAACACACACTTCACACCTCTGAACTACGATCAGGCTTGATTCCCGCTAGGGATACGTAGGAATCCTATCACAGGGTCCAGCCAACCGACCTAAATGGTCACCCACAGGATACCACCACGCCCACGCACAGAGTCTCAATCAGAGGATATCACACGTCCTCGTGCACTATAACACTCACCCCACACCCGAACTACGATCAGGCCTGATTCCCGCTTAGGGATACGTAGGAATCCTATCACAGGGTTTAGCCAACTGACCTAAACGTCACACAAAAGGACACTACCACGTCCTCACAAACTGGCCTACACAGTCACATTCTCTCCCAGCAAGCGATCTAGATCAGGACTCTTATCTTATCGACGACCCCACTTCCTTCATAAGTGATGTCGCTGAAGGGCTTCTGTAAGTACCCCAATCTGAATCGCTCTCCATCCAAGCATACGAAAAAAACCAAGGACAAACTTTCGGAGGTCATAACTCCTGCATACGAACTCCGATTGAGACGTGCCATATATGGTTGGAAAGCTCTCGACGAGAACTAGCTTGCCATTACAAAAATAATAAAATATTAAGAATGCAGACTGGTCCGTACGGACCCGTTTGCAACTAGGGCCATTTTGGGATTAAAAAGTACAAAAGGACGTTTAAGGAATTTTGCAAAATTTGGAAAAGCAAGACAAGTCCGTACGGACCTCTTTGCATCCGACATCATAATTACAAAATCCTCTTAAAGTCCACAATATTCCCTCAAATCTGGGAAAACCAAAAATTTGGTTTTCATGGGAGGTCCGTACGGACCTCTTTGCAAATTTTCCTACACTATAAATAGAGGGCGTCACCCCTCATAATTTTCACACCTCTCTCTTCTTCTCTCTCCCCTAGCCTTCAGGCAGCCCCTCTAAGACCCTTCGGGGCACTCTTGGTCCCTTTCGGTTCCCTCCGAGGCCTTCCGAGCTCCCTCGCGGTGCTCCGAAGCCCTGCCGAGCACTATCGAGCGCTCCCAAGACGCTCCCGCACTACCCCGAAGCACTCTCGAGGTATTCTGAGGCCCCTCGTGGTACTCTGAAGCCTTATCAGGTCCATCCCGAGGCGTCCCGGCCCTTTTCGAGATCAACCGACGATCTCGACGCACGCCAAAACTCTACCTAAGTACACACCTGACAATCCCAAAGCACACCGAAGCTCTGTCCGCAGACCACCGGCACATCCCGAAGCAATTCCGGTCTATCCCGGAACACTATTCCATCCTCAAACACTATTCCCAGTGGAAGACAGACACGAACCAACATTGGTAAGGCTTCCTTCCTACACTATTTCAATACATTTCAATACGTAGTGTACAATGTAAACATCTGATACAACATACATTTTTAAAAAGCACATACATACACACACAACATTTAAAGAAATAAGGGGTACCGAAAGACTCGTTTTTACGAGACGACTCGAGTGAGCTCTAATATTCTAATATTTTCTTCTCGAGGAGTAACCTGACCCCCGAACTCAAAAATCTCATCACACAACAACAGTTTTTAAACTGATGCCTTTTCTCAATGTTTTGGACTAAATCAAAACGACATGGCGACTCTACAAGTAAAACACAGCGAGATACCTCCTGACCAACCGCGAGATGTCGGGGCCTGCACGCGAGCCGGATCGGGGTAATTTTAATAGTCTGTTGGGTTTTGGGGTTACAAACGCAGCGGAAGACTTAGAAATAACAAGCAAAACCCTAGCCCTTGAAATTCGTCTAACATGAATAGTTAAAACCATGAAATAGAATTTACATACCTTAATGCGATTATGTTGATCTTTCGAAATGGATCTTAGATTCAAATCTTATTTGAATCGACGAACAACCTTCGAATGTTTGAACCGTTGATGAAAGTTGGATCTTTTTCTTCCTTGTTCTACCTTGGTGATGAATCAACAATGGAGAAGCTTTATGAGATAAAGTAACCTCCCTCTAATGGTGATCCACACGCGAACGAACCAAGAACACTTCTTGTTGAATTGCTAGATGATCCTTCCGATTATCGAAACTCTTTTTAATAATCTATGGCCAATTATGGAATTGAATCTAGGGTATTTTGATCTTTGATTCTCAATCAAAATCAATGAATTTATGTTTCCAAAGCCCTAAAATTCGTGTATTGATGCTAAGATAAAAGGGGCTATTTATACTTTATAAATCTCCTTAACACTTAGGGAGAAAAAGCCCTAATACAAAGCAAATACGGAATCTGTCCAGCCTTGGGAGTGGACGCTCCCCTCCTTTAGGAGCGGACGCTGCCCTTTTCCAGAAACTATTCCCGATTTTGGTCAACTTGGGAGCGGACGCTCCCCTTTGTCCAGGAGCTGATTTTTCCATTTTTGAGCCATTTTTCAATCCGTTCTTTATGTGTAACCCTTTAGAAATTATATTTTATGTGGGTAGTGAGTTGAAACATCAACCTCACAAGATATAAGTGACTTCTAGCAAATCATTATGTCCACCCAATTAAATATAACATCAAAGCTTGATTCCTTGATAATCAAATGTCACAATCCCTTTGTCCACGATGTCCAATTGAACATGAGTCATGGTCCATGTCAACTTATACCGTTCAATGCTTTCTCGATTTCGAATATGTTGATAATCCAAAATGCATTTGATCTCTATCAAATCACTTGAGTATGGCCATACATTTTATTAACACTATTCATCGAGGGATCCAAGCAAACATCTCTCTCACACAAAGAGGGACAAATCCCATCTTGACTTATCATTCTTCCCTATATGAATCCAATTGTGCCAACATAGCCCTTATTGCTATCCTGTTAAAGATAGTGTTAGACTACATCAAACATGTCGTTCATCATGTGGAAGACGATGATAATTTCAGTTACAAAGGATTCAATGACACTACTATCATGAGATTTAATCATGACACATATGACTATTAACCATGTCATAAATCTCATCGGTAGGTCATGTCCAATACTTGTTCTCTAGCAAGTATCCATAAGTGTAATGTGCATCACATAACTAGGGATGCAGTTCAATATAATAAACATGTAAAATATATAATGAACCAAATAAACTTTCTCTATAATAAATGATAAAGACGATTAAATAATGGCATTGATTAGTCATAATTATCAACGGCCTAGGGCATAACACCAACATAGTCTTGTTGGGGAGCACTTACAAGAAATGATTGAGTGTGCAAAGTGTTTTTTCTAATAGATGGTCTAGTGAATACAAGGACTGAATGTCTTGAACTTGAATGCTTGAAGAATTTCAGCACTTGTAGTTATTGACAATTCTACTCTAAAAGTCTTCAATGTACCAACCACCTTCAATGCTCTGAGGAAGGTATTTATATTAGTCTTTAAATGGAGTTGTTGTCCTTAAATGGGTTGAAGGGATGACTAGCACTGATAAGCATTTAATGTAAATATCTTCTCCATTAAATGCTTGAGATCTTGAAGTACAACCATGCTTGAATTATCCACCGGGTAAATAGGTTGTTGTGAGTACTGGTAACTTGAACATTTCTTGAAGTAGTTAGTGACAAGGTAGCAACATGGTATTCATAACAACTGCTATACCAACTTTATCTAAGTAGGTGAAAGCAATTAATGTTAGGTCAACTGATGGAATACATAACCGATTGATAGTCTGACTGGTTGAGGATAATCAATTAAAGTCATGATCGGCCAAGATAGTCAACCGGTTATGACGTTTGGCAGGTTGAACAAGTTAACAAATTTTCCTTTGGAATAAGTCAAGGTCTTCAGTCACCTTTGAGAAAATACAAGTATAAAAACACTAGCACTAGCACTAACGGGATCATAAGAAAATTCTAATTAGTCTAGTTAAAATTAGGGGTACTCAATAATGATTTTATAATTGTGATTAATCAGTTGCTAATCTATACATATTTGACTAACATGTACAATAGTAAAATCTCACTAAGACTATTTCTTAATTGTACCAATTTATATAAAGATAAATATATGTATATATAAGTTGAAAATTTGGCATTTGGCCAAACTTTGGGTGAGTTTCATAGGTGGGTCCCATTGAGTTTGACAAGAATCAATGATGATATACTTTGTATGATATACCTAGAGGCAAATTAATGTTTTGGTGAAAGCTAAATGGTGGATTAAATCCATAAAATTTATTAATGTCTTTTTTTATTTAACTTGCCAGCAATTTTAAGATTGTGTTTTACTTGATACATTGCTTATATAGTTTGCACTAAGTCATTGTGAAAGTTTTGTAGCTAAAACTGTTCAGAAAATCAGTCAATTGTGTGCAACAGTGATCACAAAAGTGTCTTAACAACTTAACACACACACACGGCAGAAAATAAACGATAAAACTTCATAAATTAAACACTTTATCAAGAATAAATTGCTGGAAAACTTTTCATTAAACACAATCTTGTTGAGAACAAGTTGTAGAAAAACATACAATGAAAAGAAAAACAAAGGGGCAATTACTAATTGGTCCCTAATCCTAATGAATTCAACCAACTAATCCACGAAATATGGGAATCGACCATTAGGTCCCTGACTTACTAATATACATGTGTGTCCATTATAAACTTCGGAAACTACAATTATGCCACCGGGTAAATGACACTTACGCCATTCGTTGAAGCTACACTTGTCCACATACGTGTATAGTGAAAAATAAATCAAAAAATTAACCGTCGTTTACGAAACCCATCATTCCAAGTTTGGCGCTCTCTCTCTTCTCCTTTCTCTCTTTGGAACCACCATTGAAGGTTTTTCACTCTTCGTCATTTGTTCTTCAAATACATCGCAAAATCAAAAGGTAATGCTCACAAAACTCTGTAATCTGAAGTTCATTGTTGTTCCGAACGAAGTTTTTACCAAATTTTAGGGTTTAAAATTTTTTCTTCTATATTTATTTTGAAAATTTTGGAATGAACTTCAAAATTTTGAAATTAAGTTCATAGTTGTTTTTGTCATCTGTTGGATTTGTGTTTTTGTTAAGTTCACTGTTGTTTTTGTCTTATATTGGCATTTAGTGAGATTATGAAGCTATTTGATAAATTTTGCATGCATTTAGTGTCTCCAAATTTGTTACGTTTACAGTTTTTTTTGTTAAGTTTATAGTTGTTTTTGTTAAGTTCACTATTGTTTTTGTCATATGTTGCCATTTAGTGAGATTATGTGGCTATTTGATAAATTTTGCATACATTTTGTGCCTCCAAATTTGTTAAGTTTGCAGTTTTTTTATTAAGTTCACTGTTGTTTTTGTCTTATGTTGGTATTTAGTGAGATTATAAAGCTATATGATAAATTTTGCATACATTTGGTGCCTCCAAATTTGTTAAATTTGCAGTTATTTTTATTAAGTTCACTGTTGTTTTTTCCTTATGTTGGCATTTAGTGAGATTATGAAGCTATTTGATAAATTTTACATGCATATAGTGCCTCCAAATTTGTCAAGTTTACAATTGTTTTTGTTAAGCTCACTATTGTTTTTGTCATATGTTGGCATTTAGTGAGATTATGTAGCTATTTGATAAATTTTGCATACATTTAGTGCCTCCAAATTGTTAAGTTTACAGTTGTTTTTATTAAATTCACTGTTGTTTTTGTCTTATGTTGCCATTTAGTGAGATTATGTAGCTATTTGATAAATTTTGCATATATTTAGTGCCTCCAAATTTGTTAAGTTTACAGTTGTTTTTGTTAAGTTCACCGTTGTTTTTGTCTTATGTTGCCATTTAGTGAGATTATGTAGCTATTTGATAAATTTTGTATGCATTTAGTGCTTCCAAATTTGTTAAGTTTACAGTTGTTTTTGTTAAGTTCACTATTATTTTTGTCATATGTTGGCATTTAGTGAGATTATGAAGCTATTTGATAAATTTTGTATACATTTAGTGCCTCCAAATTTGATAAGTTTACAGTTGTTTTTTGTTATGTTTACTGTTGTTTTTGTAGATGGGAAAGAAGCAGGCAATGATATATAAACCATATGGAAAAAATTCTAAATCTTCTATGTCTTCTGAGAGAACACCAACCGCTTCACCTCCTTCCGTCGAACATCAACATATATTTTGTTACCATAAATCAGTTGAAAAACAGTCAAATTTAACACCTCTAAGAATATCGAAGAGAAAGGAAATGGAAACCCTTGGACAACATAAATCAGTTGAAGAACAGTCAAATGTAACACCTGTAAGAAGATCGAAGAGGAAGGAAATGGAAACCCCTGGACAACATAAATCAGTTGAAGAACAGTCAAATGTAACACCTGTAAGAAGATCGAAGAGGAAGGAAATGGAAACCCCTGGACAATATAAATCAGTTGAAGAATAGTCAAATGTAACATCTGTAAGAAAATCGAAGAGGAAGGAAATGGAAACCCCTGAACAACAGCCCAAGGTAAATTTTGCATGCATTTAGTGCCTTAAATTTTGTTAAGTTCACTGTTGTTTTCTGAAGTTCACAGTTGTTTTTTTCTGAATTTGTTTTTATAGATTGTGAAGAACAAGAAGGAAAATTTGAAGAACAAGAACAAGGAGGAAATTTTGAAGAAAAAGAAAAGGGAGAAAATTTTAAAGAAAGAGAAAATTATGAAGAACAAGAAAAAGGAGGAAATTTTGAAGAAAAAGGAGGAGAAACAAGAACAGGAAAAAAAGAACACAACAAAGAAACTAACAGTTTCTTTCAGATCAAATGTAGAAGCAACTGCAAAGCTTCTACAGTCCTTTGAATTGAAACAAAAACAGTTGAACATGTTGAAAAAATCACAATTTTTCAACATGTTCAATGCATTGATTACCCACAAGAATATCTACCATAGGAAATCAGATCTTGTTACTTTAGATTTGATCAGCTGCTTTGATGAAAGAAACAATAAATTCAAGCTTGGTGATAAATTTGTTGAATTCACACCAAATGATGTGATGATTATATTTGGGATAGTTTCAGGAAAAACAAAGTTGGATATTAAATCAAGATCAAGAGGGAGTTTGGCCGCATGTTCCCTAACAGCACAAAGATTTCCAGATGTGAAAAGTACACTACTAGAATCAGGCCTCTTACCGACGGAAATTTTCGTCGGTAATTCTCCATATCCGTCGGTAAATGGACATTACCGACGGAAATAGTCCGTCGGATTCCGTAGGAAATAATTCGTTGGTAATACCGACGGACCATTTCCGTCGGTGATACCGGCGGATAGTCCGTCGGAAAACAGAAAATTCCGCCGGAAATTGTCCGTCGGAAAGCAGGTACGCCGGCCGGTTTGCCGGAGCCATCGCCGGAGGTTACCGACGGACATTTCCGTCGGTAAATATTAAAATAATAAAATATTAAAACCACTTACCGACGGTTAAATCCGTCGGAAACATTAAGATTTACCGGCGGATATGTCCGACGGCAATTTGAAACATTTCCGGCGGATATATCCGTCGGTAAGCTGGAACTTTGCCGGCGGAAATTTTCGTCGGTAATTAATTTTATTTTTTATTTTTTAATTATTTACCGACGGAAATATCCGTCGGTAATTTGACCAGATTTTAAAAAAAAAATTCTATTTTATTATTAAACCACCTGTAAACCTGTCAAACCTGTTTTAAACAAATTCCAACATAAAAGAAACACAAACAACCTACAAACAAAGGGAAAAGGGGTAATGGGAAAGGGAAAAGGGGAAGGGAAAAAGGGGAAAGGGAAAATGTTTTGTTTGAACATCAAATAAAGGGAAACTGTAAAACTGTATCAAACAACCTAAAGCGAAAGGGGAAAGGGGAAAGGGGAAAAGGGGAAAGGGAAAGGGAAAGGGGAAAAGGAGAAAAGGAAATTGTTTCGCTTGGGGAAAAGGGAAGGGAAAGGGAAAGGGAAACAAAGTATATTTGTTTGATTACATGCCAAATAAAATGAATCTTTAACTACCACGACCCCGACCACGAACGATGCCGCTACCGCTACCGCTACCGCTACCACCGCCACTTCGCCTAAGGTATTGACCGACTGAATCATCAGAATCATTACCGCTATTACGTGGCTGTGGCTGTGGTTGCAAATTCATGGTAGCCAAGTATTGTTGCATGCGCTGCTCAAGTTGTTGCTCCAATATACTCTGCACCTGGGTCTGCACCTGGGCCTCCACCTGGGTCTGCATCTGGGCCTGCACCTGGCTCTGGATCTGCTCCACTCGCCTCTCAACCTCTCTATTGAACCGATCATCAAACGCTTCTTGATCCACATGATGACTTCCGCCGGAGGAAGAAGATGAAAAGTATTGCGTAGTAGGGCTGCGGAATGGCATGTTAAAATACCCAGCACCATGTCCTCCGAATTTAGGCAAGCGGTCTCCCTTTGGTTGCTTGTCTCGGAGGACAATGGCCGCCCAAAGCTTTTCACGAAAGGCGGGCCACTCGGTGCTCTCAGGCGCCATACTTCCTTCTTCAATAGCCTCCTCACGAGCCCGCCTATCATACTCTTCCTGAAAAAAAAATACATTATACACTATGGTAGAAAATAATATTTCTTTAACTAAATAATTTATAATTTACTAATAGAAAATACTATTAACACTTACATAAAGGGTCTGGTAATAAGGGTTGACCCATTGTGGCCCTGAGCCATCAGCAGCCTCCGCAGTATGTGTAGCCAAAAACACAGCAGCAGCATCAGCCTCATCATCTCCTTGTTTCTTACGCTTAACATATAAAAAAATTAAAACTTCAAAATTTCATCAAATAATAACAATATATGAATCAAATAGAGTATTGCTTAATTTACAAACGGATAATAAATGAAATAAGTTTACCATTCTGGACCAAGTCTCGCTGAAGTTAATTGATCCTCCAGTGTGCACACTCCCCCGCCCCTCTTGTGAGTTCCTATTCTTCTTTGCAATTTCTGATTTTTTTTTGAAATTTCTCACTATTCCAATAGGCTTCTCACTGCTCCCACGCACTAGTGGAGAAATTAGCTGGAGGCAAACCATCATTTAGCCACTTTCTTTTCATGTCGTACACTTTCCCAGCGTACCGCTTAGCAACCAATTTCTTGAAAGCCGCCTCGATTTGAACGTCCGTAAACCCAGGGCATGAATATATGTGCTACAAAAATAGTAAAAGTAGTTAAATAAACAAGGGAATAGTCTACAAACTTTAAAAAGGAAAGAGAATTAAGTAATTTTACCCGAAACTGGCAATACCAGATAGCGTACACATCTTTTAATATTGACTTTGGGGTGGGATAAAATTCTTCAAAATTATACCCACTGAATAAATCCCCAAACCATCTAGCAGGATCTTGACAACCACCATTTATAAACCTATAAGATATTAATTGAAAAACAATATATCAATATATATACAAATAAAAAGACAATAATAAAATGTAAACATTATATATATGACATTTACAATTAAATAATACTTACTGGCCACTGGGAGAGATAGATATTTCCATTTTTCCTTCCTCATTAATAATTGCGTCCAAATTAACCCGCCCGGATGGTTCACTAACTGGAACACTAGAGCTTACATTACCTGGATTGCTCAAATCATCATCACTACGGCCTGAACCAGACGTAGAGCCCCTCCCTCCCGTCCTTGGTGAAACAAGACGATGGACAAAACCCGCAACCTTTCCTCTCTTTGAACGATTGCCACCTCGACCCGACATATCTAAACTAGTATATTATATATACAAATAAAAACAATATATCAATATATATACAAATAAAAAGACACTTCATTTAGGTTTATTGATATCAAACCCTAACCCTAATTCACACCGGCTTCTGGAACATCAGAATTTTCAGAATTTTCAACAGAAATTGGTCTCAGTTGTCGGTTTAGGTGGATGTGATTAATTTTAAATATTAATATTTAATTCTTTGTTGTAAAGTATATCATTCTCTAGGGTGAAAGGACAATTCATGTCCATTAGGTTTAGAATTGGGGTCGGCTTCTATCCATCCCGAAATACACGTATGAATTGCAAATATCACTTTGTCTACTTGCTTTATAATCGAAAATCAAGCAATTTTAATAGACAATAATGATATTTACAAATCATATAATCGTGCATAATTTTTATTAATATTGTGAATAATTTTAAATATTAATTCTTTGTTGTAAAATATATAATTTTACAATCATTACCGTCACAACGTCACGTCGTAACATTAATTTTATAAACAAGATGAGAGTCGTTATCATCCACAACTATCAAAACCCTATCTCAGCTTAGACCAAGAAAGACAGAGTAAACAAGTTCTCATTGTTTGAGCAAAGGATTTTCTGCTTAATATAGGTTTTTCGGTTTATTTGTCCTCCTCTCTAAGGATCTCAAACATCACGGCCATGTTCTTGACAATTGCTGTTTTACTCTTCATTGGTGGTATACGGTCACAAGTAAAAACAAGGTAACAATATAACACCGTGAAGAGAAACAGAGCTTTCCTCCAATTTTTCAATCTCCACCTTCCATTTACCCAAGATCTGATTGCAGAATCTTCCTCATGAGCTTGAAAGGCTGGCGGTGTTGCCCTCAATCTCACGGTTGCTTTGCATGTTTTGCGAAGCAACCATGAGATTGAGAGCAACACCGCCAGCCTTTCATGCTCATGAGGAAGATTCTCAATCGATCTTGGGGTAAATGGAAGGTGGAGATTGAAAAATTGGAGGAAAGTTCTCGTTTCTCTTCACCGGTGTTATACTCGTTACCTTGTTTTTACTTGTGACCGTATACCACCGAAGAGAAAACAGACACCGACAAGAACATGGCCGTGATGTTTAAGATCCTTAGAGAGAAGAGGACAGTGAAACTGAAAAACTCTTATTAAATGTAAAATCATTTGCTCAAACAATGGAGAACTTATTTGCTCTATCTTTTTGATCAAAGATGAACGAATTTTGATAGCTGTGGGTGAGAAAGGCTCTCATCTTATTTATATATATACATATATGTATATTTTTATTGTTATTTTTTATTTTATTTTTTATTTATTATTATTATATTTTTTATTATTATTATTATTATTTATTATTATTATTATTATTTTATTATTATTTTATTTATTTATTTATTTTGTTTTATTTATTTTTATTTTTTATTTATTTTATTTATTTTATTTATTTTTCATTTCATTTTTTTTTACTTATTTTATTTATTTATTTATTTTGTTTTATTTATTTTTATTTATTTATTTTATTTTTTATTTCATTTTTTTACTTATTTATTTATTTTATTTATTTTGTTTTTTTATTTTTATTTATTAATTTTAGACATTCACCCCCCTCACTCCCCTTTGACTTTACACAAGCCATCTAATACAAATTAAGAACAAAGATGGACATGAAGCATATAAACATTTATAAAAACAATCACAAATCCTTGTCAGGATAAACAATAGTTACAGTTTGCACAGAGGAGACAAACAAACCAAATAGCTCATAACAATAAGCACATATTCTATTATCTATATTACAATCAAACATAAAACTGAGCCTAAATTAATATGCTATCTGAAGTCCTTTGAGAAATCTTGTGATGGTCTTTGAGAAATAGAAAGGAGAAATCCTTACCAGAAATTAGGAAAGAATCGGCGGCAACGGCGGCAAACGGCGGCAACGGTGGCGAATGGCTGTGACAAATGAGAGAGAGAGAAAGTGAGAGAGAGAAATCGAGTGTTGGAATCCCGAAAATCTTGCTATTATGTTTAAGTAAATAAAAAAATGTTTAAAAAAAGGGTAAAAGCATGTTATGTATAAAACTTTAATCCAATTCCTACTCACTTTATACTTCGTCTTATTCATCTTGACATTTCTCTTTCTAAATAAGAATCAAAAAAATACTAATACAGTATAACAAAAGGAAATGGAATGAGTGGAAAAGGCATTATAAGTATAAAAAATAAAATATGAAAGAGAATGAGAGACAGTAATAGTAAGGTGATTGTTATTGTAATTATTACAAATGGGTTCCAATATAAAAATAATATAAACTTGTCACTTTGAAAAGTCGAGTGAAATGCCAAAAATAACGAATTATAATAAGTCGGGTGAGAGAGAGAGAGGAGGGTATATACCAAGAAAAAATAAGGGGAAAACTCCAATTTTTTCATCGGTAATTTGGGACTTTGCTTCAATTTTACTTTAGATTTTTTTTGTTTAATCATAATACTAAACTGCAAAAACTGGTGCAATTAAAAAAAAAATTAGTTTAAAATGGCATCACTATTTATATTACGATAATTAAAAAAACTTAATAATAAAATGAATAACACACTAAAGTACCGAAAAAGGTACCCCAAAACAAAGTCATAGTGTCCCTAAACAAAATAATTCATACCAACTTCATCCCAAAATAAATGTATATTATTTTTATATCAAAATAAAAATATACACGTATTTATTTTGAGACAAACAATTTGAGACAAATAAGAGTAATAGAAACTAAAGAGTAGAACCAAGCGTTCAAATAATTTCAATTATAAGTACCCAACATTGCTAGCATTTTAATTCCAAATGGGATTGTCAAATACTCACTTCAAGTAGCAAACAAAAAAAAAATTCAGTCGCCCAATTGAATTTACCGTGAGTGATTTTAAACGGCGGAAGTTGAACGGAGGGAGGGCGGACGGCGACGGCAACGACGCTGGAAGGGCAACGGCAACGGCGACGGCGAATCAACGGCGCTGGAAGTGATTTTTAAGGATTTAATGAGAGAGAGAGAGAGATAGAGAAAACGAGGGAGAGAGAGAATTACTAACCTCACCGGTAGGGATGGCAATTTGTCCGAACCCGATCCGTATCCGGGACGATCCGCACCGTAGC
Source organism: Adenophora triphylla var. japonica (assembly GCA_022495995.1). Classification (NCBI taxonomy): domain Eukaryota; kingdom Viridiplantae; phylum Streptophyta; class Magnoliopsida; order Asterales; family Campanulaceae; genus Adenophora; species Adenophora triphylla. Next base: position 244,522 of record JAFEMH010000183.1, read on the forward strand.
GGGGCGGGTTTGGTAGCATTTTTTGAAAACCCGGCGGGTCACGGGGCGGGTTCGGTTTCACCCCTCAACCCGCGGGGCCCCGCCCCGCCCCGCATACTATTATATATATGTAATTACTATAATACCCCTCACCCATTTTAATTATTACCCTTACCCCAAATCAAGCCAATACCTCCCAGGTGAGTTGACTAAACCCACTAGAGAGTCAAACAAATGTCCCTCGTTTCTCCTTCACTCTGTTTTAAACTAATCCCTCGATTTCTCAATTCTCTCTCTAACCAAAGAAACCCTAGCCTTCTTCCCCAAATCAAGCCAATACCTCCCAGCTTCCGAGCCCTATTATCACTCAGACGCTTCTCGATCATGGAGAGAAATGGCGGAACCGCTAATAACAGTGGATTGAACCATGCCCCAGCCTCCAATGGAGGGGAACCTGGCGTTTCTCAATTTCGATTGTCTCCGACGAGTTTGCTTAAGATTCAGATGGGGGATATCACTCGTTGGTCCGTCGACGGCGTCTCCGACGCAATTGTTAGTTCTGTGACCTATTATTTGTGTTTTCTTTTCATTACCGTAAAGTCTGCCGCTGTTAAAGCACAAAAAAAATTGATTTTAGACATTAGGTGCGGGGCGGGGCGGGGCGGATGCGGGTTTTCCAGTTGGCGGGGCGGGGCGGGTTCGGTTCTAGGGGGGTTCTTTGAGGGGCGGGTACGGTTTTGGTCAAACCCGCCCCGTATCCGCCCCGTTGCCATCCCTACTCACCGGTGAGAGACGACGACGGAATGACCGGAGAACGGGGGCAACGGCGCTGCTTGCTGTTGTGTTCGTGATTTTAATTTAGACCTAAATGACCGGAGAAGGCGTAGGGATTGTATTTATACGTATTATTACCGACGGACGGAGTCCGTCGGTATTGCCGACTGTAGTTTTTACCGACGGAAATAATAGCGTTACCGAAGGACCAAAATGAAAATTTAAAAAAAAACCCGGCAAATGAAAATTATTTTTCCGTCGGTAACCCTTTTATGTCCGTCGGTATTACCGACGGACGTTGTCCGTCGGTAAAATTCTGTCGGTAATAGGGCTGTTTCTAGTAGTGGTAGAATAAAAACATTCAAGCTCAAGGATGTAATCAGAGGAATAGGAAACAGTGAGAAAGATGAATGTGTTGAGGATTTTGTAAAGTTGATTACAGTTTATTACATGGCAACGTTATTTTTTGCTTCATCGGGTGATATAATACCACACTCTTTTTTTCAATGTGTGGATGATATTGAAAATATGAAGAGCTACAATTGGGCTGGAGCTATTCATGACAAATTGATGAATTCAATCAGGAAAAATTTCAGGACTCCCCATCTAGTGTTTGGATGTGTTGCTGCACTATCTGTAAGTGTGTTTGTTTTCGTTTTGCCATTCACATAGTTATATTTATATAATATATCATATATTGAAAAAAAACTTTTATGTTGTTTATTTGTATTCTAGTATTGGTTCTATGAGCATACAAGAGGAGTTCTGGATAGGAGGATTCTTCCTAGATTTATGAAGTGGGAATTGCCCTTAAAGGTTGACAATTTCAAGGCAAAGTATATTGATCAATTGGGTAGTAATGCTGTAAGTTGTTTACGTTAAGGTTACAATTGTTGTTGTTAAGTTTACAGTTGTTTTCAGCATCATATTAAGTATACTGATATGATTTTTCTTTTTTTGTTAAATAGATTCTTGAGAAAGAATTGGTTTTAACCAATGATGAAAAACAAATGTTTACAAATTGTGAATTGATTAAAGAAGAGGAAGTGAACAAGGAAGAGAGTAGAAATGAAGATCTGCCAAGTCAAACGATTCCAACTCAAGAGTCAACAAGAACTATGAGTGAAAAAATAAAATAATTTTTACACAACTATGCTCTTAAGTTCACAGATATTTTAAGAATATTAAGTTTTAGAATCAATTCTAATCAGTGCCTTCATTTTTTACTATCTTCACAGTTGTTTTCTGCACTTAATGTTTCAGAAATTCACTTCTTAAGTACACAATTTTTTTACTTAAGTTCACATTTCTTTTTTGAACTTACGATTCAGAGATTGTCATTTTTCCTTAAGTTCACAGTTGTTTTCTTAAGTTCACAATTGTTTTTGTTAAATTCACAATTGTTTATTTAAGTTCACATTTTAGAACTTAAATTAATGACGCTAACAATACTTTAACTGATTTTAACCTTTTTTAAATAGGTTTTTTCAGAAGATGTAGTTTTGACTGATACGATTTTTTTGCAAACGACTGACTTCACCGAATCCAAGGAAGCTGAACAAAATCCAAATGAACCATCAAGCATGGAAAAAAGATACCAATCTGAGATCAACGATCTCAAAAGTGAAAAAGAAAAGCTGATTGAAGAGAAAGAGGAGCTTCTAGGAAAATACAATGATTTGACAGCCACAAGTGATGTTGAGATTGAAAAGCTTCTAAAGGAATTGAAGGAAGCTACTATAAGAATTGAAGAATTGGAGAAATTGATGAAAGAAACCCAACTGAGAGAAGAGGAAAGAGAAAATGAAATCAGTATTCTGAAGTTTGATTATGAAAATGAGTTGACCACAATAAGAACAATATCTCACTCAACAATGATGAGAGGTTAAAGTCTGTTCATGAAGAATTGAATGCAGTGAAAAAATTGTTGGAAGAAATGGAAATTTCAAAGATTGAGGAGATGAAAAAAAATGGAGATTTCACATGCTAGTGAGAAGCGAAAGTTTGAAGAAGAGATGGAGAATCTGAGAAAGGAGAAGGTTAACGCAGAAACTGAAACTGAGGAGATGCGTTCAATGATAAAGAATGTGAAGGAAAGAACAAGAAAAAAGGTTGTTGATGATGACTTTGAATTTCAGATACCAACTCGTCAATCAAAGAGATTGAAAGCTTAAGATAAGAGCAAGAAAGAAGAAGAAAAACAACAGGAAAAAGTTGTTGATGCTAAGGAAACTCACCATTCTTTTAATAAACTTTTCAGTCTGACAACCAAGCACATTGCTGAGGAAACAGTCCAACAATACAATACGATGTTGGCATTTCAAGGTTTTAAGTAAGTAGTCATTTATCCTTTTTAATAACATTTTACCTAATAATTATGTTGAGACTCATATATTTATATAATATATATATATGTATGTATAAAATAATTATGTTGCAGAGGGAGTGCATGGGCAAAATAATTTATTTATGTCAGTGTTGAGCATTTATATGAGATAGCACATGACAAGTCATCTGAGGACGCAGTACGTTGATTATTTGTTTGTTTTTAAGTTCACAATTCTTTTTGTTAAGTTCTCAGTTGTTTAACAATAACTATATTTTTTTACAGGTGATTGATGGATATTTGTCAATATTGGTTGAGAAGCACAAAAAAGCCATTCTGGATAAGTCCTCACCATCCAACAAATCAGTAGGAGTAATTACAGCAAATGCATCGGTATAAACAAATGCATATGAGTATTATTTTTGTAGATATGATTTTTTTTTCTTTTATTTTAGTCTAGTGAAATATATTAAGAGTTATATTTTACTTTGCAGACCTATCTGAGAAATGAATGGTCAAAAGACGTCGTTAAGCAACAAATTGATGGACCTTTCAAGCAATTTTGCAAAGACAGAAAAAGGTTCATCTTAATTCCAATTCACATAGATCAAGCTGAAAATTGTGCAGAACATTGGACATTGTTGGTGTTTGATACAGAAGACGCAGAGTTCAGGTTCTATAACATACTGCGCACTAAGAAAGGTGGGCCGACAAATATGAATTTGTTGCTAGACAAATGGTAAATGGATAACTTCAATATTATTTTAAGTATTATTTTTTTACAATAACATAATACTAGACTAACTATGCTTTAATGTTTTTGTTTCTTTTCTTTTTATTTTTTTAGTTTGAACATACAAAGACATTGATCATATCAAATCAAGATAGTCCTGAATATGAAAATTTTGTTACTGTCAAAGAATGTCCTCAGCAGCCTGCATCAAGTGTTGACTGTGGAGTTATGGTTTTAATGATGATTGAGCAAATGTTGAGGACAGGAACAATTGAAAACAAAATTTCCAAGGCAGCGGTTCGCCAATTCAGGGCCCAAATGTTTAAAGACTTTCTGAATGATATTTACACAACATGTATAGATTTGGGGGATCTGGATGAAATATCATATATTGTATAGTCCTTTAAATTTCTACCAAGTTCAGGACAAGTACATTTCATGGAAAGGATATGTATTTTTGTGGTAAACATTTTAGCTTTATGAACAGGTACTAATTAGGTTCAGGGTAAATTTCTACCTAATTCAGGACAAGTACATTCATTTTGGTATTATCCTGTTAATGAAGATATCATGTATTCTGAATGTATTGTTTTTATATGTTTTTGTGTTTTCTGAATGTACTGCAATATGAAACAATAACTTAAGGAAAACAACTGTGAACTTAAGGAAAAAGGAGCATCTCTGAATCTTAAGTTCAAAAACAATTGTGAACTTAATAAAAACAACTGTGAACTTAAGAAAAAATATGCATTTCTGAAACAATAAGTTCAGAAAATAACTGTGAACTTAAGGAAAACAACTGTGTACTTAATAAAAAATTAGCATCTCTTAATCATAATTAATAAAAAAACTGTGAACTTAATAAAAACAACTGTGAACTTAAGATCACTAATGTTTAAAACTGCATTAAATGTTCTCATATTAACTTGTAAAAACCAAATATGAATCGTCAAAACAATGATCAATGTTTAAGAATCTAAAAATACCATCAAATTATTACATAGGCTCCTTACAAGATTTTCTATTATGATTTCCTATGTTACCACAACGGCCACATTTCATTTTATGTTTAAAGTACTCTCCTCTTGAAGGGATTCGAAGCTTCTTTGGTCTTCCCGGTGGACGCTTTGCTATTGGAGGAAGTATTAGAAGATTTTCTTCATTAACCACTGCCATTGATTCATCTCCAAATGAATCATAAGGCTGAATAGCATGAGCATAACAACTCTTATAGGCATTGCTATGAAAATATGTCTCAATGTAATGATAAGGAGTTTCTGTGCAATTGGACAGGGCAGCAACGGCATGAACACATGGGAACCCTTCATGCTGCCACTTTCCACAAGAACATGTGGATTTTTCAATGTTCACAACAATGGATGGAACTGAATGGACTTCAAATATCTTGTCGGATGAATAATGTATTATCCATGACCTACACATCTCCAGATTATCCCTATACCTTTTCTCCATGATTGGACATAAAACAGTATTCAACTTTAATGAATCTTCTCTATGCTTGGACATCTGCATCATCAACTTAAGCCTAATTTGATTAATTAATTCCTTAACAGGGAGTCCACGAGCTTCTCTAAACTGAGAATTGAATGATTTCGCTGTATTTGAAGACATCTCACCATAACGTTTGCCTTCAAAGTATGCATTTGCATAATTAGCTGGTGGAAGGTTAGCAAGAAATTCACGGACCTTGGGGCCACCTTCGTTCCTCATTTCATCAATCAAAGTATGAAAAATTTCCTTTGTTGGAGCTGCTGTAGACTGAAAGAGTTTTTGAACCATTTTTTGGCGCAAATTTATAGAACATCCCTTCATTTTGTCCCTCAAATTATTCCTCAAATGACATAGGCAAAATGAATGATAGCTCTGAGGCATAACCCTTCACTGAAGAAATAATTCCTTGGTGACGATCGAAAACAAACGTAATTCTAATACCTCTTATAAGAGGTTCCAATTGTTGAAGGAACCATGTCCAATTAGCAATATCTTCCGAAGAAACAATAGCAAAAGCGACATTGAACAGACCTATAAATAACAAGAATAAAGATAATAATATAAGCAATATAAAACAACTGTGAACTTTTGTAAATAATAGTGAACTGAATGCATTTGAGAAAAGCTAGCGCATGTCAGTTAAATTGCTACCAGAGTTTCCATCTATGGTTGTTGCTGCCAACATTGTACCCGTGTACTTTCCGTGCAAATGAGTCCCATCGAGAAACAACACAGGCCGACATGAACGGAAACCTTTTACACAAGCCCCAAACGACACAAAACACCTCTTGAAGTGAAAGGATGACGCGTCAACATCAAGAATAAAGTGGCTAGTAGGATCCAACTGTTTCATCTTTAAAAGTATGGTCTAAGCTTATCGTAAGACAATTCTGCTTCACCAAACACAATGTCCTTTGCCTTTTCAACAGCCCTCCAAGCAATTTTATAAGTGATGTCAAATCCATAATCTACCTTCAACAACTTCACAACATCAGAAGGACCTATCTAAGGTTTAGAACGAATATCATCAACAATAATATCGCATAGAACATCAGAGGTAATCTTTGAACAACGTCCAGAATCGAAGACATGCCCACAAGTATGATTCTGATCAAAAGTACGTATATAAGCAAAGCCATTGGAAGCTTCAACAGATGCGTTAATCCTCCACGGACAACCTCTCAAATCTTTGTGTACACATTTGGCAGTAATACTGTGAATACCCCGTCCCGATGCAACACGCATTCGGAGGTTTAAAATAAATAATCATGGAGAGTCGAACCGAAATGGGATATTCATTAAGTGACACTCGATTTAAACCATATTTAAAAATATTAGTTTAATTTTATGAGAGTCGCCACGCCGCTTTGATATAGCCCAAAGCATTGAAAAAAGGCTAAACATTTGATTGGGTTCGGGGGTCAAGTTACAACAGAAGAAGAAACGTTATCACTCCTATTGCCCGATGGATCGGTCTTTCTAGCATGTGGGGTGTTGGTTGTGTGCGGTGTTTACAGGAATAGACAGAAGAAGCGGGATCATACATAAGGAGGAGGGGAGAGAAAGAATTAATTGATGATCACACCCTAGAACCTTTGATCTAGGCCCTCAGAAGGTGCACTAATCAATGTTCATCCTTGGGGAATTGTTGATCATGGGATGATTATTACTAAGGTGGAAGGAAAGAAATATTTCCTAGATCCATCGGGTTTCTTGGGTGAAACCTTAGATCATCTTCGACTATGCATACTTAAGTATATTAAAGCAGTCCTAAATCTTGCATATAGGCATTATTAAAACATATTAAGCATGCAAATAAACTACCTTAATCTAATATGGCAATAATAATAATAAAGAACGGAATAAAAGGCTTACCAATTGTGGCAAGGCTTTGGGGTTTGAATCTAGCAAGATTCGAAGAATGTTGGGAGATGTGTGGAAGGGAAATTCAAGTCTAGTCTTGACTTCTCCGTTGAAAATGTGTGTGTCGAAAATGTGAACCGAGTGCACGTATTTATAGTGCTCGGGAAATGGGCATGGATTGAAGAAAAGGGTCGATCGGCACTTTAAAAGAAGGGTCGATCGGCACTATATAAGAAGGGTCAATCGGCACTTTATAAGAAAAGGGTCGATTGACACTTTATAAGAAAAGGGTCGATCGACACTTTATAAGAAAAGGGTCGATCGGCACTTTATAAGAAAAGGGTCGATCGGCACTTTATGAGAAGGGTCGATCGGCACTTTTCACTAAGCGTGGCCTTCACGTCAGCGGCGCGAGAAAGAGAAATATTTGAAATATTAATTAGGGTTTTGTCAACCCTAATCAGTCCAAGATAATCCTTTTAGGAACAAGATTAAAATATCCCTTTTTTAGGATCGGGTACTAACAGTAGCCCCTCGGCGACGCTTCTTGTAAGACAAGTGGGGTCGACGATTAAGATAAGATCCGTCCTGAAAAAAGGGATTTCAGGGATGGAATGATGATCTTGCGGATTTGATGTTTGAACTCGAGCTGAGTCGCAGATGAAAGGTGACCAGGTAGGTCGAGCGGCTGAACCCCTGTCGGGTTACCTACGTATCCCAAGAGGAATCAAGCCAAATCGTAGTTCAGAATTCTGTTGGGGAGAGAAAGAAATGGGCGTTTAGTACCCAAGAATGGAGGATGTGTGGTGTCTTAAGCCAAAGATGTGACTGTGAGGGAATCACCCGAGAATTGACGTATTAAGGAAGTCACCCTTGGGTTTGATGTATTAAGGAAGTCACCCTTGAATTGACGTATAAGGAAGTCACCCTAGAAATTGACGTATAAGGAAGTCACCCTAGAAATTGACGTATAAGGAAGTCACCCTAGACATTGACGTATAAGGAAGTCACCCTTGAAATTGACGTATAAGGAAGTCACCCTAGAATTTGACGTATAAGGAAGTCACCCTTGAAATTGACGTATAAGGCAGTCACCCTTAAATTGACGTGTAAGGAAGTCACCCTTGAAATTGGCGTATAAGGCAGTCACCCTTGAATTGATGTGCAAGGAAGTCACCCTTGAAATTGATGTATAAGGAAGTCACCCTAGACATTGACGTATAAGGAAGTCACCCTTAAAATTGACGTATAAGGCAGTCACCCTTGAATTGACGTGTAAGGAAGTCACCCTTGAAATTGACGTATAAGGAAGTCACCCTAGAATTTGATTGGGATTATTATGGCTTCCTGAACCGGAGAACCAAGTGATTGGGATAAGTACGTCTTCCCTAACACAAGAGATTAAAAAGATTGCGATCATTGCTAAGGTTTGGAGAGGATTTTTGTCTCCTAGGCTCGAAGCTAGGGTTTTGAGAGGTATTTGTCACCTAGGCTTAAAGCTAGGGTTTTGAGAGGTATTTGTCACCTAGGCTTAAAGCTAGGGTTTTGAGAGGTATTTGTCACCTAGGCTTAAAGCTAGGGTTTTGAGAGGTATTTGTCACCTAGGCTTAAAGCTAGGGTTTTGAGAGGTATTTGTCACCTAGGCTTAAAGCTAGGGTTTTGAGAGGTATTTGTTACCTAGGCTTAAAGCTAGGGTTTTGATTTGTGGTAAGTCTAAACAAGGCAATTTGAGCAGAAAGGTTATGGTTTAAGCCAGGCGAGGCCGAGTATGTGTCTATGATAGAAGATGGGATTGTATAAGATTGATGTCCAGAGATAAGGGGTAGGATCGAGTCATCTTGAGAGTCACAGAGATACGTCTTTGATAGACTTGAAGAGTTTGAAAATTTGTGGAGACCAAAGAGTGATTTTGTAAACAAGGTGCCAAGGAGGATGGCATTTTGAAAGTATGTTAATTTGATAAGGAGGCCTTATGATTAATTATGTTTCTAACTAACTCAAAGAGTTTGCCACATGCTGATCTTGATGACAAGGGATTCCTTTCTTGCTAGATATGACTTCGTTGGAGCCCCGATTCTTGTTAGAGCCCCTGGCCTTTTCTGAAGAACCACATAGTCGACCCATTTCCGTTGAGGGGAGCCTCAATGTTTGATGAAGGCTTAGAGCAAAGTGCCTTAGCGTCTCTATTTTTAAATCATTCAGTCGACTCGAAAAGTAAAAGAAAGAAAATGTATTGAAATACAACAGGGACACTTTGAAAGGAGAGAGATTTTAGAGAAGGTTCTTGTGTTTTGACTTCTCGGATGACCATGCGAGTATATGTACTAGTGTAAGGAAGCCCCTGCTTGACAGAAAGTAAGTGTTTGGCTCTTCCTAGATTGTAGAAAAGAAGACTTGTCGAGACATTTGAAGAATTGTTTTATTTAGAATTATCTTTTGATTGCTCGAGAATGGACCTCACTGATTGGTTTTAAAAAATAAGTAAACAAATAATGAATGTTTTGATTTGAAGCTAGAATAAGAGAGAGAAGATCGATTGATGGTGAAATCTAGCTTGACTTTAGAAGGAGTAGGATGTTCCGTTGTTGCTTGCTGCTCTGGACTGTTCTGTGATAATTGTCGTGCGGGCTGCCGCTGCATTGATCTTCTTTATGGGAAAGAATGAAAAATAGAGAAAAGATTGGGGTGGAAGAAAAAGTGGGACTTGACTGATTTTAGCCCCTTCTATTTTTCTGTCTTTCAAGTTAAGATTCGTCGTTCCTTTGTTCTCGCAAGCCGAGGGGAATAGTCCCTGGCGCGTGTCTCCTTGCCTTTACCGGAGTAGCGCTGAGAGGCACGGATGCGAAGCCCCAGTGAGACTTTTGCAGATAGTGTTTGAGGAGTCGAATGAACGAAATTCAAGAATAGGACGAGTTCCCAAACTTGGAGAGAGTATGTAATATGCTCACGTAGGATAACAAGTGACTCAAAATTTTGAATATGCATTTCTTTTAAATAATATTTTAGGGAAATGAGAATGCCATCCGGTAGCGGTTGTAGCTGGGCTTTGGGTTGCGATCGATCATTAGGTGATGCTTAACATGACCTCTTAAAGTGAGAGGTCGGCTGGGCCTTTTGCTGAGAGGTTGGCTTGAGGGATGTGTTTGGAATCTCTAAGGTGAAGGGATTTTCTTGTTGTCGCTTCTTCAGAACCTCTAAGAGTGAGGTTAACTTTGATTTTGACAAGGTCAAGGGTGGTGATGGAATCCTCTAAAAGTGTGAGGATGGACTTGGAATTGGTTTACGGGATTTGTCCAAGAGGGAATCTTTGTTGCTTCTTCTCGTGAGTTTGTTGTGATTTCAGCAGGTAACTTGATCACGATAGGACCTTCACTCGATGTCTCATTTTCACAACCTTTGAGATGGGAGGTTCAATTCGGAGTGATGGAGGTTTTTTTTGTTTTTTTTTTTTTTGACATCCTCTTCTCGCGAAAAGCCTTCGGATTTGTTTGCTCGCGATAGCCCCTAGCGTATGCCTTAGGATGTGTTTACCTTTTCCCTCTTGGGCTTGGAGGTGGTCCCTTCTTTTGTGAGTCGAGGAAGCCCCTTGTATGAGTTTCTTTTGCATTCCGCCTGTCTTGAGCTTGGAGGTGATTACTTCCTTTGTGAGTCAGGGGAGCCCCTAGTATGGGCTTCTTCCTTAGGGTTTCAAAACTTGTCGATCTTGAAATGAAAGGGTATTATTTAGTGAGGATAAGGTTATGGCTACATATGGTGAGAGGTTTAAGCTTCAATCGCTACTGGATAGCATTCTCAAAAGAGTATTTAAAATAAATGCAAACTCATTTAACCGACTTATTAAGTAAGGCAAAATATAGTCGGACCATGAGAAAGATATGTGAGCATATTCAACGAAAGCTTATCGATCAAATGGAAAATCAGAGGAGACGCGAGATTGGGGGGTTGGTGAGCCCCAAGTTGATATTCATGTAGCACTTGTGAAGGATAAGAACAACCCCTTGCATTTTCTTTAAATTGTAGTGGCGTGAGCATCTATTCTCTGATGATGAGCAACAACGGTCTTTGTGCTGGTTTTGACCATATGGAAAGGAGGTCAAGTGGGGGAGAGTGCATTTGGAGAAGTGTATGCTCGAGAAAGCATAGAGGGCATGTACAAGGAGAGGGTCTGGAGATAGTGTACGAAAAGTATATGGTGGAGTATGGAGAGAGTGTATGAGAGAAGGGCGCATAGAGATGGTGTATATGAGGAAGGGACAGTGAGTTGTTCACTCCAATCAAAGCATTCATTATTTTGAGATTAATTGTTTACTTTGTTATGAGTTATTAGCCGGTGAGTTTATCAGTGAGATTACCAACCAAGTGATAATTATAAATAAAACAATCTTCTTGAAAGTAATGCGAGATTATGTATCAAGTCTAGAGAGAAAAGAAAGAAAGACTCTTTTATTATTGAAGTAACTATTTCAAAGTGGACATTACATACCAATGCCCAAAGTGGACGTAAGAAAGACACACTAGAACCTACAAGACTGAATGAATCTAAATCCCTCCTCGAAGGGCGAGGGTTTCTTCATCAATGAGGCCCTGGATTTTTCCTTGGTTGATCAATCCTTGAATCAAGCGTCTCAGTTCCCGACAGTTGTCAGTGGTATGCCCAACGTACTTGTGGTATCTGCAAAACTTGGATGTATCCAAGTTAGCTCTCTTATTAACAGGCTTGTAATTCTCGAGCGGCTTGATCAAACTCTTTCCCACCAAAACTTCGAAGAACTCACCCACAGGCATTCCTAAGTCATCAAAATGCTCTTTGTCGATCTTCTTCTCTTGGATTGAATTTGGGGGTGACTCGGTATTGGTGCCCTTCGTTGGTTGGTGGCCACAGCAGGCATCCTGAATGAGAAATCTTGATGTGTAGGACCATAAGTGGGACCACAAGCATGTGGATGGTAGGGACTCGGGAATTGAACAGGAGGAAGAACTCTTCTCAAGTACTCGTGAATGTAAGACAAATGGCGCTGCTCAATTTCATGCATGTCTTTGAGGAGGTTGATCACTCCTAACTTCATGTCTGAGACTTCTTTAAGGGTGTCAATGCTTTTCTCCATAGACATGATATAGAATTCTGTAAGAACATATTGTAAGTACCCAAATTCGGATCGTCAAAATCCGTCAGAAAGTTAACCGAAATCCGTTAACTGGCCCGCTCCAGGTTAACCGGAACTCGTTAAACTCCCCGTTGCCAAGCCAACGAGACGTCACGGGACTGCCCCGAGCATCTCAACGTCGAAGCGTACTTGACACACGTCATCGCACGTAAAAGTACGGCTTTCCCTGAAAAACGCACTTTCCGGCACTTTACGGGGGCATTTCGGACATTTTCCGGACTGTTATTTTAAAAAACAAACCGGGACCCGGGAACGAACTCCCACACATTTGGTGAGTCATGGGACACGTGGCAGCCATGCCACAGCCCTCCCATCACCCTTGAATCAGAAATCAAATGGAAAAGACTAAAATACCCCTGGATTTCAGTCAAAGTCCCAGGACTCCCCGTGCAAACTTTCGAAATTGCCAAAGAAGCCCTCAAAGTTTCAAAATACCACAAAACCCTGGAAATCAGTCTAAGTCCGTCCGGACTCTTACTGCATTTTTCACCCTATAAATAGGAGGGCTGTCAAAGCCAAAACAACAACAAAATTACTCCCAAAAATCACTCTACCCCACGGCCAAACTGAGTTTCACCCCTCCCGAGCTCCCGTTTTGTCTCGATTCGCGTGAAACTTCCATATTTTGATCAAATACGCCCCTCACCACTCCAAAACACCTTTTCAAACTACTTTCCGTGTCCCGTACACACCCTCGAGCCAAAGGAGTCGACCCTAGCCATAGGTATAACTCCCTCTCTCTGATCTCTCGTTTCGTCTCGGTTTACGTGCCAGTCGCTACAACCGTTTCGAACCACGTTGTTGAAATGTAGACGCCTCCGTCTAACGGGGTCCGATACGTTTTAGCCCCTCGATCCTCTTCTCTTCCCGTAAGAGAAGTAATCACGGGTTAAAACGGCGTTCCGACCCCATTCCGTTTACTTTTTATGTCATTTACCATTCCGGATCGATCGATCCGTCGATCGTCATTTACTTTCTGTCATTTACAATTCCGAGCCGTTTTGGCTCGTTGATCGTCATTTATAATTCTGAGCCGTTTTGGCTCGTTGATCGTTATTTACAATTCTGAGCCGTTTTGGCTCGTTGATCGTCATTTATGATTCCGGATCGTTTGATTCCGTTGATACTGCTTTAAATACTGTCATTTACAAAGTCCGACCCGTTTGGATCGTGATAGTATTTACTTTTCAAAGTCCGAGTCGCAACCCGATTTTTTGATCGCAAAATCATTTAATACGCTTTTTCCCATAAAAATCGTTAACAATGTAATGCCCGGTTCAAAACCGGAGTTCGTCCATCGAACTCTCTTTCAAAAACGCGCAAAATGACGTTTGGCATCCGAACGCTCATCTTCAAACTAAAAGCCGCCATTTGACACTCAAAATCATTTAATACGCTTTTTCCCGTAAAAATCGTTAACAATGACTCGTCCGGTTCAAAATCGGAGTTCGTCCTTTGAACTCTCTTTCAAAAAAGCTCAAAATCGACGTTTGCCACGCGAACGCTCATTTCCGTCTCAAAACCGACGTTTGTCATTCAAACGCTCGTCTTTTCAAACAAAGTCACCTAATCAACGTTTGACATTCAAACCAAGATTAAGCTTGTCATTCAAGCCCCCCATTTCAAAATGCAAACACACACACACACGCACACGTTTTCGAGAAAGGTAGAAAGACTCGTCATACGAGGCATTTCGGGTGATCTCGTAATACTCTTCCCGAAACGTAACGTGACCTCCGAACCTAACAATCTCTGGTACTCAAAGCTTTTTACTCATTTTTGCTACCAATAAAAATGATCCCTTGTTTTCAAAGCCTTTTCCTAAGTTTTTGCTACCAATAAAAACGACACCATTTTCACTAAAGTCGTTTCTCAACGTTTTGGGCTCAAAATACAAAAACCGCGTGGCGACTCCTCATTTTCCTTCCCATGAAGCGAGGTCTCAGACACCAACCCTCCGTGAAAGACAACCGCCTTTCGCATCGCGCGAAATCCGGGTAATTTCAGTTGGCGACTCTGCTGGGGAAAAGCGATACTTTTTTCAAAACTACCGTTGTTTTCTAAAAAGCCTTCCGTGGGTCAAACTTTCGTTTAACCTTCCTCGTTTTCGTGTGCGTGTGTTACTTTAAACCTCGAACGGTTTTTTCAAAAGCATTACATTGTCGACTTTTCAAAATCATACCATGTTTGTGCATCCCCATTCATGTTTGATTTTCATTGCTATCTTTTGAACTGCGCATCATAATGCTTTAAAACACATTCTGAAAAATCTCTGTTTTACTCAGAAAAAGGAATTTTAGTGACCGCACACTACTCGCACTTGCTGCCTCGATACACCGCACTTCACGAGCACTTGCTTTGCCTCGGTACCGCACACTACAACCCGTAACCAGGATGGCCTTATCGATTGCACCCCGATTGGCTGCGCGATGCCTTTCGGGCGCACGGGGTCGTCCCAAACATCCCATCCTAGCCCGTGTAAGCCATGCACTCCTTGTGTCACACTTTGTCCAAGACCCCGGTTGGTTTTTGGCTTAGCTCGTGTCATAAAGCCTAAGTGTATGTTTTTTACGCCGGGCCCCGCCCCGAGTCAAGCTCGAGAGGTTGAGACCGAAGGTCGTTCCCGACCCGAAGTCTTGAGCTTTTCAGCCTTGACTTTGACGCGGAGCTCTGCCGAAAAATATACCCGAAGGTTCAATGTGACGCCGTGTCACCAAACCCTCGCCGTATGCACTGTGCCAGCCACAACTTGGCCAACGCCAAAAGCTAAGGTCCCTCGCGCAAGCGAGTCAGGAGAGGTCATGCCGAAATTTTGGCACGATCCCCGCCTTAACTTAAGGACGTTGACTGTGGCCCGTGCGTCACATACGTTAAAAGTTTGCGTGATCAGCTAGCCTTAAGTTCACTTTTTCCTTTGTCGGTGGAACTCGCTTGCCTTATAAGACCTCGCTCGGGATAGTCCGTCCCGAGAAAGATGATCTACAAATGGAAACGAGGGGCTTATAAGCGTAGTGACGAGATCCACTGATTAGAGCTCTAGGATTAGTTGCGAAAAAGAAGATTCGCTCTTTTCCAACCGATTAGGACTCTGAGTAAACAAGCTTTAAGTAAACATTAATTGGTAACTGCACATTGCACAAGCCCGAAACCTTGAGCCAAATACCCTTTTCCGAAGCCTAAACCCTTCCTTTCGTTCCCTGCGGCGAGCGAGAAAGTGGTTCAGATTTCCGGGTCGGCGCCTCGCCGAGAATCACCGATTACGGCGGCGTCGAGCAGGTTCTTCGGTTCCCTCGGTTCCCTCGGCCATAATTTCCGACATGTCTAGCTCACCGAGAAATCGTGACGGGGACGGACCCCGCTCGTGTAACGAGATATGACTTTGGAAGAAGCCATCCGGGCTTGTGAGGTTCACAAGAGGCGAAGAAGATCGGCGGAATTTCGTAGTACGGCTTACGAATGAGCGAGGTATAGCGGCTATCCCCGGTCGGACGGTACTTTTGTCACAGTCGAGGATGACGATTCCCCGAAACCAGTTCACCAAACCTTCAACCGGGTTCCTCCCCCGCCAACATACGGGATGACTTCTAACCAAGGAAACAGCCGACCTAGGCTCCACATTGCCACCTCTCGGCGGCAACCCTGTATATGGCCGGCCCGGTGCTAACCCCGTCACTCAATACCACCGGCGCACCCGGACCATCTTACGGATGCAAATATCCCTCAATACCCTCCCGGGTTCATCCCGTTGCCTATACACGAATCCCCTAAACACCGGGGACAAACCCCGTCTGATTCGAGAAAAGGCCCCATATATCCGCATATATCAAGCCTTCCACCTCCAATCACTACCGCTCACGTGGTAGCACCGGCGCCGAGCCTCACGGTCCACCACTGGACCCAACCTTAGCCTGGATGGTCGAACGGATGAAAGACACGAAAGCCACCATGAGCGGCTCAAAGCGAGGAAACGCTCAAATCCACGGATCGGGAATGGTCACGCCTCTCCCGGCCAAGTTCGAGAATGCAGGAGATGGACCGATTCGACGGAACCGAATGTCCTCAAACGCATGTCGACACCTACGTTCTCGGCATGAGAGCGAAAGGAGCAACCCTCCGGCAAATGGCCGACCACTTCCGGCATACGCTCAAAGTTCGGCGTTACGATGGTTTCGAGGGTCAAGCTGCGGATCGCCGCACACAGGATCGGATCGGTAACATCTTCACAGGCAGTACCGATCCAACTTAGAGTGGGAAACAAGTCGCGAGGACTTAATCACCAGAGCGAGAAGCGGATGAAAGCGTCGGAGAATTCTACAAGAGGTGGAGCTGGAAACTCTCGAGATCATGGAGCCGCTCTCCGAGGATGAGCAGATGCGGATCTTGAAGTCACGCTTAAGACCGTCCATCGAACTCTCATCGAGTCACCATTTCTTCCCGGATCTCCGGGCCATGGTCAATGCCGGCTCACGGTTCGAGAAGGATCTCAAGGAAAAGTTGGCTCTTTGCACGGCCCATACGGATACTGCTCAGCGGTTGCATTCAATCCCGCACCGGCCCCGGAAAAGGGAAAGATACGTCTGTCAACTACATCCATCGGGGACAACGGTCGGGCAACGAAACCCGGTCCCACAAAGCAACAATTCTACTTAGAAGCGACTGCCGTACACTTCGACAAGTTGGACATGCCGCTGAGCAAGATCTTTGGAAGGGTTAATCAAGGAAGGTCTCCTTAAACCCGTTGCAAATTACAAACCCAAGAATCCCGTAGTCAACGGCGGACAAGAGCAAATCTTGCGCCTTCCATCGATATCACGGCCATACCACCGACAAGCTGCGTGGGGTTACGATACGAAATCCGAACTTGATAGAAGAAGGCAAATTGGAGCGCCCCGTGGGCCCAATACACTCGAAAACCCTTTTCCGAACAATAACAGTGTGAATTCCATTGAGTGGGTGCCTAAGAGGATTGCCGCAGAACCAGTTTCTCCGCCTCTTCCAGCCGGGTCCTCCTATAATGTCCACATCAGCTACGATGTTTGTGGCGCTCACTTTGCTGGAGTACGAGTCCCAAGACATGGTCGGAGCAATCCTCGAGAAAACGAGAAGAAGAAATCCTCTCGACGAATCTTTGAGAGAAAGATACGAAAGCTGGAGACACCCGTGTGGGTACACTCGGAGAGCCATCCGGGAAGTTCGAATACTACGTACTCTACTCCAGCCAGTCCTCCCTTCCGCCAGGCCATGCAGCTTTAGAGCAGACAAGGGTGGGAAAGTCGAAAAGTCCCACTGAAACCCGAGTCGGACCCCGGGGCTCGGAATACCTCGGATCTTGGTAATCTTCTTGCCGGTCGAAGCCTAACCCCCCGCGGGATCGGCTAAGATTCAACTTGTCCGGCTTAGAGCACGGACAGGCAAAGGAAGATCAAAGTCAGCTTGGCACTCGCACTCAATCAACGTGCTAACCAAGGGCAGAAACCGCCACAAACAGCCTCAACGCAATCCCGAGGCTCTAGCGAAGGCTTTACCTCGCAAGAGGAAGACAGGAAACGGATGGCCTGATGACTCTCCTTCTCCGGATAGAGACGAGATTTACGATTCCCGACTGTATGGCAGTATGATCACGTTCTGTGATGAAGACCCACCGAGAGATGCCTCGGGGGCACAACGAAGCTCTGTACATCACTCTCAAGCTCAATACCATATCACTCCCCGGAGTATTGGTGGATAACGGGTCAGCCGTTAACGTCCTCCTTCTCAGCATGATGCGAGCCCTGCGCATCAACGAAAGCCACTTGATTCCGTCAGCTCGGACTATCAAGGCCTATGACGGCACGTCTCGTCCCATCACAGGGACGGTGACTTTGGAACTACGGTTCGAAACCCCAAATGGTGCCAGCAAAATTCCACGTGATGGACATTCCATCCGAGTTCACAGCTCTTTTGGGACGCCCTTGGCTGCATCACATGAAAGCCATAGCCTCCACTCTCCATCAATGCGTCAAGTTCATTAACCGGCAGGGAGATCTTGAAGTCATCAGAGGGGACAGTTTCCTCATTGGAAATGAAGTCGAGACAGCAGCCAAGCGTGCCCGCGATCGAGCGCGGGGCTACCTCCTTCAAACCGACCGAGGGGACTATCGGGGCAAATCTCATCGAGAATCCCTCGAGTCCGGAGATGCTAACTATGTAAACGTACTCGAGCGGGCGGACCACAGAGCGATCCGATACATCAAGTTCAAGCTGTCGTTTCCAACATTTGGAGCGGGATTGGAAAGAAACAGCGAGCATCGCCATGATGCGGGCACGTAAACCCCCTGTCTCCAATCGGAGATTCGTCGGCATTCTTCAAACCAACTCTACGGCCCCGCAGTGAAGAGATCTTCGTGATAAAGGTCAATAAGCACCGTCATTCTCGTGATGAATGCATGGAAGTCGTATGGGATGTCCTCCATGAGGAACTACCATTGCACCCCTCTTCTCCAATGAAGGGCATGATGTTTTCCTAGCGGCTCCGGCAACGCACCGGACGCGATACGTCCCTACGTTTGGGTTGAGCCGTCGAGACGACGACGAATCGGGACTCTCGGAGTCGAGGATGCGGCGGATCCGCGGGCGGACCTCTGCATTCACATGCTCGGTTTCGAGGACGGCACCGTTCCGATCGGGTCACCTATGACCAAGGCTCCAATACCATGGAGATTGTCAAGCTCAACGTCCGGTACGGGCGGCTATCAGGCAATTGGAAGCAAGCTGGTTGACACGACGAAGAATCCCTCGATCAAGTGGCGGCGACGACTTCGTCAACATCATCTATTCCGGATATCCCGATGATACCAAGGATCCGGTCCTTATCGTCGGATTACGCAATGCCAAAGTCACCCTCGGCGGCTTGCTGCTCATGGTAAACGAGGCCCTGGCCAAGCGAGCTCGAGCTCATCATTACTTCCAGTACCGGCCCAGTGGCAACCGGCCCGTGCCATCGGTCAAGCTTATACCCTCAGCGCCGCGAGGCCGAGGGCAACGGCGAAGGAGGCAAAGCTCCTCACCCTGTCACGAGTCGAGATCAACCTCGGGAACGCTTCGCGGCCGCCCCCAAAAACATACGTGAAGGTCTTCCCCGCAAGACGGAGTCGGCTTCGACGTCGGAAATGACCACCTCGGCATCAACATGCTCCGGTTCGGTCTGCTCCCGGTCGTCACGGCGGCCGGATTCGAGACATCCCGCCCGGAGTGCTAGCTACGATAGACTTGGCGATCGAGCGAGATCACGAGGCTGTCAACATTGCGAGAATTCAACACCCCCGTGGGTCAATCAACGAGATATGGGCAAATTTCTTGGTAATCGAGATCAAGGAAGGCCGCATGGAATGTCGGCCCGACTTCCTTCGTTAACGTAATCCAGGTGTTTCCGCCATTCGGCGATTTGGATGTGATCACGGTTCTGGACACTAGTCAGACGGCGCGCACCTACGGAGACTGTTTAGCTCTCGCAAGGAAAGCCCTCATGGAACTAGCCGCTCAAGAAAGCCGTCTTTGGGATGAAGATCAAGCTCGAAAGACCCACGGGGACCGAGCCCTTAAAGTGTCACGGGCGGCTTCGGACGAAAGCTAGAGGCCACTCTAGACCGGTTCGACCTCGGGGTTTTGCTCACGGCAACTTCCTCGACTACCGTCTGTTCTCATCCAACCCCCTACGCCACACGAGGGTGGTCGACGGTCCCGATGACCTAGGAGATGGAACGGCACGGCGGGAACAAATCCCGGCGCTTACCTCCCGAGGAAAGCAAGTTCTCTGTGAAAGCGGCGACGAAGACGATGAAACCATTCTCTTCCAAGCCGGGCATGAAGTCAACAAAGCCGGACTCCCGAGGGTCACGGGAGGATGGGGACGGATCATTTCCGCACTCAAATTGAAAGGCCAACTCGGGGAGGAAGGTCTATTCAAAAGAAACAAGAGGAAGATGGAAATTCGTCTCGAGCAACTACTCGGGGAAATTCCACGAGACCGCGGCATTCGTTTACGAAACGATCAAGCCAGGACGGCAACCGATCACATGGGCGAGATGTTCGGGAAGCCGTGTACTCACCTTCGACATACCCGCCACTCGAGATAAAGCGAAAAGAAAGCTCTCCCCGATGGAAGTTTATCTAGGCGCCGCACGCGGTTCAAAGAAGCGCTATTCTCACATGGGAGAAACGCGAGCACTAACTCTCGACGCGAGCTCATTTGCAAGAAAGTTGATTTGGGCCAAAAGCGGAGGAAAATTAGCAAACCATGAGTATCGCCGGACCCAACTCGAGAATGCCTGAGTATGCTCGGCAAGAAGGAAAGGAGCGCGATATATCGTGAAGAGATCAAGGCTGTTCGCTTGAGCCGAGAACTCTCCAAACTCCCCGGAGGGTCAGCAACGCACGGTTCGGTTCGAGCAACCCATTGTTGCGCAGACGTTCGAGCAGCTGCGGCAATCCATAAACTACCTCCCCTTGAGAGGCACCCGAAGCCGGTATCACAGGACGAGAATCCGTCAAGGCTGCCGAAGCTCCCGGGAATACATCTACGATCAATGAGTTGAGGAAGACATATGGCCCTATGCTACGAGGAATCCTCCTCTAACTATGGCTCAACTCGGAGCGGCTGTTCGAAGGGACCAAACCCGATGTCGGCGTTCTAACCCGATCGGGTCAAATCCATGCATTACCACCTAAGGCCACCAAAAGCCGACGGAGCCGGAAGCAACCCGGTGCCGAAGACACAAGTTCCGTGAAAGAGGACCCGATCCTCACTCGGCTCAAGCGGACCCGGGCGAACATTTCCCTTTGGTCTCTGCTCACGTCCTCATATCCTCACAAGCTCAAGCTAGAGGAAAGCTGGCCCGTACCATGGTCCCAGTGGGCCTTGACCCCCGAGCGAAGTCATTCGGATGATCGGCAACATCCACTATGGCAACATTATCACCTTCACAAATTTGGACCTTCCAAAATTTGGGGCGATCACAATGAGCCGCTCTACATCACGGTCCCAGTGGACGAGCGTCGCCTTCCCGCGTGTTGGTAGACGGAGGTTCGGAATGAATGTCTTGCCCGCCAAGATGATGGACTGCTTGACATCAAGCCCACAGATCTGAAGCCTTCGAGTCCACCTTTGTCGAGGCCTATGACTCTACATCCCGTACCGTTCTCGAGGTTGCTACTCTTAATATTTGGTTCGGCAAGCTGATGATCCCCACCGAATTCCAAGTGTTGGACATTCCAATCACTTTTACGGCCATCTGGGGCGTCCACTGGCTGCATCAAATCAATGGCGTGGCATCCACCCTTCATCGGTGCCTCAAGTTCATGCAAGGCAACGAGCTAACCACGATCTACGGCGACGGCAGTGTCACCACCAGGGGACCGGCACCAACGACATTCCGGTGTTAGAAATCAAGCATAGTGACGACATGGCATTAAGCTGGATTCACTCACGGAGACCTCCAAGATCCAAATATGCAACGTGGACCTTCCACTGTCTCACGACCAGATTCCTCCTGCCATGAAGATGATGAAACGCATGAACTTCATCCCAGGACTGGGGCTTGGCAAAAGGTTACAGGGCCAGCATCAAGTCATTGAAGTCAAGGACCACACCACGGTCCAAGGGCTAGGCTACGTGCCAACACCGGCTGACATCAGAGAGAACAAAAGGCTCGCCCGCACCAAGGCGGCGGCCCGCAAAGGGGAACCTCAGACGGCACACCCAACCTCCGACCTTACGGTTTCGACCTCGCTCATTACTTCACCGAGGAACCCAAGCGGCGAGGGACCGAGAGGGAACCAAACGGCGGGCGAGGGACCGACGGGAGCAGAAGCCGAGCGAGGGGACCGATGGCGGAACCGAGCGAAGCTGAGGGGACCGACGGTGGAAGCCCGATGAAGATGAGAAAGAAGCGAGGATAGTCGGCACCGAGACTACGAAAGGATGGAACAGCTAGCACGGGACCTCAGCGTTTGAGAGGACTCAAAGCTAATCCGATAAGGGGAGCGTTCCTCGACATCACGGCTCTACTGGACCAGCTTTGCCACCACGATCCGGCATGAGTACACATTCAAGGGAATCCCGAGACTTGGAGGAGCAACTCAAGGTACTCTCCACGGGAAACAGTTGTTCGGATCGGCCGCAGAGGCCACATTCGAGACGGTAACTCCAAAGCGAAGGAACCGAGAATTCATAGAAGACGCTCTCGGTGGACCGGCTCTCTGAGTCTTTTTGAAGAAGTCATGGAGGTGCCAAACGATTGACACAGGCTCCAAAAAACGGCATGATCGCCATGATTGGGACGGCGAAGCGAGCCTCTCGATCCTCGAACCCTCGTGAGCATCAGCAATGCCAGCTGAAGAATTGGGTAACTTTCACCGGACCGAGGGCAAGCCGGGCGAAATGGAAGACAAGTGGGCTGCACCCACATCTCCCTAAACCCGGTCTCAAACCCTCACGAGTCGGTCCTTGTAAAAGTCCGAGTCCTGCGAGTCGTCCAGCGGCCTTACGCGGGAAGACTATGATAATGTAGCCAACCATGTATTCTCCGTTCTCGTTTAATGAAAAGTCGACCTTTCGGAGTATCCTCTCATTGCCACTTTAACAGCGATAAGTTAACAAACAACTTAAAAGACGTTAATAACTCAATTGATAAAGAAGCGAGACACATTAAATGAACAATACATTAGAGAAGTTCTCGGCGTGTAGTCGACCAAGAGGACAACCGGGCCCAAGTGCCGAAGAGGTTATGACCAAAGTGAACACTGGGGTCGGTGCAAGAGCCTAAAGAGACACAAGTGGGCGGTTTCTTCGCCGATGCGAAAAAGAAGCCACGATAAGCCTCCTCGGGAGTATGTTGACGTGTTCGCTGGTCATACCGGGACATGCCGAGGACTCGATCCCTCGATCGTGGAGCACGAGAATTCCCCTGGATCCCGAATCCAAGCACATCAAACGAAGGCTGCGCAAGATCAAGCGAGTGGTCTTTGCAAGTTAAAGAAGAGATTGAGAAAATGCTCAGAGTTGGTTTCATCGAGTGATTGAGTACCCGACTTGGCTCTCCAACATCGTGACGGTCACCAAGGCCGATGGAAAGGTCGAGATCTTTGTGTGGATTTCGGGATCTCAACAAGGCCGACCCTAAAGATGATTTCCCCTTTGCCTAACATCGACATGTTTGAGTCGACACCACGGCAAATTTCGAAGTAAAGTCCTTCGTGGACGGGTTATTTGGATACAACCAGATCAAGATGTCGAGGAGGATCAAGCCAAGCTTGCCTTCACCACTCAGTGGGGACATGCGTTACACGGTCATGCCGTTCGGTGCGAAGAACGGCTGGGGCTACTTACCGGCGAGTGCAGCGGCCCTCTTCCATGACATGATTCACAAGGAAATCGAAGTATATGTCGACGACATGATCATCCGCTCCGAGAGGATCGGACATGCGGCACATGACGGATCTGAGGAAAGTTCTTCAACGAGACTCGAGAAAACACTCCATGAGATTGAACCTGCGAAGTGCACCTTCGGCGTCAAGCGCGGCAAGGTGCTTGGGGTACATGGTTACGAAAGGGGTATCGAAGCCGATCCCAAGAAAATCAAGGCCATCATCGACATGAAGCCGCCTCGAGACTCGACGAAGTGAAAAGCTTCATGGGAAGACTTGATACATCGGTCGCTTCATCAACCGGTTGACATCTCTCTGCGAGCCCATGTTCAAAGCGATGAAAAAGAATGCCGACATCAAGCCCAGGACTCAGAGTGCCGGACGGCTTTCGAGAAAATCAAGACCTACTTGGTGAATCCCCCAATGCTGTGCCCGCCACATGAAGACAAGCCACTACTCACATGTATCGATGTAACAGACACGTCAATCGGAGCAATGCTTTGGCACAAGAACGAGAAAGATTCCAAGGTTGAGCATGCAATCTACTTCGTAAGCCGGAAGCTTCAAGGAAGTGAACTCGGCTACTCGGCATTAGAGAAAACTTGTACCGCCTTGGTATGGGTAGTCGGGAAGCTGAAACACTACATGCGGTCGCATTCGGTGCTCTGGTCTCCAAAATGGACCCCGTCAGATATCTCTTTGACAAGCCATCCTGTCAATGCGACTAGCCAAGTGGTCATTCTTCTGGTGAGTTCGACATCAAGTACATGGTCGAGAAAATCAACGAAAGGGCGAGTAATGGCGGATCGGTGGCCGACTTCCCAGCGGTGAACCTAAGGGTCACGATCCGCGGTTTCGGACGACGGAATCTTTTCACTCGGCGGCGCAAACCGGGCAACTCTTCTTCGATGGGGCAGCCAACAAGAAGGGGAATGGTATTGGAATGCTCCTTGTCGATCCCAGGGCGAGCATACTCCCATAGCCGTCAAGTTGAATTTTGAAACAACCAATAATGCGGCGAGAATACGAAGCACATGCGGCCGAGTGCAGAAGCCGCCCTCGAGCGCAACATCTCGAAGCTTGGATGTATATGGAGACTCGGCATTGATCATCAATCAAGTGTCCAACAAATGGAAGACGGTAGATTCGGCCTCCCGGAAGTACCACGCGTACATGGAGGAGCTCATTGCTCGGTTCAAGGACATCTCTTTTCATTATTTGCCAAGAGACGAGGAACCGCCGCGAGATGCCACAGCAACCCTCGCCTCTCTTGTCGAAATTCCCGATGGGAAAGCGGTAAAACCCCTCGAGAATAGGCGGACGGGAAACACCCGCCTATTCTTTGTGAGATCGAAATAAAAAAGAAACGATCGACGAACCACTGGTACAATCAAATTTACCGAGTACCTCCAAAACGGAGAAGCTTCCTTCACAAATGAAGATGGAAAATACAAAGAAGGGATCAAAGCCAAAAACATGATGGCATTAAAATGCACGGCATCCCATTTCGTCATTACGGGGGTATGTTGTACAAGAAGCGCCACGAGGCCACTCCTTCGGTGTGTAAACAAAGAAAAAGCCGGCGAGCTAATGAACAGAAGTTCACAACGGAACTGCGGTCCGCACATGAACGCCCGAGCATTGACACGAGATCATTCTCCGTATGGGATACTATTGGATATCGATGGAAACGGGCGCATCCGGTTCGTCAGAAGGCTGCGACAAATGTCAACGGTTCTCCAACCTCAATCACATCCCTCCTCATGAACTCTATTGCATGACTACGCCATGGCCTTTCGCCACATGGGGAATCGACGTCATCGGCAAGATCACTCCACCGAGGAGCAATGGTCACGAGTTCATTCTAGTCGCGATCGACTACTTCACCAAATGGGTAGAAGCCGGATCGTACAAGGTGCGAATTCTAAGAAGGTGGCCGAGTTCATCCGAGAGAACATCATGTGCCGATACGGAGTGCCCAACGAGATCATCTCCGACAATGGGACCCACTTCGAAGGAGATTGTGACCAGCTGGCGGCCGGGTCGAGTCACGCGTCACAAGTCTTCTCCTTACGGACCACAAACCAATGGTGCGGTAGAGGCGGCCAACAAGACTCTCGCCATGATAATCGGAAAGATGACCACCGGAGGTCGGGAGCGCCGAAAAGCTACATCTAGCCCTGCAGGGATACTGAGAACATCGGTCGAGAACCGCCACAGGGAAGACTCCGTTCGCACTTACCTATGGAATGGAAGCAATGTTGCCCGTGGAATTGGAAATTCCATCCCTCCGAGTCATCTTGGAAAACGGGATCAATGAGCTCGAATGGCTACAAAGCCGTCACGACGAACTTTCTCTACTCGACGAGCGCAGATTGAAAGCCATGGAACACACTCGAGCCTACCGGAGCGAGAATGGCCCGAGCATTCGACAAGAAAGTCAAGATCCGAGACATCGAGAAGGCGACTTGGTGCTAAAGGAAAAGCCTCCTACGCGGACCAATCCCCTCGGAAAGTGGGAGCCTACTGGATAGGACCGTTCGTGGTACAAAGAATCTTCTCCGGAGGAGCCATGAAGTTAGCGAGATTTGGACGGGAACCCTTTCGTTAACCCAGTGAACGGAAGCAAGCTCATGAATGCTTCGTTTGAGGAAGAGCACGAGTCAACTCTCCTTCCCCATACACCGTCCCTTCGGTAAAATTAAAGTGCTAAAAGAGTAATACCCAGCTGGATACATTCCCGCTAATGATCCGGGTAAAAAACGAGTCGCACTTCTTTTGTCTTTGTTTTTCTCAAATTCACCTAAAAGTGTCGAACTACGGTGACTGAGCCCCTTAGTCCAATTGTAAAAGGGGAACGTGGCGGCCATCATTGGTTCGGTCTAAAAAACAAAAAAAAATACAATAAGCATCATTTGCTTGTGTTTCGAAAAACTCTTGTCATTTAGCCTACAAATTCATTACGGTTAAAACAATCTTTGATGAGTTCAAGCACGGTCAACTCTTGACTCGCTACACACTAGCAAAACTACAATAAAACATTAATCAGTTAATGTGTCTGCAATGACAATGGGTGGATACTCTGGTCAGCAAGGTCAACCTAGTTTCCCGTACTTGGTCCTTCATCCTTCTTCCCCTTCCCTTTCCCACGGCGAGTGTTCTTCACCTTCACGGGAAATATTCCGGTAGTCCTTCTACCTGGCTCAGGGACCCTTCCAGACGCCTCCGTCAAGCCTGTGGCTGTCAGCGCGGCCCTTTCTCTAGCTCTGTCTCGAGCGCCTCGCTTCGAGCCATCATAACGGTGCTTTGATTGGCCTCCCGATCGGCATTGGCCTCATAGTCGGCCATGGCATTCCCGATCGATTCCGAGGGTTAGCCCGCTTCGATCCTCCTCGAGGTCGAGCTGTCCGGGTGATCGGCACCCAGCCGGCTCACTCCGTCTCCACAAAATAGACACCTGTGTCTCCCCTATACACTCTTCGTACCGGTTCGAATCTTTGCGTCGACGAGCAGTGCCCCCTCTTCGGTGAAGGAGAACCACAGCGAGGAAAGGACGTGTATTGCCACCACCGTGTGGCGGCAATAACGTCGAAGGATCTTCCATCGGCGAGAGATCCCACCTCGAAGGTAGCGGCATAACTCAAACCCGTCAATGGCACTGCTCCGGCCCGTGCTTGTCGCGAGAACCAACGATGGAATGTAGAAAGACGTGCGAGACGGCCCGGCTCTCGACAACCAACGAGACCCTCTGAGTGGTCCGACAAGTCTGTAACTTCCGGTGGGGAACCCACCATCGCAAGTGATGCGTGCAAAGTCTGGCCATCGAGCTCCGGCTCGGCTGATTGCCCCCTATCACCGGAAGGACGTCGAGAGAAGGACCAAGCGTCACAAGACATTGGCACCTCGGGCATCATCTGCAGTCTCTCCCTCGGCCACATGGTAAGCATAGCGGGACTCCTCCCCACATGTATCGGCTACCGGTCGCCATCCGACCTATGCCCGGGAACGTCTCGCCCAAGACCAACGGCACGATGTCTCCCCGCTCGGCCTTTGCCTCACCGGAGTCCGGTACCTTTGTGATGGCACACACCCGAGACGTGAATGTGAACAAAGTAGCGATCGCGCACGGAAGCAAATCGTCCCACGCAAGACGCTCCCCTCGGCTCAGGCAAATCTTTCGGGCGGTCCCGAAATGTCAACATAATCGGTATCCGGTATCGGCATCCCGTATGCTTCTCCGGCCGAGATACCAAGCAAAGACACTAGCTTCTCAACGGTGGCCATGCCACCGGCATACGGAAGAACTAGTTGTTCCGTCTCGGGTCCTCCCAAAATGGCCGGAAATCTTCGAACGTAGGAGTGATTTCGTTGTACGAAAAGGCTGTACACGTTCCTCCGTGCGTCCCCGAAGCGAGACGCGGCTCTCAAAAGATCCCAATCGCGCATGAGCTCCTTCAAAGCCCAAGCAGATTTCATCCCATGACCTTCGAAAAACCCCTTGTTACGCCTCGTGTGGTTCCGTACCCACGGCGAAAATTGTCCAAGTATCGCTCTTGCATCAGAGACGATAGCTTAGGAAAGGAGCCATGACGAGAAAGTGAAGGAAACCTAAGAAATTTGAGAGAATTCGGCTAAGCGATCAAAAGCAATGCGCGAGTTTCTTACAAATTGCAAAGCTGAAGCGCAATTTAAAGAATCTGGAAATTCACTTCTAGTCCGGTAGGACTCCCTCTGCCGATTGACTTGGTCAACTCTGCGGCATTTGCTCTGGAATTGGAAACAATTCCAAACAACTCCCTATTCATGCCTTTATAAAACACTGCGTGCTCCCTGGTTTTAATTAACCAAAGCCAACACCTCTTTCGCCCCCGGGCTCGTGCAACAGTGCAAATAATTAATAATCAGTGCATATAGGCTTAATTTTTGACCCGTTCAATTTTTAATGCATGTTTCATTTTGTTTATTTTTGATCAACCTACTTCCTTATTTGCCGAAAATAACAGAAGGTGATCACAGAATAAATGCGCGAAATACAGGTTCCGCCCCACGGGCGCCTTTTCAAATACAGTTCAAATCAAATCGTTCCAGACGATACATACAAAAAAAAGAGAGAAAGAAGTAAAAAAAAGGACTACTCCGAGTCCTGCTCGTCATCCGAGCACTCGACGCATTTCTCCGCCGCTGCCGGATCCGTCGCAAACAAGAACTCGCCAAATTCCTCCAGGCGGGAATATGCAAAAGGGCTCCTCGGCGTCCCCGAACTCGAAGACTCTCCCCTCTCGTGCCCCGAGTACGAAGGAGGATGAGCTCCAAACCCATCCGTTCCGCCCGCGAACTGGCCAAATCCCTGTGCAAAGTCCTCCCCACCGCCGTGGGAGCCGGCGAACCTCTCGGCCTAGGCGGCCTCGGCTCACGGACATCCACGCTCCTCGGGAGGCGCACCGCATGAACGCCACGAGCCTCCTAGCGTAGGCGGCCCACCCGTCCACCGGCCTCATAGCGTCGTTGTACGTACGGCCGGACACTGCGAACCGGGAAGGTCATCGGAAGACGAGCGAGAAAGTACGGATGCAACATTTGCGAGAATGCTACTATCAAATGCGAGAAAATCAAAAAGTGCTCACCGAAGCATTGGGGTCAACCACACATCGTGGTCTCGGCTCATCAGGAATCGGGATCACCCGGCCGCTGCGCGAACCATCCAGCCCCTCGTACGCCAGCCTAGCGCGTGGGAGCGGGAGATCTCGGGGGTATCCAGGGCCATCGCCCTCCTGTCTTTGCACTGTGGGCTCCTCAGCCTCATCCTCAAGAAAGTCTCATAGTCGGCCCCCGCTATGATGTACTCGGTATAGAACGCGCCCTGTCTATACCTCTCCAACTCCTCCATCGGCATCTCCAGAGGATGCTGCATGTGCATAGGAGGATCCACCGGCACCAACGGAATGGACCCCGGGCCGTGCTGACGGGTCACCCGCTCCCCCAGATACATAGCGTCGCAATGAAGTCCCACCAGGAGCTTCCTCCGCCGCGTCACCTCGCTAGCAACCTGAACCACGCCCATGTGGAACCGACTCCACCAGGTCGAGTGGATCCTCTCGAGAGAACTCCCGGTCCGGGGCACAGGACACCTCCTCGTATGACACTCGAGTACCCGCTCTCGACGAGACCGGCTTCTTCGCTCTCTTACGCGAGCCGGCATGGCGAGGAACGGGGGTCGATACGCCTCCTAATGTCCCACTCCTGCGGTTTGAACACCTCATAGCACCCAGACACCAAGCAAATGGAAAGTTATGTCAGCTACAGAGCAGATACATACGAGTACATAAAAGAGACAAGGAAGAGAAAAAGACGTGAACTTACATCCAAGACAGGTGTGAAGCAGCTCAGGGAGTTCTCCTCTCCCCGCGAGAACCTGTCCAAGGCATGATAGAGCTCGGCCAGTCCAGCCTCCCCCCATGCGAACCCCCTCACGACATCCAAGTCTGTCAGCGACCTGAGCGAGGGAAGTGACAGGATGTGTCGAAAGTCGGGAACAAAGTCGCTGACAACGCGAACCAAATGAACCCTCGAGCCAGGCGCTCCGCGGTCATCCTCAAAGATCCAGCCAAATAATCGGCGATACCCGCCTCCAGATGCCTCTCCATCGGCCTGTACCGAATGCCTAAGCCCCTGGCATCGGTAATATCAAAACCCGGCGGCTCGGACAAGCTGCTCCAGGGGTATAACCGTCAATCCACACCAGCGTATTGCCATAGGTCGACAACCCAGTGATAGCAGCAAAATTCGTAGGAGTCACCGTCGCCTCCCCCCCATCTGAAATGGAAAGTATGGGTCGTATCCCACCAATACTCGCTCAGAGCTACGTACATGGACCTAGCCCTCGGCGTCGCAGCTATCGCGGCTACCGCGGCGATAAACCCGGCCAATCCGGAGTCGAAGCACACCGAGTGCCGTGGACTCCTCTCTCCCTCTCGAGCCGCGTCAGGAAGACCTCCCACAACGCTCGCCTTTGCCTCGAAGGCACCCCGACTCTTCTGGTTGTGGGTATCAACCGTCCCTCGCCCCTGCAGGTGAACAAGACAATAGCAACATCAACAGAATGCACGACGCATGTCAGAATGATGCAATGCAATGGCAGTTCTTATTCCTTTCCTAAAATATTTCCATCCCGGTTGGAGTATTGACGGTCCAAGATTTCAAAATCCTTCGAAAACTCCGTCGAATCCGGAACTTTCAAAATCTTTCGAAAACTCCGTCGAATCCGGAACTTTCAAAATCTTTCGAAAACTCCGTCGAATCCGGAACTTTCAAAATCTTTCGAAAACTCCGTCGAATTCGGAACTTTCAAAATCTTTCGAAAACTCCGTTGAATCCGGAACTTTCAAAACACTTTGAAAACTCCGTCGAATCCGAAACTTTCAAAATCCTTCGAAAACTCCGTCGAAACCGGAACTTTCAAATCTTTTCGAACATTTCGAAAATTTACTCCGTCCCGAATTAAAGCTACTTTAATTTTGGAAAATGCATCTAGACATGGAATTTTGCAACCAAAATTTTTATGTCATCTACCCATAGTGTCAATTGAACTACATCCTAGTCAATTTCGACAAAGGTTCATAGCAAAGTCAAAAGCCCCAATTCGGGCACCAAAATCCCTAACTCATTCCTAATCAAATTTCTAACATTTAAAGAATGCACATTCTTAAAATTAATGGAATTTGAAGGAAGCTTACTTGTCTCTCGATCCCTCCTTTGGAGTTGTGTCTCTCCCTAGCCGGGTAGAACTCCGCCGGATTCAATGGATGAATAATGGTTCGAATGGTCCGAACCAACCGCGTTCTTTCGTCATCGGTCCTTCCATGACGAGCCATTGGTTCCCAATCACCTTCCATAGCAATTTTCCTTCACAAATCTGAGCAAACCTCACAATTTGGTTGAGTTTTCTCTCCTTTTCTCTCCTCTCTCGTCGGAAATAATGGGGGAAAATGGATGGTTTGCGTCGGACTTGGAGCTGATTTGAACCTGGTCAAATTCGGTCAAAGTCCGGCCGGACTCTTCTTGCAATAAAAAGATTCCTTCCAATTTGGCCCCTCGGTTTTCACGGTTTCAATTTTACTCCTTTTGGCCCCCAAAAGTGTAAAATTTCCCCCGATTAGACATTTCTAACACCCCGTCCCCGAGGATAAATTCCCGATTAGTTTTCACTAACGCTCGTCTCCAGGCGTTAAATTCCCGATTAGTTTTCACTAACGCTCGTCTCAGACGTTAAATTCCCGATTAGTTTTCACTAACGCTCGTCTCCAGGCGTTAAATTCCCGATTAGTTTTCACTGCGCTCGTCTCCAGGCGTTAAATTCCCGATTAGTTTTCACTAACGCTCGTCTCCAGGCGTTAAATTCTCGATTAGTTTTCACTAACGCTCGTCTCCGAGCGTTAAATTCCCGATTAGTTTTCTAACGCTGCGTCTCAGACGTTAAATTCCCGATTATTTCACTAAGCGCTCGTCTCAGGCGTTAAATTCCCGATTAGTTTTACTAGCATCGTCTCCAGGCGTTAAATTCCCGATTAGTTTCACTAATCGTCTCCAGAGACGTTAAATTCCCGGTTAGTTTTCACTAGCGCTCGTCTCGAGCGTTAAATTCCCGATTAGTTTTCAGTGCTCGTCTCGAACGTTAAATTCCCGATTAGTTTTCCTCGCTCGTCTCACGTTAAATTCCCGATTAGTTTTCACAGGCGTTAAATTGCAACGTCTCAGGCGTTAAATTTCCCGATTGACGTTTGACATTCAAGCGCTCATTAAATCAATCGATTGGCGTTTGACATTCAAACGCTCAATCATGTCTCCGGACATTCAGTTACAATTCCGTCTCCAGACGTTAAAATTTCTAATGGTTTTCACCATCGTTCATTTTCCACCGGCATGACTAATGGCGAACCCCGAG
Source organism: Adenophora triphylla var. japonica (assembly GCA_022495995.1). Lineage (NCBI taxonomy): Eukaryota > Viridiplantae > Streptophyta > Magnoliopsida > Asterales > Campanulaceae > Adenophora > Adenophora triphylla. Next base: position 277,218 of record JAFEMH010000183.1, read on the forward strand.
GCACGAACGCCTTGCAACAATCCCTCTTCGGCCATCTTCGTAAGCCCGAATATCTTTTCACTTCACGCAAGTGAAACACATATCTCCCGGCCCGGTCGTAAGCCCGATCGTCCCACCTCGGCGGCCGTCAAGTAAGCCCGAACTGACAATCCCTCTTCGGCCATCAAGGTAAGCCCGAATGCTCGTCCCGGAGGATTCTAAAGAAGAAAGCGTCGATCCTTCCGAGTTGTTAATAACGCCGGTTTAACACAACCGTTCCCATCATTGCCGCCCTATCCCAGCGGGATAAACTGGCGATCATCGTAAGCCCGGCACCAGGCACGAACGCCTTCATCTCGGGATAAACGTCCTCGTTCAACTCCGGTTTGAGGCGCCACACGCCCTCGTATGTATCAGCAACTCCGGTTTGAGGCGCCACACGCCCTCGTCGTGTTCAGCAACTCCGGTTTGAGCGCTCGTCGAGCTCCGGTTTGAGGTGCCACACGCCCTCGGTATCGAGCAACTCCGGTTTGGAGGTGCCACACGCCCTTGAAGGTTTCGGGAATCCCGAGGTTCGGACGCCTCACAATAGTCTCCATTCGGGTTCGGTACCTTGATGGTCTCATTCGGGTTTAGACGCCTCCCAGCGGTCTCGCTCGAGGTCAAGGTCCCCACGCGCGGCCCTTGCACCTACGAACTACGATCGGCTTGATTCCCGCTCGGGATACGTAGGAATCCTTTCGCTAAGGGTCCGGCCGGTGACCGCCCGGGTCTTTCAAAGTAAGGCATCCCGATTTGGATCCTTATCTTTTTCAACGACCCCACCTCCTTCGGAGGAGACGTCGGCGAGGGCTAGCTGTAAGTACCCAAATCCGGATCGTCAAAATCCGTCGGAAAGTTAACCGAAATCCGTTAGCGGCCGCTCCGAGGTTAATGGAACTCGTTAAACTCCACGTTGCCAAGCCAACGAGACGTCCGGGGCGCCCCGTGCATCCCGACGTCGAAGCGTACTTAACACACGTGTCATCGCACGTAAAGTACGGCTTTCCTGAAAAACGCACTTTCAGGCACTTTCGGGCGTTTCGGACATTTTCCGGTTGTTATTTTAAAAAACGGACAAAGCGGGACCAGGGAACGAACTCCCACACATTTGGTGAGTCATGGGACACGTGGCGGCCATGCCACGGCCCTCCCATCACCCTTCAATCAGAAATCAAAGGGAAAAGACTAAAATACCCCTGGATTTCTGTCAAAGTCCGGCCGGACTCCTGTGCAAACTTTACGAAATTGCCCGTAAGCCCCTCAAAATTCCAAAATACCACAAAACCACGGAAATCGAGTCTAAGTCCGTTCGGACTCTTGCTTGCATTTTTCACCTATAAATAGAAGTTCTTTGTCAAAGCGAAAAGGAGGACAAAATTACTCCAAAATCACTCTACCCACGGCCCAAGCGAGTTTCACCCCTCCAGGAGCTCCCGTTTTGTCTCGATTCGCGTGAAACTTCCGTATTTCGATCAAATACGCCACTCACCACTCCGAAACACCTTTTCAAACTACTTTACGTGTCCCGTAAACACCCCCGAGCCAAAGGAATCGACCCTAGCCATAGGTATAACTCCCTCTCTCTAAATCTCTCGTATCGTATCGGTTTACGCGCCAGTCGCTACAACCGTTTCGAACCACGTTATTGAAATGTAGATGCCTCCGTCTAATGGGGTCCGATACGTTTTAGCCCCTCGATCCTCTTCTCTTCCCGTAAGAGAAGTAATCACGGGTTAAAACGGCGTTAGACCCGTTCCGTTTACTTTTTTATGTCATTTACCATTCCGGATCGATCGATCCGTCGATCGTCACTTACTTTCTGTCATTTACAATTCCGAGCTGTTTTGGCTCGTTGATCGTCATTTACAATTCCGTGCCGTTTTGGCTCGTTGATCGTCATTTACGATTCCGGATCGTTTGATTCCATTGATACTGCTTTAAATACTGTCATTTACAAAGTCCGACCCGTTTGGATCGTGATAGTATTTACTTTTCAAAGTTCGAGTCGCAACTCGATTCGTTGATTGCATGTCATTTAATACGCTTTTTCCTGTAAAAATCGTTAACAATGTAATGCCCGGTTCAAAATCGGAGTTCGTCCTTCGAACTCTCTTTCAAAATGCGCGAAATGACGTTTGGCCTCCAAACGCTCATCTTCAAACTAAAAGCCGCCATTTGACACTTAAAATCATTTAATATGTTTTTCCCGTAAAAATCGTTAACAATGACTCGCCCGGTTCAAAACCGGAGTTCGTCCTTCGAACTCTCTTTCAAAAAGATCAAAATCGACGTTTGCCACGCAAACGCTCATTTCAAACTCAAAACCGACGTTTGCCATTCAAACGCTCGTCCTTTCAAACAAAGTCACCTAATCAACGTTTGACATTCAAACCAAGATTAAGCTTGTCATTCAAGCCCCCATTTCAAAACACACACACACACACATTTTCGAGAAAGGTAGAAAGACTCGTCATACGAGGCGTTTCGGGTGATCTCGTAATACTCTTCCCGAAACGTAACGTGACCTCCGAACCTAACAATCTCTGGTACTCAAAGCTTTTTACTCGTTTTTGCTACCAATAAAAATGATCCCCTGTTTTCAAAGCCTTTTCCTAAGTTTTTGCTACCAAAAAAAACGACACCATTTTCAAAAGCCGTTTCTCAACGTTTGGGCTCAAAATACAAAAAAACGCGTGGCGACTCCTCATTTTCCTTCCCATGAAGCGAGGTCTCAGACACCAACCCCCCGCGAAAGACAACCGCCCTTTCCGCGCCCGCGCGCGAAAGTACGGGTAATTTCAATATGGGATGCTGATACCGAATACTGATCATGTTGACATTTCAGGGCTGCCCGATAGGTTTTCCGGTGTTGATGGGAACGTTGCTGTGTGGAACGCTTTTGCTCTGTGCGCGATTGCTACTTTGTTCATATTCACGTCCTTGGGGGTGTGCCACCACAGTGTTCTGGACCTGGTGAGGCAGTAGCGGAGCGGAGGAGATATCGTACCCTTGATCTTGGGCAAAACATTCCTTGGCATAGGTCGGATGGCGACCGGTAGCCAATACATGTGAGGAGGAAGTCCCGCTATGCTTACTTTGTGGTTGAGGGAGCGGTTGCAAGTGATGGCCGAGGTACCAGCGGCATGTGATCCTTGGTCTTTCTCTCGGCAACCCTTGGTGATAGGAGGCAGCCAGGCTGACTTGGAGCTTTGGATGGCCAAACTCCGCACACATCGTCTGCGATGGTGGGTTCCTTACTGGAAGTTGCAGACTTGTTAGACCGTTCAGGAGGGTCTCTTCATTGTCAAAGTTCCGGGGCTGTCCTAGTCTTCTTTCTATATTCCATATTTGGTGCTGCAGCAGTTCGGGCTGGAGCAGGTTCCTTTAACGGGCTTGAGTGATGCCGCTACCTTTGAGGTGGAATCGCTCTTTATGGATGATCCTTCGCTGTCATTGCTTTTCATGCGGTTATGGCAATATACGTCTTTTCTTACTAGGGTGTTCTCTTTCACCGGAGAGGGGGCACTGTTCTGTCCACTCGATATTTGAACTGGTACGAGGAGTGTATAGGGGAGACACAAATGGCTCTTCTGTGGAGACGAATTGAGCTATAGGGCCTTGACTGCCGTGACAGCTCGACTTTGAGGAGGGTCGAAGCGATGGCTAACCCTCAAGATAGTACTGGGGATGATATGGCTGACTATGAGGCCAATTCTAGTCGGATGGACGATCAGAGCATGAATATGGCAACTCAGAGAGAGGTAGCTCGTGATAGAGCTAGGGAAAGGGCTGCGTTGGTGGCCACAGGTTTGACAGAGGCATCGGGAAGGGTCCCAGAGCCAGGTAGAAGGACTACGAGGATATTTCCAGTGAAGGCAAAGAATACCCGCCCTGGGAAAGGGAAGGGGAGGAAAGATGAAGGACCGAATACGAGTGACTAGGTTGACCTTGCTGTTCAAAGTATCTGCGGAGCTTGCTTCCGTTTACTGGGTTGACGAAAGGGTTCTCGTCCAAATCTGCTAACTTCATGGCTCCTCCGGAGAAGATTATTTGTACCACGAACGGGCCTATCCAAGTAGGTTCCCACTTTTCGAGGGGATTGGTCTATGTAGGAGGCTTTTCCTTAAGCACCAAGTCGCCTTCTCTGATGTCTCGGATCTTGAATTTCTTATCAAATGCTCGGGCCATTCTGCTTTGGTAGGCACGAGTATGTTCCATGGATTTCAATCTTTGCTCATCGAGTAGAGCTAGTTCGTCGTGACGGCTTTGGAGCCATTCGACTTCATTGATTTCGTTTTCCAAGAGGAATCGGAGGGATGGAATTTCCAATTCAACTGGTAACATCGCTTCCATTTTGTATGTGAGTGTGAAAGGAGTCTCTCCTGTGGCAGTTCTGACTGATGTTCTGTATCCCCAAAGGGCTAGATGTAGCTTTTCGGGCCAATCCCGACCTCTGACGGCCATCTTTTTTATTATTCTTGCAAGAGTCTTGTTTGCTGCCACTACTGCACCATTAGTCTGTGGTCTGTAAGGAGAAGACATGTGGCGTGTAACTCTGAACTCGGTCAACAGCTGGTCACAATCTCCGATTGTTGGGGACCTTCACGTCAGAAATCATTGAGGGGTCACTTGTATTTCTTGTCTATGATGTTGATTACTCGAGGAAGACTTGGGTGATTATTATGAAGCACAAGAGTGAGGCTCTCATCAATTTCAGACATTGGAAGACATTAGTGGAGAATCAGACAGAGAAAAAGATCAAGTGACTCTAAACAGATAATGGGTTGGAGTTATGTAGTGCTGAGTTCGATGAGTTCTGCAAGAAAGTGAGGATTCCTAGGCATCTCACTATTAGGGGTACACCACAGCAGAATGGTATAGCAGAGCGCATGAATCAGATATTGTTGGCTCGGGAAAGGTACATGCTCTCCAAAGCAGGGTTGTCTAAGCTGTTCTGGGCAGAAGCCGTTAGTACAGCATGTTACTTGATAAATCGTGGACCATATACAGGTATCAGTCTCAAAATTCTCAAAGAGGTATGGTCAGGTAAACCTGTTGATTATTCTAATTTAAGGGTTTTTGGTTGTACTGCTTATTATCATATTGATGATGGAAAGTTATAGCCGAGGGCTAGAAAAGGAGTATTTATGGGTTATGGTGCTGGTGTCAAGGGATACCAGATTTGGCCTCCATCAAAGGGTAGGGTAATAATAAGCATGAATGTTTTTTTTTATTAAAACTCTGTGCTTAACCCTATTATGAGATATGTCGTTGTATCAGGTGTTGATGGTATTGATAAACAAGTGGAGCTACAAGATACTTCAGAGCTGAGCAGTCCACAAGCAGATGTTCATCAGGATTTACCATCAGAAACAGAAGCACTAAAAAGTTCATCACCAGTTTTCGAGGAACATGGGTTAGCTCAAAAGATGCCTAGACGGGCTAATTTCTGAAAGCCTCCAGTGAGGTATGGTTTTGAAGACATGGTGTCTTAAGCACTTCAGGTTGCTGAGGAGGTGGAGCTCAATCCTTCAGAGCCAACCGCTTTTAAGAAAGCAGTTACATATTCAGAGTCTGCCTAGTGGCATGCAGCTATGGGGGATGAGATGGAGTCACTTTACAAGAATTCGACATGGGAGTTAACCAAGAGCCAGAAGGCAGAAAGATTGTTACTTGCAAATGGGTCTTTAAGAAGAAGGAAGTTATGTCACCATCAGAGGGGGTCAAGTATAAATCTCGTGTTGTTGCTAGGGGTTTCACACAGCAGGAGGGCGTTGACTACAATGAGATTTTCTCACCGGTGATTAGACACACTTCTATCAGAGTGCTATTAGCAATGGTGGCACATCAGGATTCGGAGCTCGAGCAGCTAGATGTGAAAATAGTTTTTCTACATGGAGAGTTGGATGAGGAGATTTATATGACACAACCAGATGGGTTTCAGGTTCCGGGGAAGTAAGACTACGTGTGTAAGTTGAAGAAGTCCTTGTGTGTATCACAATAGGTTGGTGGATGGTTCGATCATCTATTTGGTTCTTTATGTTGGCAATATGTTGATAGCGGCTGTCAAGAAGTCGAATATTAAGAAGTTGAAGGGTCTACTATCTGCAGAGTTTGAGATGAAGGATTTGGGTGCAACAAAGAAAATTCTAGGTATGGAGATCTATAGGGATAGAAGTCAACAAAAATTGTTCTTATCCCATAAAGTTTACATCAAGATAGTTTTAGAGATGTTTCGCATGTCTACTGCAAAGCCTTTAGATTCTCCGAGTGCAACGAATGCACGTCTGTCTGTTGCTTTTACACCTAAATCGAATGAAGAGAAAGAGTATATATCTTGAGTAGCTTATGCTAGTGCGGTTGGTAATTTGATGTATGTTATGGTTTGCACTAGGCCGGACTTGCTCATGCTGTTAGTATTATTAGTAGGTTCATGGGGAATCCTGGTAAGGATCATGGGCAGGCAGTGAAGAGTATCTTCAGGTACCTTAGGGATACATCAGATGTTGGGCTCATTTATGGAGGTGGTACAGAATGTGTAGTTGAGGGTTATTGTGATTCAGACTACTCTGGAGATTTTGACACGAGGAGATCTATGACTGGGTATGTGTTCACTTTTGTTGGGTCAGTTGTCAGTTGGAAGGCTACTATACAATTTACGGTGACATTGTCTACTACAGAGGCGGGGTACATGACATTGACAGAAGTTGCTAAAAAGGGAATATGGGTAAAGGGTTTGATCAGCAACCTTGAGTTACATCAGGATTAGGCTAAAATATTTTGTGAAAGTTTAAGTGCAATTTGTTTGCCAAGGATCAAGTTCATCACGAAAGTACCAAACACATAAATGAGGTATCATTTTTTGAGGAGTGAGAAGCGGATCAAGGTGAAGAAAGTGGGTAATGCGAACTAGGGGTGGAAATGGTTCGGTTTAGCTCGGTTTGGACAAATTTAGAAGTCAAACCGCTAGCATCGGTTTGAAAAAATTTCAAACCGAGCTAAACCATAAAAAAATTCAGACCGAGCTAAACCAAACCACTGTGGTTCGGTTTAGTTCGGTCTAAACCGCGGTTTGATTTATGGTTTGATTTTGCGGTTCAGACCACGGTCCAAATCGCGATCTAGACCATGGTCCAAACTGCATTTCAAACTATAATCTTTTTTTGTTAACCATTTTATGACTAATGAATATAAAATATTTAAAAATAAGTACTTAAGTAAATCAATAGAGATTAAGAAATGAAAAAATTAATTAAAAAGCCATGCCTTGGCAGTCTTGCTAATAATAAATATGGGAAGCTATTTTGAGACACTTGTGTTGTTGAACTCAACCAAGCAACTATGAGTTGTTAACTGAAAGCTAAGAGTGCTATGAAAGGTCAAAAGTCTTAGGCAGTGTACCCTTACTCTTAACTGAAAGCTAAAAGTTCTATGAACGGTTCGGTTCGGTTTGGCTCGGTTCGGTTTAAGAGTGTTAAACCCCAAGCTGAGCTGAATCACATGGTTTGTTAATTTTTCAAACCGAGCTAAACCACATATATCTAAAAACCGAACCAAACCACACGGTTTGGCTCGGTTCGACTCCAAATCGCGGTTTGAGCCAAACCATTTCCACCCCTAATGCGAACCATCTTGCTGACAAGTTTACGAATTCCGTTCCAACTAGAAAGTTCCGACATTGTTTGGACTTGATGAATGTTCGCATCTATTAGATAGCATCTGAGGTAAAGGGGAAGTTCTGGTTATGATCCGGAGATTAGATGTCAAGGTGGAGATTTGTTGGGTTTGATGTCATTTAAGTTGGGAACGCCTAAATTAAAGGATTAAACAAGCAAAATTCGAAATTCCTGTGACACTGCAGAGAGCGATCGCGCGGGTATGAGGCGCGCGATCGCGCCAAGTTACTGCCTGGAGGGAGCGACCGCGCCCATTATTGGGGCGATCACGTCGTATGCCGGATTGGGCATGTTCAGCGGCAGATTTGAGTCAATGTTGTAAAACTCTGCAGGGTTTGAAGTAGGCATATAAATAGAGACTATCCCAACCATATTTGTAGTTCTTTTGCTCTTTTGTTTTATAGATCTAGGGTTTGCACAGAAAGAAATTCTTGTGCCTAAGAATTCGTGCAATAGATTAGATATTGTATTATTTGATTTCCAGTTGATAATAATATTCTCTCCCTCTACCTATATACGTAGGCAAGTTGGTGAACCACGTATATCTGTGTGTTGTGTGATTGTTGCTTGTTTTCTATCTTATACATAAACTCTGTTCTAACTGTTTGTTTCAAAATTGCGTTGCTAAAGGGTTGTGCTAGCCGGATTTTTGTGTGTGCTCGTAATTAAAGGAAAAAATAAGAGTTTGGTGGGTGGATGAAGATGATGCTTGGATCCGCCACGGGGATGGAAGGAGTATGAGTACCACTTTATCTCTTTGCAAATATAAGAGTGTTCTTCTAGTTGGCTAGAAATTTCAGCAGAGTTAAGACTGAAGTTGACTCGGTCTGAAAAGCCAAGTCTATCGAGCCTTACCCGACACCCCCCTGCCTGGCTGCCTCATTACTAAAGTTTATGAGCTTGGCAAAAATATCAAATTTGCTTTTAATCAATAACGTTTATTACCTCTATGGCTCTATGCAGAAAAAAAAATGTTTTTAATCAATAATAGATTGCCAAAAACTCATAAAAAGCGCGTTTTTTCTTAACTTAACGAAAAACGTGTTTTAAAAAACGGGTGTTCTCTCTCACTTTCTCTCACTAAACGCAAACTTCTCTCACTAGGCGGACGGAAAGGCGGAAATGGCGATCTTCCATTCTCGCTCCTCAGACCTTCTTCCTCAACCAACTCTCTCTCTCTCTAATCCTCTTCAACCTCGCCTGGGTTGAAGCGAAAGGTAGGGCCGCCATTGAGAATCCAAGCTTGGCCGATGAATTCCTCCAAAGTGTCAGACCATTCTTCGCTGTTCTCTTCCTCTTGATCATCAAAATCTTGGGATGTAGAACTGGAATTGAAATTACAGGTTCGAAAATTCTCGGCATTGGAGATGGATGGATCGGCCGGAATGATGAATTGGAAGAGTATGATTGATGAATTTGGATCGCCGGAGCTTACAAGTAATCAGCAATTTTCTATAAATTGAATTGGTTTCGCCGATTTCAAATTCTGTTTTCTTTGACGAAGGGGTTGGTGGATTGTTTGGTTTTTGTTTGGGATTGACTGGTGCGTCGTGGAAGAAGGACGGAATTTGTGTGTTTGATGTGCCAGTTCCGGTGTAAAATAATGCCCGTTTTTGTTTTTTTGAGTGCCAATTCATGTATTTTGAAGTGCCGAGTTCTTGTGTTTTGAAAGCCGGTTTGATTTTGAAGTGCCGGTTCTTGTGTTTTGAATGCCGATTGGGTAGAAATTGAATGCCAGTTTGAGTTTGGGTAGAAATTGAATGCCAGTTTAATTGATTTTTAATGTCGGTTCATATTTTTTTGAGTGCCAGTACATGTTATTTTGAGTGCCAGTTGGTGATTAATCAAGTGCCCGTTAGTGTATAATCAAGTGCCCGTTGGTGTATATTTGAGTGCCCGTTAGTGTATAAATAAGTGCCCGTTAGTGTATAATCAAATGCCAGTCCATGTATTTTTGAATGCCGGTGCTTGTATTTTTGAGAGCCAAAGAAAATATTAGTGTAACAAAGTGCCGGTGTTAGTGTAACAGAGTGCCGGTGTGAAGAGTGCCATCATGTATTTAAAAGTGCCCGTGTAAAAAGTGTCGGTTTCGGTTTAACAAAGTGCCGCACCGGTTTACACGGCACTTTGTTAAACCGGTATCGCACTTTTTTTACTGCACTTTGTTACATATGAATCGGCACTTTATTACACCTGGCGCTTGTTAAACACGCACCGGCATAAACTGGGAACCATTAATTACGAAAATGCCACCGTTTATTTTGAACATGGTTGCCAGTAATTACAAAATTGCCACCGTTTATTTTGAAAACACGTTTTTCCTTAGCTTAAGAAAAAACTAGTTTTTTTATAAGACCAACTCAGATTTGATTTTGAGAAAGGAGAAATTAAAATAAGAAAAAAAAAAAAAAAAAAGAGAGAATTGTTATTTACCCCCGCAACATTACTGAATTACCCCGTAATACTAAGTCTAGCAAATATTCAACACTAATCACACCACCCCTCTCCCTATTTTACCCCTTCCGTCTTCGGCCCACCCACCCATCCCCCCGCCATTCTTCCCCATCCCAACCCATCGCCGGCGCCACCCTCCTCCCCCATTCTCTTTGATGTCGCCTCCTCCTCCTCTTCCTTACACCGCCCCTGTTGTTTTCCCACACAATCAAAAAAAAAAAGGACTTCAGAAAGTAGAGACAATAATTTGTTCAAAATCTCAATGCGGATCTGTGAACAAGGAAAAGAGGAGAAGAAGAGATACATGTCTGGGGAGACGTAATTTCAGATGGCATTGCATTTCAGTAGGTAAAGACATATTTGGGAGGTGGGAAAGATTGGAGAAGATGATCGGATTTAGAAGGGGAATGACGGAGTTATGGATAAATATGGTTTTAGGTAGATTTCTGAAAGGGACGTTGAAGGCGGTGAAAGGTTGAAAAATGGTGTAGGGTTGCAGGCGACGGCGAAGGTGAAGTGGGGATATGGATGGACGACTGGGTTGGGGAGGAAGACGGTGTGGGTTTAGCTCTTTTGGATGGAGACCGACATTTTAGCACCGGTGGAGTGGGGTGGGTGGCGGAGAGAAAACAACAGGGTCGGTGTGAGGAAGAGGAGGAGGAGGCGACGGCAAAGAGAACGGGGGATGGGGTAGGAGGGTGGCATCGGTGATGGATTGGGATGGGGAAGAATGGCGAGGGGGAGCTGAAGAAGAAAGGGGTAAATTAGGAAGAGGGGCGGTGTGACTAGTGTTGAATATTTGGTAGACTTAGTATTGCGGGGATATTCAGTAATGTTGCGGGAATAAATAGCAATTCTCAAAAAAAAAAAAAAATCAAATGAAACGAAATTCAATATTAAAGTACGACTGAGATGAACAAATGATTTCTTCAACACCATTAAAGGTAATAGGGCCAATCAATTTTATTTCATACTTGAAAGGATCTTTTTACAATCAATACATAAAAACCAACCTAAAAGAATCTCCAAAAATAGAAATATGTGCCCTCAAAATGACCAAAAGTCAAACATGGTCAATGAGAATATATGGCAAAGGGAGAGAAACCATTACCATCCCATAAGTGTTCTTCTAACTTTGTCTACAATCTGATTTCTAACTACCATCTTCGACAACTGAAACTTGCTGTTCTCCTCCAGAAGGAACCGATAGATCTCCCATTCACGACCCGACGTTGAATGCCTCCCAATTTCACCCTATAATCGGAACATTTTCCAAATAAGATTCATTAATTAGAAAACCAAAAAAAAATCTTCGTTATATTTTAGAATTTAGAAGACGAGATCACTTAGTAACACTTATGTGTACCACTGGTGATCCAACAACTATCAATTATTAGGGTTGGCATCATGATTATGTAATCATTGATGCATAACCGTTGAATCATCGGCGGTACACAGTGGTGGTGGACAAAAAACTGGTACATGTGATCTCGTCTATTTTTTAGTGTCATGCCTTCTTACCGAGAAGATGCAGATACCAAGAATTTTAAGAGCAAGTGTAACATCATAGAAGACTCTTGGTCTTCCTTTTCCAGATAACTCCACTGGATTTGCAACTATAAGTTCAGTATCTGGTCCTCTATTTGTTATAATAACACGTAATGGGTGAAGCATTTCCATCTTTAAGCGAGAGCATAGTTCCTCTTGCTTTTCAACGTCAACTATCTGCCTACAATCTTTTTGTCGTACAAATAGGTCTAACTCGCGATAACCCTTCTTAACTGGAGAGAATCTACCATGAGCTATCTGATGAAAATGGAAAAATAAAAGGAATATTTGGTGACTTATGCAATGTACTACAACCAATATTACAAATAATGCAAAGTGCTCATTAGTAACAAACAGATGTGACCAACTAACTTTTGCATCAGATATTAAATATTGTAAATATCAAATATTGTAACGTACTTCTTTTTTTATTTATGGCGTAAAATAAAAAAATAAAAACTAACGGGGGTGCTTATATGGCAGTGACACGTCATTGCCAAATCAGCGAATTCAACGCCACATCATAAAATTCAAAATAAATGCTAATATGGATCTAACATGGCACTGAGCGGTGTCACGTCAACCGTCTTGTTAGTTTTTTGACGTCGTGAGTAAAAAAAGAAGTACGGAGTATATTGCATTATTTGATTACGGATGCAAAAGTACAATGGAAATATGTCACTACGAGTACGTTGCATAATATGAAGAAAAAAAATGTGAAAGTATGTTGAATATGTAGGTTGATTTAGGGTGTATTAAAGAAAAAGAAAGTCAACTATGGACGAAATGTCAATCAGTACCTGGATATTAAAGTCTTTCAATGTTCGCATGATGTCATAAAGAAAGCCCTTGTGATCAACACAACTAATTTGAAGCAGAGTATGAGCTGGGCTCAAGGAATTATCTAGCACTACACTAGTCTTCTTCAGTTTTGTCACATCTGGGCTAAGAGCTTGGGAGCGTTCTTCTTTTTCTGATAGTTCACAACGAAATAATTCTTCAGCAACAACTGGAGAGAAAGAAGAACTGCGTGGAAGACTATCATAATGTGGGCCAGCTGAATGAAGCTCGCAACTAATACATGATTCACCTAGAACAGCTTGCAATCGCTCGCATGTATCTTCTTGCCTCTTTTTCGTGTGTAAAAGCTGCCTGAAGTTAGATTTCAGTGAACACCATTAAGAAGCAGCCAGTTAGACCGAGAGATCAACTAGGTAGCCATACTCTCAACAAGCTAAAAAGTACTCCGTCCCATAATAAATGTCTCAGTTAAAGGTGCTCTACAAGTATGTAGATTGCTTGTACTATGGTAAAATTACACTAATACTATTTCCTTATTATTTTGGATAGACAAAAAGAAAGTGAAACATTTATTATGCTGGAGGGAATAGTAAATGAAGCAAAGCCTCACAAGTTATCTGTTATGAAAAAGATGTCGAGGACTCTTCCATCTGGAGTTGTCATCACTTTTACTCTCTCAATAGTAAGTTCGAGGTCAGAGAGAACTTGAGTGACATCTGAAAAATGCTATGCAAAGTCAAATATGAGAACATCACTGCCCAGAAAAAAAAATAACCACTCAAGAACAAAGGTAATCTAAAAGTACCGTGTAATAATTCTTTTCGATCAAGACTACAAAAGGTCAACATGTAAACTGGAGTAGATGAAGTGCGTGGAGATGGCTGGTTTAAGTAAAACGAGACCGAATATGACGATGGACAAATTGATAGAAGGCGCTCTTTTAGGTTTGACCATCTTACAATTGGTGACGCAGAATGAGGAATCACCCATAACACCACGTAGCACCATATCCCATCAGTCGAAAAATCTACATCAAAGAAAATTATTCCCTCAAAGCAGGTTTGGGATCTAATAGAACACAATCCATTACTTTGAAACAGGACATTAACATGTTAAAAACATTATCGAGCAAAAAAGTACTACTCTCTTTGTCTCTAAATGAATTTTGAAAAAAACATAATCCAGTAAATCATACTCCCTCCGTCCCGCTGATAACTTCACTTTTTGCCATTTTGGGTGTCCCATTGAAAGCTTCACCTTTCCTTTTTTGGCAAAGGAATCTTTACTATTCCCTCCACTCATTCTCTCTCCTACATTATTTTAATACTCACAACACCATTATAATTTACTATTCCCTCCACTCATTCTCTCTCCTATTTTCAAATTACACTCACAACATTTTCTCCACCTTAATTTGCGCGCCGGAGCCAAAATGGTGAAGTAATAAGCGGGACGGAGGGAGTATACTGTATTTGAAAACAGAATGAGCAAAAATATCTCAATGAAACAATCCATACAGATCATTCTAACACAACAAATCATAATCTTCTAGGTCGATGTTAAGTCAGTTTTATGAGACAGCGAAATAGAAATCCAGTAACCTTATAACATCTCTCTCTTCCTTGGGCTTGGACCCAAAAGAGTGGGATTGGTTAAAAAACTAATCATTTTTATCTTTTTAGATCTCTCATAATTAGCTCAATAACCGAGCAATGTGATCTAAGTTTACTTGTCCAAGCATTTGAAGATACTAATCAGAATGGAACGAGTCAGTTAGTTCATGACAGGCCCGGTTTTGGCCATGTGTAAGAGGCCCAATCGCACAGGGCCCAAAAAATTTAAGGGCCCCAAATTTAACTTTTTTATACATATATATTAGACTCCAAAATGTTTCAGAGAAATGCAAGTGGCCTTGTGGTGAAGGCGATGGTTGCTTATTTGCTTGTTCCAAGTTCGAACCTTGGAGAGAACACTGCTTTACTATTTCTTTCTATTCTTTTTCCATTTTTTGGACATTTCTTATTATTCTTGGGCTTTTTTCTCATTTTATTTTTTGGACTTTTCTTCCATTCTTTTTTAGTTAACTTTCATTCTATTTTTTCAATCTAAATTAAAAAGTTTGTTTTTCTTTTAATATTTTTTAATTTAATGAATTGTTTGTTTATTATTTCAACATTATTGCAATCATTCCATTGTATAAAATTTTAAAATATTAAGGGCCCCAATTTTCATATTTAGCACAGGGCCCCTATAATTATTGAGACGGGCCTGATTCATGACCACATAACTCGATGACAAATAAAACATAATGGGTCCTCGAAGAAGCAATGAAAACAACAATATCAAGAGAATTTGGTTCCGCTAACATTATGAATGATGAAAATTCATCAATGGATAGGCATAAGGGATATCAGTATTAGTAAAGCTGGGAACAAAATATCTTGGTTCGGTGATGCCCGTAAGCGAAAACAAAACTCTCCAGAAATAACAAATCAAAACAACATCAACGCTTCATGTGAATCTTGATAGCCGAAAACTGAGCTATAATTTATGCATATATGAACATAAATAAACATGTTACATATGCATCAACAGATGAAAACAAAGAACCAGACCATGCAATTAACACAACACAAAACAGAAAATGAAAAATATTTATGAAATTTTACACTCCCTCCGTCCTTAATTGAATGTCCGGATTTCATTTTAAGGGATACTCTGAAAATGTGTACTTTTTATACATTTTAATGGCAAAAACTCGTAAACATTCTTGTTATCCATTTTCTAAACACTTAGTTTTAAGATAATAAAATGAATAGTGATTTATTTATTTATTTTGTAAAAATGCGATTAGGGACAAAGTTCTTTCCAAAGAAGACATTGTAAAACAAAATATTTTTTTAATTCTAAAAAAAGGAAATGAACAAATTGGAAGAATCCCACATCTGGGAACTCCAAATTCCAATAACAACCCTATCAGTCACTTGAAATATATTCCCAGATGAACTTCTCACCGTTAATCAAACCAATTGAACTAATTCCAAATAACTAATCATATAATCCATATGTTACAAATAAACAAACAGAAAAAAATAAATGGGATTAAAAGTGTGGTGATAAATTACCTCCTTTAATAACATAAAGGCCGAATTCAAGAATGGTGTGGCAAATATCGCATCCGAGGCCGGTTTTATCAGGACAATTGACGGTGATGACAAAAGGGTCGCCAGGTTTCTTACCTTTCTGGATCAAAACAGGATCGTCGCTGGCAACACCCATTTCTGTGGCTGATTTTGAGTTTCTGAGCTCTAATGGAGTTACGGTGGTAGGAGGCATGAATAATGAATGAATCAAGCGAATATTCAGGTAGAGGATTGGAATGTTTGGGCTTTTTGTTTTATTTGTTTTACAATAGTCCACAGAAAAAGGATAAAAAGGTGGGAGGGATGGGAGGGAAGATAGTGAGTGAGTGTGAGAGAGAGAAGAATGGGCGGGCAGGTAATTAGGTCTACGGTCTACCCGTTGTCGGGACCTGTAACGAAGTCCCACGTCAGCGAGGCTAGACCCTATGGCTTTTCTTTTCTTTATTATTGATTTTTTATTTAATTTTTTATTTTTATTTTTGAGTGAATACCAATACTGTATTCTTATAAAAAAAAACATATGATGTGATGTGTGTACAATTTTCGACACAATTTTCATAATAGGTCATCCGAAAACAGCCTTTCGATATTAAACACTGGGGCAAGACTGCGTACATTCGACGTCTTCTTATCTTACCATAGCTGGAAGTCTTTGCGACACTGAATAATGTTGTTGTTGTTGAATAGTGGATATTAGTACTATCTATTTTGTAAGTCGAAATCTCACAAATAACACGCTTTTTGTAAAGTATAGAAAAAATGGGTTTTGAGCAAAACTTATCTCCTGCATGGGCGCCGTTCGCCTTGTTCTTACTCTTTGTTCCTTCGTCTCCGATTAGGAAGGAATTTGATTTCAATTTCGTGAAATCTTCGCTATTCTTCAGAGCGGGCAACATTGTTGGTTTCTCTAATCGAATCTCCGATGAAATTCGATTTC
Organism: Adenophora triphylla var. japonica; assembly: GCA_022495995.1. Taxonomy (NCBI): domain Eukaryota; kingdom Viridiplantae; phylum Streptophyta; class Magnoliopsida; order Asterales; family Campanulaceae; genus Adenophora; species Adenophora triphylla. The sequence continues at coordinate 293,798 of JAFEMH010000183.1, forward strand.
AATTTCGATGCAGATTCAAACCTACCTCCTCCTTGTCTCTGGAGAAAAGAGCAATGACGATTTCGGAAAGATCGCTGAACTCAATCTCCCATCTTGATCTTGCGGCATTGCAATTGGATTCACTAAGAATGTCGACGGCTTTTGGTTCTCTTCTTCACAAGTTCTCCCAAGTTCTCTCTCTCTCTCTCTATCTATCTATCTATCTATCTCTCTCTCTCTCTCTCTCTCTTTCTCTCTCTCTCTTCGTGTCACACTAACAATATTGCAAGTGTTGTGAATTCAGTAAATGTGTTTGTAGATGTCAGCGAGTGGGCTTGTTGGTGCCAGCAATGGTATTAAAAAAAACATGAATAATGTTAAAGAGTGTAGGTTATTGAGTGAAGTAGTTGCATTAAAAAAAATGTCAGTAGTAGTAGTATAAAAGAGAGCACGTCTAAAAATGTCCTGCATATTTTGAGATTACGTCGTTAAATACAGTTTTATATAAACTCATAACACCACATCTCATCATCACGTCGGAGGGTGTTAGCCGGAGACCATCCCGGCATGTCGTTTGTTTGTGGTTTCAGGTACTAATAGCTGGAATTTAACATATTGCTGGAATAAGGCTGATCTAGAACGATTCCTGCGTCATTAGTTTGGTTCCATTCTCGCGAATCGAAGAGTATTAGACCTTGAAACTTTACAAGCTTACAAACATGGAGTCTGACGGGCACACTGCTACTGCCTCGAGCGATCCAGTCAATGAGAACACCGACGGAAACCACCTAGGCACAAACGTTAGTAATGGGAACCGCACTGCAAACCTTCCTCCCCCTCCACCTGGATACCCCACAAGAAGACCCACACGGTCTAACAGTGTCGCGGATGGAGTAGGAATTCAAGACAGGATGAGGGAGAAAAGGCCAATGGCCACCCAAGGAGGTGGCCAGCAAACTAAGAAGCTCCAAACAGGTCGAACAGCTGCAGGCGACATAGCTGGTCCCTCATCTACTCGCCCTAGTAGGAGGGATACGTTGTTGGAGCGAGCAAAAGTGTTACAGAGTTTGCTCGAAGTGCAGAATGAGTTGCTCGAGCTGCCTGAGTCTCTTAAGAAGGACGACCGAAGGTCACAGATGGTAACTCCATCAGTAACCTCCCAACGACATGACAACGGGGCCCCTGGACCTGCAGGAGGAGAAAGTAGGAACGATAGGCCTCACCCAACCCACAATTCAACTGACCGTACCGGAGACTTAAGGGATAGGCTCAGTAGCCAATGGGAACAGGAAGATGACTCGGCACAAAGGAGACAACTTGAAGCTGACCGTGCTCGAGGTAGGTCACCTCCAAGAGGAGGTCGATCACCCCCTATGAGGATAGGAGAGAAAGGACCCCTCCAAGAGATGAGAGGGAAAGAGCGCCATCACGGAGGGAGAACCATAAAGAGGAATGGCAAAAATCCAATTACATATCCCACTAAAGAGACGACCTAGATGTTAGGGAGCTTTTGAACCTAAAGAGAAGGCTAGATGATATGGAGGCTGATCGACAGGCGACAGGCGGAAGGGTCGAACGAAATGGTTGTACTCTTCGACCCTTGGCCCAGAGTATGCTATATAGAAGCCCACCTGCTAGTTTCAAGCTACACGTACTAGAAAAGTACGCCGACTCGACCAACGCGCTGAATCACATGGAACATTTCATCAAAAATCCCGATTCAGCGCCCTGACAGGTGAATCGTCATCACAAGCCCGATTCAGAGCTCCGACAGGTGAAACATCATCAAAAAGCCCGATTCAGCGCCCCGACAGGTGAATCGTCATCAAAAGCCCGATTCAGCGCCCTGACAGGTGAATCGTCATCCTCAGCAAAAACACCGATTCGGAGTCTCGACAGGGGAATCGTCACAAAACCAACAGAATGCGAAGGACCGGACAGGTAAACCTTTGTTTTTTAACATCTTTCCCCACAGGTTCGAAGCCAAGATAGGCGAATCTTCTGATAGACAGGTATATTCAGAATTGAGTCATGAGTTGATTCCTCAGTATGAGTTGCCTTTTTAAAAATAAAATCTCCTCGATTTTCAAAATGATTTTCAAAATACCTAAAGCAGCCTTTTTTTATTTCGGAGTCGAACTACATTTTGGTCTGATTCTTCGATAGAGATACGTAGGAAGCCGTGCGGCTCGACCATCCCGATGTCCAGAATGATGTCTGCTCTATCGACGACATGACTTCCTCCATAAGACTTGTTGCCGAGGGGATCTGTAGACACCCTATTCTGAACCTATCGTGGCAGAGTTATACCACTCTAAGTCTCGCCTTTGATTTTGGAGTAGAAATCCACCATTTCATCATGTTTCGTTAAGTTTTGACTAAGGATCGTTAGTTTGGACTAAACTGCATACGAGATAACAAGGGGAGGACTAATCTGTCCTTTGTGAGCCTTGTCCCGCACGGGACATGGCGTGTCTCGCGCGAGACTAGCCTTCTGCAGGATGTGCAGAATCACTTCCCTTGTCAATTTCAACCTCTTTTCTTGATAAATATTTTCCAATCCGGATCTCTACTGACCTTAGAGTTCTGGAAGCTTCCTTGATAAGAATCCCAATCCACTTTGGTCTCCTAAAACCCCTATAAATACTTGATGACTTTCAGTATTTCAAGACCCTGGATCCCTGATCAAAAAACACCACATTTACTGGCCGTTTCTCTCCTTGAAAGATTCCTATAAATTACCCCCTACAACATCTAAAAGTTCGTTTATCAACCTTGTTGATTAACGAACATCGAGACTCAAGTCTAGAATTGAGGCAAAACTCTGTCCGAGTCACTTCTCAAACCCGAAGGTAATCTTCCTTCATCTTTTTACATATTCTAATTGATTATTAGAGTGGTATAACATATCGAATCTAGGATCGGCCTAGAGCCTCTCCAAATCATGGAGACGGTCTCGAAGCAATCGATTCGACACTCCGTTTAATATAATTAAATGGAAGCATTTAATTGTTTCTTTTGTTAAAATGATTCTTCTTTGAAAACCCCCCTTTAGAAAGACCGATCTTCGAATTGGGTGAATGCGGTGCTCCTTCACCATTCAAATCCATCAATTAAGCCCCGAACCCAAATCTTTTTAAAAAATGATTTTTTCTATATTTCCATAATAATATAGGTGGCGACTCAAATAAAAAATAAAAATGAAAAGAAGGAAGGCAATTCCGTGCATCGCTATAGTGAATGGTGGACGTGTCGGTGTCCTAGTGAAGTGGACGTGTCAGTGTCCTGGTGTGAGGTGGATGTGTCCATGTCCTAAGATGAAATGGTGAGCGGTGGACGTATCGGTGTCCTGGTGGTGTGACTGCTAAGGTCGGATGGTTGTGGACGTGGTGGTGTCCTGTGGTGTGACCGCTAAGGTCGGATGGCTGGAACCTTTAGTAGGATTCCTATGTATCTCGAATGGGAATCAAGCCTGATCGTAGTTCGTGTGTGAGGTGATCGCTAAGGTCAGATGTGAGGACGTGGTGGTGTCCAGGTGTAACCGCTAAGTTCGGGTGGCTGTGGACGTGGTGGTATCATGTGGTGTGGCCGCTAAGGTTGGATGGCTATGGACGTGGTGGTGTCCTGTGGTGTGACCGCTTGGGTCGGATGGCTGGACCCTTTAGTAGAATTCCTACGTATCTCGAATGGGAATCAAGCCTGATCGTAGTTCGAAAAGATTTGGTAATCTTACGAAGAGGTGTGTAATCTTACTAGAAGATGGGTAATCTTACGAAAAGATGTGTTTGTCGTGTATGAGGACGTGATGGTGTCCTGTGTTTTGATTTTGGGAGGATTGCTTGCCTTATGTTGATTTTTGGGGAGGTGTTCTTGCCTTATGTTTTGATTTTGGGAGGCGTGCTTGCCTTTGTGATTGATTTTCGGGAGGCATGCTTGCCTTTGTGTTTTGATTTTGGGAGGCGTGCTTGCCTTTGTGTTTTGTTCGCTGGGGAAAAGTTCGGGCTTACGATGGCTACCGAGGGAATGACTTGTTTGTTTTGAAGGTATTTGTGCCTTAGGATTTGTATTTGAAGGCTTTTGTGCCTAGGGATTTGTGTTTGATGGCGTTTGTGCCTTGGGATTTGTGTTTGAAGGCATTTACGCCTTGAGGTTTGTGTTTGAAGGCGTTTGTGCCTTGGGATTTGTGTTTGAAGGCATTTGTGCCCTAGGGTCCGGACTTACGATGACTGCCGGGGTTTGTTTTGTCGTAGTGGGCGAGATCCGTACTTACGATGACGGCCGGGGTTATCTTTGTTGGTTTAGGGACCCAACTGCATTGATTTGGTATTTGTTTTTTGGTTGGAAAATTGTCGTGTAGGGTCGAACTTTGTGTGGAGAACTTGTGTTTATGTGTGTCGTGTTTTTGTGACGGGCTTTTATTTGAAAATGTGTCTTGTAGAGATGGATCCCTTGTGTTTTTTTTGAAAATGTGTCGTGTAGAGACGGATCCCCTTGGGAAAATGTTTTGTGTAGGGACGGATCCCTTTGGGAAAAAATGTGTGTATGGACGGATCCCTTTTGTTGTAGAAGTGTGTGTAAGGAAGGACCCCCTTTGTTGAAAAATTGTGGGGACGGACCCTTTGTCTTTGAAAAATTGTGTGTAAGGACAGATCCCTTTGTTTGAAAAATTGTGTTGTAAGTGAGACTGTTCGAAGGCGTCTGAACCTAAGTGAGACTGTTCGGAGGCGTCTAAACCTAAGGGAGACTGTTCAGAGGCATCTGATCCTAAGTGAGACTATTCGGAGGCGTCTTAACCTAAGGGGGACTATTCGGAGGCGTCTTAACCTATGGGAGACTATTCGGAGGCGTTTGATCCTAAGTGAGACTATTCGAAGGCGTCTTAACCTAAGGGAGACTATTCGGAGGCGTCTTAACCTAAGGGAGACATGTTCGGAGGCGTCTTAACCTAAGTGAAACTGTTCGGAGGCGTCTGAACCTAAGTGGAAGGCGTTCGTGCTTTGGGACTGATATTTTAAGGCGTTCGTGCCTTGGGTGCTGGACTTATGATGACAGCCAGGGTTCGTCTGCTGGGGATACGGTGGAGATGGTGGGACTGGTTGCGTTAAACTGTCGTTTTTAACAACACGGAAAGATTGATGTTCCAACATCCTAGGAACGGAATGTGATCTCGGGAGAGAATGACACATTGCTGGGGAAAAGCGTCCAGAGTTCTAACAAAGCCAGTTAGGAACTGAGGAGATTGATTGATGTTCCTTTAGAAGGAGTGTCTTAGGATCCTGTTGGGGATAAATATTCGGGCTTACTATGATGGCCGAAGAGGGATTGTTGTGCGGGCTTACACTGATTGCCGTTGGAATGAGATGGTCGGGCTTACGATTGACGGCCGGGGAAGTGATTGTTTACCTGCGGGGGAAAAAGATACTCGCACTTACTATGATGGCCGAAGAGGGATTGTTGTGCGGGCTTAAATTGATTGCCGCCGATGCGGGAAGGTGGGGCTTACGATTGACGGACGGGGAAGATCCGTTGTACGGGCTTACAGTGATGGCCGTTGAAAGGGGATGGTCGGGCTTACGATTGACGGCCGGGATTTAACCTCTGGAGAGGGGCGTTAGAAATGTCTAACTGGAATTTAACCTCGGGAGAGGGGCGTTAGAAATGTTTAACTGGGGAATTTTTTAACTTTTGATGAAAAGTGTCAAATTCGGAAAGATGAGGGGCTAAATTGGCATTTGGGCCAAAATGGCCCATCACGTAAAAGAGGCCGGACGGCCTATGTCTCAAATTGGCCATTTTTAAGTCAAATTATCACCATTGTGAGAGAAAGGGAGAAATTTTGAGAGATTTGTCGAGAAGAAGAGAGAAAAGAGAGAAAAACTTGTCACTTTTCTTCGATCTTCGTTGATATCTTCGAGAGATTATCGCTATGGAAGCAGGATTGGGGCGAAGGGGTCGACATAGGAGGACCGACAACGAGAGGAAGAGGCTCAAAAGGACGGTGCGAACGACCACTCTTCCCATGGATCCGACCGAGTATTACAAAGCTCGGGATAGCCATAAATCCAAGGAGGGGATTGCTAGGAAGGTAAGCATCCTCTAAATTCCTTCAAATTTTAGAATTTGCATTCTTAAAATTTAGGAATTTTGACTTGAATTGAGTTAGGTTTCTTGGTGTCCAATTTGGGGCTTTTGACCTCGCGATGCCCTTTTGTCAAAATTGACTTTAGCTAAGTGGAATTGACGTTATGGGTAGACAACGTAGAAATTTTGGTAGAAAAATTCCATGTCTAGGGGCATTTTCCAAAATTAAAATGAGTTTAATTCGGGACGGAGTAATTTTTGAAGTGTTTGAAAGTTCCGGTTTGGATGGGTTTTTCGAAATGTTTTGAAAGTTCCGGGTTTGACGGAGTTTTCGAAATGTTTTGAAAGTTCCGGCACTACAAGAAAACTGTCATTTAGCGACGGATTTTAGCGACGGATACAAATCCGTCGCTAATAGCGACGGATTAGCGAGGGAATAGTGAGGGATAAAAAATAAAAAATAAAAAACTGAAAACGACAACTTTAACGACGGATTTAACGACAGATTTAACGACGGACACTATTCCCTCACTATTTCGTCGTAAAATTGGCGCCAAAAAATTGCGCCTCTTTTTACCGACGGTTTACCGACGGATTAACGAGGGATTGCAATTTTTTTTACCGACGGATATATTTCGTCGCTATAGAACTAAAAAAATAAAAAATATTATTTTATTTTCATTTAGCGACGGATTAACGACGAAATTTTGAAAATAATATAACGACGGATAACTTCCGTCGCTATATAAAGTAAAAAATAAATAAATATTATTTCTTATTAATTACCGACGGATTAGCGAGGAATAACGAGGGATTTGAGGTTTTTTTACCGACGGATGCATTTCGTCGCTATATAATTAGAAAAATAAAAAAAATTATTTCAATTTCTTTTAGCGACGGATTAACGAGGATTACCGACGGATTTTTTTTTTTTAAATTATACAATTTAATGCATGTTTATTAATACATAATTTTTAAGTTTACCTCAAATGTAAATGATGTAAGGCCAAATATGATAAAATTATATAAAATATATATTTTTATGAAAGTTCCGGTTCAACTGACGGAGTTTTGAAATGTTTTGAAAGTTCCGGGTTCGACGGAGTTTCGAAATGATCCGAAGATTAATATTCTAACCTGGGAGTTTTCCGGAATGTTTTGAGTTTTGATACTTTTAGGAAAAATATGAACTATATCTTTGTGCTTGATATATTTTTGTGACTTTGATATATCCTCGTGCATTTTGTGTACGTTATCTCGTAGTAACATACCTTTGTTGTGTTTACGCAGGGAGCGAGGGCCGGCTTGACGTGTCCACTTTGTAAGGCAGGGAGACGTTGAGGCGCCAGCGAGAGCCGTGGGAAAGGTTCCCGGATGAGGCTTGTGACGGGGGGAGGAGTCCACGACGGCCGGATTCGTGATTGACTCGGCCTAGGGGCGCCTTTATCGAGCGGTGGCCGCGTGGCTTCGACGCAGAGTGAAGGTGCTCCATGCGCCTGAGCGAGTACTAGCGGGATACGACCCACACATTTCATTTCAGTGGGGAGAGGCAACCGTGACTCCTAGAAATTTTGTTGACGACATCGGGTTGTCGTCCGTGGGCAACCCTATCTTAGAGTGGTTTGATGGTTTCACCAGTGAGCAAACTTTCGGAATTTGACCGGGTTTTGATATTACACGTCTGCCAGGGCCCGGTATTCGGCATGGGCCGATGGAGGCACACTTGAGGAGGCATCGAGGAGTATCTCGGGATACTCCGAGAGGATGACAGCCAGAGTGTTCGCTCGAGGGTTTTTGTGGTTTGCTTTGTCAGCCAACCCTTTTTGCAATGCCGACACGACGTGTCGGCTTGCTTTGCTTGGTTCCCCGACCAACCCCGAGGCCGCTGAGGGTTTTCGTCAGTGAGAAGCCGGTCGACCGAGCTCTTTCTTTGCCTTGGGACAGTGTTCTCGTGGAGAGGACAACTCGTTTTGGTCGCTTTTAGTTTGCATTAGATGTGAGTTTCTTCTTTTTCTCTTCCTTGTCTCGCTTGTACTTGTATGTATCTCGTTTCTAGTCGATATAACTTTCCCGGCATTTGACGAGTGTGTGGTTCTTTCAGGTGTTTCACCCAGCTTAGGTGGGATACCAGTGCATACACTCTCTTATTTCCCGCCATGCCGACTTTGGCGAGGAAGGCGGGGCGGAAGCCGCTGCGAAGTTAAGGGAAAGCACCCGTAGCGACTTACTAGGAGGTGTCTTCGCCCGACCGAGACTTTTCTCTCCGAGGATCAACTTCTGACTTGGTGGAGTCGGTTTGATCACTTTGTGGTGCAGGCTTTTAGGAGATTAACGTCACGGTGGAAGGCTGCAGCTTCAGCGTGACATTTTGTACTCGGGGCGAGAGGGTGTCTCGCGCACAAGCCGCCCGAGATCCTCGGTCCCTTGGTTCCTGGGGATCCGCCTTCATATGCGATCCTCCTGGCCATAGTTGGGAGGAGTTGCAATGGAGAGCAAAGTGTGGTATGCCTCACGTCGAGAACATCATGGTGATGCCGACTATGATATCTTTCGGTGAGGGGTGAGGTGAGGAGCTCGCACCGTGATGGATAGAGAGGGCGAGGACCCCGTGCATCCCGTGAGAGATTGCCCGCTTCCCGCACCTCGATGGCATTCGAGGGCGTTGGCGGCTCTCAGGCGGGTGGATGATTCCTATTTGGAGCGTGCGAGGCCTCAATACAGGTTGAGCCCAAAGGTTTCTATGAGTGCTTTGTTTGCCCTTCTCAGTATTTGTAGTAGCATTTTGCAAATGTTGCATCCAGCGTGCCGTACTTTCGTCTTTCGACGGCTTTCCGGTTTGTGTTTCGGGCCGTACTTACGATCAGGTCGTAAGACGTCCGGATTGGGATGCATTGGCCGTAGCCAGGCTAGAGGCTTGGACTTCCTTTGCGGTTCTCGGAGGAGTGCGGCTCGTATCATGAGCCGATGCCTTCCCGACCGTCGCTCGCGAGAGACCCATCCGGCCCTACCTACTGGTGGCAGGATGATTTTGGGCGGGATGGGTTCAGCCCGCTCTCGAGCGAGACTAGCCGGGTTTGGAGTTTGCCACCTCGTATCCGGATACGAGCAAATATAGTCCTCTGGGAGCACAGCACGGAGCCGTAGCACCGTATCATCGGCCTTGCAGAGTTTACGGATTACTTGTCTACCGCGGATCCAGGAGTAGCCGCCGCAAGATTTGAGTACTCGGATGACGAGCGGGGATTCCACGAGTAGTCCCATTGATTTCTTTTGTTAGACCAGCTTGTGTGCACCGTCCGAACATTGTTTTGTGCTTGAGAAAAGGCCCCCCTGGGCAAACTCTTGTATGTTTTGAGTATTTATTATGATTACCTTCATTTACTTTTTGGCAAATAAGCAAGTAGGTTGATCAAAAATAAATAATAATGGGACATGCATTAAATAATAAAATTCGAGCCGGGCAAAATTTATATCTACATGCACCGCATTATTAATTAATTGCACCGTCGCACGAGCCCGAGGCGGATGTGGTGTCCCAACGATTGAATGATTTGATCACGGGTGAATGTTGCTTTGTCAAGGCTTCGAACAGTGGAGGCCTTTGGAAATGTCAGAAATTGGATGTGCAATGGCCGAGATAGCTTGACTTGGTCAACCCGGGAAACAGTCGGGCCGCTATGACTCGGTTGATTATTTTAAATTTGAGGGCCAAGTTTCTAATTTGGAAATTCCATGCTTGTTTCGATGTAAAGCTGATTTTTTCTCTCCCTAAATTCATGAAAGGTTTCCTTTGTTTTTCCTACGGCTACATTCCCAAGGTTGTCGTCTCGTATGCAAGAACGATTTTTGGAGAGGGTTCCCAAACGTGGTACGGTACACCACACGAGGCAAAAGTAAGGGATTTTTCGAAGGTTGTTATAGATGAAGGCGGTTTTAGGGCTTCTCAAGGAGCTCATGCCGGATTGGGATCTTCGAGAGCCGCGCTCATTCGGGATGAAAGGAGGCATGTGTACGTCTTCGTATAACGAGATTACGCTCACACTTGAGGATTTTCGGGCTATCCTTGGAGGACCCCGGGCGGAGCGAACATTGTTCTTCCATTTGACGGGCACCCGACCACCATTGAGAAGTTGATGTCCCTCGGGGCATTTCAGGTTTGAAGAAGCATGCGGGATGCTAATACCAAATACGGATCACGTCGACATTTCTGTTTGCCCGATAGATTTGCTCTGCCCGTGGGAGCATTTTCGCGTGGATGCTTGCAGTGTGCGATTGCTACTTTGTTCACATTCACATCCTCGGGGGGTGTGCCACCACAGCAGTTCGGACCCAAGTGAGGCAAATCTGGAGTGGAGGAGACATCGTGTCATTGATCTTGGGCGAGTACATTCCTCGGCATAGCTCCACGGATGACCGGTAGCCGATACATGCTGGGGAGGAGTCCCCGCGATGCTTACTTTACGGTTGAGGGAGGAGTTGCAATGATGTGTCCGAGAAAGTACCAGCTGACATGTGATCCCCATGGTCTTTTTCTCGACGACCCTGGTGATAGGAGGCAAATCAAAGCGAACTGAGCTTTGGATGGCCAAACTCCGCACACATCATCTACGATGGTGGTTCCTCACCGGAAGCTTACGAGACTTGTCGGACCGTTCAGAGGGTCTTCTCATTGTCGAGAGTTCCGGGAGTGTCCCAAGCCTTCCTTTCATATTCTATCATTGGTGCGCGGGATTCGGGCTAGAGCAAAAGCATTGACTCAGGCTGAGTAACTGGTACCGCCGAGGTGGAATCGCTCCTCATGGAAGATCCTTCATTGCCATTGTGAGAGGCACATGCGTCCCTTTCCGCCGTGGTTCTCTTGTTTCACTATAGAGGGCACTATTATGTCCACTCCTGCATTTGAACCGGTACGAAGAGTGTATGGGGAGACACAAATGGCCATTCTGGAGACGAAGTGAGCTATTGGGCCTTTCGACTACCGCGACAACTCGACTTTGAGGAGGGCCAAAGCGATGGCCAACCCTCGTGATTGTAACGGAGATGATATGGCTGACTATGAGGCCAATGCTAGTTCCTGATGGCCGATCGAGCATGGATATGATGATCAAGAGAGGCAGCTCATGATAAAGCTAGGGAAAGGGCCGTGCGTGGCGGCAGGTTTTGAACAGAGGCATCGGGAAGGGTCCCTGTGAGCCAGGTAGAAGGACTACGGGATATTTCCCCGTAAAGGCAAAGAATACCCACTGGGAAAGGGAAGGGGAAGAAAGACGAAGGACCAAGTACGAGGGACTAGGTTGACCTTTGCCGTCCGAATATCCACCCACTGCCATTCGAGACACATTAAATTGATCAATGTTTTATTGTTGTTTTGCTAGCGTGTAGCGAGTCAAGAGTAATCTTGCTTGAACTCATCAAAGATTGTTTTAACCGTAATGAATCGTAGGTTAAATTTTAAAAAGTTTTTCAAAACACAAGCGATTTTCGGGTGTCAGTATTTGAAATTTTATTTGTTTTTGAGACCGAACCACCATGGCCGCCTACGTTCCCCTTTTACATTTGGATCAAGGGACTGCCTGTCACCGTAGTTCGACACTTTTAGGTGAAATTTGGGAGAAAAAGGCAAAAAGAAGTGCGACCCTCGTTTTTTACCTAGACCATTTTTTCGGGAATGTATCCAGTTGGGTATTACTCTTTTAGCACTTTGATTTTATTGAGGGGGTGTATGGGAAGGAGAGTTGACTCGTGTTCTTCCTCAAATGAAGTATCCGCAGAGCTTGCTTCCGTTTACTTAGGTTAACGAAAGGGTTTCCGCCTCCAAATCCGCTAACTTCATGGCTCCCGAAGAAGATTCTTTGTACCACAAATGGGCCTATCCAGTAGGCTCCCACTTTTCGAGGGGATTGGTCCGTGTAGGAGGCTTTTCCTTAAGCACCAAGTCGCCTTCTCGATGTCTCTGATCTTGACTTTCTTATCAAATGCTTGGGCCATTCTCGCTGGTAGGCACGAGTATGCTTCCATGGCTTTCAATCTGCGCGCGTCGAGTAGAGCCAGTTCGTCGTGGCGACTTTGGAGCCATTCGACTTCATTGATTCCATTTTCCAAGAGGACTCTAAGGAGGATAGAATTTCCAATTCATACCGGTAACATCGCTTCCATTCCGTATGTGAGTGCAAAGGAGTCTCCCCGTAGCGGTTCAGACCGATGTTCTATACCTGTATCCCAAGAGGGCTAGATGTAGCTTTTCCGGCCAATCCCGACCTCCGACGCGCCATCTTTCGATTATTCTGCAAAGAGTCTTGTTTGTTGCCTCTACTGCACCATTAGTCTGGTGGTCTCTGTAAGGGGAAGACTTGTGGCGTGTAACTCGGAACTCGGTCAACACTTCACTGGTCACAATCTCCTTTGAAGTAGGTCCCATTATTGAGGACTGGATATGATCTCATTCGTGAAACCCCTATCTGCAACTGCGGACATGATGTTCTCTTTGATGAACTCCGCCACCTTCTTAAAATTCGTAAATTTTGATGATCCGGCTTCTACCCATTTGGTGAAGTAGTCGACTCACGACTAATAAGCGAACTCGTGACCATTGCTCCCAGCGAGTAATTTTTCCGATGACGTCGATTCCCCATGCGCGAAAGGCCATGGTGTAGTCATGCAAAGAGGAGCTCGTGAGGAGGGACGTGTGATCGAGGTTGAAGAACCGTTGATCATTTGTCGCATCCCTTTTCGACGAACCCGGATGCACTGTTTGTTTCCATTGATACCCAATAGTAACCCATTATGGAGGATGATCCGTATCCACGTTCCGTGTTCATGCTGCAAGGGTGCACCGTTGTGAACTTCCTCATCAACCCTCGGTCTTTTTCTTTATTTACACACCCTAGAGGAGTGGTCCTTGCTGGCACTTCTTGTATAACATACCCCTTAAATGACGAAATGGGATGCCGGGCGTTAGGGCCATCACATGCTTTTGGCTTTGATCCCTTCTTTGTATTTTCCATCTTCATTTGTGAAGAAGCTTCTCCATTTTGGAGGTACCGGTACAGATTTGATTATACCAGTGGTTCGTCGATCGTTCATGTCTCAACTTCGATCTCACAAAGAATAGGCGGGTGTTTCCTATCCGCATTCCTATTCTGCAGGGAGTTTTACCGATTTCCTTGAAAATTTCTCGACAAGAGATGCCAGGATGGGTGTGGCCCGCTATATCGATGCGGTTCCCGTCTCTTAGCAAGTAGTGAAAGAGATGTTCTTGAACCTCAGAGCAATGAGCTCCTCCATGTACATGAGGTACTTTCGAGGCCAGAATCTATTGTCTTCCATTTGTTGGATACTTGATTGATGATCAATCCAGCCGAGTCTCCAAGTATACCTCTAGTCTCCGTGATGTTGCGTTCAAGAGCGTTCAAGCCGGCCCAGCGTTTAAGCTTCGTATTCGCGCGCATTGTTGGTTGCTTCAAAATTCGCCTTTGATGACGCAAAAGTGACTGGAGCGTCAGTTTGCTTTAGGATCGACAAAGAGCATTCCAATACCATTTCCATTCTTGCTGGTTGCCCTTCTTCATCAAGAAGAATTGCAAGTGGTTTGCGCCGTTGAGTGAAAATCCCGTGCCTCGGAAACTAGCGATCGACCTTTGGGAAGTTTCAAGGGTCCAGTTTGGGAAGTCTCCACAATGACCATCGCCATTACTTTGCCCTTTCGCTGATTTTTCGACCATGTATTTGATGTCAAATTCAGCCAGAAGAATGACCAGCTGAAGTGCTAATCTCATTGATAGAGATAGCTTGTCGAAGAGATATCTAACGGGTCCATCTTGGAGACCAGAGCACTCTCGAATGTGACCGCATGTAGTTGTTTCATTTTCCGACTACCCATACTAAGGCTGCAAGTTTTCTCTAATGTTGAGTAGTCTGAAGTTCATTTCCACAGGCTTTCGGCTCACGAAGTAGATTGCATCTAGCTCAACTCACGGAATCTTGTCGTTCTTAAGCGCTCTAAACATAGCCCACCAATCTGACGTCTCCATCACTTTCTGCAATGTGTTGAAGAGCTGGCTTATCTTCATAAGTGGCGGGCACATGATCGGGGGATTTATGTTTCGGGTTCTAGACCTTCTTCTTTATTTAATATCCGCAAGCGCACGGGCAATTGTAATATAGCGAGTGCAAGTACGGGTCGATCCCACAGAGACAGGGTTTATTTTGGAAATATTTTTGTCTTTAGAATTATAGAAAAGATTGGGGGGAGATAAAGTTTGATTTTGAAAATAGAAAGAACATAAACAGAATATATTTTAATAAAACTCTTATAAAATAAAGCATTCTCGGGATTGGAAATCATACACATAACATTGTTCATCAAATTGTCATTGTCTTAGAAATATAGGTTTTCATATAAATCAAGGATGGTATGTTAAGCCTACGCTACTTCGGGTTAAGACAGTAGCGTTTGTATTCTTCACTAATTATGTCCTAACTGTTTGAGATTTCCGTTTATGTTACCCCCGCCCTGTCACAAATGGGCATTCCGGCTTATCTCTAGCTGACCATAATTAGTAAGAATCCATTAAGAACGAGAGTCAACATACTTTCCATTAAAGGAACATCCCTAGGCCGTTGAACTACTTTCGTGATCAAAGGAACCTAGTTTCTTTATATGATTCCGTCAATCGAGATTCTCCGCTAGGTCCATCTCTTAATTGACTGAATCATACAAGTTGGACGTCTCCGAAATGTAAGGCATTTAGAGAATAATATAGAGAAATTGTTTAGATGAAGATAGAAGACAAGACTTTCCATTTTTAGATGATGAACATGTATGCTTTCGAGTTTCCAACCCCAAGAACAAGGGGGATTTACTCACTAGCCATCTAGAACATATAAGCAATTAAAAATAAAGGATAGAGTAAGAAGACTTATGATGAAAATAGAAGGCAAATGGCTGGAAAATAATGCTTCACTTTATTGCTTTCCTTCAAAGTATTTCAAGAACAAAACATGAACTTTGATCCTCAAATAATCTTCAGAAATTGATCTCACAAGTATTTATGTTTAATCTCTAATCACTATACTCTGGAATATCAGTAAAATTCTGTATATAAGACTGATTATAAAGGGTCTTTTTATAAGGGAGAGGGGACTCTTCAAGAAGGTGCTTCCAAAAGGTGCCTTTTAGTCAGCAGTCACGATCTTGCACGGCCGTGTCAAGGGTTTTGCACGGTCGTACACCCTTGGCGCCAGTTTTGAATTTAAATTTGGAAGACTTGCACGGCCGCTCCGAGGTTAGCTGCACGGCCGCTCCGAGGTTGGCACGGCCAGGGCCAGTTCAAGGCTCGGCCACTCCATGGTTTGGGACCAAAATGGCCTGTCATGGCCTTAAGTGCACGGCCGCTCCACTATTAGTTGCACGGCCGCTCCACCTGGGTTTAGCTTTGTTTGTTCATTTTGCTTGGTGCTCCTTCATGTCTTTTATCTTTAAAATACCCAAGCACCCTTTTGACATTAAAAAAGGCCCTAAAACCTGTCTAAAAAAGTATAAAGCATACCAAAGGCGTTAAATCTAATTAATATGAAAAAGTAAGTAAAAAGTACTTAAAACTAAATAAAAATGATGATTTATTTAAGTAAAAGTATATAAAACTTGGGATAAATGACTATATAATAGTCACTTATCAAAATCCCCCACACTTAAGCTTTTGCTTGTCCCCAAGCAATTTTAAGATGAAAATACGGAGAGGGAGAATAAGAAAAGAAAAGCGAAAAATGATCCCTCAGAAAATAAAGTAGCAAGCCTTTAAATGCCTTTTGGATAATGCCTTCATCTTTCTAGTTCATATTTTGTACTTTTAAAAATTATTAGAAAGAGGTATTTTGGGGATATTTTTAAAGAGATAATTTGTAAGATAATAACCTAATATAGCATATATAGAATTTGATCAAGTAAAACATGCTAGAAGGATAAATCTTAGATCATTTCTTGGAAAAAGAGAAATTTTCACTTTTTAGAGTGATTTTTTTTAGAGAAATGAACTTATTTCTTTAAAATGTACAAAAGGAAGTATAAACACTTATTCACAAACTAGAAGTTCCCGAAGAATTGTATTGCATTCTTGAATCACAAGGGCGAAAAAATGGATGATGATAGTGGAAAAATCTCATCAAAGCTTCAACAAATTTATCTTATTTTTGTACGTGTTATATTTTTGCAAAAGACCTTAGTTATTTTTTATCCTTTCAAGTAGGAGACATTGTGGCTGCGAACCCCATGTTCCTAATACTTAGATCAAAAATACTTTTGGATATTACTCCCACTTGGCAAGGAAGCATCATCGCAGCGAACGCCGTGCCCCGAGTTACTTAGGAAGTAATAGGTTTTCTTTTTGCTTTTTAAGGCTTGGTGACTAAGTCACTCTTTTAGTAATAAGATAAAAACGTCTAACTTTGATTTGATTTGTGGAAATGGAGAGATGGAATTTTTATGAAGAGGTGTGATTCAAGGGATGCAAAACAAATGGTGCTTCTAATAAGGGAATAAACGTTTAATAAAATGTAAAATGTACAATCTTAAAGAAATATTTTCAATATATTTTTCATAAGAATAACCAAGTGTAGATTGCTAAAGATTCCTTCTAATCAAATGTCTTTTTCTTGATAAAACCCTATATTTTGCTATACTAACTTATGAGGCTTTCAATTATTTCTAAAAAATATCCCTATATTTTTTTCCTTATAAATTTCTAAGTTTATAAAAAATATGAGAGGAAAGACAATAGGCATTATTCTAGGGCAAATGGCAAGCATAGAAATAATGATTATGGATCATCATAGGGATTATTACCTTTTTTTTTCTTTTATATACTATACATGCATAAAATGAAAATGCAACTAAGTTAAAAAGAAAAATTTACACTAGAAAGCAAGTAAATTTAGTCTAAAAAAACAAGTAAATTCTAAACTAGAAAGCGAAAAGAAAATAAGATCGGTATACCCCCCCCCCATACTTGAAATGAACACTGTCCTCAATGTTTCAAGGAACAATGTCAATTTCGGGAGGGTAAGAGAAACTTACTAAGACGGTGGTGGTTGAGGAAAGTCGTCCCAATTGTTGACCCCATAGTTGAAGATTGTGTTTACTTGCCTTTGAATCGTATTCACACGATTTTGTATATCATTCCGGAAGTAATGGAATTCATTGTTGAAAGTGTCGAAACGAGTCATTATTTGATTGTTTTGAAGCTCGATCCGGTCAAACCTATCATTAAAATCCGGCGGCAATTGGGGTGGGTTGGGATGGTGTTGCTCTCCTTCTTCTTCTTCTTCTTCCTCCTCTTAGTTTGCTTGGCTTGATTGGCCCTCCCCTTGGATCATAGAATTAGGAAAGATCCAAGTTTGAAATTGATGAGTTCGGGCAACGGGGAGGATGGGACTAGGCAAAACAATGTAGGGCGTTTTACCCGGCCCTACCAACCAATTGTATTCCCCACGTCCTCTATTTGAAATCATTTGCTTTATTCGTAGGGTTGGAATATCCAACTTTGTCGAACCCGAAACCGCAACCTCATTGTCGGGCATCACACGTCGAAAATGATTAGCAAACAAAGTAATAATACCACCAATGTGAATCTCCCCATTGAAAGTTGGAGAGACAATGTCACTGAACAACTCGATCAAGAAATGGCTCAAATTAACCCTCCTATGAGCCCTCACCAAAGACCATAACAAAAACAACTCCTTCTTATTCAACGTACCCTTATCTTCCCTTGCAAAAACGGTACATGCATAGAACCTATGCATAAGCCGAAGAACGGGATGGATAATAGACGAAGCTTTTGTGGTTCTAGACTTGAAGGATGGAATTCCGGTAATTTGTTCCCAAAACACATTCTCCCTAAACTCGATGGGAAAATCGATTTCATAATTGGTGTAAGCGGGCCAACCTAAAATTCTATTTATGTCAAAGGAAGTGAGATGAAACTCCTCTCCACCAAGTCTAAAATACAAATGTATCAACTGATATGGCTCCCCCGTATCTCCACAAATTTCTGTTGTAAATTCCTTCCTCATAGTGCACAAGAACTCCAAAGTGATCCTTTCATAGGTTTTTGCATCCAATTCGAGAAAACCACCACAACCAAACCCGGTGTGGAACCTTCTTACATTGGAATAAACATCTAAGGCTTTGAGGGCAGGAATATCTGGGAATTGGGTTGGCCTAATCCTCTTTTGATGAAGGACGGTAAATCTAGCCACTTCGGAAGGCTCTCTAAACTCAATACCCAAATCATTGAGTGTTGGGTTCAGATTAGGGGTAGGAGATGGTTCCTTTCGGGACCTTTTAGAACCCCTTTCAGTAGCCTTTCCTTTTCCCTTCCTTCCTTCCATTGAAATTTGTAGAAAAATACCCAAAAACTCAGCTAGAGTAAAAAGAAAGTAGATTACCCGGATCTGTGTTTGAAAAGCTTGAAATCTTTGTTAAACAGCCACTAGACACCCAAAAGCTTCTTCCTTGCACCTTAATTCAGAGTAACCTCTTAGGATTTATGAAATGGGTGAAGGGTTTCTTGAATTTTCGGAATTGGAATTTTAGGGGGATTTTGGGATGATTTTGATTGGAGAGAAGTGGTTGACTGGTGGATTTAAGGAGGATTGAGGGTTGTATTGTGAGTTAAAATGGTGGAGAAGTGGGTTTTTAAAGTGGGTGGGGCGGAGGAATTGAGGGAGAAGGGAAGAGGATGAAGTGAATGAGGGAGGAGGGAGAGAGACACGTCTCTTTGACTGGAACGACACAACTCCCCAGGCGATATGCATGGCCGTGTCAAGGGATTTGCACGGCCGCTCCCTTTTGTTGAGTTAACTCTTCCTGACTCGATATGAACTGCACGGCCGCTCCAATATGTGCTGCACGGCCGTGCTATTCAATATTCACCACTAAAAAATAATTTTTTTTTCTTTTTCTCTTATTTTTTTGTATACCTACAAAACAAAGTTAGCACAATAATAATAATAATAATAATAATAATAATAATAATAATAATAATAATAATAATAATAATAATAATAATAATAATAATAATAATAATAATAATAATAATAATAATAATAATAATAATAATGAAATACAATAAAATAAAAGTAAAGTAAAAAATAAAGAAAATAAAGCAAAAATAATCCATCGGTTACCATTCCGATGATGCTTGTTTTAGGTCCTTAGCTTGACCCCTTTCCGGTAGTAGGAGATGCGTGATATTTGGTTGGCCTTTTGTCATTGACAACTTGCCAATGCAACCCTTCCGGAGTAATAAGTATCTTTTGCGGTAGACATTTCTTCCATCCCGATTTTTTGGGTAGAACAACCGACCTATAGTCTTTGCACTTTCGAAAATTTGAAGTGATCTCCTTCTTTGTTCTTTTTGACTTTTCCACTGCATTGTTAGTTTTGGGACATGCAGAAATATCTATAGTATTATTATCGCAAATCAAAGGTTCAACATTTAGGGGATCATTTTCTATTCCTTCCTTTGATTGTGGTTCCTCACCCATCAAATCTTCTTTACTTGGGATCCAATTTTCTTCACTTGGGGTGTAGGTTTCGAAATAGGGATCTTCAAGATCTGATCTATGCATACTGAACTCGACTTTTTCTTTCCCCACATTTAGGGAAAAGGTGCCATTTTTTACATCTATGATTGCCCCCGCAGTGGCAAGAAATGGCCTTCCTAGAATGACGGGAATATGATGGTCTTCTGCCATATCTAGGATTACAAAATCGACAGGGATGATCAAGTTCCCTACTCGACATGGCAAGTTTTCCATAATACCAACCGGGTATTGAACGGAACGGTCTGCCAATTGGAGAGTTATGGTTGTGGGCTTGAGTTCCCCTATAATAAGTTTCTCGCTAACCGATAATGGCATTATACTTACGCTAGCTCCTAAGTCAAGGACAGCGTTATCAATGTTTATTCTGCCAACACAACAAGGAATGGTTAATGTACCCGGATCCTTTAATTTCGGAGGATTTTTATTTTGCAAAAAAGCACTCACTTCCTCTGCCAACATAACATTTTCATTTTCTTCTAGCCTTTCTTTTTCAAAAATTAATTTTTTCAAAGGTTTAATGACTAAAGGCATATCTTCATGTTTTCTGAAATATGGAATGTTTACATTAATGGCATCTAGGTTTACAAGGAATTCATCATAATCCTTGTCTTCCTTTCTAGGGGATTCTATCCCCGAACTAGTCTCAATCATCGAAGGGATTGGACTATGATTGATATTTCTAGGTCATTCATCTATCTTTTCTTGCTCATCCCTAGTTTTTATCATGTTGACTTGCTCATTTGGCCTTTGAGGTTGGCCGGGAAGACTCCCTTGTGGCCTATTCATTGGGGTAGCCTGTTGAGCTTGTTGAGTCTCTAGCATCTTATTATACGTTGCTAAGTTATCCAACCTAGCATTGAGAAGTTTAAAGCATTCCCTAAATTCATTATTGATCTTTTCTTGGGAATTTTTTTTTCCACTACGAAATCCATTATAAGATCCAATTTTTACTTAGGGGGGAAGGTACTTGCATTGTTATTGAAGTTCTTAGGTGCAAATCCCGGGGGTTGTGTAGATGGTTGCGGGTTAAGAACGTTGTTATTCTTATAGGAAAAGTTGGGGTGATTCCTCCACTCGAGATTGTATGTATTAGAATACATCCCCCCCTTTTGTCCAAAAGAATTTACAAAGTTCACTTGATCGTTAGAGGTAATGTCAAGTAACTCGCAGTTATCCATACTATGTGAGTTAGACCCACATAATTCACATAACACATTTACACTAGCTACGGGATTGAAATTAAGATTTTCAATTTTTTTCAAAAGCATGTTAACCTTAGAAGAGAGAAGAGTAACTGCATCAACATTATATTTACCGGGCGTACCTTGTTGTTGCTCCCTCTCATTTGACCATTGGTAATGGTTCAATGCAATGTTTTCGATAAGGTCATATGCCTCATCGACTCCTTTGTTCATCAATGCTCCTCCTGCAGCGACATCAATGGTCTCTCTTGTCTTGAATATGAGACCGTTGTAGAAGGTGTGAACAATCAACCACTTTTCAAGCCCGTGGTGGGGGCACAATCTGAGAAGTTCCTTGAACCGCTCCCATACATCATACAAAGTCTCACTATCTGTTTGAGAGAAGTTAGTGATCTTCGTGCGTATTTGGACAGTTTTGCTTGGTGGGAAAAATCAACCAAGGAATGCTTCTTGAATTTGGTCCCATGTTGTCAATGAATTTTAGGGGACCGAATTCAACCATTGTTTCGCCTTATCCTTAAGAGAGAAAGGAAAAAGGCGCATCTGAATTGCTTCCGGGGTAATATTTTGAATACGTGTGGTATCACAATATTCAAGGAATGTTTGGATGTGGAGATGAGGATCTTCGAAAGCGGTGCCGCTATACTGGTTGTTCATAACCATATGTAAGAGTTGCGGCTTTATCTCAAAGTGTTCCGCTTCGGGATTCGGCACAACAATAGGGGATCTAGTTCCCGGGGTACTTGGATTTACGAAGTCCCGTAGGGTCCTAGCCGGTGTTTGCGGTTCTCCTTCCGCCATATGTTTCCTTAAGGTCTCTTTAAATCTTCTTAGTCTCTTGTGAAAGCTTCGTTCGGGTTCCGGATCAAAATTTTAAAGGAATGTCCGAGCCCGTTTCATACACTAAGAAAAAAACACTTAAAGAGAGATTAAACGCAAGAATTTATCGGAAGTAAGAGCAAAACAATACAAAACAAAAAAACAAAATAAAATGAAAAATTATGTAGTAAAGACAAAAACATAAAATAAACCGTTGTCCCCGGCAACGGCGCCAAAAGCTTGTTGGGTGTTTAACCTAACGGTTTATTTAATATCCGCAAGCGCACGGACTATTGTAATATAGCGGGTGCAAGTACGGGTCGATCCCACAGAAACAGGGTTTATTTTGGAAATATTTTTGTCTTTAAAATTATAGAAAAGATTGGGGGGAGATAAAGTTTGATTTTGAAAATAGAAAGAACATAAACAGAATATATTTTAATAAAACTCTTATAAAATAAAGCATTCTCGGGATTGGAAATCATACACATAACATTGTTCATCAAATTGTCATTGTCTTAGAAATATAGGTTTTCATATAAATCAAGGATGGTATGTTAAGCATACGCTACTTCGGGTTAAGACAGTAGCGTTTGTATTCTTCACTAATTATGCCCTAACTGTTTGAGATTTCCGTTTATGTTACCTCCGCCCTGTCACAAACGGGCATTCCGGCATATCTCTAGCTGACCATAATTAGTAAGATCCATTAAGAACGAGAGTCAACATACTTTCCATTAAAGGAACATCCCTAGGCCGTTGAACTACTTTCGTGATCAAAGGAACCTAGTTTCTTTATATGGTTCCGTCAATCGAGATTCTCCGCTAGGTCCATCTCTCAATTGACTGAATCATACAAGTTGGACGTCTCCAAAATGTAAGGCATTTAGAGAATAATATAGAGAAATTGTTTAGATGAAGATAGAAGACAAGACTTTTCATTTTTAGATGATGAACATGTATGCTTTCGAGTTTGCAACCCCAAGAACAAGGGGGATTTACTCAATAGCCATCTAGAACATATAAGCAATTAAAAATAAAGGATAGAGTAAGAAGACTTATGATGAAAATAGAAGGCAAATGGCTGGAAAATAATGCTTCACTTTATTGCTTTCCTTCAAAGTATTTCAAGAACAAAACATGAACTTTGATCCTCAAATAATCTTCGGAAATTGATCTCACAAGTATTTGTGTTTAATCTCTAATCACTATACTCTGGAATATCAGTAAAATTCTGTATATAAGACTGATTACAAAGGGTCTTTTTATAAGGGGGAGGGGACTCTTCAAGAAGGTGCTTCCAAAAGGTGCCTTTTAGTCGCGATCCACGATCTTGCACGGCCGTGCCGTGTCAAGGGTTTTGCACGGCCGTGCACCCTTGGCGCCAGTTTTGAATTTAAATTTGGAAGACTTGCATGGCCGCTCCGAGGTTAGCTGCACGGCCGCTCCGAGGTTGGCACGGCCAGGGCTAGTTCAAGGCTCGGCCACTCCATGGTTTGGGGCCAAAATGGACTGTCATGGCCTTAAGTGCACGGCCGCTCCACTATTAGCTGCACGGCCGCTCCACCTGGGTTTAGCTTTGTGTGTTCATTTTGCTTGGTGCTCCTCCATGTATTTTATCTTTAAAATACCCAAGCACCCTTTTGACATAAAAAAGGCCCTAAAACCTGTCTAAAAAAGTATAAAGCATACCAAAGGCGTAAAATCTAATAAATATGAAAAAGTAAGTAAAAAGTACTTAAAACTAAATAAAAATGATGATTTATTTAAGTAAAAGTATATAAAACTCGGGGAGGACAACTCATTCTACTGCTTTCAGTTTGCGTTAGATGTGAGTTTCCTTCTTTTTCTCTTCCTTGTCTCGCTTGTACTTGTATGTATCTGCTTTTTAGCTGATATAACTTTCCTGGCGTTTGACAGGTGTGGTGCTTTGAGGTGTTTCACCCGCATAGGTGGACTACCAGTGAGGCATACACTCTTTTATTTCCTGCATGCTGACTTGGTAGAAGACGGGGAGGAAGCCGGTGAAGTCAAGGGAGAGTACCCGTGTGACTTACGAGGAGGTGTCTTTGGATCTGGACCGAGACTTCTCGCCGAGGCAACTTGACTTGGTCGAGTCGGTTTGATCATTTTGTGGTGCAGGCTGCTAGGGAGGTGACACGTCAGCGAAAGCTGCTAGTGGGGCTTCATTGTGACGTTATGTACCTGGGCGAGAGGGTGTATTTCCAGTACGCTCCGGGATCTGGTCCCTTGGTTTCGAGGGATCCGCCTCTTCACATGTTGTATCCTATGTCCATAGTTGGGGAGGATTTGCAGCGGTACAGGCAGGGCGTGCCTGTAGACACCCCATTCTGAACCCATCGGATTACATTTATACCACTCTAAGTCTCGCTTTGAGTCAAGGAGTAGAAATCCACCATTTCGTCATGTTTCGTTAAGTTTTGACTAACCATCGTTAGTTTGGGACTAAACTGCATACGAGATAACGAGGAAAGGGCAGAATTGTCCACGGACTGCAATATCTCGCGCGGAATTGCGTGTCTCGCGCGAGATAATGGTGTTCTGCAGAATGCAGATGTCAGTTTTCTCGTCGATTTCAACCTCTTTTTGGGATAAAACTTCATCCATCCGGCCAACCAATGAATTTTGGAGTCTGGAACCTTCTCAAGGTGTTTGATCTCATCTTCAACACCTCTCCAACAACTATAAATACTGGATGACTTTCAGTATTTCAGAGGTCCACAATCCCCCTACATTTACTGATTTCTCTCCATGAAAGATTCCGTAAATCACCCCTAAAAATCACCTCAAAGTTTGTTTGTCAACCTCGTTGATAAACAAACATCAAGATCCGAGTCAAGGACTGAGGCGAAGCTCTGTCCGTGTCAAGATTCGATTCTAAACTTGAGTCGAAACTCGGCCCGAATCACCTCACGCAAGGTAACCCCTATTTCCTTTCTAATTGATTGTTAGAGTGGTATAAATATATAGAATCTAGGATCGGCCTAGAGCCTCCCTAAATCATGGGGATGGTCTCGAAGCAATCGATCCTACATTCCGTTTAACCCCGTTAAATGGATCTTTATTCTATTCTTTTCTATTTGAAATCCTCTTCTTTTTTGAAAACCTCTCTTTTCTTTAGCAAGACCGATCTCCGGATTGGGTGGAGTGGGTGCTCCTTGACCTTCCCATTCCATAACCTAAGCCCTTAACCCAAAATCTCTTTCAAAATGGTTTTTCTATGTTTTTCAAACGAATAATATTGGTGGCGACTCAAAAGATAAACAAAAAGGGGATGTTTAAAATCCGCGCATCGCCACAGTGGCGACTCCGCTGGGGACAATAAAATTAAGAGGCTTAAACTTGCGTCAAAATTAAAAGAGAGGTTTTCAAAAAATATATATATATAATTAATTTTTTTTTGCTCCAGATCAGGCATATCTCGCACGAGATATCTTATCCCGCGCGAGATATCGCTTCGGCAATTTGGTGTCTTCTGGTTTTCCCTGTTCATCTCACAATCCAAGATGAGGGTCGAACACGCAAGGGGGATCCCAGAATTCATTATCTGCAGAGTTCCCTCATCTTAAGGCCTCCCTTAAGATGTCGAACTCGAATCCGTATTTTAGTTAAATAATTGATTGTTATTTATAAACTGCGTGTGATTGGGTTTTATTTTATTAAAGTCCGGTCTATTGGGGATTCGGGAGTTGTAATTAATTTATTCATCTCTCTCTCTCTCTCTCTCATTATTTGGAACTACGACGGCCTGAGTCTTCCTAAATTGGGAGAAACGTAGGCATCCACTTGGTGCGGCCACTATTTGTTTTCCTTTTGTTTTCAAAAAAAAAATCTCCATTTTTTATCTGTCACCTAGATTGACTATCACACACGCGCACTCATGATATATCTGTCATTGCACTACATACCCTCTATAAACCCGGGACCCACACTAAGGACGGATGACGGTAACCACCTAGTCGTCGGTCTCTCCGAAGTTGGATCATCCCACTCCGCGTATTCAATCCACCTAGATTGTCATATCGAGGGGAGCCTAGCCTTCCAGTCCTGCATCGCCACATTTTCATGTAGATTGTCTTTTTAGGATCACTCCGTGACCGGTCGGTTTGACTTAGTGATATTTTCTTGTTTTTGACCAAAATAAAGTCATGTAAAATTGACGATAAAGAAGGACTCGGAAAAGTCCCTCGGAAACGTCCCTTCGGAAAAAGTCCCTTCGGAATGACCCTTTCGGATGTCCCTTTAAAAAGAAAAGAATAACATCCTTCAAAAACAATCTTACATGGCTTTGTTTTACAAAAATCGGACTGATTGCTTAGTCGTTAGGTTCTGATAAAGGCCTTAGAAACCCCTCAAAACGGATTCTCCGTTCCGACCAAAAATTAGGTCTAATAAAAATCGACTTTCCGTGTGATTGTCTCGTGCGGGACTACATGTCTCGCGCGAGATAATGCCTCTGTTTGCTGTAATTGAGCCTGAACCGTTTAAGCCCGCTTCCGACTCGTTGGGGCTAGATATGATCCTGACGTCATCTCTGCATCTCTTCTGTCAGTTTTCCGAAGCTACTCAACTTCAAGACTCCCAACACAATGTCTACTGAAAAGCACGTCATCACCAAGAAGGACCTTGAACAACAAACTTTGCAAGAGTTGACCAAGTCCCTTGTCGCTGAAATGGAACATGTGGGAGGTTGGAGATAGGCTTTCGATTTACCTTCCACCCGTATTGCTAGAGATTTCCGGAAGATGGAAAGTGGCTCCGACAGCGGGCAATCATCTGTGCAAGAAGAGCTAAGTGACATCAAGGCTCAACTTGCCAAAGCCCTGCAGCAAATTGACAACAACGATGCATGGCACAACTTGGAAGAATCCATCCAAGCTGACAAGACAAAGATGCTGATTGAAGAACTTGAAGAGGTCAAAAGCGAACTCGAGGCTATGACCCAAAAGTGTATCACCCTCGAAGCCCACATTGAAGATGACATTGATGAGAGGGTCAAGTATTGCCTCAATACTCTTTACCGTGATCTCAAGGAACAAATGGAAGCAGAATATCAGTCTCGCCACAACGTCTTTGTGCAACACTACGAGAATCATATTCGAGACCTCCACAATCAAATGGCTAAGCGAAGGAAGGGTAGGATTTTCTCCGACATTGGAAGGATCTCTCTCGGTCATCTCTTCAGAAGTCTTCACAAGGATGGAAAGATGAAGCCAATGGAAGGTTACATACCCAAGAGAGAAGGACGAGCTCCACACCTCTACTGCTACTACCATCAATGCCATGGCCACCATACCGATGATTGTTTCAACCTGAAGAACGCAGTCCAAGACTTGATTGACAACGACGCCATCAGAATTTGTCCAAGCGGTGGCATAGTTTGGATGAATTCAAGCAAATGAGGGACCTCTTTTTTTTTTCAGTTATTTACTTTTTGCAAGAAGAAACGATTAGTAGTCTAGTCTAGTTTGGGTACTACTTGCCTAAAATCCTCATTTGTGAGCAAGAGTATCAAGTTTGCTTTTCAATAATAGTTAGTCAGTATTTTTCCCTTTCAATTCTAATTACCTGTTTCAAAAGAAAGCACCGTGACTGTCATAGAAATTTGCAAGGAAAACGATTACTCCAAAGCACTTCGGTTTTCTGGAAACCTTCCTGTTTGGAGAATGATGCAAGCAAGAGGATACTTCCCTAGCTTGGGACTTGGAAAACACTTGCAAGGAATAACGGAACCACCACCGATTCCCCCACCACACACGAAGCATGGCCTAGGATACATCATTTCCATCCACGATGGAGATGACGAAGAAGAGTGGGACTTCACTCAAGTCAAGTGGGAAGGAACTGCATACAAAGGTCACAATGACCCAAAGGTCAAAGATTGCAACCTCGAGCCATATTGAAAGACACTCAATGGCTACTTCATCCGATAAGGGGAAAACATTCCCTACTTTATCTTTTCAGAACCATGGACGACGATAAAGGAAAGCGCCAACCGGGCTTTGAAATATTCAGCGACTGCGATGCTTCACCAGATGAAACAGAAACCGTCTCACTAATCCCAAAAGATTTGTGGGGCACTGTAAGTACCCCAATCTGGATCACCCTCTTTCGAGCTCCCGGGAAACACCGCAGACTCACTCAAATGCAGTCTCGAACACCCGAAACCCTCAAAAAAACCCTCCAAACCCTTCAAAAACCCTCAAAGGCCCAAAAAACCACCAACCAAACCAAGGGGGGCCTTTCTGGGACAAACAAACACAGAAGTACTTTTGGAGAATTATGCAGAAATTGGGAAAAGCATGGAGGTCCATACGGACCTCTTTGCATGCTAAGAAGGTCCGTACGGACCTTCCTGCTACCAACCCTCATGATTACAGAATCCCTCTAAAGTCCACAAGATTCCCCTAAATCAGGGAAAATCAAAAATTTATACAACTTTGGAAGTCCGTACGGACCTTGTTGCAATTTTTCCATGACTATAAATAGAGGGCTCCCCCTCCCTCATTTCAGATACCATCCTCTTCTACTCTCTCCCTAGGCCTTCTGGCTTCCCCTCTAAGTCCTTCCGAGGCACTCCCGGCCCCTTTCGGTTCCTCCCGAGGCCTTCCGAGCCCCCTTGTGGTGCTCCGAAGCCTTTCCGAGCGCTCCCGAGATGCTCCCGCGCTGCCCCGAGGCACTCTCGAGGTACTCTGAGGCCCCTCGTGGTACTCCGAGGCCTTGCCTGGTCTTTCCCGAGGCGTCCCGGCTCTTTCCGAGTCAAACCGGTAACTCGGACGCACACTGGAACTCTGCCCGAACGCAACCGATGATTTCGACGCACGTCGGACCTCTGCCCGAATCCAACCGACGATCCCTGCGATCCCAATGCACGCCGAACCTCTGTCCGTGTGAACACCCGACAATCCCGAGGCACGCCGAAGCTCTGTCCGCAGATAACCGGCACATCCCGAAGTAATACCGGTCGTCCCGGAACACTATTCCATCCTCAAACACTATTTCCCAGCGGAAGACAGACACGAACCAATATTGGTAAGGCTTCCTTCCTACACTATTTCAATACATTTCAATAAAGCAGTGTACAATGTAGACATCCGACACAGCATGCATTTTTAAAAGCACACAACATTTAAAGAAAGAAGGGGTGTCGAAAGACTCATTTTTACGAGGCTACTCGGGTAAGCTCTATTATTCTAATATTCTCTTCCCGAGGAGTAACCTGACCTCCGAACTCAAAAATCTCATCACACATAAACAGTTTATTTTTTTTTAAACTGATGCCTTTTCTCAATGTTTTGGGCTTAATCAAAACGGTGTGGCGACTCTACAAGCAAAAACACAGCGAGACACCTCCAACGACAACAACGCAAAAAACGCAATGCCAGATGTCGGGGCGCAATCGCTGGGCCTCTCGGATCCGGGCAACTTCCGAGCAATGCGAGATGACAGGGCTCCGCGCGCGAGCCGGATCCGGGTAATTTCAGTTGGCGACTCTGCTGGGGAGATTTTGTTTTAAAAAAAAAACTTTTAAACAAAACAAAAGATTTTTAAAACAATGATGAGGGTCAAACTTTCATTTTACCCCTTTCTTTAACTGTTGTGTGTATGTGCATGTGCTTTACTTTTTTTATTTTACAAAAAAAAAATACAAAAAATGCATCAAAATACATCTGTGTACAAACATTTAAAATTCTTCAAAAAATTTCTGTTTTACTCAAAAAAAGAATTTTAGAGACCGCACACTACTCGCACTGCTGCCTCGGATACACCGCATGCTACTCGCACTGCTGCCTCAGATACACCGCACGCTACGCGCACTGCTGCCTCGGATACACTACACACTACAACCCTTAACCCGGGGTGGTCTTAGTTGCAGTTCGTTTGGCCTTCCTATGCCTCTCGGACGCGCACGGGATCATTCCAAACATCCCATCCTAGTCAGTGTCAACCCTGCACGTTTAAGTCTTGAGTCACACTCTGTCCAGACTCGGTTGGTTTTTACCCAGTCCGTGTCATACAGCCTGGATACATATCCCATGCCGGCCATTTTCTGAGTCGAAGCTCGGAACTCAAGATCCCTTGCGCAAGCAAAGCGATGAAAGGTCATGCTAAAATCTTGACCCGATCTTGATTTTCCGAAGCTACACCCATACGATGTTCCGTCCCGGATATACATCCATGCCCACATCATACCATGTCATCAAGCCTTTAATACGTCAGCCATGACGATATGACCCTGCCAACACCTAAACGTCACAGATCCCTTGCGCAAGCAAGTAAAGAGAGGTCATGCCGAACTCTTGACCCGATCTTGACTCAGGTGCCGGCTCGTATCACTATTCACATGGCTAACGCATTAAAACGAACACGACAGGCTCGGTCCTTAGGTTCAATTTTTTCTTTTAGGCCGGTGGAAACCGCTTGCCCTATAGGACCTTCGCCCGGGGCTGTCCACCTCGGGATGTCAAAATACAGGTGCAAAACGAGGGGCTTATAGCCGCACAGATGGTCTCCACTGACCCAGGATCTAGCATAGTTGCAAAAAAGAAGAGAAATCTTTTCCAACCTACCTAGAATTCTGAGAAAACACTGTTTTAAATAAATTAAAAAAACAAAAAAAATAATAAAAGCGGAAACCGCATGTCACGTGAGCTTTCCCCCTTTATCCCGAAAAGCCTTCCCGTGTTTAAACCTTACCCGTCACCCCCTCCAGTGAACCGAGAGTGATCGAGAGTACCCGGGAACTATTCTCCCAGTGTCAAAGCCGCAAGGTCCAACTTCCTTCCCAGAGCAGTTACTAGGGCAGTCCGTCAACTCCCCATGGCCAAGTTGGTGGATAACGACGAGGAAAACGGGACCTTACCCCCGCAAAATTTCCCAACAATGGAGGAAGTTTGGCAAGTCCTCATGGCTCTTGAGAAACGCCAAGGTGAGCAGCAAGCCTGGATCGAAGGTGTCGTGCACCACTTCGGAACGTTAGCCATTCCCCGATCACTCGAGACTCTCAAAATGCCCGCTCCCGCAGCTCCTAACGTCTCTCATTGTCTCCCAGAAGTCAACCTGTTGCCCTCGTACGAGCCATGCAGCTACGACATAAAGCCACAAGACCCCCCGGGGGAGGACGTGTCCGTTCAACATCCCGAGGTCCCAATACCACCGCCGAACAACGAATACATTTGGTGGGACGTCTGCGATTACACCGCTTGTCTGGAAATGGAATTCCAAGATGAAATGAACGAGGATCGCCCTCGAAGAAAGAAGAAACCCTCTTCTCAACAAAAACTGAAGAAGAGATACGAATCCGGTGACCCCACAGTCGGAACCCTCGGAGAACCATCAGGAAAGTTTGACTACTACGTCATCTACTCTAGTAAATCTCCTCAGCCTAGCTCTGCACAAGACCACGGCAACGTCTGCTCTATGATCAGCTGGGACGAGCTCCGCACTGTCACCAATGGCCCGAGGGTCCAGATACCTCAACCCCTGTCTTGGGAAGATCTCAAAGTCACTGTTGACGCTACAACAAAAGCAATGACGGTAAACGAACTAAAATGCGCGGTATGGCCCTACGCCAACCAAGGACCTCTCATTACAGAAGTAGGAGAGACAAGTAAAGCAGCCAAGCCAGAGGTGAACGTACTGACATGTTCCGGTCAAATCTCGACGAGTCTTCCACGGGCAGACAAAATGCCAGCCATGCCTGAGCCTCGAACTGAAAAGGGGCCCTACGCCAAAGAAGCCGAAACCCTTGACCCGAAGGCTGAGGATTCTGTCTTAACTCAGCTCAAGTGTACTCAGGCTAACATTTCACTCTGGTCCTTACTCACTTCCTCTTACCCGCACAAACTCAAGTTGGAGGAAAGTCTTGTCCAGACCATGGTACCTATCACCGTGACACCAGATGAAGCGGTTCAGATGATCGGCAACGTTCATTACAGCAACATCATCACGTTCACGGAGCTCGACCTCCCGAAATTTGGGGCTGACCACAACGAACCTCTTTACATAACAGTTCAACTTGACGAGTGCCGCCTCCCTCGGGTCTTGGTAGATGGGGGATCAGCCATGAACGTCCTCCCATCCAAAATGATGGACTTGCTAGGGATCAAGCCAACTGATCTGAAACCCTCAACTCAGACAATCAAGGCATACGACTCAACGTCTCGCTCAGTCTTGGGAATAGCCACCCTGAACCTGTGGTTCGGAAAGCAGATGGTCCCAACCGACTTCCAAGTCATCGACATCCCGATCACGTTCACTGCCATCTTGGGATGCCCTTGGCTACACCAGATCAATGGGGTGGCATCCACCCTCCATCAGTGCGTAAAGTTCGTCCAAGGAACAGACCTTACCATCATCTACGGTGATAGCATAATCACCGAAGGGACCGACACAAACGGCGTCCCGGTCTTGGAGATCAAACACGACAATGATGGTATGATGCTGACAGGGTTCACAATCGAAAGCCCAAAAGCCCAGGTGTGCCACATAGACCTACCTTTGATCTGGGACCAGATCCCTCCCCCGATGAAAATGATGAAGCGCATGAACTACATCCGGGGCTTGGTTTGGAAAAACGCCATCAGGGTACCCAACAAATCATCAATATCAAGGAACATAATACCCTCCATGGCCTGGGATACATTCCTACTCCCGAAGACGCTGCGGAAGACAGAAGAGCCGCGCGAAAATGCTCCGCCAATAGCAAAAGAGGTTTGCACGTAATCTCCGATCTCCGCCCTTACAGCTTCGACATGACCAGGTACTTCACAAGGGAAACCGACAGTTTGAACGAAGACACAAAAAAGGGAACAGAGCTGATCAACACTAAACAAAACTGGCCGACAACCATGGACAAGCTCCAGCAGAACCTCGCAAGGTTCAGAGGCCTCAAGGCAAATCCTGTCAGAAGAGCATTTCTCGACGCACCACCTCTGCTGGGACCCACGACCACCACTATTCACAATGAATTTCGGTTCGGGAAAACCCACTCTTTGGCAGAAGAACTCGAAAAACTCTCTGTCAACACCCTTGCCCCAAACAAGCGGGACGAATTTGCATTCGAGCTAGCAAGGCCCAAGACAAGAGCAGAAGACTCCGCAGACGATGCCTGAAATGAGCCACTGCTCCAGCAGCTCTTCAGTGAAGAAATCGAGGTGCCAGATCTAATCGATTTTGTTTCTGATAACTCTATAGCCATGATCGGGAACGGCAGCGCGAAGCCTTTCGACCCCCGCCTCCTGTCAAGCTCATTGCCACTCAATAACTGGGCCACCTTCTCCGGACCCACCGCCAGCAAAAAGGACATGATCGAACAACTTGGTCTGACCCCTCGCGTCCCAGAGTCCAGTGTCAAAACATATCATGAGTCCATTATCTTTGAATTCAAGTCTCTCGAGTCATCTGATGGCCTCACGCCAGAAGATTACGAACTCATTGCCAATAATGTATTCCCATATGCTCTTAATGAATGCTTCGATCTTTTCGAGTATCCTCTCATTGCATCTTTAACAACTGATAAATTAACTAACACACAAACAGTTAATAACGATTCACTTGATAAAGAAGCAGACACATTAAATGAACAATACATTAAGCACATCTTTAAGCATGTTGTCAAACGAGAGAAAAACCGGGCCCAAGCTGCCGAGGAGGTTTTAACCAAAGTGAATTTGGGAACTGCTGAAGAGCCAAAAGAGATGCAAATTGGAAGTTTCTTCACCGACACAGAGCAAAACGCATTGACTGCACTTCTCAAAGAGTTCGTGGACGTGTTCGCTTGGTCTTACCGAGACATGCCCGGATTAGATCCAAACATAGTCGAACATCGGATCCCTCTGAATCCCGAGGCCATGCCCGCCAAACAAAAGCTACGCCGAACCAAGCTAGAATGGTCTCTACAAGTCAAGGAAGAGATCGAGAAGATGCTCCGCGTTGGCTTCATCGGGGTGATCGAGTACCCTACATGGCTCTCCAACATAGTCACGGTCACCAAGGCCAATGGAAAAGTGCGCTGCTGCGTGAACTTCCGAGATCTCAACAAAGCAAGTCCCAAGGACGACTTTCCACTACCAAACATCGACATGTTGGTAGAGACTACAGCCAATTTCGAGGTCAAGTCCTTCGTGGACGGATTTGCCGGCTATAATCAAATCAAGATGGCCGAAGAAGATCAAGAAAAAACAGCCATCAAAACCCCCTGGGGAACCTACTGCTACACAGTGATGCCGTTCGAACTAAAGAACGCCGGGGCTACCTACCAACAGGCAGCAACCGCCCTCTTCCACGACATGATCCATAAAGAGATCGAAGTGTACGTCGATGACATGATCATCCACTCAAAGGGATCAGAGGAACAACACCTCACGGACCTGAGAAAGTTCATCGACCGCCTCCGCAAACACTCGATGAGGTTAAACCCTGCCAAATGCACATTTGGGGTCAGCCGAGGCAAAGTCTTAGGATACATGGTCACTGAGCGAGGCATCGAAGTCGATCCTCAAAAGATCAAGGCCATTATCGAAATGAGACCACCGCGAACTCAAATAGAGGTGAAAAGCTTCATGGGCCGCCTACAGTATATCAGCCGCTTCGTCAATCAATTGACCTCCATGTGTGAGCCAATCTTCAAACTGATGAAGAAAAATGCCAACGTCGAATGGAACTCAGAATGCCAAGATGCCTTTGAAGAAATAAAGGCGTACCTTGTGAGTCCTCCGATTCTCTGTCCTCCCCACGAGGAGAAGCCACTATTGCTATACCTAACTGTGACCGACACCGCAGTTGGAGCCATGCTCTGTCAAGAAAAGAAAGAGTCACGAGTCGAGAACGCCATCTACTTCGTCAGTCGAAAGTTTCAAGGCAGCGAACTCAACTACTCAGCCCTCGAGAAAACTTGCGCAGCTCTAGTATGTCGGAAAATTACGACACTACAAGCAGTCGCACACGGTGCACTTAGTTTCCAAAATGGACCCAGTCAAATACCTCTTCGAAAAACCATCTCTGTCAATGAGGCTCGCCAAATGGTCTTTCTTCCTAGCGAAATTTGACATCAAGTACGTGAACCAAAAGTCAATTAAGGGATGGGCAATGGCCGAATAGCCGGCTGACTTCCCAACCGATGAGGCTCGAGGC
Source organism: Adenophora triphylla var. japonica (assembly GCA_022495995.1). NCBI lineage: Eukaryota > Viridiplantae > Streptophyta > Magnoliopsida > Asterales > Campanulaceae > Adenophora > Adenophora triphylla. The sequence continues at coordinate 328,636 of JAFEMH010000183.1, forward strand.
CCTGAACCACAATTTCCAGATGAAGGAATCTTCGCACTCGAAGGCAAAAATCGATGGCAACTGTTCTTCGACGGAGCAGCCAACAAAAGAGGAAACGGTATCGGTATGCTCTTGGTCGACCCCAAGGACGAGCACACCCCAATTGCCATGAAGCTAAATTTTGAGGTAACCAACAATGCCGCTGAATACGAAGCCTGCGCCGCCGGACTAGAGGCCGCACTCGAAAGGAACGTCCAGAAACTCGAGGTCTATGGGGACTCAGCCCTGATCATCAACCAAGTTTCCAACAAGTGGAAAACAATAGACCCAGACTTGCAAAAGTACCACGCCTGCATGGAGGACCTCATCACACAATGCGAAGAGGTCACCTTCCACTACGTGCCAAGAGATCGAAATCGGTTTGCAGACGCCTTAGCCACCTTGGCTTCACTCGTGGAGATCCCCGAGGGAAAGGCAATCAAGCCCTTCAAAGTCGGACGAAAGGAAATTCCCGCCTACTGCTGGGAGATAGAACCAGAGCCCAAGCCCATCAATGAGCCATGGTACAATCATATCTTCCAATACCTCAAAAACGGGGAAATCGCCTTCATGAACGAAGAAGGTCAACACAGGGAAGGAGCCAAAGCCACGAGCATCATGGCCCTAAAATGCCTCGCCTCTCACTTTGTCATCCTTGGGGACATGCTATACAAGAAACTCTACCAAGGACCGCTCCTACGCTGCATCAGCCAGGAAGAAGCAAACGAGCTCATGAACGAAGTCCACAATGGGGCTTGCGGCCGCCACATGAATGCCAGAGCCCTGATGCAAATCATTCTTCGGATGGGCTACTACTGGATCTCCATGGAGGCAAACTGTATCCACTTTGTCCGAAGCTGCGACAAGTGTCAACGGTTCTCCAACCTCAACCATCTACCTCCTCACGATCTCTACTGCATGACTACGCCCTGGCCCTTCGCCACGTGGGGAATCGACGTCATCGGGAAAATTGCTCCGCCAGGTAGCAACGGCCACGAGTTCGTCTTGGTAGCCATCGACTACTTCACCAAATGAGTCGAAGCCAAGTCCTACAAGGTGCTCACCTCCAAGAAAGTGGCACATTTCCTCAAGGAAAACATCATCTGCCGATATGGCATCCCGAACGAGGTCATATCAGACAACGGCTCTCACTTCGAAGGTGAATGCAACAGACTACTGGCCGAATTCAAGATAACACACCACAAATCATCTCCCTACCGGCCACAAACAAACGGCGCCGTAGAAGCAGCAAACAAGACCCTCGAACGAATCATCCGAAAAATGACCACCCGAGGACGTGATTGGCCCGAGAAGCTGTACCTTGCACTTTGGGGCTACCGAACATCAGTCAGAACAACCATGGGAGAAACTCCATTCCCCCTGACATATGGGATGGAAGCGGTACTACCCGTGGAACTGGAAATTTCCTAACTCCGAGTGTTGTTGGAAAAAGAAATCAACGAAGTCGAATGGCTCCGAAGCTGACACGACGAACTGGCTCTGCTGGACGAGCGACGACTAAAGGCCATGGAACACGTCCGAGCCTACCAAAGCAGGATAGCTAGAGCTTTCGAAAAGAAAGTCAAGTCCCGAGACATCAGGGAAGATGATCTGGTACTCAAAGAAAAGCCTCCCACTCGAACCAACCCACTGGGAAAATGGGAACCAACATGGATCGGCCCTTTCGTGGTTCAAAAGATCTTCTCCGGAGGTGCCATGAAGCTGACAGACCTAGACGGCAATCCCTTCATGAATCCAGTCAACGGAAGCAAACTTCGCAGATACTTCGCTTAAAGAAGAACAACGTGCATCTCTTGGCACTCCATGTAGTGTCGAACTACGCAGACCTGAGCCCTCTAGTCCGGGGGAACGTAGGCAACCTTAATTGGTCCGGTCTAAAAACACACAAAAAAGTCAAAAGTTTGAATGTCAATCAAGACCTCCATCAAACTACACACTTTCCAAGAGCATGCCCCCAACATCACCTAGACCAAGTCAAACGACAGCGGCAACATCAAAAGGACATCCGAGGATCACTCAACGTCAAACGACTGACCCATGTCAACTTCCAAGCCAGGGGCTTGTCTTCGCCCTCACGCGCTTCAAAAAAAAAAGAGCTCAAGCAAAGGCTCTCTCAAATATATATATATATATATATATATATATATATATATATATATATAAATGATAAGCTCAAGCAGAAGCTACAAAAATGAGGTCAAGAGCCCGACGCCAATAAACAAGAGGCAAGGAAGCCACGGAAAAGACCGTCAAAACGACTTGTCAAGGGATCATCCAACCTCCCATGCAAATACAAATCCCAGGCGAAAGGGGATTGCCGTCAAGGCCCAGGCTGCTTTAGTCCGCAAATGTAACAGAAAAGTCCAAAGATGGACGCCATCAAGGCTCACAAAATAAACAAAAGGCGAACAAGAGATCTTGCGTCTCGACAAAGCTTTAAAAGTAAATCACAAATCACTAACGATTACAACATTTCTTGATGAGTTCAAGCACGGTCTACTCTCAAGTTCACAACATGCTAAAAGACAGCTTAATACATTTAACAAATAATGTGTCTGCAATGCAATGAATGGATACCTAGGAGGTCATTCCGTTCCATTTGCGCTTGTCCCCTCGCCATTCTTCCCTTTCTTTCCTCGTCCCTGACGAGTCTTCTTTCGCTCCACACGAGCCAGCTCTGCATCTCTCAGTTCGAGATTAGGGGTCCTCCCGATAGAGTCGAACAATCCAGTAGCTCGTAGGGCTTCATTCGCCCGTGCTTCAGCTCGGATCTCCTCCCTGCGAGTCTGCAAAAGAGGACCTCTCTCTGTCACACGGTCAACTCTGGTCTCGCAGTCAAACAAAGTGTCTCCCGTAACATCATGAGGGTCAGACCAGGCTTCGGCACTCCTAAGGCAATAGCTGCGACGGCAATACGGCCCCAGAATCGCTTCACGCCTGCTCCCTAAAATCACTTGGGACTGCCCAACGCACCGCTAGTACCAATCCAGGTACACGGTAGTCAATACAACGCTCTCCCGACGTCGAAGGAGCACAACAGGAGGAAAAGCGGAATACTTCCATACCCTCAAGAAATACAAAAGAACACCTGGAGCTGCCATACAAAGAGGAGCCACCTCCGCAGTGGCAAGGTCATCCCAGCCCAATAAAGGCTCCTACCTCATCCCGAACTGCCGAGAAACAAGCGACGGAATGTAAAAGGAGGACCAAGACAAACCTGGAACTCTGACAACATAGGACCCTTCCTGAAAGGCCCTCCTAGTCTCAATCCCCCAGTGTGGAACCCAACAACAGATCTGATGCATACCAAGCTGTGCCATCCATCTCTCCCAGGCGGACTGATCCATATCCAACACAAGAGGTCGCCGAGCAAATGACCACGGGCTAAACGACGTCGGAGCCTCGAGCATAGCCTGAAGTCTCTCTCGCAGCCACAAAGTGAGCAAAGTGGGGCTTCCCCCTCTCATGAACCTATCTCCAGTCACCAGGTGATCAATGCCGTGAAGGGTCTCCCCCAGCACCAACGGCACAATATCCTCTCCGGCTCTGCAATGCCCAACCACATCCAGCAAAGTGCCGTCACAAACCCCAAGAGAGCTGACCATTAAAAGTGTCGCTATCACACACAAGGCAAATGCATCCCACGAGACGTCACTCTCGTCATCACTCATAAACCGCTCCGGCAGCGCAAAAATGTCAATGTGACCCGAATCAAAGGTCATACCTTTCACTTCTTCCAACAAAGCCCGAAGAAAGCACGCAAGCTTCACACTCACGACAGCACCGCCAATCAAAGGAATCGAGATGGCCTCCACCTCTGGTCCTCCCATCAAAGCTCAAAAATCCTCAAAAGTGGGCGTCAGTTCATTGTAGGAGAAGCTATACACATGCCTCGTGACGTCCCAGTACCTCGCGGCAGCCCGCAACAATTCCCAATCAGGAACCAACTCCTTAAGGGACCAAACCGAGCAGAGTCGAAACCTCACCTCGAAAGCCCGCCTCTGATGCCTCATATGGTGTCGCATCCACATTTTCAGCCGCTCAAGGAATTATGATTGCCTCTCCTTCGAAAGCCTCGACAAAACTCATGGAACATACGAGGAATCCATGGCAAAATGGAGGTTCCTAGAGAAAATGGGGAAGAAGGCTCAAAATGACTGCAAATGGGAAATGGGGGAAGTCCAGACATCCGAAAAAAGCTTATCCTCTCCCCAAAAGCAGAAGAGATTTGTACGGACCTCTTTGCTTGCCTAAATGGTCCGTACGGACCTTCTTGCAACATGGCCCCACATTTTCAGCAAACAGTATACTAGCCACTGTTCCCAGCAGGACCTTGCTCCAAACTGTCCAAATTCTGGCCAAAGCCATTCCCGACAAGCATACACTACCCACAAACGCACTCCCAGCTCACGTGGCATGCACAAATAATAAACTAGAAACAATTCCTAGGACAAACCCCGGGAATCACAAAATACGACATTACATCTTAAAATAAAATACTTTGCTGTGCAAATACAAGTGTTTTATTACAGGTACTCAAAATGCATGTTGCTATACAAAAAAATGGAAAGAGGGAAAGCAAATGAGCCCCACTCCGACTCCTCATCATCAACCTCATCAAACGTGAAGTCAGGCATGTCGCTGAACTCGCCGGTCACGCCCTCGTCATCCAAATACTGAACCCCCTCCTCGGGCAAGTACTCGAAGTAAACCCCAGGATCGAGCTCGGTAAAAGGATCAAAGAAGGAAGGCTCCGACGAACCCTCTCCCTGAGACCCCTGTGCCGGCAAGAACTGGTGAAAAATCGGTGGCCTCCGGACCCCCGAAGACGTCCCCGCATCCATGCTATGCCGCCCCCGAACGGGTCCCTCCTGCTGCGGCTCTAGCTCAGCTCTCGACGGATGAACGTCAACAGAATGCCTCGAAGGCATCGGCTCGTACGCCGGCACACGTCGCAAAGACTGGCAAGACAGCTTCCCCACCATCTTCTTCATAAAAGACCTCAACGCCACGTAACGGCGGGTCAACGTGTCAAAGGATCTCCCTGAGACCTGCACAAGCAAACAATCAAAGAAACGCTCAGCAAAAGAGATACAGTTATACTTAGCAAAAGAGAAAAATACAGAAAAGATGCCAAAATGGAAAAGAGTAAGCACACTCACCGGCGCATCCGGGTAAACCCGATAAGCAGCAGGAGCCAGCTCAGGCACGGGTACCGACACCCTCTGCCTCGACGAGTCGCCCCGTATATATGTGAAGTCCGGCCCCGGCACCGGAACACCTGGGGGACGAGGTGGACCATCCCGCCTCTCTCTCGCCAACACCTGTGGCGTCCTCAGCTTCCTCCTGACGAAGGACTCGTACTCCTCATACAAAATGAACTCATCGGCATCCACGCCGCCCAAGTACCTCTCGTGCTCTATCAAATCCATGTCACGGGGATTCATCATCCCAAAAGGCAGATCCCTCGGAGCCATAGGGGGCACACCCGGGCCATGCTGCCAGAAGACCCTCTCCCCCAAATACATAACATCGCAAGTCAAGCCCCGCAGCATCTTCCTCTGCGCCGTCACCACGGGACCACCCTCAAGCTCGTCGTCTCCATATCGAGCCCAGGGATACAGCTCAAACTCCGCCGAGCTATCCCTCCCCAGGTACTCCTGCACATCCCCATAGGCGATGGTGAGCTTCCCTCTATTCGTCCTCCTCCTCCTCCTCAACGGACGGGCCCAGGCCAGCATAGCAGGATAGGCCTCTATGGCCTCAGCATCTCGATCCCACGGAAAGCACCGGAAGATCTCATAAAACCACACCTGCGACAAAAGCAGAAAAGGCTCAGTGCAAAAGAAAATGGAGAAATGACAAACAGCTAAATCAAAAACAGCAATAAACTCATACCTCCAAAGCAAAATCAAAGCAGCCCAAAGAACTGGCCACGCCTCGGCTAAACCGGTCCAAAGAAAAATAAAGCTCGGCCAGGCCTGCCTCGCCCCAAGCTATCTCACCAACCCTCTCCAAATCCACCAAACTCTCCAGCAGAGGAAAAGGAGCCGAGGTAGCGTAATTCGAGAACAAAGTCTCGGAAAGAGCAAACCACAAGAAGGAGCGTGCCAGCTGCTCCGCTGTCACCAAGCCAGTACCCCGGTGATAGGCCCCGATGTTGGTCGTGATATGTGCCTCAACATCGCCGTATAACATGCCCAGGCCCCTGTGAGGAAAAGGCGCGAAGCCCAACAGCTCAGCCAACACCCCATCGGACATCCTGTCCCTCCATCTCACTGGCCCTCCTTTGAAGGAAAGCCCGGTGATAGCTGCAAAGTCGGTAGGAGTCACCGTCACCACTCCCCAGCTCAAATGGAAGGTGTGCGTGGTGTCCCACCAATACTCGGACAAAGCCAGGAAGATACTCTTGTTCTTCCTCGTATCCGAAATCCCGGCCAAGTTCTCCACGAACGCGCCCAAACCAGAAGTGAAGACTAGCCTCTTAGGGCTCGGCCTGCCCTCCCTAGAGATGTCCGGCAAGTGCTGCCACAGCTCAACCACAGCCTCGAGCGACCCCCGAGACTTCATCTTCTTGGCTTTCCCAGACAAAAGCCCCTCATCCTGCAGGTAAACACATCAAAGGTACGTCAGTCACAGTACTTAATGTAAAATACCAAAAGGAAACCAAAACGAAAAAGTCCGTCCCAACACGGCAAAGCACAAAAAGTCCGTCCCAACACGGCAAAACAAAAAATAACCCGTCACAAAACACGGCACACATTGCACATAATTTTCACATATAACCCGTCACAAAATACGGCACACATGGCACGTAATTTTCCCCATGCAGTCCGTCACAAAATACGGCACACACTGTACAAATTTTCTCAAAACAGGGATTAAGCCCTACACGACACATTTTCAAAAAGCCCGTCACAAAGCACGGCACACATTGCACATAAACTCCCCACAAAGTCCGTCCCAAAAACACGGCACACACTTTCAAGACAAAACCCGTCACAAAACACGGCACATGTCACACTCTTTTTTACAAAGTTCGTCCCTACATGCAATTTTTCACAATGTACATACAGAAGAAATAGCATAGGGTACAAAATACCTAAGCGTGCATTTCAAAGAGAGACACTTTATTTTTACAAATAAGAGCTAACCTCCACATTTTTGCACAAAAAATCACATACATGCCCAATTTCAACAATTCATCGCGAATTTCACAAAAAAAGCATGGCAATAATAAGAAGCCTAAAATATGCTAAGGATTAAAACCTAATTCTAGCATACAATAATTCGAGCAAAGAATCAAGACGAAATTGATTTCTTACCTCCCCGACGGCTCTACCTCGAATATTGTGCACCTCCGGATCCGGATACAATACATCCGGATTCCTCAACGAAGGCACAAAGGAAGTGCAATTCCTTTGAAGGTCCGCCCTCTGCTCAATCACCTCTTGGCCCCGTTGACGACGACCTCTCCTTGCTCTTTCCGCCATTGACAAGCGATTCAAGCGAAATGTGGAAGATTTACTAAGGAATTTGGATCAAAAATGGAGGTTTTCTCCTTCTCTCTCTCGGTTGTTCACGAAACTGGAAGAGGAAAATGGGGGTGATGCCTCGTTTCTGGAACTGGTCAAATTCTGGGAACTCGAAATTGCACGAAGGTCCGTACGGACCTCTTTGCACACATAAAAGGTCCGTACGAACCTCTTTACATTTTAAGTCCAAATTACCTCTTTGCCCTTATAATCTTTGCCCCTGGCTGTCCAAAGGCCTATTTCAGCAGATTCAATGCAGTTTGGTCCTTAACCCAACAAAACCAACACCGGCCGTCATCGTAAGCCCGGATTTCGCCCACTAAACGGCAACACAAACACCGGCCGTCATCGTAAGCCCGGATTTCGCCCACTAAACGGCAACACAAACACCGGCCGTCATCGTAAGCCCGGATTTCGCCCACTAAATGGCAACACAAACACCGGCCGTCATCGTAAGCCCGGACCTTGCCCACTAAATGGCAACACAAACACCGACCGTCATCGTAAGCCCGAACCTTCGCCCACTAAACAGCAATGCAAACACCGGCCGTCATCGTAAGCTCGGATTTCGCCCACTAAACGGCAACACAAACACCGGCCGTCATCGTAAGCCCGGACCTTGCCCACTAAACGGCAACGCAAACACCGGCCGTCATCGTAAGCCCAGATTTCGCCCACTAAACGGCAACGCAAACACCGGCCGTCATCGTAAGCCCGGACCTTGCCCACTAAACGGCAACGCAGACACCGGCCGTCATCGTAAGCCCGGACCTCGCCCACTAAAAGGCAACGCAAACACCGGCCGTCATCGTAAGCCCGGACCTTGCCCACTAAACGGCAACGCAAACACCGGCCGTCATAGTAAGCCCGGATTTCGTCCACTAAACGGCAACACAAACACTGGCCGTCATCGTAAGCCCGGATTTCGCCCACTAATCGGCAACACAAACACCGTCCGTCATCGTAAGCCCGGACCTCGCCCACTAAACGGCAACACAAACACTGGCCGTCATCGTAAGCCCGGACCTTGCCCACTAAACGGCAACGCAAACACCGGCCGTCATCGTAAGCTCGGATTTCGCCCACTAAATGGCAACGCAAACATCGGCCGTCATCGTAAGCCCGGACCTTGCCCACTAAATGGTAAAACAAACATAAAAGGCACAAACGCCTCCAAACACAAGTCCCAAGGCACAAAATGCCTCCAAAACACAAAATGGCAAAACAAATACCGGCCATCAAAGTAAGCCCAAAATCACTTTCTCAGTGGACAAAACCCCATACGAGACTACGCGTCCCCAGCAGACAAACACAGGCAGTCATCGTAAGTCCAACCCCTTCCCCAGCGGACAAAGCACGAGGCAATCACGCCTCTCACAAGCAAAGCACAAGGCAATCACGCCTCTCACAGTCAGAGGACATGACACATCCTCACGCACGACACAAACTTAGTCAGAGGACACAACACATCCTCACGCACGATACAACCACAGTCAGAGGACACAACACATCCTCACACAAGACACAAACTCAGTCAGAGGACGCGACACATCCTCACGCATGACACAAACACAGTCAAAGGACACGACACATCCTCACGCACGACACAAACACAGTCAGAGGACACGACACATCCTCACGCACGGCACAAACACAGTCAGAGGATACGACACATCCTCATGCACGACACACACAGTCAGAGGACATGACACATCCTCACGCATGACACAAACACAGTCAGAGGACACAATACATCCTCACGCACGATGCAACCACAAGTCACAAGGCATAACATGCCCTCATCTGTATCCTCCAGCCCGAAAGGCTTTAAATTACCCGGTTCGGAAAATCGTAAAATTTTCATTTCAGGATGCCACCACATCCTCACAGTCGACCTCAGCGGTCACATCACTTCAGGGCACCAACACGCCCGCCTACACTCACAATTTCATGACGGCGAACTACGATCGGGCTTGATTCCCGCCAGGGATACGTAGGAATCCTATCACAGGGTCCAGGCAACCGACCTATACGGTCACCCTAGACGCCACCACGTCCTCACAACCGACCTATACGGTCACCCAGGATGCCATGATGTCCTCACAACCGACCTATACAGTCACCCAGGACGCCACCACGTCCTCACAACCAACCTATACGGTCATCCAGGACGCCACCACGTCCTCACAACTGACCTATACGGTCACTCATAGGAAACTGACACGTCCACTGCCCCACACACCCGAACTACGATCAGGCTTGATTCCTGCCAGGGATACGTAGAAATCCTATCACAGGGTCCAGTCAACTGACCTAAACGGTCACACACCTCAGGACACCACCACGTCCTCATGCGATCCAGATCAGGACCTTTATCTTATCGACGACCCCACTTCCTCCGTAAGTGACGTCATCGAGGGGCTTCTGTAAGTACTCCAATCTGGATCACCCTCTTTCGAGCTCTCGGGAAACACCGCAGACTCACTCAAACGCAGTCTCGAACACCTGGAACCCTCAAAAAACCCTCCAAACCCTTCAAAAACCCTCAAAGGCCCAAAAAACCACCAACCAAACCAAGGGGGGGCCTTTCTGGGACAAACAAACACAGAAGGACTTTTGGGGAATTATGCAGAAATTGGGAAAAGCATGGAGGTCCGTACGGACCTCTTTGCATGCTAGGAAGTCCGTACAGACCTTCCTGCTACCAACCCTCATGATTACAGAATCCCTCTAAAGTCCACAAAATTCCCCTAAATCCGGGAAAACCAAAAATTTATACAACCTTGGAAGTCCGTACGGACCTTGTTGCAATTTTTCCATGGCTATAAATAGAGGGCTCCCCCTCCCTCATTTCAGACACCATCCTCTTCTACTCTCTCCCTAGGCCTTCTGGCTTTCCCTCTAGTCCTTCCGAGGCACTCCCGGCCCCTTTCGGTTCCTCCCGAGGCCTTTCGAGCCCCCTTGTGGTGCTCCGAAGCCTTTCCGAGCGCTCCCGAGATGCTTTCGCACTGCCTTGAGGCACTCTCGAGGTACTCTGAGGCCCCTCGTGGCACTCCGAGGCCTTGCCTGGTCTTTCCCGAGGCGTCCCAGCTCTTTTCGAGCCAAACCGACAACTCAGACGCACGCCGGAACTCTGCCCGAACGCAACCGACGATTCCGACGCACGCCGTACCTCTGCCCGAATCCAACCGACGATCCCTGCGATCCCAACGCACGCCGAACCTCTGTCCAAGTGAACACCCGACAATCCCGAGGCACGTCAAAGCTCTGTCCGCAGATAATCGGCACATCCCGAAGTAATCCCGGTCCGTCCCGAAATACTATTCCATCCTCAAACACTATTCTCCAGCGGAAGACAGACACGAACCAACATTGGTAAGGCTTCCTTCCTACACTATTTAAATACATTTCAATAAAGCAGTGTACAATGTAGACATCCGACACAGCATGCATTTTTAAAAGCACACACACAACATTTAAAGAAAGAAAGGGTGTCGAAAGACTCATTTTTACGAGGCTACTTGGGTGAGCTCTAATATTCTAATATTCTCTTCCCGAGGAGTAACCTGACCTCCGAACTCAAAAATCTCATCACACAAAAATAGTTTATTTTTTTTTAAACTGATGCCTTTTCTCAATGTTTTGGCCTTAATCAAACAATCAATATAACAAACACGTTAATAATGAATTAACTCACAAACACTGTTTCCACTGGGAATGAGTCATACGAGTACCCTGAGATTGCTAACATCGTGAATGATGAATTAACTCATAACAATCAATATAACAAACACGTTAATAATGAATCATACGATGAGATAGATCAAGAAAACGAACAAATTTTAAAAGAATTAGCAAAGCAAGTAGGTCGTTGTGGAAAGAATGGCCCTGTTGACAACGAGGAAATGCAAACGGTTAATCTTGGGACAACAGAAGACCCCAGAGAAACAAAGATCGACAGCTTCTTCAAGGGGGAAGACAGAGAAACCTTGACGCAACTCCTCAGAGAATATGTCGACGTCTTTGCTTGGTCCTACAAAGATATGCCTGGTTTGAATCAGTCAATTGTAGAGCACAAGATACCGTTGCTACCCAACGCCAAGCCAGTCAAACAGAAAATGCGCAGAATCAAGCCGGAATGGTCAATGCAAGTAAAAGAGGAAATCATGAAACTCTTGAGCATGGGATTTATCAAAGTGATCGAGTATCCGGAATGGCTAGCAAACACGGTACAAGTAGCCAAGTCGAACGGGAAAATATGAGTCTGTGTCGATTTCAGAAACTTGAACAAGGCATCCCCTAAAGATGACTTCCCGCTACCAAACATAGACATGTTGGTTGACGCCACAGCCGCATACGAAGTCTGCTCATTTGTCGATGGCTTCGCAGGGTATAGCCAAATCCTCATGGCAGAGGAGGACCAACACAAAATAGCATTCACCACACCTTGGGGAACATTCTGTTACACAGTCATGCCGTTTGGTCTCAAGAACGCTGGGGCTACTTACCAAAGGGCAGTCATGACACTATTCCATCACATGATCCACAAAGAAATAGAGGTATACGTGGATGACATGATTGTCCACTCAAAGGGGACAGATGGTCAGCACTTCAGAGATCTCAGAAAATTCTTCAATCGACTGAGACAACACAAGATGAGGCTCAACCTCGCCAAATGCTCATTCGGAGTAGTCAAAGGGAAAGTATTAGGGTACATGGTCACCGAGCGTGGCATAGAAGCAGACCCCGCCAAGATAAAAGTCATCATAGACATGCCTCCACCCAGAACGCAAAAAGAAGTAAAGGGATTTATGGGCAGACTCCAATATATCAGTCGATTCATCAATCAACTGACCACCATGTGCGATCCTATCTTCAAGCTCCTCAATAAAAATGCACCTCAAGAGTGGACCGAGGAATGTCAAGAAGCATTCGAGGAGGTTAAGCATTACTTAACTTCCCCACCCATCCTGGTTCCACCACACAAGGAAAAGCCCTTAAAGCTATACCTCACGGTTACTGACAACGCGCTAGGGGCTATGCTCGCTCAAGAACAGCCTGCCTCACACACAGAGAATGCCATCTACTTTGTCAGTCGCAGATTCTAAGGAAGCAAAATCAACTACTCTCCACTCGATAAATCTTGTGCTGCTCTTGTTTGGGTATCCCAAAGGCTAAAGCACTATATGGAAGCCTTCCCGGTTCGTCTCATTGCAAGAATGGATCCTTTGAAGTATATCCTAGACAAATCTAATTTGTCTTCGAGACTGGCTAAATGGTACTTCATGCTCGCGGGATATGATATCACTTACGTCACTCAGAAATCCGTCAGGGGGAGTGTATTCGCAGATCAGTTGGCCGAATTTCCTTGTGACGAAGCAAAGGGGGAAGACCCGCGATTCCCTGACGAAGACATCATGAGTATAGAAGACGAAAATAAGTGGCAATTATTTTTTGATGGCGCTGCCAACAAGAGAGGGTTCGGCATTGGAATGTTGTTAGTAGACCCTGATGACATCTATACTCCACTAGCAATACGTCTTGACTTTGACGCCACCAACAACACCGCAGAATATGAGGCTTGTATAGCGGGCTTGAGGCGGCCCTAGAACGCAACGTGACCAAACTCGAGGTATTTGGGGACTCCCAGTTAATCATCAACCAGCCACTGAAGAAGTGGAGGATCCAAGATCCAACCCTTCAAAGATACAGTGCCCACCTTCAAGAGTTGGCGCAACAATTTCAGGATGTCTCATTCCACTATCTTCCTAGAGATAAAAACCAATTTGCAGACGCATTAGCCACACTCGCTTCCTTGGTTGAAATCCATAAAGGAAAGGCAGTCAAACCTTTCAAAATAACACGGCGTTCAACTCCTGCCTACTGCGCCGTTATAGATCTCCGTGACTGCAAAGACAAATGGTTATCCGAATATGCCATCGTTGAGAACTCCGAAGAGAAACCCTGGTACCATGTTATTTGGCATTTCATCCTAGATGGAACCATCCCACCTAAGGCAGACCAGAAGACTCAGATCGCCCTTAAGAGACTGGCCGCTAATTATTCCATCATAGCTGGCCATCTATTCAAGAAGAATTCCCAAGAAAACCTCCCTTGTGCCACCGAAGAAGAGGCCCGAGAAATAATGGACCATGTTCATCTAGGTATATGTGGAACCCACATGAGCGAAAACATGCTCACCAAAAAGATCATCAGACAAGGGTACTTTTGGCTAACCATGGAAGCCGACTGTACCAGAATGGTCAAGAAATGCCATAAGTGTCAGATACACGCCAACCTTCAACACGCACTGCCTTCCTTATTGTACCATATGACTTCTCCTTGGCCGTTCTCGACATGGGGAATAGATGTGATTGGAAAGGTCACACCCAAAGGAGCCAATGGACACTGCTTCGTCCTAGTAGCCATCGACTATTTCACTAAATGGGTCGAGGCCGCCTCCTAGAAAGTTTTAAATGCCAGAAAGGTTGCAGAATTCATCAAACACAACATCATCTGCCGATACGGGGTCCCGCAAGAGATGATATCCGATAATGGCTCGCACTTCGAGAAGGAAACTGATCACCTCCTAACCGAGTACAAAATCACAAGGCACAAGTCATCGCCTTATAGGCCTCAGACGAATGGAGCAGTTGAAGCCGCAAATAAGACAATCGAAACCATCATCAGAAAAATGGCAATCACCGGGAAAGACTGGCCCGACAAGTTACCCTTCGCACTGTGGGGATACCGCTCATCAATCCGAACGGCTACAGGAGAGACTCCCTAAGCCCTCACATTCGGAGTGGAGGCTGTCTTGCCAATAGAATTGGAAATGCCGTCACTAAGGGTTCTCCTAGAAAACCAAGTGAATGAAGTCGACTGGCTAGAAAGCAGATACGAAGAGTTAGCCTTGCTAGACGAAAGGAGGCTGAAAGCAGTCGAGCACACTCAAGCTTACCAAATAAGAATGGCAAGAGCTGTCAACAAAAAGGTCAAGACAAGGAATATCAAAGTGGGCGACCTGGTTCTCCGCGAGCATCGTCCTGGACCTTTTAACCCGCTAGGCAAATGGGGACCAAGATGGATAGGACCCTACATCGTAAAGAAGATATTCTCTGAGGGAGCCCTTCAGCTGGTGGACTTAGACGGAGATCAGCTACCAAAGCCAGTCAACATGGACAAACTCAAGAAATACTTCGTGTGACTTGGCCTCTTAAAAGAAAAATTGCTCGTTAGGTTGAAAATCCCGAAGGGGACGGCCTAGGTAAAAATTAGAGCTTGCACAAGAAAAGAAGCCCGCTAGATTGAAAACCCGAAAGGGCAGTCTAGGCAAAAGAAATGGTGTGCATTAAAAAAAAGGGGGGGGCCTTGTCTCGCGCGAGATTATCCCTCGGCCTGAAACCGTATTTTGTCCTTTTTCTCTCAAAAATGAACTACGTTAGACCTGAGCCTCTTATTTAATTGCTGTAAAAGAGGAACGTAGGCAGCCTTCGGGTTCGGTCTAATCAAATAAATAAATCTAATTTTGTCCTTTTATTAATCAAATGCATTTTATTAATGGCAAAAGGGAAATCCTAACCACAACGACTAATTTGCTAAGCTAACAAACTTGAAAAAAATACTAATAAAAACAAAACTATTGATCTATCAAAGCAATCTCTTTGTACTCCTTAAGATATAGCCTTTCATTGACTTGGTAGGCCGGCGGACATGATCACCACCGTCTTCGCGATCCTTCTTCCGCTTTGGGCCCTACGAAGCAGAACATCCCTCGAGACGAGTAAAGACGGACTCTGAAAGCCTCTTGAAGACATTGGGCCTATCTAAAGCTTGCATCTTTCCAGGCATCCCTTTGCCTCGCCTCTCGTACCAATCCCCATCAAGAAAATCCTGGGTAGTCTGTACATTAGCAGGATCAGACTGAGCCTCGCTCCTTCGCAAAATACTGCTAGCTACGAAGGAATCCCCCAACAGTGAAAGCCGCAGATCATCAATATTCTCCACACTAGGGTGTCCAATATGAAGAAACCAATCCAAATACTTGTCAGATAAGAAGACGCTTGCATCAAAAGTTCAAAGGTTCAACCAGCGGTCCCGACTAGTTCCTTCGCCCCCATGCTTGAGCTAGCACCTGCGCCAACTCTACACCAATATAAGACACACCACGAGAGGCCCCTTCGAAAATATAGGTGTCCTGCTGCTGACCAAACTGACGGAGCACCCTTTTGGGAAAATAAAAGGAGGAATCTCGCAAAACCGGGAGAACAACCCTGTCAAAACCCTTGGTATTGGCAACGTACTTGTTCAATCTCCAATAAGGTGGACACCAAAGGATATCAGCAGTTACAGTTTTCACAATCAGCTCAGCCCACTCATCCACTGAGAGATCCTTAATCAGTAACTTTCGCGTATGATATGTGAACGGGGAATATTCCAACGGGGGACCTACCAACTTGAGATGCTCCCTAAGACAAATAGTCAACAAAAGAGGGCTCCCTTGAGTCATGGCACCGGTATTATGCAACTCATCAAGACCATGCAGGGTTTCACCCAAAATTAGCGGAATGATGTTCCTAGAACGTTTCCTAGCCTGCAGAACAATTTCCACCAATTGGGAGTCAACCAAGCCATCCCTGCATGTGAACAAAACATCTCCGAAAAGAGAAAGGGCCAGAAAGTTCCGTTTGTAAACATGAAAGGCGTCATCATCTGAATCTCCGCTGAATCGCTCAGGAAAAGAAGAACAATCTACCCACCTGCGGTGAACCAACTCATAGCAAGTATCAAGGGGGATCCCTAGCAATTCATTCAAGGCCTCTGAATGATTCCTATTGTATTTAGGAACAGCAATCTCACCAGTCAAGGGCATATCCAGGATGATGGCAAATTCCTCCACAGTAGGCACCATCTCATTAAGAGAAAAATTGAAGAGATGGACAGAGGGATCCCAAAATCGAGCAGCACCCTGCAAAAGATTCCAATCCGGTTGGAGGTTCTTCAAGGTGAAAAGGATTCTGAATCCGAATTCTGCTATGAACCTATTGCGAGATCGGTTGCGAAACGACATCACAAAATCTCTTGATGCTTGCTTGAAGGCTTCAATCACTTCAGACGGCAAAGAAAAATCATCAACAATCATGGACGTTGGGGCAATCTCCTTGGAAGCCATGGATCACAGAGTTGGAAAAGAAGACAAGAATTCCACCCTAACAGAATATCTCTAGAGTTTGAAAGGCTAGGATGAGTTATCTGGCCGGACTACAGGGTGTTTTTATAGGGAAAACTGACAAAATCCCGTTCGAAGAAGGAAAAGGATTCTGCCTGGGTAGCGTGTCTCGCGCGAGATGCCTTGTCCCGCGCGATACATTGCCACGGCAAGAGCAGCAACAGTTCTGCACAAATAAACAATCTAGCCCCGACTTGACAAAGCAAGTCTCGAAAGCCTGCACGTAAAGTTCCTAACATGCAGCAACACCAAAATTAAGCTCAAAATTGTGGCCTAGATGGCCATTCCATTTCCAACCACGAAAAGTCGAGAAAGTTAAAAAACTAACTAATTAGACCTAGGACTAGGACTAGGAATTAAGAAAACTTTGTTTTTGTGCCATCTACGTGCTAACAGGTACCAAAAAGAAAGAAAAATTGTCTGGGCCCATACGGCCAATATTTACAGATCTCAAGAAGTAAATGGGGAAAAAAGGGGGATCAAGCCATCAGGTCACCCGAGTCGCCGGCACCTCCGCCTTCACCACCGTTGGGGCTGCCGTCCCTCCTCGACCTCTTGGCTCCACAAGTCGGGGTCACCGCAGAGGCCACCGTTGAAGCCGCCAAAGATGCCTTCCGGAATAGCCTCTCAGACAGGTCCGACACCAGGGCCATCAATCCTGCCATCTTGCTCGCTCCACGGTTGTAATCAGCCGCGGACATAGTGATCTGACAACAAAAGAAAAGAAATGCTCAGATAAATTCGGACATATACACTTATATGGACGAATACGTGAAATAGTGTGAACAAAAACATACCGAGGAGACATCAAGCGGAAGATGGTAACCCTCGAGAATATGATCCGGAGTCGGGATGTGGCCCATCATCGGCATGCTCCCCATCATATAAGTGTAGCTCAGAGGACCATAATCTGGCGCGAAGGGCAGAGGACCGGCATACTGGGAAGAAGTGCTAGGGGCTGACGAGCCTGAGGCGGAGGCAGAGGCGGAGCCCCGAGCAAGCGATCGCCTAGCACCCACCGGCAGAGGACCCATCAGTCGAGGCAAGAACTCCGCATAGGAAGCTCCTCGGACAACACGAGTCATTGCCGCACAACCCTCCAAAAGTTTGGCATAATCATCATCTGGAATGAAGTGGGTAGGGTACATCGCCCTAGGCGGATCTGCTGGCACCCTGTATGGCCGTGAACCCCGGCCATGCTGAGGGAAGACTCGCTCACCCAGGTACATGGTATCCCCCTCCAGAGATACCAACATCCTCTGCATCGCAGTGGCATCCCAAGCGCGGTGGACCTACCCTTCCACCAAGGTCCATGGGTAAAGGCCCAGCCGCTCATACTCAAAGGCGTCCAACATGGCCCGCGCCTCTGCAACCGTCAGGGTCCACTCCTGATCCTCCTCCTCATCAACACTCCGATTGGGGTGGCTCCACCTCCTGATATCCGGAAACAGAGGGTCCCGGCTCTCCAACTCAAACTTGTACAACCCGAAGACAACATAGCCCCATATCTGTACCAGAAAACAGAACAGATTCAGTACGAAATACAGACAAAGAGTACAGATAAAAGACAGAGACAGAGTCAGGAGCATACCTCCCAAGCATAAGAATAACCTGACAGGGAATCCTTGGTGTGCCTACACGCCTCGTCCATAGTGTGATAAGAGAAGGCTAGCCCCGCTGAGCCCCAATCGTAAGCCCTCACATCATCCAGATCAACCAACAAACCTAAGAGAGAGAGACAGGCCGTTGAAGAGTGGTTCGCAAAAATAGTCTCCGACAGAATGTACCAGAGGGCACCCCGCACCAACCGATCAGTTTCCGCATTCGGCTTAAGCGTGTAAGCCTCAAGTTGAGCCCGGAGATGTGACAATTCGACAGCAAACCCCTTAACCTTGTTAGGGGAAAAACCAATCAGCCGCCTCCACTCGGCTGGGCTCGCAGGCTTATAACCCGCAGTCTTCAGAAGGGGCTCATCGGTAAATTCTAGCCCCGTAATAGCAAGAAAGTCCGTCGGAGTCATGGTAGCTTCCCCGAAGCGCAGGTGCACGGTGTGAGTAGTATCCCACCACCTCTCTCGGATTGCTTGAAGAACTTGGAGAGTCTGCCTCATCCCTTGGATGTTGTCAACAAAAGTCAGAAGCCCCATTTGAGCCATCCTAGCTCGAACCCCATTAAGGCCCTTGATCTTGTCCCACAAAGCTCTGGCAATTTTGGACTCCCACGACAGTTTTTCGTTGGCCTATATGACTGCAAAAACAGAGGAAGAGCAAAAGAGCAATGTTAGACAATATCCCATGGAAGAAATTCAAAGAAATAGAAGAAAATTTTCATTGAGGCATTTCATCGAATACTTGGCGTGCGTACAAGAAAAGCATGCCCAAAGATGCATTTGACTACCCGAATCTGTAGACACCCCATTCTGAACCCATAATTACATGATTACACTACTCTTCATCTCTCTTTTATGTTTTGATGAAAGCATATCAGTTTCGTCATGTTTCGTTAAGTTTCTAACTAACCTCGTTAGTTTTGGACCTAACTGACTAACGGAACAACTGAAGAGGACAAAATAGTCATCAGACTAGTTATCTCGCACGAGATATCATATCTCGCACGAGATATCATATCTCGCGCGAGATATCCCCTCGACAGGATGTGCAGAAATCACTCTCCTTCTCCGTTTCAAACTCTCTTTTTGGATAAAACCTTATCAATTCGGGTATCCAATCAGAACTGAGTTCTGGAACCTTCCTAGGGGATTTTACCTCTCCACCTTCACCTCTCCAACCTCCTATAAATACTGGATGACTTTCAGTATTTTAGAGGTCGATAATTCTGATCCTTGATCAAGAAAACACACAACACACACAAATTTGTTGATTTCTTTCCACGAAAGACTCCTTCAAACCACTCACAAACAAATCCTAGATTCGTCCTTCAACCACGTTGATTGACGAACATCGAAGCCCGAATCAAAGGACCAAGGCGAAGCTCTGTCCGCATCAAGATCCAAATCAAGGATCGAGGCGAAGCTCTGTCCGTATCAAGTTTCAACTCTAAACTTGAGTCGAAACTCTGTCCGAATCCCTTCACAAAAAGGTAATCATCCTTTAACTTTCGTTTCTCTTCTCAACCCCTCTATTGATTTTAGAGTAGTGTAATCCCATCAAAAGGATTAGCCTAGAGTCCCTTCAGTCAATGGAGGCGATCTCGAAGCATACAATCCGACATTCCTAATCAAGAAATTGATTAGGGTTTACTTGTTTTATTTAATTCTATATATTGTAAAGATTGAAAACCTCTCTTTTCTTTAGCAAGACCAATCACCGGATTGGGTGGAATGGATGCTCCTTGACCTACCCATTCCATAACCTAAGCCCCGAACCCAAATCTCTTTCAAAATGGTTTTCCTATGTTTCCAAACGAATAATATAGGTGGCGACTCAAAAAGATAAAATTCTTTCTCACAACGCTACAGTGGCGACTCTGCTGGGGACTTAAAAATTAAGAGGCTTAAACTTGCATCAAAATTAAAAGAGAGGTTTTCAAAAAATTTTGTAAATTCGAATTTTCTGCTCTCAGATGAGGCATATCTCGCACGAGATACCATATCTCGCGCGAGATATCGCCTCGGCAATCTGGTTATTTTCTGGTTTCTCCCGTTCATCTCATAGTCCAAGACGAGAGCCGAACACGCAAGGGGGATCCCAGAATTCATTATCTGCAGAGTTCCCACATCTTAAGGCCTCCCTTAAGGTGTAGGACTCGAATCTTTAATTCATTTAAATAATTGATTATTATTTATGAACTGCGTGCGATTGGGTTTTATTTAATTAAAGTCCGGTCCATTGGGGATTCGGGAGTTGTAAATTAATCTATTTATCTCTCTTTATCTCTCTTTATGTGGAACTACGACGGCCTGAGTCTTCCTAAATTGGGAGAAACGTAGGCAACCACTTGCTGCGGCCATTATCTGTTTTCCTTTTGATTTTCAAAAAAAATCTCTATTTTCTCTATCACCTAGATCGACTCTCACACACGCGCACTCATATTATATCTGTCATTGCACTGCATACCCTCTATAAACCCGGGACCCACACTAAGGACGGATGACGCTAACCACCTAGTCGCCGGTCTCTCCGAAGTTGGATCATCCCACTCCGCGTATTCAATCCACTTAGATTGTCATATCGCGGGGAGCCTAGCCTTCCAGCCCTGCATCGCCACATTTTCATGTAGTATATTTTCTAGGAACACTCCGTGACCGGTCGATTTTGACTCGATAATTTTTCTTGTCTTTGACTAAAATAAAGCTAATGTAAAATTGACTATCGAGAAAGGATTCGGAAAAGTCCCTTCGGAAAAGTCCCTTCGGAAAATGTCCCTTCAGAATGACCCTTTCGGAAGTCCCTTTAAAGAAAAAAAAATCCTTTCGGTTGATTTTACATGCTTTATTTTACAAAGAATGGTCAATTACCGAGTCTCTAGGTTTGGTTCGAATTACGTATGCCTACAGAATTTACCTAGGATGCTAGATAGAAAACGGATCTTTGTCCGTCCGACCATGAATTTAGGAAATAAAAAGGAATAAAATCCATCTTTCCGAATGGTTGTCTCGTGCGAGATGACCTTGCCTCGCGCGAGACATTATTTGCCGAATATGTGTTTGTGATTGATAATCGATGTGCGCTCCCTCCTTGAGTCAAAACTCCGTCTCTAATAAAAATAAAACTTCAAAAAAAATCGCTCGTGAGGTAATTTTAACCGTCATCCTTTCTTCCATCTAGGATCGTTTGGGGCTAATATTCTAAAAGACGTTTCGTTGGGATATCTCTAGTTCATCTCTAACATCGTAAAGCTCCCTTACCTCTCCAACGGTAGCATTTCAATTTTCCTCCGACACGATGAATTCCGAAGCACTCAAGAAGGAAATTGAGGATCAAAGGATTCGATATGAAGAAATGCTACAAGCCCAAGCCGATGAAATGGAGGCCCGATTAGAACTTGAAAGGAGAATCCAAGCCTGGGAAATGAAAGCCATGGTTGACGAACTCCGAGCCATGAAACTACAATTGGCCGAATTAAGCTAAAAAAAGAAAGAGAATGAGACCTCATCCGACGATGAAGTATCATACACTAAGAAGGCTAAAAACCACCGCAAGCACAAGAAAAAGGTGTATGAACCTAGCTCATCATCTTCCTCCTATGACAATGAAAGTTATGCTTCCAAGAAAGAAAGCAAGGACGAACCCCTTACCATGGCAATGCTAGACAAGAAACTTGCATCCCTCGATGTGAGTAAGGGAGCCTCACTCTCTATTGACTATGACTCCCTTCGCCAATCCATGTCAAAGCTTCCTAGAGAGTAAAAGACACCCGACATTGCAAAATTCAATGGCACCACCTGTCCCAAATCACATTTGGAGACCTACTCTTGGGCCATGCTACCTATGGGTGTTGATGACAACCTGTTAGCCCAATACTTTCCCCAAACTCTCGATGGTGCCGCTAGAGATTGGTATATGACTCTTCCACTCTCCACAAGGCTTGATTGGCCACTCGCCAGTTGTGCCTTCCAAGAACATTTCGAGGACAACACTACCTACCGCACTACTAGGAGAGACCTTGAGCAAACCAAGCAACTCCCGAATGAGTCATTCGCAGACTTCGTCAAAAGATGGAGGACCAAACTGACTGAATTCGTTGATAGGACAAGCCTAGATGAACAAATTCATATCCTACTTCAATGTCTCCGCGAAGAGTACCAAGAGAAGCTTACCGGCAATTACTTCCCTAGTTTCCTCGAACTCCATAAATCAGACCTTAGAATTGATGAATTGATCCATCTTAGAAAGAATTCAGAAAAGGAGAATTGTCCAACAAAGGGGAGCACCGGTCGTACCTATCATGATTTTGGTGGGGCTACTCTTAAGGAAATGTTCAATGATCTAGTAGGCCAAGGAAAACTGAAGCCAATGGAGGACTATCATCCTAAGAAAATGAGAGAAGATTGGGACCACGACAAATTTTGCGATTACCATCAGTTTAGTGGTCATGACACCAACAATTGCTACAATTTGAGGGATGCCATCCAAGACTTGTATGAAGCCGACAAGATCAACTGAAGCATCACCACCTTGGGGCTCCGATCGTCCTCTCCCTTTTTCCTTTGAAAAAAAAAAGAAAAGAAAAGAAAAAAAAATATAGATTAGGTCAACTTCCTAGTATGTTCTCGAAGAGTCATTATGTCATTCTAGTCCATCTCTATCCTCTCTAGTTTGTGTCAAGTAAACTATCGAGTCTGTTTTGAATTTCCTTATCAATAAAAGTTATCTCTTTTTCCTAAACACTTTTCCAAAAGTTGTTTTTCATTATGAGTATCATTTGATCCATGTTGAATAGTGGACCCTCATTCCTTAAATCGTCACGAAAAATAGAAACTTCCAAACAAGTTTGAAACGAAAACTATCATTAGAAGGCTTAAAGCTAAACATTACTCCTGTTGAAAGTCGAAGATCAACAAACGAAGGAAGCCAAAGG
The DNA here is from genome assembly GCA_022495995.1 of Adenophora triphylla var. japonica. NCBI lineage: Eukaryota > Viridiplantae > Streptophyta > Magnoliopsida > Asterales > Campanulaceae > Adenophora > Adenophora triphylla. The sequence goes on from JAFEMH010000183.1 coordinate 351,979, forward strand.
CGCTGCTATCAACATTCATCCCAAGAAGAGTGGGGCTACTCAATTCAAGGTTTTGAGAGTACAAAAAATAAAAGAAAAAAAAAGGCTCGCTAGGTCGAAACTCCTCAAATCGTCCTAGGCAAAAATAGAGCATCAAAAAAAAGAAAAAGAAAAAAAATGAAAAAAAAAAGGAAAAACTCTCAAGCCTTCATCGCCCCACGACAAGGATGGAATTTCAACAAAGGAAAGAAGGACTCTCCCACAAAGAAGAATAGTCAAGTGATACCAGCGAAGAAAAGAGGATTCCTCAATATCCTCTTACAATAAAGCCTGAATGGCAACACAAATGAAGAAGACTTTCAACATCAATCCATAAAGAGAAATGTTTAGCCTTAAGTCGTGATAATGATTGGCTTTCTTTTCAAACTCGTTAAGAAATTTCTAGATGATACATAGGAAGAACAACTTTTCTAGACCTTTGAGCCATTTAGCATTCTTTGTTGAGTCTAGGGGCTTCCTCTTAGCCATTCTCATACACACTCTTGAAATCCAAGCAGCAAAACTGGGGCTTCCTAACCTTTCCTCCCCCAGTCAATCCCTACTTAAACTCTCAAGAGTAATCAAATCTGCATTAGGAGCTTTCTCCTTTTTGCTTCTCACTCTCATCATTAGAGAATAGAACTCCCCTAAAAAGAGTCAATGCTTGGATCACCTTCCAAAAAATAGAGTACGTCTCTCCTCAACTAACTTGAGATCTCATCTTTCTCCTTAATGAGATTCTTCCAACTGAGTCCCCTTCGAGTAAACATACTTTTCAAAAAAAAAATGGCTCGCTAGGTTGAAAACTCGTAAAGAGCGGCCTAGGCAAAAGTTAGAGCACAAAAACAAAAGACGCAAAAGAGATGCCCGCTAGATTGAAAACCCGAAAGGGCGGTCTAGGCAAAAAACAGGGTGCGTCACTAAGAAAAAAAATTCAAAGGGAAAAAGGAGGGGATCCTTCTTCAATTCATACAGCCTCACAAGCCCGTTCACGAAGTCATCTGCATCATACAAGAAGTCTTGGGGCTTAGTGTCAAGTGCTTTGGAGTAGGCAGCATAAGTTCTACATAGCAAAAGCCATTGGAGTGGTTTGGACCTTGTTCAGTCAATGATCATCACATGAGAAACTTGGGGCTTGGCGATGAAAAGTCCTCCGACAACAAAAAATTCTTGAAGTATCCCGAACCTTAGTGTTGAACTTGGGTTATCTCAACGGAATCCTATTAGACGATTGTCTCATTCGATATTTAGATGGACCTCTCGAGTTAGTCTTCTGAACCAAAATCTAAATCACACAAACAATTTTCATTCTCACATAATAGAACTCATTCTCCCCGCTGATTCTTGGAGTCGAGTGCACATTGGTCGTCTTGAACAAACAAGTGCTTAAGTGAATGTATGTTAGGCAAATGCTTTCACTAACCCTCTTGCAGGAATTAAAATGCGTAAGGCACGTCAAGTGCCTACTTTCGAGAATTGGATCAAACATGTTGAGTGTTTGGATTTCGCCTACCTTTCCATATATCAATGCATCAAATTAAAGCGTCAAGCATCCATTGCGTCAAGCATCCATTGCGTCAAGCAACCATTGCGTCAAGCAACCATCGCGTCAAGCAACCTTTGCATTAAGCAACCATCGCGTCAAGCATCCATCACGTCAAGTGCCATGCGTCAAGCATATTCCAACAAAAAGCCCGATTCAACGCCCAGACAGGTGGATCGTCATCAATTAGGTGTGTCAAGCATCTAGGGTCAGTATGTCAAATACTTACCTTACCAAAAGCCCGATTCAACGCCCAGACAGGTGGATCGTCAACAATTAGGTGTGTCAAATATCTAAGATGCGTCAAGCATTTAGGGTCAGTATGTCAAATACTTACCTCATCAAAAAGCTCGGTCCCGAATCACCAGGATCGTCACCTCATCAAAAATCCCGGTCTTGAATTGCCAGGATCGTCACCAACAAAAAGCTCGGTCCCGAATCACCAGGATCGTCACCTCGACAAAAAGCTCGGTCCCGAATCGCCAGGATCGTCACCTCACTTCCACAAAAGACAGGTATCTTTAGAATTAGGTCATGATTTGATTCCTCAGTATGGATTTGCCTTTTCAAAAATAAAATCTCCTCGATTTTCAAAAAATGATTTTCAAAAATACCTAAAGCAACCTTTTCGTGTTTTGGAGTCGAACTACGTTTTGGTCTGATTCTCCGATAGAGATACGTAGGCAACCGTGCGGCACGACCATCCCAGCGTTCAGAATGATGTCTTTTCTATCGACGACACTTCTTATTTCATAAGATCTGTCGCCGAGGGGCTCTGTAGACACCCCATTCTGAACCCATAATTACATGATTACACTACTCTTCATCTCTCTTTTATGTTTTGATGAAAGCATATCAGTTTCATCATGTTTCGTTAAGTTTCTAACTAACCTCGTTAGTTTTGGACCTAACTGACTAACGGAACAACTGAAGAGGACAAAATAGTCATCAGACTAGTTATCTCGCACGAGATATCATATCTCGCGCGAGATATCCCCTCGACAGGATATGCAGAAATCACTCTCCTTCTCCGTTTCAAACTCTCTTTTTGGATAAAACCTTATCAATTCGGGTATCCAATCAGAACTGAGTTCTGGAACCTTCCTAGGGGATTTTACCTCTCCACCTTCACCTCTCCAACCTCCTATAAATACTGGATGACTTTCAGTATTTCAGAGGTCGACAATTCTGATCCTTGATCAAGAAAACACACAACACACACAAATTTGTTGGTTTCTTTCCACGAAAGACTCCTTCAAACCACTCACAAACAAATCCTAGATTCGTCCTTCAACCACGTTGATTGACAAACATCGAAGCCCGAATCAAAGGACCAAGGCGAAGCTCCGTCCGCATCAAGATCCAAATCAAGGATCGAGGCGAAGCTCTGTCCGTATCAAGTTTCAACTCTAAACTTGAGTCGAAACTCTGTCCGAATCCCTTCACAAAAAGGTAATCATCCTTTAACTTTCGTTTCTCTTCTCAACCCCTCTATTGATTTTAGAGTAGTGTAATCCCATCAAAAGGATTAGCCTAGAGTCCCTTCAGTCAATGGAGGCGATCTCGAAGCATACAATCCGACATTCCTAATCAAGAAATTGATTAGGGTTTACTTGTTTTCTTTAATTCTATATATTGTAAAGATTGAAAACTTCTCTTTTCTTTAGCAAGACCAATCTCCGGATTGGGTGGAATGAATGCTCCTTGACCTACCCATTCCATAACCTAAGCCCCGAACCCAAATCTCTTTCAAAATGGTTTTCCTATTTTTCCAAACGAATAATATAGGTGGCGACTCAAAAAGATAAAATTCTTTCTCACAACGCTACAGAATCAACCCCTCCTACAATCCATGATATGTAGGGGACTCATACGCACACAATACAACAACAAGTATCCAACAAAAAAACAAAAAACAAAGCATGCAAGGTAGAACCAAGTTCTAAACAAAAAGCAAAGAAAAACTACCATTGATGAAGTTTGAATTCAAAAAGCATGGGTTCAAAGGAAATGCAATACAAGAAAAAAGAATTGAGAGAGAAGCTCTTACCAATCCTTACCGAACAGAGGTAGAAATATGCACGTCCCTATATAAAGTGAGGTCATCACGGGGATAATCTTTTCCAAGCAAATAACTCCCCAAAATTGGATTTTTTTTCTCTCTTGAGCCATTGATTGTGGAGGGAGGAAGGATTAAAGATTGATTGGGAGAAAGAATCAACAAGCAACACACGAAAAATCACAGAGGAAAATTGCCTTGGCTCAAGCTAGGGAGAGTATTCGAAAAGAGGTATTTTCAAATTAAACAGCAGCTGCTGTTATATTGCCCCGACAGTGGAAGTACCGCACGAGACATGATATCTCGCGCGAGATATACCTTCTGGAATTTTACAAAATTGTCCTCGATAATAAGCGTCTACGCAACGTCAAAATTCAAAATTTTGACACATTTACCCTTGGAAATGATACACTAGCAAGGAAACGTGGAAAAATTGGCACTGCAAGTCACAGAACGAGCCGTACGTGACACCCACACGATTGCCCGGTACGGCACGAGTCGCCCGAAAATCGATTGATCCAAAGATCAACTCATTCCACATGGTCCAACGCCCAGAAAGGTGGATCATCAATAGAAAAGCCTGATCCAATGCCCAGACAGGTGGATCGTCAACAGAAAAGCCCGATCCAATCCCAGACAGGTGGATCGTCAACAGAAAAGCCCGATACAACGCCCAGACAGGTGGATCGTCAACAGAAAAGCCCGGTCCAATGTCCAGACAGGTGGATCGTCAAATCAAAAGCCCGGTCCAACACCCAGACAGGTGGATCGTCATCACAAAAGCCCGATTCAATGTCCAAACAGGTGAATCGTCATCCTCAACAATAAAAAGCCCGATTCGGAGCCCAGACAGGCGAATCGTCACAAAAACCGACATGACTCAAAGGACTGGACAGGTGAGCCTTTGTTTTCTAACATATTTCCCCGCAGGTTCGAAGCCCAGACAGGCGAATCTTCAGACAGATAGGTATATTCAGAATTGGGTCTTGATTTGATTCCTCAGCATGAATTTACCTTTTCAAAAACAAAATCTCCTCGATTTTCAAAATAATTTTCAAAATACCTAAAGCAGTCTTTTCGTGTTTTGGAGTCGAACTACGTTATGGTCTGATTCTCCAATAGAGATACGTAGGAAGTCGTGTGGCCCGACTATCCCGATGTTCAGAATGATGTCTTTTCTATCGTCGACACGACTTCTTCCATAAGACTTGTCGACGAGGGGCTCTATAGACACCCCATTCTGAACCCATCGGATTACATTTATACCACTCTAAGTCTCGCTTTGAGTCAAGGAGTAGAAATCCACCATTTCATCATGTTTCATTAAGTTTTGACTAACCACCGTTAGTTTGGGACTAAACTGCATATGAGATAACAAGGAAAGGGCAGAATTGTCCACAGACTGCAATATCTCGCACGGAATTGCGTGTCTCGCACAAGATAATGGTGTTCTGCAGAATGCAGATGGCAGTTTCCTCATCGATTTCAACCTCTTTTCGGGATAAAACTTCATCCATCCGGCCAACCAATGAATTTTCGAGTCTGGAACCTTCTCAAGGTGTTTGATCTCATCTTCAACACCTCTCCAACAACTATAAATATTGGATGACTTTCAGTATTTCAGAGGTCCACAATCCCCCTACATTTACTGGTTTCTCTCCCTGAAAGATTCCTGTAAATCACCCCCTAAAAATCACCTCAAAGTTTGTTTGTCAACCTCATTGATAAACAAACATCAAGATCCAAGTCAAGGACTAAGGCAAAGATCTGTCCATGTCAAGATTCGATTCTAAACTTGAGTCGAAACTCTGCCTGAATCACCTCACGCAAGGTAACCCCTATTTCCTTTCTAATATATTGTTAGAGTGGTATAAATACATAAAATCTAGGATCGGCCTAGAGCCTCCCTAAATTATGGGGATGGTCTCGAAGCAATCGATCCTACATTCCGTTTAACCCCGTTAAATGGATCTTTATTCTATTCTTTTCTATTTGAAATCCTCTTCTTTTTTGAAAACCTCTCTTTTCTTTAGCAAGTTCGATCTCCGGATTGGGTGGAGTGGGTGCTCCTTGACCTTCCCATTCCATAACCTAAGCCCCAAAACCAAAATATATTTCAAAATGGTTTTTCTGTGTTTTCCAAACGAATAATATAGGTGGCGACTCAAAAGATAAATAAAAGGGGGATGTTTAAAATCCGCGCATCGCTACAGTGCCTCATGTCGAGAACATCATAGAGGATGCCGACTATGATGTCTTTCGGAGGACGAGGCTGAGGAGCCCGCAGGTTATGGATAGAGAGGGTAAGGACCCTACGCTTCCCAGAGATTATCCGCTCCCCAGCACTCACTTGGCATTCGAGGGCGTTGGTGGTTCTCGTAGGCGGCTGACGATTCCTATCCCGAAGCAGGCGAGGCCTCAATTCAGAGTTAAACCCAGTGCTTCAGTGAGTGTTTTGTTTTTCTTTTCTATACTTGTAGTAGCATTTTGTAAATGTTGCATCTGTGCTGTTTGTTTTTTGACTACTTTCCTGGTTTGCAGGTTTCTGGCCGTACTTACGATCAGGCCGTAAGACATCTGGACGGGATGACCGGCCTTGCTAGGAGGCTTCTGGACTTCCTACGGTGCGATTCTCAGAGGAGTGTGGTTGTTCATGAGCCGATGCCTTCCCGGTCGTCTGCTGCGAGAGACTCTTCTGCTTCCACGGCTTGTGGCACAGATGCAGGGCGGGGTTTTAGCCAGTTCTCTGGCGAGACTGCTGGATTTGGAGCTCACCACTTCTCGTATTCGGGATACGAGCAGGGAGAGTCCTCGGGAGCACAGGCACAGAGCCGTCACTTCTCGTACTCAGGCCTTGACGAGTTTGCGAATTATTTGTCTATCGTGGATCCAGCTGCTGCGGGGTAGTATTTTGAGTGCTCGGATGACGAGCAGGACTCTGAGTAGTCCCATTGATTCTTTCTCTCTTTTTTTATTAGACAATTGTGTGCACTGTCTGAACATTATTTTGTACTTGAAAGGCCCTTGGGGCGAGCTTTTGTACCCTTTAAGTATTTATTATGATTACTTTTTACTTATTCATGGCAGATAAGCAAGTAAGTTGATCAAAAATAAATAATAACATGACATGCATTGAATAATAAAATTTGAGCTGTCAAAATTTATAACTATATGCACTGTTATTTATTAATTGCACTGTTGCACGAGCTCGGGGCGAATGTGATGTCGGCAATGAATGATTTGATCACGGGTTAATATGCTTTGGTCAAGTCTTGAACAGGAGCGCCTTTGGAAATGTCGAGGGACATTGGTGCAGCAGGCTGCAAAGTTGACTTGGTCAACCGGAAAAACAGGCCGGCCGGCCTATGCCTCCATTTCAGTTTGTTTAAATTGCAGTCCAGTTTCTGCAATTTGGAAATCTCGCGCTTGTTTCTGAAGCTACATTTGGTTTCGCCCTTAAATTCTTTGAAGTTCCCTTTGTTTCCCATGGCCACGTTTCCAAGGTTGTCGTCTCAGATGCAAGAACGATTTTTGGAGAGGTTCCAGACGTGGGTATGGCACCAGACGAGGCAAAATAAGGGATTTTCAAGGGTTATTATAGGATGAGGGCAGTTTTGGCTTTGAAGGAGCTTGTGACGGATTGGGATCTTCTGAGAGCTGCGGCTCATTTTTTGGGATGAAAGGAGGCACGTGTACAGCTTCTCATACAATGAGATCACGCCCACACTTGAGGATTTTTGGGCTATCCTTGGAGGACCTGAGGCAGAGCAGATTGGTCTTCCTTTGACGGGCGGCCTGACTACCGTTAAGAAGTTGATGTCCCTGCTTGGTGTTTCGGCTGAAGAAGTATGCGGGATGCTGATACCAAATACGGATCATGTTGACATTTTGGGGCTGCCCGATAGATTTACCGATGTTGATGGGAGCATTTCTGCGTGGGATGCTTTTGCTATGTGTGCGATTGCTACTTTGTTCACATTCACGTCATTTGGGGTGTGCCACCACAGTGTTCTGGACTTAGTGAGGCAGTGCCGAAGCGGAGGAGACATCGTACCTTTGATCTTGGGCGAGACATTCCTTGGCATAGGTTGGATGGCGACTGGTAGCCGATACATGTGAGGAGGAAGTCCCGCTATGCTTACTTTGTGGTTGAGGGAGTGGTTGCAAGTGATGCCCGAGGTACCAGCGATGTGTGATCCTTGGTCTTTCTCTTGGCGACCCTTGGTGATAATAGGCAGTCAGGCTGACTTGGAGCTTTGGATGGCCAAACTCCGCACACATCGTCTGCGATGGTGGGTTCCTCACTGGAAGTTGCAGACTTGTCAGACCGTTCAGGAGGGTCTTCTCATTGTTAGAGTTCCAGGGCTGTCCCAGTCTTCTTTCTACATTCCGTCTTTGGTCTTTGCGGCGGTTCGAGTGGAAGCGAGTTCCATTGACGGGCTTGAGTGATGTCGCTATCTTTGAGGTGGTATCGCTCTTCATGGAAGATCCTTCGACGTCATTGCTTTTCATGCGGTTGTGGCAATATACGTCTTTTCCTGCCAGGGTTCTCTTTCATCGGAGAGGGGGCACTGTTTTGTCTACTCGGTATTTGAACTGGTACGAGGAGTGTATAGGGGAGACACAAATGGCTCTTCTGTGGAGATGAAGTGAGCTATTGGGCCTTGATCGCCGTGACAGCTCGACTTTGAGGAGGGTCAAAGTGATGGCTAACCCTCAGGATTGTACCTGGGATGATATGGCTGATTATGAGGCCAATGCTAGTCGGATGGCCGATCAGAGCATGGATATGATGACTCGAAGAGAGGCAGCTCGTGATAGAACTAGGGAAAGGGCTGCGTTGGCGGCCACAGGTTTGACAGAGGCGTCGGGAAGGATCCCAGAGCCAGGTAGAAGGACTACGGGGATATTCCCTGTAAAGGCAAAGAATACCCGCTGTGGAAAAGGGAAGGGGAGGAAAGATGAAGGACCGAGTATGAGTGACTAGGTTAACCTTGCTGTCCGGAATATCCACCCACTGTCATTACAGACACATTAAATTGATTAAGTGTTTTATTGTTGTTTTGCTAGCGTGTAGCGAGTCAAGAGAAGATCGTGCTTGAACTCATCAAAGATTGTTTTAACCGTAATGAATCTGTAGGTTAAATTTAAGAGTTTTTCGAAACACAAGCGATTGGTGTAATATTGAAATTTTATTTGTTTTTGAGACCGAACCAATGATGGCTGCCTACGTTCCCCTTTTACAATTGGACTAAGGGGCTCAGGTCACCGTAGTTCGACACTTTTAGGTGAAATTTGAGAAAAAGACAAAAAAAAGTGCGACCCTGTTTTTTACCTAGATCATTTTCGGGAATGTATCTAGTTGGGTATTACTCTTTTAGCACTTTGATTTTACTGATTGGAAGTGTATGGGAAAGGGGAGTTGACTCGTGTTCTTCCTCAAACCAAGTATCTGCGGAGCTTGCTTCCGTTTACTGGATTAACGAAAGGGTTCCCATCCAAATCTGCTATCTTCATGGCTCCTACGGAGAAGATTCTTTGTACCTCGAACTGGCCTATCCAGGTAGGTTCCCACTTTTCGAGGGGATTGGTCTGTGTAGGAGGCTTTTCCTTAAGCACCAAGTCGCCTTCTCTGATGTCTCGGACCTTAACTTTCTTATCAAATGCTCGGGCCATTCTGTTTTGGTAGGAACGAGTATGTTCCATGGCTTTCAATCTGCGCTCGTCGAGTAAAGGTAGTTCGTCGTGACGGCTCTGGAGCCATTCGACTTCATTGATTTCATTTTCCAAGAGGACTCTGAGGGATGGAATTTCCAATTCAACTGGTAACATCGCTCCCATTCCGTATGTGAGTGCGAAAGGAGTCTCCCCTGTGGTGGTTCTGACTGATGTGATGTATCCCCAAAGGGCTAGATGTATCTTTTCGTGCCAATCCCAACCTCTGACGGCCATTTTTCTGATTATTCTTGCAAGAGTCTTATTTGCTGCCTCTACTGCACCATTAGTCTGTGGTCTGTAGGGAGAAGACTTGTGGCGTGTAACTCTGAACTCGGTCAACAGTTGGTCACAATCTCCTTCAAAGTGGGTCCCATTGTCGGATATGATCTCGTTGGGCATCCCGTATCTGCACATGATGTTCTCTTTGATGAATTCGACCACCTTCTTAGAATTCAGCACTTTGTATGATCTGGCTTCTACCCATTTGGTGAAGTAGTCGACTGCGACTAATATGAACTCGTGACCATTGCTCCCTGGCAGAGTAATTTTGCCGATGACGTCGATTCCCCATGTGGCGAAAGGTCATGGTGTAGTCATGCAGTAGAGCTCGTGAGGAGGAATGTGATTGAGGTTGGAGAACCGTTGACATTTGTCGTAGCTTCTGACGAACTGGATGCAGCTTGTTTCCATTGATACCCAATAGTAACCCATACGGAGGATGATCTGTGTCAATGCTCTGGCGTTCATGTGCGGACCGCAGGTTCCTGTTGTGAACTTCGTTCATCAGCTCACTGGCTTTTTCTTTATTTACACACCGGAGGAGTGGTCCTTGGTGGCGCTTCTTGTATAACATACCCCCAAAATGACAAAATGGGATGCCAGGCATTTTAGAGCCATCATGTTTTTGGTTTTGATCCCTTCTTTGTATTTTCCATCTTCATTTGTGAAGGAAGCTTCTCCATTTTGGAGGTACTGGTAAATTTGATTGTACCAGGGTTCGTCGATCAGTTCATGTTCAACTTCGATCTCACAGCAATAAGCGGGGGTTTCCCGTCTGCCTATTCTGAGGGGTTTTACTGATTTCCGTTCGGGAATTTCAACGAGAGATGCTAGGGTGGCCAGGGCATCTGCGAAGCGGTTCCTGTCTCTTGGAAAGTAGTGGAAAGAGATGTCCTTGAACTGAGCAATGAGCTCCTCCATATATGTGTGGTACTTCTGGAGGCCAGAATCTATTGTCTTCCACTTGTTGGATACTTGATTGATGATCAACGCTGAGTCTCCGTATACTTCCAGTTCGGTGACGTTGCGTTCAAGAGCGGCTTCTAGGCCGTCTGCGCAAGCTTCATATTCTGCTGCATTGTTGGTTGCTTCAAAATTCAGTTTGATGCCTATGGGAGTGTGCTCGTCTTTAGGATCGACCAGGAGCATTCCAATACCATTTCCCTTCTTGTTGGCTGCCCCATCGAAGAGGTTCATAAGGTTGGAGGAAGATGAATTGCGGAGATCAAAGTCCACAAGCAAGGTGTCGACATATGACAATCCGAACAGGAAGACAGAATCATCTCACCGCAGAAGCAACCGATCCAGTCCTTATCCAAGAAGCGACAACAGCAAAATCAATTCAATTGAGGGTAAGGATGAAGATAATGATAATGTGCCTAATATCTCTGATTACTGCTTTTCTGTTGACATTTCAGGTGTACTTTGTGCAATGGGCAGCTTTGGGAGACCAAGGCAAGATGGCCAAAGAAGACAGAAAGGTCTACGGAATGGCGTGATAAATCCAAGTGGTGCACCTACCACAAAGATTTCGGGCATGTCACAGAGGATTGTATTGCACTAAGGAAGGAAATCAGTTACCTGTTTTCAAAGGGACACCTTAAGGAGTTGCTTGGTTCCAGAAAAAAGAAGACAGATAATGCAGAGGCTCCACCAGAAGTTGAGCGACCAGTCTATCCGCCAGCATCAACCAAAGTCATCAATTTCATCAGTGGTGGGTCAAAAATCTATGATACTTCCTACTCTGCTGCCAAAAGATATGCCAAAGAATCAAAAGATAAGAAGCCAGAAAGACCATCCAGGATGTCGACATCCTCGCAGGAGCCAATTACCTTTGACGAAAGTGACTGGGACAACTTACTAGAACCTCACCATGATAGCCTGGTGATTTCTCTACAGATTTCCAACTGCACTATTAGGCGCATCCTGGTGGATGGGGGCAGCTCAGTCAACCTCATATGTTAAGCACCCTAAGAGAGATGAGCATCCCAGAGTCGGATATTACCAAGAAGTCGTCAGTACTAGTGGGTTTCGATGGTGAAGTCAAGGAGACAGTTGGAGAAATCAAGCTTCCCATCTATTGCAAAGGTCTTAATACAATGGAGCGGTTCTGTGTGATTGACTGTGCGACATCTTATAATGTGATCCTTGGAAGGCCGTGGATTCATGGAATGAAAGCTATACCTTCTACATACCATCAATGCGTGAAATTCCTTACACCTTGGGGAGTTTCCAAGATATATAGTGACCAGCAAGTTGCAAAGGAGTGTTATAAGACATCCATAAAGGCGTCGACATCTCCAAAGCAAGAATAGCAATTACAGAAGAAAGCGCGTGAGGTCCTAGAAGCAAGGGAGAATGATGTGAAAGAAATATTGCTAGACCCTTCAAACCCAGACATCAAAGTGCTTATTGGCAGTGATATTCCAGCAAAATTAGAAGAGAAGCTTGTTGACCTCTTGAAAAGCATGACCAAGAGTTTTGCATGGAAGCATGACGACATGACTGGCATCAGCAAAGATGTCATCACCCACAAACTCAATATTGATCCCAGTTTCAAACTAGTACATCAGAAGCGAAGAAAGTTTACAGAGATGAGAAACCAAATAATTAAGGAAGAAGTGGAGCGCTTACTTAAGGCCAACATGATACGAGAGGTTGAATATCCAAAATGATTAACAAACGTGGTAGTGGTCGAGAAGAAGAATGGAAAGTGGCGAGTTTGTGTCAATTTCACCGACTTGAACAAAGCTTGTCCAAAGGATCCTTTCCCATTGCCTCACATTAACTCGTTGGTAGATGCAACTTCAGGACATGAGCTTCTTACTTTCATGGACGCGTCTTCAGGATTCCAACAGATCCAGATGGAGCCATCTGATCAAGAGGACACCGCCTTCATAATACCCACAGGTATTTATTGTTATATTGCCATGCCATTCGGACTTAAAAATGCAGGTGCAACGTACCAGAGGCTCATGAATAAAATGTTCAAAGATCAGATTGGGGACACCATGGAGGTGTATATTGATGATATGGTCGTGAAGTCCAAGAAAGCGGAAGATCATATAAGTCATCTATCCCAAGCCTTTGACATCCTAGATTGCTTCAACATGAAACTTAATCCAGCAAAGTGCAACTTTGGAATGAAGGCTGGAAAATTCTTGGGGTATATGGTAACGAAGAGGGGGATAGAAGCCAGTCCAGAACATATTTGTGCCATTATTCATCTATCGTCACCTCAATCTGTCAAAGATGTACAGAGGTTAACAGGGAAGATTGCAGCACTTACCAGATTCATTTCTAAGTCTTCTGATCGATGCAAACCTTTCTACGACATCCTCAGAAAAAAATAAGAAGTTTCAATGGGAAGATCAACATGAGCAAGCTTTTCAAGATCTCAAAAGTTACCTGTTGACACCTCCATTATTGGTCAAACCCCAGGAAGGTGAGCCCCTATTCATCTACCTAGCAGTTTTAGAAAGTGCTGTAAGCGCGGTTTTGGTGACAGAACGGGATGGTATCCAATAGCCAATCTATTATATAAGTAAGACACTTTTAGACGCAGAGACCAGGTATTCTCATTTACAGAAATTAATTTTGGCTTTAATAACTGCATCTATTAAGTTAAGGCATTATTTTAAAAGCCATGCTATAATTGTGCGAACTAACTATCCTATTAAGAATTTTATGAGAAAATTAGAGATGTCAGGTAGGATGGCGAAATGGTCCGTCCAGTTAAGCACCTATGATATCAAGTATGAGAAAAGAACAGCAATCAAATCCCATTCTCTAGCTAATTATGTGGCTGACTTTAGTCCAACCATGCAACCAGAAGTGGAATTGGAAGTTCAACAGCTGCAAGATGATGACATCTTGAAGGTGTGGATGCTTTATACAGATGGTGCTTCCAACATGAGAGGTATAGGACTTGGAGTTGTACTAAAATCGCCACAAGGGGACATAATACCACAATCCATCAGTTTCAGTTTTAAGGCCACTAATAATGAAGCAGAATATGAGGCATTGATTACAGGATTAATAGTGGCTCAAGACCTTGACGTCAAGCACACCCATGTGTTCATTGACTCATTGCTAATTGTTAACCACTACAACGGTTCCTATGCATTGAAGAATGCAAAGATGATGACATACTTGAGGATACTGAAAATTCTGGCGGCCAAGTTCAAAACTTTCACATTGGAGCAGGTGCCACGGGAGGAAAAATCACAGGCAGATGCTATGGCTAACCTAGGCTCAGCCTTCAAAAGTATTTCGCAGACGAGTATCCCAATTGTCCATGTCGACATCCCAGCATATGACCATCTCGAGTTGTTCAGCATAGATGATGACATCCTTCCCTGTCACGACCCTAGGCCTAGGCATAATTGATATATGCTTGAATTGGCAAATATGGTGTGCATTTCATAGTATTATATATTTTGCATGTTGTTGGTAGCAATTATGTGTTCGTTAGCATTTTTAATAACTTATATGATATTTTATATATATGAATAAAATAAAAATAATTATTTAATGTGTAAATGAAATTATTAGGAGTAGTGTAGTGAAATAATGATATTTGAAATTTAATTAATAAACTTTTAAAGCATATGAGGTGCTTAAGTGAAGATGTGGAACTTAAGAAATGTAATAGTGAAAGGCTTAGTTCTTGGAGGAGCCTAGGTATAACATTGTAAAGTATATCCTTAAGTTATTAAGAAAAGCTTTATTATTTTCATTTTAAACACAAAACCTTACCTGCAAGTTCTTCCTCTTCCATGGAAATGTGAAAAGTCCAAACCCTTGTTTTCAATTTAAAAATCCTCCCTAAATTCTAGAAAAATCCGTTTGACGATCCGTTCGCTTCTTTATGTTCGGGAGAAGAGGGGGGTCATTTTCATATGATTGAAGTTTTCAAGTTTTCATATTATTTTCAGGTAAGTTATTATATTTTCCCTTCAATTGCATGCTCATGTAGTTGTTTTGGACAAATTTCAACAATTAAATTTATCTTATCAAGGATGTTTGGGCACAAATGGAATATAATTCAAAAAGCAAGATGAACGAGGATGTAACGAGGAAAACCTTTGAACAAATTGTTGGTGTAATGCCCTAGGCTTTAGTTATGTTTTTAAGCTGGCTTAAAACCGTTTATGTATCATCTTTATCGTTTAAGTTTATTATTTGATTATTATATATTTTGCATATTTGATTAGTAATAATCTTCGTCACTGATTATTAAGAGAATAATTAGTATAATTGTCGATGGATAAATAATAACTGATGATTATATGCATAGAGATGCACATTGAAATTATGGGTACTTGTTAGAGAAGCAAGTAATGGACTCTGAACTTTGCTATGAGATTTATGTCATGGTCGAAATGTCATAATTAAATCTCCATATGGTCAGCTTCATTTACTCCCTAGACACTGAGATTATCATGACCTTACATATGATGAAAGTCATGTTTGATTTTAATCAAAGCGATATCTTAACACGATATTTATAAAAGGCTATTTTTGGCATGATCGGATTCATTATGGGAAGGATGATAAGTCAAGATGGAGCATTTGTCCCCTCGAAGAGAGATGTTTTGCTTGGTCCCCTTTCGATGAGTGATAATGATGGAAAGTGTGTGGCCGCGCCCCAAATTATGATTGGATTATCATTTTATACTCATATAATCGAGAAAGCATTGAACAAATACTGGAGATTGACGTGGACCATGACTTGTGTTCAATGGCCATAACATCGTAGAGGCACAAAGGGGAGGGAAGAGAAATGGAAGTGTACCATTGGAAATGTGAACTCTATACGTTATATTATTTGGGTAGACATAATGGCTTGCTAGAGATAGGCTTCTGTCTTATGAGGGGCCGATATGATCGAGCTCATTGCGAACATGATATAATCCTATTGGGTCACACACAACTAGAATGAATTGGTTAAACGAAAGGAAGAATGATTGAGAGTTCTTGATGTGGCACACCTTGGCGCGCGACAAAGGCGGCTAAGTGGCTTGTTTTACCACGGCCAAGACAGGCGCCGGTGCGGTTTTTCGGACTAGTTTCCTAATATGATTAGGAAACAAATACTTATATTAAGGTAATATAAATATGAGTGCTGTAACCCTAATTAGCCGAATTTTCTCAAGAAAATCATAACAAAAGTTTTCTCAATATTCTTCCAAGGGTTTAAGGATCTAGCAATCCTCAAGAACCGTTCTTGGTTCATTCTTACGCGTGGATACAACAATAGAGGGTCTTCGCTCGTTTGACGATCAAGGCCTAGAGTTCCAATCCGAAGATTGAAAGGTTTTGAAGATCAAAAATTGTGATTCAAAATCACACCAATAAATTGTTCGATAGCTCGAGGCAGGAAAGCAATTAAGGTTGGTAAATTCTATCTCATAGGAATTCAATTTAATCTTATAGAACGGATCTTAGGGCTTGGGTTTTGTGTTATTTAGATGCTTATTCCGCTGCGCATGGACCCATAAAACCTAACAGTGGTATCATAGCCCTGTTCGTATGGTTAAGTTTGAATTAACATGCTAGAAAAGTAATATAAAATCATTTATATGTTCTTTTGCATGTTTTGTATGCGATAGATTAATTGTTTTTGAAACAATATGCCTAATTCGTGTTCTAATGATATTGAATTAAATCGGTAAAAATCGTTTGCATGATTTAATTGCTCATGATTAGAATTGATTGAATTCTGGAAATTTGGAAAAGCTGTCATCTGTGTCACGCGTGAGGCCCAAAGAACTAGCTACTCTGTCATGCGACAGAACTTTTGGTCTACATCACGCGACACTTTTAGCCCAGTGCAGGCGTATCAGTTTGATGAACAATCTGGTTAATCTATGAATGTGTTTACAATCTGATATGTTTATGTGTTAATCTGGATGCTATAAAATTGAGTTTATAGGGCTATGCTAGATTAATTCATTGTTTATGATGCATGCTTAATTAATTTAAATGTGTTTTTATTAATTGTTGCGATACATGAATTATATGTTCTTAAGTGTTAAGAATTTTATTAGATGTTTAGTTGAAACATTGAATTGTGTTTTCCTAAATGTTTAGTTGAAACATTAAATTTTGGTTTTACGATTATTTATGAGAAACAAGTCGGTCTACGCAAATTTGAAGGAATCGATTGTTTATGAGAAACAAATCAATTTACGAGTACGATTGTTTAAGAGAAACAAGTCAGTATACAAAGTATTGATTATGTTGCATTCAAATTGGTACTCTAGTTGTGCATGTCTAGGAGAGTTCTGTCGAAGGAAGGTTTGGTACTTAAGCAGTCCTTGTGGCTCACCTATTTTCTTGGGAACTTACCTGGTGTATATTATGATTATCTTTGTTGATATTCTTATAATCTACTTTAAATAACCTTCATTTAACTTTTAAGTTCTTTATGCCAATCCATGATTAAAACACTTGAGACCACTCGGATTGTTTTGGGTGGGCTTGCCATAGCAAGGTGCTTTGATTCTATTCCGTTTGCGAGCAAGATGAGGAAATGGTGGTTCTTATACGTTTAAAATGGATAAGCTTAATTGGGTTATCAAAATGGTTTTGGACCCAAGGCATAAGATGAGATTAAAATATGCTTAGACATATGATGTCTTAAATGAATCTCATAAAAGATCTAAGAGTCATATACGATATGATTGATGTTTTCTACCTAATTAGTTTAATCTTGAGCGGTGCGCCATAGCATACTTGAGATTAAATTAAAGTTGGATCTTAGCCCATTAAATGCATATTATGCTTATTTGCATTGGAAGGTGTATGATTTAGTGGGAGTATTTGTAAAATACATTATTTGCTCTTAGATGATAAATGTGTTGGTATTGATATGTGCTCATATAATTTGTATATTTTGTTGTAGAAGTAGCATTACATAATGATAATTGCGATTCGTCCTTATGAAGGACAAAGTTCGAAAAGAACGATACATTAATTCTGATTTGATCTGATGCTCAAGAATTGCTCTTAGGCAAATGTGTACGTTCTTGACGAATTCATTCCTGCTGAACCCACTGCAAATGTTGCAAAGGGCAAATAAGGAAGCAACATTAGAAACATGTTGATGATTCTGACAATATTGCTTGCCTTGTATTTGCCACCATGGTTAAAGGCTCTTATGAAGAACCTTGGGCACATGATAACTATTCTTTTGTTCTAGTATAACGCAAAAGGAAATGTTCCAAATGCGAACTAGGCAAAAGATGTATGTTGTGGTGAAAGCTTTTAATTCATATGATGAAAGAAGGAGCAATCCGCAAATTGTGTTAATGGTTAACACAAGAAAGGGTTCACAAGGGAAGGAAAAGTAGGTAAAGCAAAGGTTGCTGAACCTAAGGCAAAAGTTGCAAAGCCAAAGAGGCTAAACCCAAAGTGTCTCAAAAGGATGCAGTTTACTATCATTGCAATAAGATTGTCAATGGAAGCAAAGTTGCAAGGCTTATTAGGAAGGCCTAAAAAGTGAAGAAGGGCAATATGATTGCTACTACTTCAAGTATCTATATGATAGATATTCTCCTTTCAACTTCTTGTTCTTGGGTATATAAATCTGGGATTGGATCCCACATTTGCTTAAATGTGCAAGGAACAAGGAATAGAAAGCTACTCAAAGAAGGTAAGTTAAACCTATGCATAAGAATGGAGCAAGGGTTGCTACATTAGCCATAGGGACTTATGAAGTCACGCTACCTTGTGCAGTAGTACTTGTTTCGAACAAGTATGACTACGTTCCGGATTTGAGTAGGAGTATTATTTCGGTTTCTTAAATGGATGATGAAGGATATAATTTTCTTATTTTCAATAAGAAGTTTTATATTCATTTAATGATATGCCTTATTGTAATGCATATGTCATTAAATGGTCTTCATATCCTTGAAGATTAGAAACAAAATAATGTTGAAGATATCTATAATATAAATGGAAATCTGAACCGAACAATATGAACAACGCGTTCATATGGCATTGTCGAATTGGTCAGATAAATAAGAAACATAAATCTAAACTCCATTAATTTGGAATTTTAGACTCATATGACTCTGAGTCATTTGAGGAATATGGATCTTGTTTATTGGAATTATTGACCAAACCACCCTATACTAAGAGTAGTGGGAGGGATAGTGACTTATTGGTCATTATACATGAGATGTATGAGGACCATTAAGCAGCATTGCTAGGGGAGGATTTTGGTGTTTCATCACATTTACCGATGACTTATCTAGATATGACTATGTCTATCTGATGAAGTCTAAAGGTGAATTGTTTGAGATGTTTTGAATATTTCAATATGAAGTACAAAACAACTAGGCAAAACTATTAAGTACTTCGATTAGATCGAGATGATGGATATTTGAGCCAAGAGTTTGACAATCATCTCAAAACTATGAAATCGTTTCAAAGTTGACTCCACCCGAAACACCACATTGTATGGTGTGTCTAAATGGAGGAATTGAACCTTGTAGGACATGGTTCGTTCAATGATGTGTCAATTAGACTTTCCTATTTCCTATTTACTTTTGAGGATATGCATTAGAAATAATGCGGTTACCTTTAGAATCGAGTCCCTACTAAATCGGTTCCTAAGGCCCCACATAGAGATGTGGCATGAAAGAAAACTTAGTTTGTCTTTCATGAAGATTTGGAGTTGCGAATCTTATGTAAAGAGACTTGTCTCTTATAAGTTAGCACCAAATCTGACAAGGTTAATTTCGGAAATTAATCTTACATCCGCAAAGAGAACAAAATGTTTGTTGCTCTATACGATTTGTTTCTTGAGAAATAGTTTCTCAATAAAGGATCCGGTGAGAGTAAAATTAATCTTGAAGAAGTTTAAGAACCCGAAAATAATATGGAACCAAGAGTAGAGATGGAACCAATTTCACAAAGAGTTGTGGAACCGGTTCAAGATGCACAAGTCCATCGTAAATCGGATAGGTTACAATCTGAACCCAAGAAATATTGATTTCTCATTTTTAAAAAGTAATAAAGTGGAAGTCATTGAGAATGGCGATCCTACTTCCTATCTTGAGGTGATGTCCACTCCTAATTCGGATAAATGGTTAGGAACCATGGAGTCCGAATTACAATCCATGTTTGATAATCAAGTTTGGAACTTGATTGGGCTACTGAAAGTGTAAAAACTAAAGGGTGCAAGTAGGTCTTCAAGACCAACATGGATAGGAAGGTGTATACTTTCATGACTAAGAATTGAAGCGAAAGGGATTTAGGTTAATTCATAGTATTGACTATGATAGAACATTTTCGCCGATTCTGATGTCAAAGTCTATTAGAGTTTCAATTGCCATTATCACATATTGTGACTATGTGATATGACAAATGGATGTCAAACGACTTTCTTTAAATGGAAAGATTATTAAGGATGTGTATAGTACACAACCCGAATAGTTTGTCGATCCAAGAAACTCTAATAAAGGATGCATGTTGCAAAGATCCATGAGATGGGTTGAAGCAAGCTTCAAGGAATTGGAATTTTCGTTTTGATTAATTGGTCAAAGAGTTTTGACTTCATCAAAGAACAAAGATGAATCTTGTGTATGCATGAAATTCGGTGGGAGAGTAGTATTTCTATTGTTTTATTACGGTGATATCTTGCTTTCATTGGAAAAACAAGTTAGACACTTAAAGCTGTCCAAAAGTCTTGAGTCAAGGAAAGGTTTCTCAATGAAAGATATGGGTGAAGCCGCTTACATCCTTGGCATCCAAGATCTATAGAGATAGATCTAGAAGGATAAATTGGTTTGAGTCAAAGTATTCACATTGACAATGTTCTTAGAAGAGTCTAAGAAAAGTGGCTTGTCGATGGGTCATGGTATTTTCTCTTAGAAATACTCATTTGTCCTATGACAAGCGATGAGCAAAAGGGAATGAATGATGTTCCATATACTGCGGCATTTGGATCTGTCATGTATGCCACGATTTGTACTAGACCCGACGTACTCGTATGCTCTAAGCATGATGAGTCGATACCAATACTGATCTGTGATGTGAACCGTTGGATGGCGATCAAGATGATCCTTAAGTACTTAAGAAGAACTAAGGATACATTCTTGAGTATTTGAAAGGTTGGAAGATAATCTTGTTGTAAGGGTTACAAAGATACTAGCTTCCAAAGCGGCAAAAGTTGATTTAAAATCGCAATTAGGATTTGTGTTTATGCTTATTAGAGGTGCAGTTTTGATTGGAAGAGTTCCAAGCAGAAATTGTAGCCGATTCTACTACTAAGGTCGAATTTTAGCAACATATGATATGGCTGAAAGAGGCAGCTTGGATCAAAAGCTCATTTAGTGTTTTGGAAATGTTCCAAGTATCACTAATCGGTGAGACTTTTGTTATGGCTTGATTGTGGTGCCATTTTGTGCGGACAATGGAACCAAGGTCTAACAGTGATCCAAACACTCACTTAGGAGCGTTCTTCGAGGAATTCATAAAGAATGAGAAGACGTTAAGATATACAAAGTATCAACCGATGATGACATAAGGGATTTACTAACAAAGACCCTCGCACAGGCAGAAGCATGATGGTCATGTTAGATCCATGAGTATTCGATACCTAAATGGAGCCTAGTGCAAGTGGGAGGCTGTTTGGTGTAATGTGTAATGCCACTAGGCTTTAGTTATGTTTAGCTTGAAACCGTTATGTAGCATCTTTATCGTTTAAGTTTATTATTTGATTATTATATATTTTGCATATTTATTGTAATAATCTTCGTCACACGATTATTAAGAGAATAATTAGTATAATTGTCAATGGATAATCATATGATGATTATATGCATAGAGATGCACATTGAAATTATGGGTACTTGTTAGAGAACAAGTGACTGGACTTGACCCGTGTTTTGGTAGAAAAAAACAATAGTACAGAATCTTAACTTTGACAAGTGTGTGGATTTAAATACTAAGGAGGGGAGGCTGTGGAATTCGAATAAATGGAACAAAGACATGAAAAGAAAGAATGACACCACGAATTGTTAACGAGGAAAACCTTGGAGGTGACAATCTCTTTGGGAAAAACCCCGGGAGTTAGGTCTCCAACCTTAAAAGTTTCACTATGATAATTGAGTTACAACTTTGGAAGTGGATGGAGAGGATTACAAGTAGCTTGTGAGTAGAGTGTGTGCATATGAGAGAGTGTCCTTGTTTCCGTCTCCATCTCCCCTTAAATATAAGTAAGTATGATGGGGTAATAGTTTGTTCCTACAATCTCGGAAATGATCTTTATCCTCTTCAACGTCCGTGAGACTAAGTCTTCCTTGCCGTTGAAGTTGTGTTGAACGTGCTAGAAAAATATCCCGTATTCTTCTCTCTTATTTACTGGAAAATAATAATAAAGATATTAGAAAATATCAAATAAGTAAATATTAAAACGAAACTTACGGTGGAATAACATCTTGACATGCGGGGATCAGGCGAAGATGTCACCATGCTGAAAAATACCCACAACAATTTGTCCCCAAAAACATTTGGCTATGTTGGCAAATGTTTTTCTTCCAATTAAATGCTCAACTGCCAGCTTGCATGATGGGACGGTTAGGGATACGTGGCGACAATGGACGGTTGGGGAGTAATGCTTAGAAAAAAGCGATTTTTTGAAAAAAGAGTTCTTTTTCTTTTTAATAACCGCTTGGAAGGATTAATAGGCTTCTCAAACCTTCCTTTTCACTGCTTGCTTACGGCGCCGTTGTTCTTTCTCAAGGTAAAATTTCTCCGTTTCTTATTTTCTTCCATTGTTTACTTCTTTTCTTTCGTCTGTCATCCATGGGTAGGACAGGTGGAGTTCGTCAAAAGCTAAGAATGCCCCGTCCCACAAGGTCCCATAGAGATCAGTCTTACCGATTTTGTTTGTGAAAATGTCCTTGCAAAACCGGATGAAGAGACTTGTTTGTTTAGTGATACCCCAAATAGAATCACTAAAACAACAATGTTACTTCCCCAAAGGTGCGAATTTTTCATCCTTTCTGCTGTAAACCTTAGATCGACTTCGTTTTAAAGCCGAATGGATTTGTTTCCTCGAGTATCCCTTTTCTTCTAGGATTTAGTTACCCCTTCCCATCGTTGGTTTCGAGTTCTTTCAAAAGACTCATCTTGCCTATCCTCAGCTGATGCCCGTGGCTTAGAGTTTTAGCTTTTATTATCAAAGTGAACGGGGAAAATGGGTTAAACCTAGGGCTTCATGAGATAGCCTATTCGTACGATCTTGACCTTTTCGGTTCAAAAGGTATCTCTTCAAGAAAAGGTCGGAGTAGGCACTCCTTAATGAGCACCACATCTTCTAGTGATAGGGGATGGAAAAATAGGTTTTTCTTTGTTGATAGGGCATCCATTGGAGAAGGGAATGAGATATCGAAGCAAATGGAACAAAGGGAGGTACTTGAATTCCCTAACTTTGTGACTTCCTATTCTTGAAAACAAAGCGAAATCGTAATTGTTCTTACCTCTTTTCGGATATTGGATTTGGGAGAACTACTTCCACCGGCTAGGACACCTTGGCCAAAATTGACGAGTTTTTCGGGCTTCCTTGGATAAGAGATCTCCTAGGGGACTACGGAGTCACCTGGTTGTTCAGAGAAGATCGAGGGAAAGCGTCAACTTACGTCATTATGTCAACGAGTAAACATATTGTCTTTTCGCTATAGTTTTACCAACTTGATGTGTTACATTTCTTGACAATATTCATATGTCAATGCGGTCTCAAACCGATTGTTTAGGGATCGGACTTTGATCTTGACGACATTGAGGCCATGTTTGATGAGCCCGCTCTTAAGATTGATATGAAACCTCACTTTGTTCCTAAGAAGATCCTGTTTTATGATGAGCGCGGGGATTGGCTCCGGGGGTGAGAAAGAGGGGAAGGCTATTCAAGAGGAGGTGATCGAGGTTGGAGATTTTTTTGAAGGAATGCCGGTGGGGAGAATTCAAAAAGAAATGTATGAGTTTTGCAACGGGAGTAAAGATGATGCGACCGGGGTTTTAATTGTTTCAAAAGTTTTTTATAACACATTTTGATGTCAAGCTATTATTTTACGAAATTTGTATGGTATTTGGAGGATACGGTAAAAGAAATGGAGACGTGAAGAAAAGATCTAAAGGCGAAATGATATTGCTTTTGCTTAAGAAAGGAGAAGATAATATTAGAGAGCAAGGTGAAAGGACATGAGAAGAGCTTGGAGCAACAAGTCAAGTCATTGGAAGAAGCCGGGAGCAAACGGTGAAGGATTTATTGAGCAATTTGGCAAAAAGTGAGGAGGATCATCTTAAGGAGATTGTAGAAGTGAAAAGTTCTTGCAAATTGTTCTTTGCTAAAGCTTGTTTCCCAATGTAAGATTAAGATGATGAAGGAATTCCGGGAAGGGAAAGGGCGATGATTGGGATATCAACAAGGAGTATGCCTACTTCTCCGAGGCTGACGGGTGAGCCAATAGATGAGGGTGAGGTGTCATCAAGCCCATATGAAGCGATTGAAAAGGATGCGGCGGAAGTTGGAGAAGTTACCCCCCAAGCAACACACACTCGGCGGATGCCACTGAAAAAGGTAAAATAACTTTATTACGGTCTTTTGATGGTATTCTTGGGAGTGGAATCCTAAAGACAATTTTTAATTTTTGTTTGGTTGTGTAATAGGTCCATAAGGACCCAAAGACAATTTCTTTTACGTGTTGGGTTGGTCCAACACTTTTTGCACTAACTTTGGTAGTTTGGATGTTTTTATGGTAACTTTAGTTTAGTTATGGTTTAGTAGTTTTCAAGCATGTCAAGGCTTGTTTCCTTTTGGATGAAATTTTTCCTTGGATGATCATTTTGTTATGCTCGTAAGGTGACATGATAGTATGTCAAAGCGGTAGGTACTTAAGATGACATGTATATGTCATAACCACAAGAATAATACGTAAGATCAATCATCTAGCGAGTGGGAATGGGTAAGCTATATGAGTTTACCCATATAGGCCCACCCCACACCTCAATTAAAGAGATAACTTGCGCTCCGGGCGAAGGTGTGAGTAACCTAACATCTTAAGAAAGAGGTAATTAACTCTTTAAACCTTAGAAGGGATTGTGTACCTTTACTTGAGAAGAGATGGCCGGTCTTTGACGGAGGAGAATTCGTTGTTCTTTATTTTCGTACTTTCGATATGTCCCCATGTATGCGATATCGACACCTCGCCATAAGACGAATACATGTTAAAAATGGATGCCAACTAATGTTGACGCCTCTCCACTAGGTGCGTTAGTGACATCTTGATTTGCAGCAGAAGTAAAGAAAAAGTACATAGGAAAATGAAAGGTTACAAATAAATAAAGGATTATTCATACACAGGAAGAGATGAGTTTAAGGGGAGTTTTTGTTTAGATGTAATACCTTTTAAGGTGAATGGCGTTCCAACTTCGTGGTATCATTTGGCCATCCAAGGTTGCCAGGCGATATGCGCCTTTCCGACTGCGCATCTATTAGGTAGGGTCCTTCCCATTTTGGGGCGAGCTTGCACTGCATTGAGCTCTTTGGTATTTTGAAATGCCTTTCGTAGGACTAAGTCTCCTACTTGAAACCTTCTAATCCTTACGTTTTGTTGTATGATCGGGCTACCACTTTGTTGATATCTTTGCCATCGAACTTTGGCCATGTCCCTCGGTTCATCTACGGTATCTAAGTCATGTATCAAGATGTCTTTATTATGTTCGAGATGCCAACAAAGCGTATCTGGCCGTAGGTACAAGTACTTCTGCTGGAATAAGCGATTACTGTTCCAAATATAAGTGAATAGGGGTTTTGATCGGTAGCGTTCTTAGATGTCATCACTGTCGGCCCATAGAACCATTGGTAACTCTTACGCCGTCGTCCTTTCTTAAGTTCGAGTCTCTTTTTAAGTTGCTTATGATTATTTTGTTGCTAGATTACGCTTTGTCCATTTGGCTTGAGGGTGAACAGCGAAGATGTCACCATCTTGACTCCCCAAGATGTCAAGAAATCTTGGGTTCTCTTGCTAATGAATTGAGAGCCGTTGTCACAAATTATCTCTGATGGTATTCCAAATCGGCTGAATATATTTCTTTTGATAAAAGATATAACTTCTTTGTCGCGAACTTGTACGTATGCCTCAGCTTCTACCCATTTTGAAAAGTAGTTTGTCATCGCTAGTAGAAATACTCTTCCACAGTGCCACTGGGTAATTTTCCTACGATGTCCATTCCCCAAACCATAAACGGCCATGGCGACATGAGGATAGGATGTAGTAGTTCGGCTGGTTGTGGTGCGGGATGTCCCCATGTCGTTGACGGGAGTCACATTTCTTTGCGTAGTCGGCGGCGTCTCTTCTCATTGTGGGCCAAAAATAGCCCATTCTAAGAGCCTTGATATGCGAGACTTGCCCCGGTATGATTTCCACATTGTCCTTCATGCGGCTCCTTTAGAACACAGTGAGCTCGTTACGCACTCTAGACATCTTAAGTAGTGACCTACGGCGGATTTTCTAAACGAAGGTTATCGATAAGTAAATACTTAGATACTCTTACCACTGAAGGCTCTAGCATTTTTCTCCTCGAAAATTTTGGGATCATATCATCTAAGAGATACTTGATAATAGGAGATGCCCAAGAGATTCTTCTTTGGAGAGGAAGGTACGTCGACATCTAGAGCGAACGGCTCAA
The DNA here is from genome assembly GCA_022495995.1 of Adenophora triphylla var. japonica. Classification (NCBI taxonomy): domain Eukaryota; kingdom Viridiplantae; phylum Streptophyta; class Magnoliopsida; order Asterales; family Campanulaceae; genus Adenophora; species Adenophora triphylla. The sequence continues at coordinate 378,300 of JAFEMH010000183.1, forward strand.
GATGATCAATTCTTTGGGATGTCAATATGCACAATTGGGATACTTGTTTGTGAAATGCTTTTGAAGGCTGAGCCCCGAGTTTGCCGAGCATACGCGAGAATTTTCTTCTCGTGGAATTTGTTCCAAGGAAAATGATTTGAATTTGGACGAAAGAATTTTACGATTTCCAAATATGTCGTCATCTTTGCATTTTTCGCTATGTAGGATTCGTTGTAATGGTTAACAATTAGCAAAGAATCCATAAACACCGGATATGCTTGACATCTAGGTCTTGGAGTCTTTATTAGACACACGATTAATGCCTCGTATTCTGCTTCATTATTAGTGACCTTGAAAGCGCAGGCGATGGATTGTGGTATTATGTCCCCTTGTGGCGATTTTAGTACAACACCAAGACCTGTACCTCTCATGTTAGAAGCACCATCTGTGTAGAGAGTCCAGATTTTTAGGATGTCATCATCTTGAAGTTGTTGTACTTCCAATTCCACCTCTTGTTGCATGGTTGGACTAAAATCGGCCACAAAATCAGCTAGGGCTTGAGATTTTATAGCGGGTTACAGGCTCATATTTAATGTCATACGTGCTTAATTGTACGGACCATTTCGCCATTTGACCTGACATCTCTGGTTTTCTCATAACATTCTTAATAGGATAGTTAGTACGTAGAATTATAGTATGTGTTTAAAAATAGTGCCTTAATTTAATAGAAGCAGTTATCAAAGCTAAAAACAAGACTGCGCTTACAGTGCCTTCTAATACTGCTAGGTAGATGTAAAGATGTTCCTCCTCCTGAGGTTTGGCCAATAATGGAGGTGTCGACAGATAAGTTTTGAGCTCCTGAAAGGATTCTTCATATTGGTCCTCAGCTTGGAACTTCTTGTTCTTCCTCAGATATCATAGAAAGGTTTGCATCGTCCGAGGATTTTGAAATGAACTGGTGAGTGCGGCAATCTTTCTGAGTCAATCTTTGGACGTCCTTGACGGATTGAGGTGACGGCGGAGTTGATAATAGCACGTATCTGTTACGTGCAGGCGGCTTCAATGCCTCTTTTAGTAACCATATAACCCAAAAACTTCCCTGCCTTCATTCCAAAGTTGCATTTAGCTGGATTAAGTTTCATATTGAAACAATCCAAGATGTCAAAGGCCTGAGATAGGTTGCTTATGTGATCTTTGGCTTTCTTGGATTTTACTACCATGTCGTCAATATATACTTCCATTGTGTCCCCAATCTGATCTTTGAACATTTTGTTGACGAGCCTTTGATATGTTGCACACACATTTTTAGTCAAAAGGCATAGGAATATAACAATAGATATCTGTGGGTGTTATGAAGGCGGTGTCCTCTTGGTCAGATGGTTCCATCTGGATTTGTTGAAATCCCGAGGATGTGTCCATGAATGTGAGGAGCTCATGTCCGAAGGTGGCATCAACTAACGAATCTATGTGTGGCAAAGGGAAAGGATCTTTTGGACAGGCTTTATTCAAGTCGGTGAAGTCAACACAGACTCGCCATTTCCCATTCTTCTTCTCAACCACAACCACGTTTGCTAACTGTTGTGGGCATTTTTTGACATGACGACATCTTCAGTTGATCCTGCATAACGAGATGTCATTACCTTTGTAAGTATTGTTTTAAATATTTACTTGTCCAATATTTCCTAATATTATTATTCTTATTTTTCGGTAATTAAGAGAGGAATGCGGAAACAACCTTCAAGCACGTTCAACGAGACCTTGAAACGGCTAGGGGCGACTTGGTCTCACGGAGGTTGAAAAGATAAACCACAATGCCGAGATTGTAGGAACCATATTTGACTCTTTTCTTAGTTACTTGTATTTAAGGGGAAATGGAGACGGAAAATGACACTCATGCTCGTACGCACACACTTTACACACAAACTCTTGTAATCCTCTCCATTATCTTCCGAAGTTGTAATTGTGATCATTATAGTGGAACCTTTAAGGTTGGAGACCTAACTCCGGGGTTTTCCAAAGAGGTTATCACCTCCAAGGTTTTCCTCGTTAACCAAATCGCGTTGTCATTTGTCTCGTTTTTCATTTTTCTTGTTCCATATAATCGAATTCCATAGTTCCCTCCTTATTATTCAATCCACACACTAAACATAGTTAAGATTCTACTCTATTGTTTTTTCTACCAAAACAATTTGGCGCCCACCGAGGGGCCTCGTGGTTTTATCGGTTATTTGAAACATTTCCTAATCGAATTCACTATGTACGCACCCACCAATGTGTCCACGTGAAGGTCCACCGTTGTTCCCACATCGGGAGAGTAGAACCAGCTTGTTACCACCGCCTCCTCGAGACGGATCTCGGCCAACTCGGCCTCACGAAGACTCCACAAAAGGGGGCGACCTCTTCCAATGCGAGATGCGGACATCCAGGAGTATCCTAACCGGAGGTTGAATCAAAGGTTGGACCAGCAAGATAACAATTCGAAGGTGTTGACCCAATTCCATGATTAAGATGCGAAAGACCCCAACAACTCATAGCATCTCGGCTTGAAAACATATCACCAGCTGCGCGCATGAGGGTTCTCAACTTTGACAACTCCAGGAGGATCTACATTTCAGAATGAATTCATTCCAATGGGCAATCCTCCTCCGCCGACATCTTTCATGATGTCAACATCTTTGCCAGGGGACACCCCTTTGACACCATCTTCTGCGAGGATTCACTCCATTCATCCCCTTTATAGACAGCGACATGGCTGTCATCACGACTACGGACAACTCACAGGTTTGCTTAATAATCTTTTCAATAATAATAATTTCAATCGTATTCCTATGGCTGACCCTTTTGCAGGAAACCCGCTAGCTAAACAGATGCAGGATCTCGGAAGAATTAGTAATGAACGTACCGAGGTGTGACTCCTCCACCAATTCAACCAAAGCGATAAAGCTGCTACAATCGATCTCGGGTTTGTCCCGGTAATTGCAAATGTCGACATACGAGCGCTTCGATGTACCATCTATGAAGTTGTACGACGGCACCACGGACCCCGAGAGGAGCACGTGGCACACTATCAAGAAAAGATGGACATAATCCATGGCTTCACTTCAATTAGGGAGGCTTGCTTATGCGGGGATTTGGATCCACCTTATACGGACCGACTCTCAAATGGTTGATTAGACAACCCCTAGGTTCAATTGGTTCATACGCCCGGCTCATCAACATGTTCTATAACCAATTCTCATGCGTACGATCGACAATTTGAAAGGTTGACAAGTGACCTTTACTGATGTAACTCGGCGGACCTAATGAAACCACTAAAGGATTACGTCCACTAGGTTCAATAAAGAGGTGCTTTGGAAATTCCCAATCTTGACATGTCGACAGCCCGCCAGAAGCATTCAAAATGGGGTTGAAGAAAGATTCGCGGTATTACCAAGATTTGGTAATGACTCCTTGTAAGCGAGTGGAGGAAGTCGGGAGCGGGGCATTGAGATTCATAAGGCCCCGGAGGAAGATGAGGCTGCGAAGATCAAAGTCATCATCCAAGACGTCGACATATGACCATCCGTCAGATAGAAAGGCCCAGAATCGTCCCATCGCAGAAACAACCGTCCCAATCCTTATCAGAAATTGACACTAGCGAAAATTAATTCAATAGACGGTGAGGATGAAGATAATGATAATGTGCCTAACATTTCGATTATTGTTTTTTGTTGATATTTCGGGTGTACTTTGCGCTTGATGGGCAACCTTTCAGGGAGACAAAGCCGAGATGGCCAAAGAAAACGGACAAAACCACGGGATGGCATGACAAATCAAAATGGTGTGCTTACCATGAAGACTTTGGGCATGTTATGAAGGCTGCATCGCATTAAGAAAGGAGAATCAGTTACTTGCTCTCGAAAGGACATCTTAAGGAGCTGTTGGGATCCGAGAAGAAGAAAGGCTGAGAAGTCTGAAGCTCCTCACGAAGGCTGAAAGACCGGTTTCTCCCCCGGCATCAACAAAGGTGATCAACTTCATTAGTGGAGGCTCGGAAATATGTGGAACATCCTATTACGCCGCAAAGCGACATGCATAAGGAGTCGAAAAGGATGAAAAGCCATAGAGACGGCCCGGGATGTCGATACCTTTACCAGAGACCCAATTGTCTTTGATGAAAGTGATCGTGATAACTTGCTTTGGAACCCCATCATGACCGGTCAGTCATTTCCTTGCGGATCGCCCAGGATACCATACGACGTATTCTGGTAGATGGGGGCAGCTCCGTCAATCTTATTATGTTGGGTACCCTTAAAGAAATGAACATCCGGAATCGGAGATTGTCAAAAAATCTTCGATCTTTGGTAGGCTTCGGTGGCGAAGTCAAAGAAAGCAGTGGGGAGATAAAGCTTCCAATATACTCGAAGGGCCTCGACAGGTGGAACGGTTTTTGTGTAATTGATTGCGCAACATCTTACAATGTAATTCTTGGAAGGGGTGGATTCATGGAATGAAGGCCGTACCACTCCACTTACCATCAATGTGTGAAGTTTCCAACACCTTGGGGTGTCGCTAAGATTTACAGTGATCAACAGGTGGCCAAGGAATGTTACAAAACTTCAATGAAGGCGTCTACATCTCCAAAACAAGCATAGCAATTACCGAAGAAAGTACGTGAAGTCCTGGAAGCTAAGGAGGATGATGTGAAAGAAGTATTGTTAGATCCTTCCAACCCGGACATCAAAGTACTTATTAGCACTTGACATATCGTCGGATATAGAGGAGAAGCTTGTGAACCTATTAAGAAGCGAGAATAAAAAGTTTCGCTTGGAAACATGATGACATGACAGGCATTAGCAAAGATGTCATCACTCACAAACTTAACATAGATCCCAATTTCAAACCAGTGCACCAGAAACGTAGAAAGTTTGCAGAAACCAGAAATCAGATCATCGAGGAGGAGGTAGAGCGCTTACTCAAAGCCAACATGATACGAGAGGTCGATTATCCAAGATGGTTGGCAAATGTGGTTGTGGTAGAGAAGAGAAACGGGAAATGGCGAGTTTGCGTCGACTTCACCGACTTAAATAAGGCCTGCCCAAAAGATCCTTTCCCTTTGCCGCACATAGATTCATTAGTTGATGCCACCTCGGGTCACGAACTCCTCACATTCATGGACGCGTCCTCGGGATTTTCAACAAATTCGAGATGGAACCATCGACCAAAGAAGAACTGTTGCCTTCATAACCCCCTCAGGTATTTATTGTTATATTGCCATGCCTTTTGGACTAAAAATGCGGGTGCAACGTATCAAAGGCTCGTCAACAAGATGTTTAAGGATCGGATTGGGGACACAATGGAGGTATACATCGACGACATGGTTGTTAAGTCTAAGAAGGCCGAGGACCACATTAGCAATCTCTCTCAAGCCTTTGACATCTTGGATTGTTTCAATATGAAACTTAATGCCAGCTAAATGCAACTTCGGAATGAAAAGCCGGCAAGTTTTTGGGCTATATGGTCACTAAAAGAGGCATTGAAGCCGCCCCAGAACAAATACGCGCCATTCTCAACCTGTCATCACCTCAATACATCAAGGACGTCCAAAGACTTAACGGGAAAAATTGCCGCACTCACTAGATTCATTTCAAAATCCTCGAGACCGATGCAAACCTTTCTACGACATCTTAAGAAAGAACAAAAAGTTTCAATGGGAGGACCAACATGAAAAAGCTTTTCGGGAACTCAAAACTTACTTGTCGACACCTCCCTTATTGGCCAAACCTCGGATAGAAGAACATCTTTACATCTACCTAGCGATGTCCGAAGGCGGCTGTAAGTGCGGATCTTGATAACGAACGAGATGGCAATCAGCAACCCATCTACTATATAAGTAAGACACTCTTAGATGCTGAGACCGAGGTATTCTCATTTACAAAAATTAATTTTAGCTTTGATAAGCTGCTTCTGTTAAATTAAGGCACTATTTTTGAAACACATACTATTATTGTACGCACTAACTATCCTATTAAGAATGTCATGAGAAAACCAGAGATGTCGGGTCGAGATGGCGAAATGGTCTGTACAGTTAAGCACATACGACATCAAGTACGAGCCTAGAAGCTGCAATAAAATCTCAAGCCACTGGCAGATTTTGTGGGCGATTTCAGTCCAACCCTACAACAAGAGGTGGAATTGGAAGTACAGCAACTTCAAGATGATGACATTCTAAAAATTTGGACTCTCTACACGGACGGTGCTTCCAACATGAGAGGTACGAGGTCTTGGAGTTGTACTAAAATCGCCACAAGGGGACATAATACCACAATCTATCAGTTGCAGCTTCAAGGCTACCAACAATGAAGCGAGTACGAGGCACTTATCGCGGGTTTAACAGCAGCGCAAGACTTAGATGTCAAGCATATCCGGGTGTTCATGGATTCATTACTAATTGTTAATCAATACAATGGGTCCTACGTCGCGAAAAATGCTAAAATGACGACATATTTGGAAATTGTAAAAATTATTTCGGCCAAATTCAAAACATTTTCCTTGGAACAAATCCAGCGAGAAGAAAATTCTCAGGCTGATGCTTTGGCAAATTTGGGTTCGGCCTTCAAAAGCTTCTCACAAACCAATATCCCAATCGTGCATGTTGACATCCCAGCAGATTTGACAATCTCGAGATGTTCGTCCTAGATGTTGACATACCTTCCTCTCCTGCATCAACCTCTTGGACAGCCCCTATTATCAAGTATCTCTTAGAGTGATACGATCCCGAGTTGAGGAGAAGAATGCGAGAGCCTTCGGGGGTAAGAGTATCTAAATATGTACTTATTGATAATCTCTTGTTTAGAAAATCTGCTGCAGGTCACTACTTAAGGTGTCTAGAAGCGAGATAGAGCCCATCGGGTTCTCAAGGAGCTGCATGAAGGGAGATTGTGGAAATCATACGGGGGCAGAAGTTTACATACTAAAGCTCTAAGATTGGGCTATTTCTGGCCTACAATGAGAAAAGACGCCATTGACTACGCAAAGAAATGTGATTCTGTCAGCGACATGGGGACATCACACCGGCCAGTGAATTGCTACATCCTATCCTGTCACCTTGGCCGTTTATGGTTTGGGGAATGGACATTGTAGGAAAACTTCCCAGAGCACCGGGGACGAGTATTTCTTTTGGCCATGACAGACTACTTTTCTAAGTGGGTAGAGGTGAGGCATATGTGCAAGTTCGTGATAAAGAAGTAATATCTTTTATCAAAAGGAACATATTTAGCCGATTTGGAATTCCATCAGAAATAATTTGTGACAACGGCTCTCGAGTTCATCGGCAAAGAGGACCCAAGATTTCTTGACGGCTTGGGGTGTTAAGATGGTAACGTCTTCGCCTGTTCACCCTCGAAGCCAATGGACGGGCGAGTCTAGCAACAAAATAATAATCGGCAACTTAAAAAAGAGACTAAACCAGAAAAAAGGACGTTGGGCGGAAGAATTACAATGGTCCTATGGGGCTGGACGGGACGACATCTAAGAATGCTCTGTCAAACCCCCTATTCACTTGTATTTGGAGGCCTGAATCTGTTATGTCCGGCAGAAGTCCTTGTACCTACGGCAAGATACGGCTTGCGACATCTGAAAATAATAAAGACATCTTGATACATTCCCTGGATACTGTGGACTGAGCTAAGGGATATGGCCAAAGTTCGCATGGCGGCATATCGACAAAGGGTAGCCCGATCATACAATAAAACGTCGGGGTCGGAAGGTTTCAAGTAGGAGACTTAGTCCTACGAAAGGCATTCCAAAATACCCAAGGAGTCCAATGCAGGCAAGCTCGCCCCAAAATGGGAGGGACCCTACTTGATAGATGCACAAGCCGGAAAAGGAGCATATCGCCTTGCAACCTTGGATGGCCAAATGATACCCCGAAGTTGGAACGCCATTCATCTCAAAAGGTATTACATTTAAATATGACTTCCCATGAACTCATTTTTCCAGGTATGAATCATATTCTAATTCTTTTCTCCTATGTATCTTTTTAATTATTTACATGATAAGATGTCTCTAACATGCTTTGTGAGAGATGTCAACCTTAGTTGGCGTCCGTTTTAACGTGTTTCTATCTTATGAGGTATTGACACATTTACATGGGGACATATCGAAAGCATGCAAAGAACAACGATTCCTCCTCAGTTAGAGGCTAAGGGCCATCTCTTCTCAAGTAAAGGTACACAATCCCTTCTAAGGTTTAAAGAGTTAATTACCTCTTTCTAAAGAAGTTAGGTTACCACACCTTCGCTGGAGCGCAAGTTATCTCACTAATTGAGGTGTGGGGTGGGCCTATATGGGTAAACTCATATAGCTTACCCATTCCCACTCAGTTAGATGATTGATCTTAAGCATTATTCTTATGGTTATGGCATATTCGTGTCATCTAAGTATCTACGGTTTATGGCATATACGTGTCATCTAAGTATCTACGGTTTATGACATCTACATGTCATCCTAAATACCTATTATTCTGACATACTGTCATGTCACCATATGTGAAAAACATACGAAAAATTATCCAAAAAAAACAAGCCTTGACGTGCTTGAAAACCATTAGACCATAACTAAACTAAAATAACCATAATGTATCCAAACCACCAAAGTAAAAGTGCGAAAGTGTTGAACCAACCCAACACTTAAAAAAGATTGTCTTTGGCCCTTAAGGACCTATTACAAACCAAACCAAAATAAAAATTGTCTTAAGGGACTCCGCCCCAGTAATCATCAACAAAATACCAAAGAACCAAATTGTTTTTACCTTCTTTTTTTTTTTTAGGTGGCTTCTGCCGCAGGTGTTGTACCGGGTGTCACTTCTCCAACTGTTGGTGCATCCTGGACAATTGTTTCATATGGACTTGATGACACCTCGCCCTCGTCCCCACCTCACTGTTAACTTGGATAGATAGGCACATTCCTGTGAATATCCCAGGCACCAGCCTTTCCTTCTTGGTATTCCTTCATCATTTTCACCTTGCATTGAGAAGCAGTCTTCAAGCTGCAGCCGGTTACAAGAATTCCTCACCTTCTGCTATCTCTATTTGTTGTGATCATCTTCACTTTTCGCCAAACTATTCAACAAGGAGATAGCAGAGGTGAGGAATTCTTGTAAACCATGGCTTGAGTGAAGGCTGTTTCTCAATGCAAAGGTGAAAATGATGAAGGAATACAGAAAAGAAGGAAAGGCACAGTGCCCTGGGATATTCCACCGGGAATGTGCCTATCTATCCAGGTGCAGGTGAGGTGGGGGGACGAGGGCGAAGGTGTCATCGAGTCCATATGAAACCTGTTAATTGTCCGGGATGCACCAGGAGTTGGAGAAGTGACACCGATACAACACTGCGGCGAAGCCACCCTAAAAAAAAAAAAAGAGGTAAAAACAATTTGGTTCTTTGGTATTTTGTTGATGATTCTTGGGGCGGAGTCCACCAAGACCAATTTTATTTTGGTTTGGTTTGTAATAGGTCCTTAAGGGCCAAAGACAATCTTTTTAAGTGTTGGGTTGGTTCAACACTTTCGCACTTTACTTTGGTGGTTTTGGATACATTATGGTTTATTTTAGTTTTAGTGTATGGTCTATTATGTGTTTTCAAGCACGTCAAGAGCTTGTTTTTTGGATAATTTTCGTATGTTTTTCACGTATGAGTGACATGACGAGTATGTCGGAATAATAGGTATTTAGGATGACATGTAGATGTCATAAGTACCGTAGATACTTAGATGACACGTATATGCCATAATACCGTAGATAGCTTAGATGACACGAATATGCCATAACCATAAGAATAATGGCTTAAGATCAATCATCTAAGCGAGTGGGAATGGGTAAGCTATATGAGTTTACCCATATAGGCCCACCCAGCACCTCAATTAATTGAGATAACTTGCGCTCCGAGGGCGAAGGTGTGGTAACCTAACTTCTTTAGAAAGAGGTAATTAACTCTTTAAACCTTAGAAGGGATTGTGTACCTTTACTTGAGAAGAGATGGCCGAGTCTCTAACGGAGGAGGGAATCGTTGTTCTTTGCATGCTTTCGATATGTCCCCATGTAAATGTGTCGATACCTCATAAGATAGAAACACGTTAAAAACGGACGCCAACTAAGGTTGACGTCTCTCACAAAGCATGTTAGAGACATCTTATCATGTAAATAATTAAAAAGATACATAGGAGAAAAGAATTAAAATACGATTCATACACTGGAAAGATGAGTTCATGGGAAGTCATATTTAAATGTAATACCTTTTGAGATGAATGGCGTTCCAACCGGGGTATCATTTGGCCATCCAAGGTTGCAAGGCGATATGCTCCTTTTAAGGCTTGTGCATCTATCAGTAGGGTCCCTCCCATTTTGGGGCGAGCTTACTGCGTTGGACTCCTTGGTATTTTGGAATGCCTTTCGTAGGACTAAGTCTCCTACTTGAAACCTTCGACCACGACGTTTTTATTGTATGATCGGGCTACCCTTTGTTGATATCTTTGCCATGCGAACTTTGGCCGTATCCACTTAGCTCGTCCCACGGTATCCGGGGAATGTATCAAGATGTCTTTATTATTTTCGGATGTCGGCAAAGCGTATCTTGCCGTAGGTACAAGGACCTGGCTGGAATAACTGATTGATTCCAAATACAAGTGAATAGGGGTTTGACCGGTAGCATTCTTAGATGTCGATCCTGTCGGCCCGTTAGGACCATTGGTAATTCTTACGCCCAACGTCCTTTTTTGGTTTTAGTCTCTTTTTAAGTTGCTTGATTATTATTTTGTTGCTAGACTACGCTGTCCATTGGCTTGAGGGTGAACGAGGCGAAGACGTTACCATCTTAACACCCCAAGAGTCAAGAAATCTTGGGTCCTCTTCTTGATGAGCGAGAGCCGTTGTCACAAATTATTTACGATGGAATTCCAAATCGGCTAAATATGTTCCTTTTGATAAAAGATATTACTTCTTTATCACGAACTTGCACATATGCCTCGGCCTCTACCCACTTAGAAAAGTAGTCTGTCATGGCCAAAAGAAATACTCGTCCCCCTGGTGCTCTGGGAAGTTTTCCTACAATGTCCATTCCCCAAACCATAAACGGCCAAGGTGACGGGGATAGGATGTAGCAATTCAGTGGGCAGTGCGGGATGTCCCCATGTCGGCGACGGGAATCACATTTCTTTGCATAGTCAATGGCGTCTTTTCTCATTGTGGGCCAGAAATAGCCCAACCTTAGAGCTTTAGTATGTAAACTTACGCCCCAGGTATGATTTCCACAATCTCCTTCATGCGGCTCCTTGAGAACTGATGGAGCTCTATACGCTTCTAGACACCTTAAGTGTGTGACCCTGCGAGATTTTCTAAACAAGAGATTATCAATAAGTACATATTTAGATACTCTTACCACACGAAGGCTCTCGCATTCTTCTCCTCATTGCCCAGGATCGTATCATCTAAGAGATACTTGATAATAGGAAGCATCCAAGAGGTTGATGCGGGGAGAGGAAGGTATGTCAACATCTAGGGCGAACATCTCGAGATTGTCAATTCTTTGGGATGTCAACATGCACGATTGGGATATTGGTTTGTGAGAAGCTTTTGAAGGCCGAACCCAAATTTGCCAAAGCATCGGCTTGAGAATTTTCTTCTCGCGGGATTTGTTCCAAGGAAAATGTTTTGAATTTGGCCGAAATAATTTTTACAATTTCCAAATATGTCGTCATTTTAGCATTTTGCGACGTAGGACCCATTGTATTGATTAACAATTAGTAATGAATCCATGAACACCCGGATATGCTTGACATCTAAGTCTTGGGCTCTTTGTTAAACTGCGATAAGTGCCTCGTACTACGCTTCATTGTTGGTAGCCTTGAAGCTGCAGCTGATAGATTGTGGTATTATGTCCCCTTGTGGCGATTTTAGTACAACTCCAAGACCTGTACCTCTCATGTTGGAAGCACCGTCCGTGTAGAGAGTCCAAATTTTTAGAATGTCATCATCTTGAAGTTCTTTGTACTTCCAATTCCACCTCTTGTTGTAGGGTTGGGTGAAATCGGCCACAAAATCTGCCGGGGCTTGAGATTTTATTGCGGTTCTAGGCTCGTACTTGATGTCGTATGTGCTTAATTTGTACGAGACCATTTCGCCATTCGACACGACATCTCTGGTTTTCTCATGACATTCTTAATAGGATAGTTAGTGCGTACAATAATAGTATGTGTTTCAAAATAGTGCCTTAATTTAACGAAAGCGATTATCAAAGCTAAAATTAATTTTTGTAAATGAGAATACTGGTCTCGGCATCTAAGAGTGTCTTACTTATATAGTAGATGGGTTGCGATTGCCATCTCGATTACATTTATCAAGGCGCACTTACGGCGCCTTCGGATCTTGCTAGGTAGATGTAAAGATGTTCTTCTATCGAGGTTTGGCCAATAAGGGAGGTGTCGACAAGTAAGTTTTGAGTTCTGAAAAGCTTTTTCATGTTGGTCCTCCCATTGAAACTTTTTGTTCTTTCTTAAGATGTCGTAGAAAGGTTTGCATCGGTCGAGGATTTTTGAAATGAATCTAGTGAGTGCGGCAATTTTTCTGTTAGTCTTTGGACGTCCTTGACGAGATTGAGGTGATGACGGAGTTGAGAATGGCGCGTATTTGTTGCAGGGGCGGCTTCAATGCCTCTTTTAGTGACCATATAGCCCAAAAACTTGCCGGCTTTCATTCCGAAGTTGCATTTAGGCTGGATTAAGTTTCATATTGAAACAATCCAAGATGTCAAAGGCTTGAGAGAGATTGCTAATGTGGTCCTCGGCCTTCTTAGACTTAACAACCATGTCGTCGATGTATACCTCCATTGTGTCCCCAATCTGATCCTTAAACATCTTGTTGACGAGCCTTTGATACGTTGCACTACCATTTTTAGTCAAAAGGCATGGCAATATAACAATAAATACTGAGGGGGTTATGAAGGCGATGTCTTCTTGGTCGGATGGTTCCATACTGAATTTGTTGAAATCCGAGGACGCGTCCATGAATGTGAGGAGTTCGTGACCTGAGGGTGGCATCAACTAATGAATCTATGTGCGGCAAAGGGAAAGGATCTTTTGGGCGAGGCCTTATTTAAGTCGGTGAAGTCGGCGCAAACTCGCCATTTCCCGTTTCTCTTCTCTACCACAACCACATTTGCCAACCATCTTGGATAATCGACCTCTCGTATCATGTTGGCTTTGAGTAAGCGCTCTACCCTCCTCCTTGATGATCTGATTTCTGGTTTTACTGCAAACTTTCTACGTTTACAGTGCCTTGGTTTGAAAAGCTGGGATCTATGTTAAGTTTGTGAGTGATGACATCTTTGCTAATGCCGGTCATGTCATCATGTTTCCAAGCGAAACTTTTATTACGCTTCTTAATAGGTTCTGAAGCTTCTCCTCTATATCGACGATATGTCGGTGCCAATAAGTACTTTGATGTCCGGGTTGGAAGGATCTAACAATACTTCTTTCACATCATCCTCCTTAGCTTCCAGGACTTCACGTACTTTCTTCGGTAATTGCTATGCTTGTTTTGGAGATGTAGACGCCTTCATTGAAGTTTTGTAACATTCCTTGGCCACTGTTGATCACGTAAATCTTAGCGACACCCCAAGGTGTTGGAAACTTCACACATTGATGGTAAGTGGAGGGTACGGCCTTCATTCCATGAATCCACGGTCTTCCAAGAATTACATTGTAAGATGTTGCGCAATCAATTACAAAAAACCGTTCCACGGTGTTGAGGCCCTTTGAGTATATTGGAAGCTTTATCTCCCCCTGTTTCTTTGACTTCGCCCTTTGAAGCCTACCGGCAACGAGAAGATTTTGACAATCTCCGATTCCGGGATGTTCATTTCTTTAAGGGTACCCAACATAATAAGATTGACGGAGCTGCCCCCATCTACCGAGAATACGTCGTATGGTACGGTTAGCGTCTGCAAGGAAATGACCGGACCGTCATGATGGGGTTCCGGCAAGTTATCACGATCACTTTCATCAAAGACAATTGGAGTGCGGGCAAGGTATCGACATCCTGGCTGTCTCATGGCTTTTCATCCTTTGACTCCTTAGCATGTCGTTTTGCGGCGAGAATAGGATGTTCCACATATTTACGAGCCTCCACTAATGAAGTTGATCACCTTTGTTGATCTTTGGGGGAAAGCAGTCTTTCGGCTTCATGAGGAGCTTACGTACTTTCGGCTTTCTTCTTTACGGATCCCAACTGGCTCCTTAAGATGTCCTTTCGAGAGCAAATGGCCGATCTCCTTTCTTAATGCGATGCGGTCTTGATAACATGCCCAAAGTCTTCATGGTAAGCACACCATTTTGATTTGTCATGCCATCCTGTGGTTTTGTCCGTTTTCTTTGGCCATCGGCTTTGTCTCCCCCGGGTTGCCCATTGCGCAAAGTACACTGAAATATCAACAGAAAAACAATAATCAGAAATGTTAGGCACATTATCATTATCTTCATCCTCACTCGTCTATTGAATTAATTTTGCTAGTGTCAATTCTCGGATAAGGATTGGGACGGTTGTTTCTGCGATGGGACGATTCAGTCTTTCTATCGGGATGGTCATATGTCGACGTCTTGGATGATGACTTTGATCTTCGCGGCTCATCTTCCTCCGATCTTATGAATCTCAATGCCACCTGCTCACGACTTCCTCCGGCCGCTTACAAGGAGTCATTACCAAATCTTGGTAATACTTGCGAATCTTTCTTCAACCCCATTTTGAATGCTTCTGTAGGCATCGACATGTCAAGATTGGGAATTTCCAGCACCTCTTTATTGAACCGGTGGACGTAATCCTTTAGGGTTTCATTAGGCTTGAGTTTACATTGTAAAGGTCACTTGTCCAACCTTTCAAATTGTCATTTGCATGAGAATTGGTTATAGAACATGTTGATGAGTGGGCGTATGAACCAATTGAACCTAGGGGTTGCCTAATCAACCATTTGAGAGGCTGGTCCGGATAAGGTGGATCCCAAATCCCCTGCATAAGCAAGCCTCCCGGAATTGAAGTGGAATATGGATTATGTCCATCTTTTCTTGATAAGTGTGCCACGTGCTCTTCTCGAGTCCCAGTGTGCCGTCGTACAACTTCATAGATGGTACACTGAGCGCTTCGGTATGTCGACATTTGCAATTCTTTGGGACAAACCGAGGCGATTGATTGTGCTTTTGCGTTCTTGTGGTTGAATTGGAGGAGTCACACACAGTGCGTTCATTACTAATTCTACGAGATCACGCATCTTGTTTAGCTAGTGGGTTTCTGCAAAAGGGTCGGCCATAGGAATACGATTGAAATTATTATTATTGAAAAGATTATTAAGCAAACCAGAGTTGTCCCGTAGTAGTCGTGACAGTGATCTTTGTCTATAAAGGGGATGAATGGAGTGAATCCTGCGAGAAGATGGTGTCAAAGGGGTGTCCCCAGGCAAAGATGTTGACATCATGAAAGATGTCGACGGAGGAGGATTGCCCATTGGAATGAATTCATTCTGAAATGTAGATCCTCCGGAGTTGTCAAAGTTGAGAACCCTTGCGCGCGGTGGTGATATGTTTTCAAGCCGAGATGCTATGAGTTGTTGGTCTTTACGCATCTTAATCATGGAATTGGTCAACACCTTCGAATTGTTATCTTCTTGCTGGTCCAACCTTTGATTCAACCTGGTTAGGATACTCCGGATGTCAGCATCTGCATTGGAAGAGGTCGCCCCCTTTTGTGGAGTCTTCGTAGGTTGAGTTGGCTGAGATCCGGTCTGAGGAGGCGGTGGTAACAAGCTGGTTCTACCTCCTGATGTGGGAACAACGGTGGGACCTTTGCCGGCGGTGGACACATTGGTGGGTGCAGACATAGTGAATTCGATTAGGAAATGTTTCAAATAACCGATAAACCAAGGCCCCTCGGTGGGCGCCAAATTGTTTTGGTAGAAAAAACAATAGAGTAGAATCTTAACTATGTTTAGTGTGTGGATTGAATAATAAGGAGGGAACTATGGAATTCGATTATATGGAACAAGAAAATGAAAAACGAGACAATGACAACGCGATTTGGTAACGAGGAAAACCTTGGAGGTGATAACCTCTTTGGAAAAAACCCCGGGAGTTAGGTCTCCAACCTTAAAGGTTCCACTATAATGATCACAATTACAACTTCGGAAGATAATGGAGAGGATTACAAGAGTTTGTGTGTAAAGTGTGTGCGTATGAGCATGAGTGTCATTTTCCGTCTCCATTTCCCCTTAAATACAAGTAACTAAGAAAGAGTCAAATATGGTTCCTACAATCTCGGCATTGTGGTTTATCTTTTCAACCTCCGTGAGACCAAGTCGCCCTAGCCGTTTGAAGGTGCATTTGAACGTGCTTGAAGGTTGTTTCCGCATTCCTCTCTTAATTCTTTGAAAAATAAGAATAATAATATTAGGAAATATTGGACAAGTAAATATTTAAAACAATACTTACAGTGTAATGACATCTCGTTATGCAGGATCAACTGAAGATGTCGTCATGTCAAAAAATGCCCACAACAGTTAGCAAACGTGGTTGTGGTTGAGAAGAAGAATGGGAAATGGCGAGTCTGTGTTGACTTCACCGACTTGAATAAAGCCTGTCCAAAAGATCCTTTCCCTTTGCCACACATAGATTCGTTAGTTGATGCCACCTTCGGACATGAGCTCCTCACATTCATGGACACATCCTCGGGATTTCAACAAATCCAGATGGAACCATCTGACCAAGAGGACACCGCCTTCATAACACCCACAGATATCTATTGTTATATTCCTATGCCTTTTGGACTAAAAAATGCAGGTGCAACATATCAAAGGCTCGTCAACAAAATGTTCAAAGATCAGATTGGGGACCTGATAGAGTATATATTGACGACATGGTAGTAAAATCCAAGAAAGCCAAAGATCACATAAGCAACCTATCTCGGGCCTGTGACATCTTGGATGGTTTCAATATGAAACTGAATCCAGCTAAATGCAACTGTGGAATGAAGGCAGGGAAGTGTTTGGGTTATATGGTTACTAAAAGAGGCAGTGAAGCTGCCCCAGGAACAGAGATACGTGCTATTATCAACTGTCGTCACCTCAATCTGTCAGGACGTCCAAAGATTGACGGGAAAGATTGCTGCACTCACCGGAGTTCATTTCAAAATCCTCGGATCGATGCAAACCTTTCTATGATATCTTGAGGAAGAACAAGAAGTTCCGGTGGGAGGACGATATGAAGAATCCTTTCGGGAGCTCAAAACTTATCTGTCGACACCTCCATTATTGGCCAAACCTCGGGAGGAGGAACATCTTTACATCTACCTAAACGGTATTAGAAGGCACTTTAGCGCATCTTGTTTTTAGCTTTGATAAGCTGCTTCTATTAAATTAAGGCACTATTTTGAAACACATACTATAATTCTACGTACTAACTATCCTATTAAGAATGTTATGAGAAAACCGAGAGATGTCGGAGTCAAATGGCGAAATGGTCCGTACAATTAAGCACGTATGACATTAAATATGAGCCCAGAACTGCTATAAAATCTCAAGCCCTAGCTGATTTTTTGGCTGATTTTAGTCCAACCATGCAACAAGAGGTGGAATTGGAAGTACAACAACTTCAAGATGATGACATCCTGAAAATCTGGACTCTCTACACAGATGGTGCTTCTAACATGAGAGGTACGGGTCTTGGTGTTGTACTAAAATCGCCACAAGGGGACATAATACCACAATCCATCGGTTGCGGTTTCAAGGCCACTAATAATGAAGCGAGAATATGAGGCATTAATCGCGGGTTTAACGGCGGCCCAAGACCTAGATGTCAAGCATATCCGGGTGTTTATGGATTCTTTGCTAATTGTTAACCATTACAACGAATCCTACATAGCGAAAAATGCAAAGATGACGACATATTTGGAAATCGTAAAAATTCTTTCGTCCAAATTCAAATCATTTTCCTTGGAACAAATTCCACGAGAAGAAAATTCTCAAGCGGATGCTCTGGCAAACTTGGGCTCGGCCTTCAAAAGCATTTCACGAACAAGTATCCCAATTGTGCATATTGACATCCCGGCAATTGATCATCTTGGTACATTCGCTCTAGATGTCGACGTACCTCCCTCTCCAGCGGCAATCTCTTGGACGGCTCCTATTATCAAGTATCTCTTAGATGATACGATCCCGGCCGAGGAGAAAAATGCTAGAGCCTTCGGGGGTAAGAGTATCTAAGTATTTACTTATTGATAACCTTACATTTAGAAAATCTGCTTTGCGGAGGTCACTACTTAAGATGTCTAGAGGCGAGCGAGCTCATCGGGTTCTAAAGGAGCTGCATGAAGGACAATGTGGAAATCATGCGGGCGAGAAGTCTGCATATCAAGGCTCTTAGAATGGGCTATTTTTGGCCCACAATGAGAAAGAGGCAGCTGGCGACTACGCAAAGAAATGTGACTCTTGTCAACGGCAGCGTGGGGACATCTGCACCAACCAGTGAACTACTACATCCTATCCTGTCGCCATGGCCGTTTATGGTTTGGGGAATGGACATCGTAGGAAAATTACCCGGGGCACCGAGGTGGAAGAGTATTTCTACTAGCTATGACAAACTACTTTTCTAAATGGGTAGAAGGCGAGGCATACGTACAAGTTCGCGACAAAGAAGTTATATCTTTTATCAAAAGAAATATATTCAGTAGATTTGGAATACCATCGAGAGATAATTTGTGACAACGGCTCTCAATTCATTAGCAAGAGAACCCAAGATTTCTTGACATCTTGGGAGTCAAGATGGTGACATCTTCGCTGTTCACCCTCGAAGCCAATGGACGGGCGAGAATCTAGCAACAAAATAATCATAAGCAACTTAAAAGAGGGCGGAACCGAGAAGAAAGGACGATGGGCGGAAGAGTTACCAATGGTTCTATGGGCCGACGGGACGACATCTAAGAACGCTCTTGGTCAAACCCCTATTCACTTGTATTTGGAACAGAATCGGTTATTCCAGCGAAGTACTTATACCTACGGCCAGATACAGTTTGTTGACATCTGAACATAATAAAGACATCTTGATACATGACTTAGATACCGTAGATGAACTGAGGGACATGGCCAAAGTTCGGATGGCAGCATATCAGCAAAGGGTAGCCCGATCGTACAACAAAAACGTCAGGATTAGAAGGTTTCAAGTAGGAGACTTAGTCCTACGAAAGGCATTTCAAAATACCAAAGAGCTCAATGCAGGCAAGCTCGCCCCAAAATGGGAGGGACCCTACCTAATAGATGCGCAGGCCGGGAAAGGCGCATATCGCCTGGCAACCTTGGATGGCCAAATGATACCACGAAGTTGGAACGCCATTCACCTTAAAAGGTATTACATCTAAACAAAAACTCCCCTTAAACTCATCTCTTCCCAGGTATGAATAATCCTTTGTTTATTTGTAACCTTTCATTTTCCTATGTACTTTTCTTTACTTCACTGCAAATCAAGATGTCACTAACGCACCTAGTGGAGAGGCGTCAACATTAGTTGGCATCCGTTTTAACATGTTTCTGTCTTATGAGGTGTTGACATGCATACATGGGGACATGTTGAAAGTACGCAAAGAACAACGAATTCTCCTCCGTCAGAGACTGGCCATCTCTTCTCAAGTAAAGGTACACAATCCCTTCTAAGGTTTAAAGAGTTAATTACCTCTTTCTTAAGATGTTAGGTTACCACACCTTCGCCTGGAGCGCAAGTTATCTCTTTAATTGAGGTGTGGGGTGGGCCTATATGGGTAAACTCATATAGCTTACCCATTCCCACTCAGTTAGATGATTGATCTTACGTATTATTCTTGTGGTTATGACATATACATGTCATCTTAAGTACCTACCGTTTTGACATACTATCATGTCACCTTATGAGCATAACAAATGATCATCCAAGGAAAAATTTCATCCAAAAGGAAACAAGCCTTGACATGCTTGAAAACTACTAAACCATAACTAAACTAAAGTTACCATAAAAACATCCAAACTACCAAAGTTAAAGTGCAAAAGTGTTGGACCAACCCAACACGTAAAAGAAATTGTCTTTGGTCCTTATGGACCTATTACACAACCAAACAAAAATTAAAAATTGTCTTTAGGGATTCCACCCCAGTAATACCATCAAAAGACCAGAACAAAGTTATTTTACCTTTTTCAGGTGGCATCCGCCGCAGGTGTTGCTTTGGGGGTAACTTCTCCAACTTCCGCTGCATCCTTTTCAATCGCTTCATATGGGCTTGATGACACCTCACCCTCATCTATTGGCTCACCCGTCAGCTTGGAGAAGTAGGCATACTCCTTGTTGATATCCCAATCATCGGCCTTCCCTTCCTGGAATTCCTTCATCATCTTAATCTTACATTGGGAAACGGTTTTAGCAGCAGCCAATTTGCAAGAACTTTTCACTTCTGCAATCTCCTTAAGATGATCCTCCTCACTTTTTGCCAAATTGCTCAATAAATCCTTCACCGTCTGCTCCTGCTCTTCCAATGACTTGACTTGTTGCTCCAAGCTCTTCTCATGTCCTTTCACCTTGCTCTCTAATATTATCTTCTCCTTCTTAAGCAAAGCAATATCAGCTTTAGATTTTTTCTTCAGCGTCTCCATTTCTTTTACCAGATCCTCCAAATACCATACAGCCTGTAAAATAATAGCTTGACATCAAAATGTGTTATAAAAAAACTTTTGAAACAGTTAAAACCTGGTCAGTATCATCTTACCCCTGTTGCAAAACTCATACATTTCTTTTTGAATTCTCCCACTGGCATTCCTTCAAAAAAATCTCCAACCTCGATCACCTCCTCTTGAATAGCCTTCCTCTTTCTCACCCTGGAGCCAATCCCCGCGCTCTCATCTAAAACAGGGATCTTCTTAGGAACAGGCGGAGGTTTCATATCAATCTTAAGAGCGGGCTCATCAAACATGGCCTCAATGTCGTCAAGATCAAAGTCCGATCCTGAAACAACTGGTTTGGAGACTGCATTGACATATGAATATTGTCAAGAAATGTAACACATCAAGTTGGTAAAACTATAGTGAAAAGACAATATGTTTACCTGTTGACATAATGACAGAAGTTGACGCTTTCTGATCTTCTGGAACAACCAGAGGTGACTCCAGTAGTCCCCTAGGAGATCTCTTATCCAAGGGAAGCCTGAAAAACTCGTCAATTTTGGCCAAGGTGTCCTCGGTAGGTGGAAGTAGTTCTCCCCGAGTCAATATCTACGAAAGAGGTAAGAACAATTACGATTTCAGTTTGTTTCAAGAATAGGAAGTCACAAAGTTAGGAATTCAAGTACCTCCCTTGTTCCATTTGCTTGATATCTCATTCCCTTCTCCAATGGATGCCCTATCAACAAAGAAAAACCTATTTTTCCATCCCCTATCACTAGAAGATGTGGTGCTCATTAAGGAGTGCCTACCTGACCTTTTCTTGAAGAGATACCTTTTTGAACCGAAAAGCTGAAGATCGTACGAATAGGCTATCTCATGAAGCCCTAGGTTTAACCCATTTTCCCTGTTCACTTTGATAATAAAAGCAAAAACTCTCCAAGCCATGGGCATCAGTTGAGGATAGGCAAGATGGGTCTTTTGAAAAAACTCAGAAACCAACGATGGGAAGGGGTAACTAAACCCTAGAAGAAAAGGATACTCGAGGAAACAAATCCATTTGGCGGAAACGAAGTCAGATCTAAGGTTTACATAGAAAGGATGAAAAATCGCACCTTTGGGGAAGTAACATTGTTGTTTTAGTGATTCTATTTGGGTATCACTAAACAAACAAGTCTCTTCATCCGGTTTTGCAAGGACATTTTCACAAACAAAATCGGTAAGGCGATCTCTATGGGACCTTGTGGGGATGGGGCATTCTTAGCTTTTGACGAACTCCACCTGGTCCTACCCATGGATGACAGACGAAAGAAAAGAAGTAAACAATGGAAGAAAATAAGAAACGGAGAAATTTTACCTTGAGGAAGAACAGCGCCGTAGCAAGCAGGTGAAAAGGAAGGTTTGAGAAGCCTATTAATCCTTCCAAGCGGTTATTAAAAGAAAAGAACTCTTTTTCAAAAAATCGCTTTTTCTAAGCATTACTCCCCAACCGTCCATTGTCGCCACGTATCCCTAACCGTCCCATCATGCAAGCTGGCAGTTGAGCATTTAATTGGAAGAAAAACATTTGCCTCTTCAATTGCCAACATAGCCAAATGTTTTTGGGGACAAATTGTTGTGGGTATTTTTCAGCATGGTGACATCTTCAGTTGATCCTGCATGTCAAGATGTTATTCCACTGTAAGTATCGTTTTAATATTTACTTATTTGATATTTTCTAATATCTTTATTATTATTTTCCAGTAAATAAGAGAGAAGAATACGGGATATTTTTCTAGCACGTTCAACACAACTTCAACGGCAAGGAAGACTTAGTCTCACGGACGTTGAAGAGGATAAAGATCATTTCCGAGATTGTAGGAACAAACTATTACCCCATCATACTTACTTATATTTAAGGGGAGATGGAGACGGAAACAAGGACACTCTCTCATATGCACACACTCTACTCACAAGCTACTTGTAATCCTCTCCATCCACTTCCAAAGTTGTAACTCAATTATCATAGTGAAACTTTTAAGGTTGGAGACCTAACTCCCGGGGTTTTTCCCAAAGAGATTGTCACCTCCAAGGTTTTCCTCGTTAACAATTCGTGGTGTCATTCGTTCTTTTCATGTCTTTGTTCCATTTATTCGAATTCCACAGTCCCCTCCTTAGTATTTAAATCCACACACTTGTCAAAGTTAAGATTCTGTACTATTGTTTTTTTCTACCAAAACACGGGTCAAGTCCAGTCACTTGTTCTCTAACAAGTACCCATAATTTCAATGTGCATCTCTATGCATATAATCATCATATGATTATCCATTGACAATTATACTAATTATTCTCTTAATAATCAGGGACGAAGATTATTACAATAAATATGCAAAATATATAATAATCAAATAATAAACTTAAACGATAAAGATGCTACATAACGGTTTTCAGTTAAACATAACTAAAGCCTAGGGCATTACACATTACACCAACAGTCTCCCACTTGCACTAGGCTCCATTTATGTATCGAATACTCATGGATCTAACATGACCATCATGCTTCTGCCTGTGCGAGGGTCTTTGTTAGTGAATCCCTTATGTCATCATCGGTTGATACTTTGTATATCTTAACGTCTTCTCATTCTTTATGAATTCCTCGAAGAACGTCTAAGTGAGTGTTTGGATCACTGTTGTGACCTTGGTTCCATTGTCTGCACAAATGGCACCACAACTGTCATAACAAAAGTCTCACCGATTAGTGATACTTGGAACATTTCCAAAACACTAAATGAGCTTTTGATCCAAGCTGCCTCTTTCAGCCATATCATATGTTGCTAAAATTCGACCTTAGTAGTAGAATCGGCTACAATTTCTGCTTGGAACTCTTCCAATCAAAACTGCACCTCTAATAAGCATAAACACAAATCCTAATTGCGATTTTAAATCAACTTTGTCAGTTTGGAAGCTAGTATCTTTGTAACCCTTACAACAAGATTATCTTCCAACCTTTCAAATACCAAGAATGTATCCTTAGTTCTTCTTAAGTACTTAAGGATCATCTTGACTGCCATCCAATGGTTCACATCACAGGATCAGATTGGTATCGACTCATCATGCTTAGAGCATACGAGACGTCGGGTCTAGTACAAATCGTGGCATACATGACAGATCCAAATGCCAGAGTATATGGAACATCATTCATTCCCTTTTGCTCATCAGTTGTCATAGGACAATGAGTATTTCTAAGAGAAAATACCATGACCCATTGACAAGCCACTTTTCTTAGACTCTTCTAAGAACATTGTCAATGTGAATACTTTGACTCAAACCAATTTATCCTTCTAGATCTATCTCTATAGATCTTGATGCCAAGGATGTAAGCGGCTTCACCCATATCTTTCATTGAGAAACCTTTCCTTGACCAAGACTTTTGACAGTTTTAAGTGTCGGAACTTGTTTTTCCAATGAGCAAGATATCACTGTAATAAAACAATAGAAATACTACTCTCCCACTGAATTTCATGCATACACAAGATTCATCTTTGTTCTTTGATGAAGTCAAACTCTTTGACCAATTAATCAAAACGAAAATTCCAATTCCTTGAAGCTTGCTTCAACCCATCTCATGGATCTTTGCAACATGCATACTTTATTAGAGTTTCTTGGATCGACAAACTATTCGGGTTGTGTACTATACACATCCTTAATAATCTTTCCATTTAAAGAAAGTCGTTTGACATCCATTTGTCATATCACATAGTCACAATATGTGATAATGGCAATTGAAACTCTAATAGACTTTGACATTGTAACTGGCGAAAATGTTCTATCATAGTCAATACTATGAATTAACCTAAATCCCTTTGCTTCAATTCTTAGTCATGAAAGTATACACCTTCCTATCCATGTTGGTCTTGAAGACCTACTTGCACCCTTTAGTTTTTACACTTTCAGGTAGCCCAATCAAGTTCCAAACTTGATTGTCAAACATAGATTGTAATTCGGATTCCATGGTTCCTAACCATTTATCCAAATTAGGAGTGGACATCGCCTCAAGATAGGAAGTAGGATCGTCATTCTCAATGACTTCCACCTTATTACTTTCCAAAATGAGAAATCAATATTTCTTGGGTTCGGATTGTAACCTATCCGATCTACGATGGACTTGTGTATCTTGAATCGGTTCCACAACTCATTGTGTACTTGGTTCCGTCTATACTCTTGGTTCCATATTATTTTCGGGTTCTTGAACTTCTTTCAAGATTAATTTTACTCTCACTGGATCCTTTATTGAGAAACTATTTCTCAAGAAACAAATCGTATAGAGCAACAAACATTTTGTTCTCTTTGCGGATGTAAGATTAATTTCCGAAAATAACCTTGTCAGATTTGGTGCTAACTTATAAGAGACAAGTCTCTTTTCATAAGATTCGCAACCCCAAATCTTCATGAAAGACAAACTAAGTTTTCTTTCATGCCACATCTCATGTGGGGCCTTAGGAACCGATTTAGTAGGGACTCGATTCAGTGTAACCGCATTATTTCTAATGCATATCCTCAAAAGTAAATAGGAAATAGGAAAGTCTAATTGACACATCATTGAACGAACCATGTCCTACAAGGTTCAATTCCTCCATTTAGACACACCATACAATGTGGTGTTTCGGGTGGAGTCAACTTTGAAACGATTTCATAGTTTTGAGATGATTGTCAAACTCTTGGCTCAAATATCCATCATCTCGATCTAATCGAAGTACTTAATAGTTTTGCCTAGTTGTTTTGTACTTCATATTGAAATATTCAAAACATCTCAAACAATTCACCTTTAGACTTCATCAGATAGACATAGTCATATCTAGATAAGTCATCGGTAAATGTGATGAAACACCAAAATCCTCCCCTAGCAATGCTGCTTAATGGTCCTCATACATCTCATGTATAATGACCAATAAGTCACTATCCCTCCCACTACTCTTAGTATAGGGTGGTTTGGTCAATAATTCCAATAAACAAGATCCATATTCCTCAAATGACTCAGAGTCATATGAGTCTAAAATTCCAAATTAATGGAGTTTAGATTTATGTTTCTTATTTATCTGACCAATTCGACAATGCCATATGAACGCGTTGTTCATATTGTTCGGTTCAGATTTCCATTTATATTATAGATATCTTCAACATTATTTTGTTTCTCATCTTCAAGGATATGAAGACCATTTAATGACATATGCATTACAATAAGGCATATCATTAAATGAATATAAAACTTCTTATTGAAAATAAGAAAATTATATCATTCATTTAAGAAACCAAAATAATACTCCTACTCATATCCGGAACGTAGTCATACTTGTTCGAAACAAGTACTACTTCACAAGGTAGCGTGACTTCATAAGTCCCTATGGCTAATGTAGCAACCCTTGCTCCATTCTTATGCATAGGTTTAACTTACCTTCTTTGAGTAGCTTTCTATTCCTTGTTCCTTGCACATTTAAGCAAATGTGGGATCCAATCCGGTATCATATACCCAAGAACAAGAAGTTGAAAGGAGAATATCTATCATATAGATACTTGAAGTAGTAGCAATCATATTACCCTTCTTCACTTTTTAGGCCTTCCTAATAAGCCTTGCAACTTTGCTTCCATTGACAATCTTATTGCAATGATAGCAAACTGCATCCTTTTGAGACACTTTGGGTTTAGCCTCTTTGGCTTTGCAACTTTTGCCTTAGGTTCAGCAACCTTTGCTTTACCTACTTTTCCTTCCCTTGTGAACCCTTTCTTGTGTTAACCATTAACACAATTTGCGGATTGCTCCTTCTTTCATCATATGAATTAAAAGCTTTCACCACAACATATATCTTTTTCCTAGCTTGCACTTGGAACATTTCCTTTTTGCGTTATGCTAGAACAAAAGAATAGTTATCATGTGCCCAAGGTTCTTCATAAGAGCCTTTAACCATGGTGGCAAATACAAGGCAAGCAATATTGTCAGAATCATCAACATGTTTCTAATGTTGCTTCCTTATTTGCCCTTTGCAACATTTGCAGTGGGTTCAGCAGGAATGAATTCATCAAGAACGTACACATTTGCCTAAGAGCAATTCTTGAGCATCGAATCAATCGGAATTAATGTATCGTTCTTTTCGAACTTTGTCCTTCATAAGGACGAATCGCAATTATCATTATGTAATGCTACTTCTACAACAAAATATACAAATTATATGAGCACATATCAATACCAACACATTTATCATCTAAAAGCAAATAATATATTTTACAAATACTCCCACTAAATCATACACCTTCCAATGCAAATAAGCATAATATGCATTTAATGGGCTAAGATCCAACTTTAATTTAATCTCAAGTACGCTATGGCGCACCGCTCAAGATTAAACTAATTAGGTAGAAAACATCAATCATATCGTATATGACTCTTAGATCTTTTATGAGATTCATTTAAGACATCATATGTCTAAGCATATTTTAATCTCATCTTATGCCTTGGGTCCAAAACCATTTTGATAACCCAATTAAGTTTTTCCATTTTAAACGTATAAGAACCACCATTTCCTCATCTTGCTCGCAAACGGAATAGAATCAAAGCACCTTGCTATGGCAAGCCCACCCAAAACTATCCGAGTGGTCTCAAGTGTTTTAATCATGGATTGGCATAAAGAACTTAAAAGTTAAATGAAGGTTATTTAAAGTAGATTATAAGCATATCAACAAAGATAATCATAATGTACACCAGGTAAGTTCCCAAGAAAATAGGTGAGCCACAAGGACTGCTTAAGTACCAAATCTTCCTTCGACAGAACTCTCCTAGACATGCACAACTAGAGTACCAATTTGAATGCAACATAATCAATACTTTGTATACTGACTTGTTTCTCTTAAACAATCAGACTCGTAAATTGATTTGTTTCTCATAAACAATCAGATTCCTTCAAATTTTGCGTAGACTGACTTGTTTCTCATAAACAATCAGAAAACCAAAATTTAATGTTTCAACTAAACATTTAGGAAAACACAATTCAATGTTTCAACTAAACATCTAATAAAATTCTTAACACTTAAGAACATATAATTCATGTATCGCAACAATTAATAAAAACACATTTAAATTAATTAAGCATGCATCATAAACAATGAATTAATCTAGCATAGCCCTATAAACTCAATTTTATAGCATCCAGATTAACACATAAACATATCAGATTGTAAACACATTCATAGATTAACCAGATTGTTCATCAAAGCGTCTTTTGCCCGAGATTGGGCTAAAAGTGTCGCGTGATAGAAGCAAGTTCTGTCGCATGACAGAAGCTAGGTCTGTCGCGTGACACGGGATGACAGTTTCCGGAGTTTCCGAGAATTCAATCAATTCTAAATCACAGAGCAATTAAATCATGCAAACGATTTTTAACAGATTTAATTCAATATCATTAGAACACGAATTAGGCATATTGTTTCAAAAACAATTAATCTATCGCATACAAAACATGCAAAAGAACATATAAATGATTTTATATTACTTTTCTAGCATGTTAATTCAAACTTAACCATACGAACAGGGCTATGATACCACTGTTAGGTTTTATGGGTCCATGCGCAGCGGAATAAGCATCTAAATAACACAAAACCCAAGCCCTAAGATCCGTTCTATAAGATTAAATTGAATTCCTATGAGATAGAATTTACCAACCTTAATTGCTTTCCGGTCTTGAGCTATCGAACAATTTATTGGTGTGATTTTGAATCACAATTTTTGATCTTCAAAACCTTTCAATCTTCGGATTGGAACTCTAGGCCTTGATCGTCAAACGAGCGAAGACCCTCTATTGTTGTATCCACGCGTAAGAATGAACCAAGAACGGTTCTTGAGGATTGCTAGATCCTTAAACCCTTGGAAGAATATTGGAAGAACTTTTGTTATGATTTTCTTGAGAAAATTCGGCTCTTAATTAGGGTTACAGACCTCATATTTATATTACCTTAATATAAGTATTTGTTTCCTAATCATATTAGGAAACTAGTCGAAAAACAGCATCTGCGAGGGACCAATCGTGTGTGGTAAAACAAGCCACTTAGCCAGCTTTGTCGCGCGCCAAGGTGTGCCACATCAGTAACTCTCAATCATTCTTCCTTTGGTTTAACCAATTCATTCTAGTTGTGTGTGACCCAATAGGATTATATCATGTTCGCAATGAGCTCGATCATATCGACCCTCATAAGACATAAGCGGACTCTAGCAAGCCATTATGTCTACCCAAATAATATAACGTAAGAGTTCACATTTCCAATGGTACACTTCCATTTCTCCCTTTGTCTCACGATGTTATATTGAACACAAGTCATGGTCCACGTCAACTTGTATTTGTTCAATGCTTTCTCGATCATGAGTATAATGATAATCCAATCGCATTGGGGTGTGGCCACACACTTTCCATCATTATCACTCATCGAGGGGACCAAGCAAAACATCTCTCTTTCGAGGGACAAATTCCATCTTGACTTATCATCCTTCCCATAATGAATCCGATCATGCCAAAAATAGCCTTTATAAATATCGTGTTAAGATATCGTTTGACTAAAATCAAACATGACTTTCATCATATGTAAGGTCATGATAATCTCAGGTCTAGGGAGTAAATGAAGTGACCATATGAGATTTAATTATGACATTTGACCATGACATAAATCTCATACAGGTCAAGTCCAGTTACTTGTTCTCTAACAAGTACCCATAATTTCAATGTGCATCTCTATGCATATAATCATCATATTATTATCCATTGACAATTATACTAATTATTCTCTTAATAATCAGGGACGAAGATTATTACAATAAATATGCAAAATATATAATAATCAAATAATAAACTTAAACGATAAAGATGATACATAACGGTTTTCAGTTAAACATAACTAAAGCCTAGGGCATTACACCAACAATTTGTTCAAAGGTTTTCCTCGTTACATCCTCGTTCATCTTGCTTTTTGAATTATATTCCATTTGTGCCCAAACATCCTTGATAAGATAAATTTAATTGTTGAAATTTGTCCAAAACAACTACATGAGCATGCAATTGAAGGGAAAATATAATAACTTACCTGAAAATAATATGAAAACTTGAAAACTTCAATCATATGAAAATGACCCCCCTCTTCTCCCGAACATAAAGAAGCGAACGGATCGTCAAACGGATTTTTCTAGAATTTAGGGAGGATTTTTAAATTGAAAACAAGGGTTTGGACTTTTCACATTTCCATGGAAGAGGAAGAACTTGCAGGTAAGGTTTTGTGTTTAAAATGAAAATAATAAAGCTTTTCTTAATAACTTAAGGATATACTTTACAATGTTATACCTAGGCTCCTCCAAGAACTAAGCCTTTCACTATTACATTTCTTAAGTTCCACATCTTCACTTAAGCACCTCATATGCTTTAAAAGTTTATTAATTAAATTTCAAATATCATTATTTCACTACACTACTCCTAATAATTTCATTTACACATTAAATAATTATTTTTATTTTATTCATATATATAAAATATCATATAAGTTATTAAAAATGCTAACGAACACATAATTGCTACCAACAACATGCAAAATATATAATACTATGAAATGCACACCATATTTGCCAATTCAAGCATATATCAATTATGCCTAGGCCTAGGGTCGTGACAGGGAAGGATGTCATCATCTATGCTGAACAACTCGAGATGGTCATATGCTGGGATGTCGACATGGACAATTGGGATACTCGTCTGCGAAATACTTTTGAAGGCTGAGCCTAGGTTAGCCATAGCATGCACTTTGTGATTTTTCCTCCGTGGCTTTGCTCCAATGTGAAAGTTTTGAACTTGGCCGCCAGAATTTTCAGTATCCTCAAGTATGTCATCATCTTTGCATTCTTCAATGCATAGGAACCGTTGTAGTGGTTAACAATTAGCAATGAGTCAATGAACACATGGGTGTGCTTGACGTCAAGGTCTTGAGCCACTATTAATCCTGTAATCAATGCCTCATATTCTGCTTCATTATTAGTGGCCTTAAAACTGAAACTGATGGATTGTGGTATTATGTCCCCTTGTGGCGATTTTAGTACAACTCCAAGTCCTATACCTCTCATGTTGGAAGCACCATCTGTATAAAGCATCCACACCTTCAAGATGTCATCATCTTGCAGCTGTTGAACTTCCAATTCCACTTCTGGTTGCATGGTTGGACTAAAGTCAGCCACATAATTAGCTAGAGAATGGGATTTGATTGCTGTTCTTTTCTCATACTTGATATCATAGGTGCTTAACTGGACGGACCATTTCGCCATCCTACCTGACATCTCTAATTTTCTCATAAAATTCTTAATAGGATAGTTAGTTCGCACAATTATAGCATGGCTTTTAAAATAATGCCTTAACTTAATAGATGCAGTTATTAAAGCCAAAATTAATTTCTGTAAATGAGAATACCTGGTCTCTGCGTCTAAAAGTGTCTTACTTATATAATAGATTGGCTATTGGATACCATCCCGTTCTGTCACCAAAACCGCGCTTACAGCACTTTCTAAAACTGCTAGGTAGATGAATAGGGGCTCACCTTCCTGGGGTTTGACCAATAATGGAGGTGTCAACAGGTAACTTTTGAGATCTTGAAAAGCTTGCTCATGTTGATCTTCCCATTGAAACTTCTTATTTTTTTCTGAGGATGTCGTAGAAAGGTTTGCATCGATCGGAAGACTTAGAAATGAATACGGTAAGTCTTTAATCTTCCTGTTAACCTACGTACATCTTTGACCAGATTGAGGTGACGATAGATGAATAATGGCACAAATATGTTACGGATGGCTTCTATCCCCTCTTCGTTACCATATACCCCAAGAATTTTCCGGCCTTCATTCCAAAGTTGCACTTTCTTTGGATTAAGTTTCATGTTGAAGCAATCTAGGATGTCAAAGGCCTGGGATAGATGACTTATATGATCTTCCGCTTTCTTGGACTTCACGACCATATCATCAATATACACCTCCATGGTGTCCCCAATCTGATCTTTGAACATTTTATTCATGAGCCTCTGGTACGTTGCACCTGCATTTTTAAGTCCGAATGGCATGGCAATATAACAATAAATACCTGTGGGTATTATGAAGGCGGTGTCCTCTTGATCAGATGGCTCCATCTGGATCTGTTGGAATCCTGAAGACGCGTCCATGAAAGTAAGAAGCTCATGTCCTGAAGTTGCATCTACCAACGAGTTAATGTGAGGCAATGGGAAAGGATCCTTTGGACAAGCTTTGTTCAAGTCGGTGAAATTGACACAAACTCGACACTTTCCATTCTTATTCTCGACCACTACCACGTTTGTTAATCATTTTGGATATTCAACCTCTCGTATCATGTTGGCCTTAAGTAAGCGCTCCACTTCTTCCTTAATTATTTGGTTTCTCATCTCTGTAAACTTTCTTCGCTTCTGATGTACTAGTTTGAAACTGGGATCAATATTGAGTTTGTGGGTGATGACATCTTTGCTTGATGCCGGTCATGTCGTCATGCTTCCATGCAAAACTCTTGGTCATGCTTTTCAAGAGGTGTCAACAAGCTTCTCTTCTAATTTTCTTTGGAATATCACGCCAATAAGCACTTTGATGTACGGGTTTGAAGGGTCTAGCAATATTTCTTTCACATCATTCTCCCTTGCTTCTAGGACCTCACGCGCTTTCTTACGTAATTGCTATTCTTGCTTTGGAGATGTCGACGCCTTTATGGATGTCTTATAACACTCCTTTGCAACTTCTTTGGTCACTTATATATCTTGGAAACTCCCAAGGTGTAAGGAATTTCACGCATTGATGGTATGTAGAAGGTATAGCTTTCATTCCATGAATCCACGGCCTTCCAAGGATCACATTATAAGATGTCGCACGATCAATCACCTGAGAACCGCTCCATTGTATTAAGACCTTTGCAATAGATGGGAAGCTTGATTTCTCCAAGCTGTCTCCTTGACTTCACCATCGAAACCGCTTTGACGACTTCTTGGTAATATCCGACTACGGGATGCTCATCTCTCTTAGGGTGCTTAACATATGAGGTTGGTTATTGCCCCCATCCACCTGAGGATGCGCCTAATAGTGCGGTTGGAAATCGTAGAGAAATCACCAGGCTATCATGGTGAGGTTCTAGTAAGTTGTCCCAGTCACTTTCGTCAAAGGTAATTGGCTCCTGCGAGGATGTCGACATCCTGGATGGTCTTTCTGGCTTCTTATCTTTTGATTCTTTGGCATATCTTTTGGCAGCAGAGTAGGAAGTATCATAGATTTTTGACCCACCACTGATGAAATTGATGACTTTGGTTGATCTTTGGCGGATAGGCCCCGGTCGCTCGGCTTACGAGTGGAGCCTCTGCATTATCTGTCTTCTTTTACGGAACCAAGCAACTCCTTAAGGTGTCCCTTTGAAAAGCAGTGCGATTTCCTTCCTTAGTGCAATACAATCCTCTGTGACATGCCCGAAATCTTTGTGGTAGGTGCACCACTTGGATTTATCACGCCATTCCGTAGACCTTTCTGTCTTCTTTGGCCATCTTGCCTTGTCTCCCAGGTTGCCCATTGCACAAAGTACACCTGAAATGTCAACAGAAAAGCAGTAATCAGAGATATTAGGCACATTATCATTATCTTCATCCTTACCCTCAATTGAATTGATTTCTTTGTTGTCGCTTCTTGGATAAGAATTTGGATCGGTTGCTTCTGCGGTGAGATGATTCTGTCTTCCTGTTCGGATTGTCATATGTCGACACCTTGCTTGTGGACTTTGATCTCCGCAATTCATCTTCCTCCAACCTTATGAACCTCTTCGATGGGGCAGCCAACAAGAAGGGAAATGGTATTGGAATGCTCCTGGTCGATCCTAAAGACGAGCACACTCCCATAGGCATCAAACTGAATTTTGAAGCAACCAACAATGCGGCGAGAATATGAAGCTTGCGCGAGACGGCCTAGAAAGCCGCTCTTGAACGCATAGCGTCACCCGAGCTGGAAGTATACGGAGACTCAGCGTTGATCATCAATCAAGTATCCAACAAATGAAAGACAATAGATTCTGGCCTCCAGAAGTACCACACATATATGAAGGAGCTCATTGCTCAGTTCAAGGACATCTCTTTCCACTACTTGCCAAGAGACAGGAATCGCTTCGCAGATGCCCTGGCCACCCTAGCATCTCTCGTCGAAATTCTCGAACGGAAATCGGTAAAACCCCTCGAGAATGGCGGACGGGAAACCCCGCTTATTCTTTGTGAGATCGAAGTTGAACATGAGGCGATCGACGAACCACTGGTACAATCAAATTTACCAGTACCTCCAAAATGGAGAAGCTTCCTTCACAAATGAAGATGGAAAATACAAAGAAGGGATCAAAACCAAAAACATGATGGCTCTAAAATGCCTGGCATCCCATTTTGTCATTTTGGGGGTATGTTATACAAGAAGCGCCACCAAGGACCACTCCTCGAGGTGTGTAAATAAAGAAAAAGCCGGTGAGTGATGAACGAAGTTCACGCAGGGAACCTGCGGTCCGCACATGAACGCGAGCATTGACACGAGATCATCCTCAGGTATGGGTTACTATTGGGTATCAATGGAAACAAGGCTGCATCCCGATTCGTCAGAAGCTACGACAAATGTCAACGGTTCTCCAACCTCAATCACATTCCTCCTCACGAGCTCTACTGCATGACTACACCATGACCTTTCGCCACATGGGGAATCGACGTCATCGGCAAAATTACTCTGCCAGGGAGCAATGGTCACGAGTTCATATTAGTCGCAGTCGACTACTTCACCAAATGGGTAGAAGCCAGATCATACAAAGTGCTAAATTCTAAGAAGGTGGTCGAATTCATCAAAGAGAACATCATGTGCAGATACGGGATGCCCAGCGAGATCATATCAAACAATGGGACCCACTTTGAAGGAGATTGTGACCAACTGTTGACCGAGTTCAGAGTTACACGCCACAAGTCTTCTCCCTACAGACCACAGACTAATGGTGCAGTAGAGGCAGCAAATAAGACTCTTGCAAGAATAATCAGAAAAATGGCCGTCAGAGGTTGGGATTGGCACGAAAAGATACATCTAGCCCTTTGGGGATACATCACATCATTCCGAACCACCACCGGGGAGACTCCTTTCGCACTCCCATACGGACTGGGCGCGATGTTACCAGTTGAATTGGAAATTCCATCCCTCAGAGTCCTCTTGGAAAATGAAATCAATGAAGTCGAATGGCTCCAGAGCCGTCACGACGAACTACCTTTACTCGACGAGCGCAGATTGAAAGCCATGGAACATACTCGTTCCTACCAAAACAGAATGGCCCGAGCATTTGATAAGAAAGTTAAGGTCCGAGACATCAGAGAAGGCGACTTGGTGCTTAAGGAAAAGCCTC
The DNA here is from genome assembly GCA_022495995.1 of Adenophora triphylla var. japonica. Lineage (NCBI taxonomy): Eukaryota > Viridiplantae > Streptophyta > Magnoliopsida > Asterales > Campanulaceae > Adenophora > Adenophora triphylla. The sequence continues at coordinate 413,404 of JAFEMH010000183.1, forward strand.
CTACACAGACCAATCCCCTCGAAAAGTGGGAACCTACCTGGATAGGCCAGTTCGAGGTACAAAGAATCTTCTCCGTAGGAGCCATGAAGATAGCGATTTGGATGGGAACCCTTTCGGTAATCCAGTAAACGGAAGCAAGCTCCGCAGATACTTGGTTTGAGGAAGAACACGAGTCAACTCCCCTTTCCCATACACTTCCAATCAGTAAAATCAAAGTGCTAAAAGAGTAATACCCAACTAGATACATTCCGAAAATGATCTAGGTAAAAAACGAGTCGCACTTTTTTTTGTCTTTTCTCAAATTTCACCTAAAAGTGTCGAACTACGGTGACTGAGGCCCCTTAGTCCAATTGTAAAAGGGAACGTGGCGGCCATCATTGGTTCGGTCTCAAAAACAAATAAAATTTCAATATTACACCAATCGCTTGTGTTTGAAAAACTCTTAAATTTAACCTCTGATTCATTACGGTTAAAACAATCTTTGATGAGTTCAAGCACGATCTTCTCTTGACTCGCTACACGCTAGCAAAACAACAATAAAACACTTAATCAATTTAATGTGTGCATGTAATGACGGTGGGTGGATATTCGGACGACGGCAAGGTTAACCTAGTCACTCATACTCGGTCCTTCATCTTTCCTCCCCTTCCCTTTTCCACAGCGGGTATTCTTTGCCTTTACAGGGAATATCCCCGTAGTCCTTCTACAGCTGCAGGATCCTTCCCGACGCCTCTGTCAAACCTGTGGCCGCCAACGCAGCCCTTTCCCTAGTTCTATCACGAGCTGCCTCTCTTCGAGTCATCATATCCATGCTCTGATCGGCCATCCGACTAGCATTGGCCTCATAATCAGCCATATCATCCCAGGTACAATCCTGAGGGTTAGCCATCACTTTGACCCTCCTCAAAGTCGGCATCACGGCGATCAAGGCCCAATAGCTCACTTCATCTCCACAGAAGAGCCATTTGTGTCTCCCCTATACACTCCTCGTACCAGTTCAAATACCGAGTAGACAAAACAGTGCCCCCTCTCCGATGAAAGAGAACCCTGGCAGGAAAAGACGTATATTGCCACAACCGCATGAAAAGCAATGACGTCGAAGGATCTTCCATGAAGAGCGATACCACCTCAAAGATAGCGACATCACTCAAGCCCGTCAATGGAACCTGCTCCAGCCCGAACTGCCGCAGCACCAAAGACGGAATGTAGAAAGAAGACTGGGACAGCCCTGGAACTCTAACAATGAGAAGACCCTCCTGAACGGTCTGACAAGTCTGCAACTTCCAGTGAGGAACCCACCATCGCAGACGATGTGTGCGGAGTTTGGCCATCCAAAGCTCCAAGTCAGCCTGACTGCCTATTATCACCAAGGGTCGCCAAGAGAAAGACCAAGGATCACACATCGCTGGTACCTCGGGCATCACTTGCAACCACTCCCTCAACCACAAAGTAAGCATAGCGGGACTTCCTCCTCACATGTATCGGCTACCAGTCGCCATCCAACCTATGCCAAGGAATGTCTCGCCCAAGATCAAAGGTACGATGTCTCCTCCGCTTCGGCACTGCCTCACTAAGTCCAGAACACTGTGGTGGCACACCCCAAATGACGTGAATGTGAACAAAGTAGCAATCGCACACATAGCAAAAGCATCCCACGCAGAAATGCTCCCATCAACATCGGTAAATCTATCGGGCAGCCCCAAAATGTCAACATGATCCGTATTTGGTATCAGCATCCCGCATACTTCTTCAGCCGAAACACCAAGCAGGGACATCAACTTCTTAACGGTAGTCAGGCCGCCCGTCAAAGGAAGACCAATCTGCTCTGCCTCAGGTCCTCCAAGGATAGCCCAAAAATCCTCAAGTGTGGGCGTGATCTCATTGTATGAGAAGCTGTACACGTGCCTCCTTTCATCCCAAAAAATGAGCCGCAGCTCTCAGAAGATCCCAATCCGTCACAAGCTCCTTCAAAGCCAAAACTGCCCTCATCCTATAATAACCCTTGAAAATCCCTTATTTTGCCTCGTCTGGTGCCATACCCACGTCTGGAACCTCTCCAAAAATCGTTCTTGCATCTGAGACGACAACCTTGGAAACGTGGCCATGGGAAACAAAGGGAACTTCAAAGAATTTAAGGGCGAAACCAAATGTAGCTTCAGAAACAAGCGCGAGATTTCCAAATTGCAGAAACTGGACTGCAATTTAAACAAACTGAAATGGAGGCATAGGCCGGCCGGCCTGTTTTTCCGGTTGACCAAGTCAACTTTGCGGCTCTTTGCACAGTAATCCCTCGACATTTCCAAAGGCGCTCCTGTTCAAGACTTGACCAAAGCATATTAACCCGTGATCAAATCATTCATTGCCGACATCACATTCGCCCCGAGCTCGTGCAACAGTGCAATTAATAAATAACAGTGCATATAGTTATAAATTTTGACAGCTCAAATTTTATTATTCAATGCATGTCATGTTATTATTTATTTTTGATCAACTTACTTGCTTATCTGCCATGAATAAGTAAAAAGTAATCATAATAAATACTTAAAGGGTACAAAAGCTCGCCCCAAGGGCCTTTCAAGTACAAAATAATGTTCGACCGGTGCACACAATTGTCTAATAAAAAAAAGAGAAAGAATCAATGGGACTACTCGAGTCACGCTCGTCATCCGAGCACTCAAAATACTACCCCGCGAGGAGTGGATCCACGATAGACAAATAATTCGCAAACTCGTCAAGGCACAGTACGAGAAGTGACGGCTCACGTGCTGTGCTCGAGGACTCTCCACTGCTCGTATCCCGAATACGAAGTGGTGAGCTCCAAATCCAGCGGTCTCGCCCGGAAGGCTAAAACCCCGCCACACGTGCATTGCCACAAGCCGTGGAAGCGAGAAGAGTCTCTCGCAGCGGGACGACCGGGAAGGCATCGGCTCATGAACAACCACACTCCTCGAGAATCGCACCGTAGGAAGTCCAGAAGCCTCCTAGCAAGGCCGGTCATCCCGTCCGGATGTCTTACGGCACGATCGTAAGTACGGCCGAGAAACCAAACCGGGAAAGTAGTCAAAAAACAAACGAGCACGAGATGCAACATTTACAAAATGCTACTACAAGTATAGAAAAGAAAAACAAAACACTCACTGAAGCCTTTGGGTTTAACTCTGAATTGAGGCCTCGCACGCCCGGGATAGGAATCGTCGGCCGCCTACGAGAACCACCAACGCCCTCGAATGCCAAGTGAGTCTTTGGGGAGCGGATAATCTCTGGGAGCGTAGGGTCCTTACCCTCTCTATCCATAACACTGCGGGCTCCTCGGCCTCGTCCTCAGAAAGACATCATAGTCGGCATCCTCTATGATGTTCTCGACATGAGGCCTTTGTAGCGATGCGCGGATTTTAAACATCCCCTTTTATTTATCTTTTGAGTCGCCACCTATATTATTCGTTTGGAAAACACGGAAAAACCATTTTGAAATATATTTTGGTTTTGGGGCTTAGGTTATGGAATGGGAAGGTCAAGGAGCACCCACTCCACCCAATCCAGGAGATCGAACTTGCTAAAGAAAAGAGGTTTTCAAAAGAAGAGGATTTCAAATAGAAAAGAATAGAATAAAGATCCATTTAACGGGGTTAAACGGAATGTAGGATCGATTGCTTCGAGACCATCCCCATAATTTAGGGAGGCTCTAGGCCGATCCTAGATTTTATGTATTTATACCACTCTAACAATATATTAGAAAGGAAATAGGGGTTACCTTGCGTGAGGTGATTCAGGCAGAGTTTCGACTCAAGTTTAGAATCGAATCTTGACATGGACAGATCTTTGCCTTAGTCCTTGACTTGGATCTTGATGTTTGTTTATCAATGAGGTTGACAAACAAACTTTGAGGTGATTTTAGGGGTGATTTACGGGAATCTTTCGGAGAGAAACCGGTAAATGTAGGGGATTGTGGACCTCTGAAATGCGAAAGTCATCCAATATTTATAGTTGTTGGAGAGGTGTTGAAGATGAGATCAAACACCTTGAGAAGGTTCCAGACTCGAAAATTCATTGGTTGGCCGGATGGATGAAGTTTTATCCCGAAAAGAGGTTGAAATCGATGAGGAAACTGCCATCTGCATTCTGCAGAACACCATTATCTTGTGCGAGACACGCAATTCCGTGCGAGATATTGCGATCTGTGGACAATTACGCCCTTTCCTTGTTATCTCATATGCGGTTTAGTCCCCAAACTAACGGTGGTTAGTCAAAACTTAATGAAACATGATGAAATGGTGGATTTCTACTCCTTGACTCAAAGCGAGACTTAGAGTGGTATAAATGTAATCCGATGGGTTCAGAATGGGGTGTCTATAGAGCCCCTCGTCGACAAGTCTTATGGAAGAAGTCGTGTCGACGATAGAAAAGACATCATTCTGAACATCGGGATAGTCGGGCCACACGACTTCCTACGTATCTCTATTGGAGAATCAGACCATAACGTAGTTCGACTCCAAAACACGAAAAGGCGCTTTAGGTATTTTGAAAATTATTTTGAAAATCGAGGAGATTTTGTTTTTGAAAAGGTAAATTCATGCTTTGAGGAATCAAATCAAGACCCAATTACGAATATACCTATACGTACGAAGATTCGCACATGCAGGCTTCGAACTGCGGAAATATGTTAGAAAACAAAGGCTCACCTGTCCAGTCCTTTGAGTCATGTCGGTTTTTGTGACGATTCGCCTGTCTGGGCTCCGAATCGGGCTTTTTATTGTTGAGGATGACGATTCACCTGTTTGGACATTGAATCGGGCTTTTGTGATGACGATCCACCTGTCTGGGTGTTGGACCGGGCTTTTTATTTGACGATCCACCTGTCTGGACATTGGACCGGGCTTTTCTGTTGACGATCCACACATGCGGGCGTTGTATCGGGCTTTTACATTGACGATCCACACATGCAGGATTGGATCGGGCTTTTACGGTGACGATCCACACATGCGGGCATTGGATTGGGCTTTTCTGTTGATGATCCACCTGTCTAGGCGTTGGACCATGTTGAATTAGTTGATCTTTGGATCAATCAATTTTCAGGCGACTGGTGCCGTACCGGGCGATCGTGCGGGTGTCACATTTGGCTCGTTCCGTGACTTGCGGTGCCAATTTTTCCACGTTTCCTTGCTAGTGTATCATTTCCAAGGGTAAATGTGTCAAAATTTTGAATTTTGACGTTGTGTAGACACTTATTGTCGAGGACAATTTTGTAAAATTCCGGAAAGGTATATCTCGCGCGAGATATCATGTCTCGTGCGGTACTTCCCTTTGTCGGGGCAATATAACGTGTTCTTTGTTTAATTTGAAAATACCTCTTTTCGAATACTCTCCCTAGCTTGAGCCAAGGCAATTTTCCTCTGTGATTTTTCGTGTGTTGCTTGTTGATTCTTTCTCCCAATCAATCTTTAATCCTTCCTCCCTCCACAATCAATGGCTCAAGAGAGAAAAAAAATCCAATTTTGGGGAGTTATTTGCTTGGAAAAGATTATCCCCGTGATGACCTCACTTTATATAGGGACGTGCATATTTCTACCTCTGTTCGGTAAGGATTGGTAAGAGCTTCTCTCTCAATTCTTTTTTCTTGTATTGCATTTCCTTTGAACCCATGCTTTTTGAATTCAAACTTCATCAATGGTAGTTTTTCTTTGCTTTTTGTTTAGAACTTGGTTCTACCTTGCATGCTTTGTTTTTTGTTTTTTTGTTGGATACTTGTTGTTGTATTGTGTGCGTATGAGTCCCCTACATATCATGGATTGTAGGAGGGGTTGATTCTGTAGCGTTGTGAGAAAGAATTTTATCTTTTTGAGTCGCCACCTATATTATTCGTTTGGAAAAATAGGAAAACCATTTTGAAAGAGATTTGGGTTCGGGGCTTAGGTTATGGAATGGGTAGGTCAAGGAGCATTCATTCCACCCAATCCGGAGATTGGTCTTGCTAAAGAAAAGAGAAGTTTTCAATCTTTACAATATATAGAATTAAAGAAAACAAGTAAACCCTAATCAATTTCTTGATTAGGAATGTCGGATTGTATGCTTCGAGATCGCCTCCATTGACTGAAGGGACTCTAGGCTAATCCTTTTGATGGGATTACACTACTCTAAAATCAATAGAGGGGTTGAGAAGAGAAACGAAAGTTAAAGGATGATTACCTTTTTGTGAAGGGATTCGGACAGAGTTTCGACTCAAGTTTAGAGTTGAAACTTGATACGGACAGAGCTTCGCCTCGATCCTTGATTTGGATCTTGATGCGGACGGAGCTTCGCCTTGGTCCTTTGATTCGGGCTTCGATGTTTGTCAATCAACGTGGTTGAAGGACGAATCTAGGATTTGTTTGTGAGTGGTTTGAAGGAGTCTTTCGTGGAAAGAAACCAACAAATTTGTGTGTGTTGTGTGTTTTCTTGATCAAGGATCAGAATTGTCGACCTACGAAATGCGAAAGTCATCCGGTATTTATAGGAGGTTGGAGAGGTGAAGGTGGAGAGGTAAAATCCCTAGGAAGGTTCCGAACTCAATTACGATTGGATACCGAATTGATAAGGTTTTATCCAAAAAGAGAGTTTGAAACGGAGAAGGAGAGTGATTTTACGCATATCTGTCGAGGGGATATCTCGCGCGAGATATGATATCTCGTGGAGATAACTAGTACGATGACTATTTTGTCCTCTTCGGTTGTTAGTTAGTCGGTTAGGTCCCAGAAACTAACTTGAGGTTAGTTAGAAACTTAACGAAACATGATGAAAGCGATATGCTTTCATCAAAACATAAAAGAAGAGATGAAGAGTAGTGTAATCATGTAATTATGGGTTCGAGAATGGGGTGTCTCTGAGCCCCTCGGCGACGAATCTTATGAAATAAGAAGTGTCGTCGATAGAAAAGACATCATTACGAACATTTGGGATGGTCGTGCCGCACGGTTGCCTACGTATCTCTATCGGAGAATCGAGACCAAACGTAGTTCGACTCCAAAACACGAAAAGGTTGTTTTAGGTATTTTTGAAAATCATTTTTTGAAAATCGAGGAGATTTTATTTTTGAAAAGGCAAATCCATACTGAGGAATCAAATCATGACCTAATTCTAAAGATACCTGTCTTTTGTGGAAGTGAGGTGACGATCCTGGCGATTCGGGACCGAGCTTTTTGTCGAGGTGACGATCCTGGTGATTCGGGACCGAGCTTTTTGTTGGTGACGATCCTGGCAATTCAAGACCGGGCTTTTGATGAGGTGACGATCTTGGTGATTCGGGACCGAAGCTTTTGATGAGGTAAGTATTTGACATGCTTGACCCTAAATGCTTGACAGCATCTTAGATATTTGACACACCTAATTGTTGACGATCCACTGCGGGCGTTGAATCGGGCTTTTGGTAAGGTAAGTATTTGACATACTGACCCTAGATGCTTGACACACCTAATTGATGACGATCCACCTGTCTGGGCGTTGAATCGGGCTTTTTGTTGGAATATTCTTGACGCGTGGCACTTGACGTGATGGATGCTTGGCCAGCGATGGTTGCTTAATGCAAAGGTTGCTTGACACGATGGTTGCTTGGCCCTTCGCAATGGTTGCTTGGCCTTGATGGATGCTTGGCCGCAATGGATGCTTGACGGCTTTAATTTGATGCATTGATATATGGAAAGGTAGGCGAAATCCAAACACTCAACATGTTTTATCCAATTCTCAGTAGGCACTTGACGTGCCTTACGCATTTTAATTCTGCAAGAGGGTTAGTGAAAGCATTTGCCTAACATACATTCACTTAAGCACTTGTTTGTTCAAGACGACCAATGTGCACTCGACTCCAAGAATCAGCGGGGAGAATGAGTTCTATTATGTGAGAATGAAAATTGTTTGTGTGATTTAGATTTTGGTTCAGAAGACTAACTCGAGAGGTCCATCTAAAGATCGAATGAGACAATCGTCTGATAGGATTCCGTTGAGATAACCCAAGTTCAACAATAAGGTTCGGGATACTTCAAGAATTTTTTGTTGTCGGAGGACTTTTCATCGCCAAGCCCCAAGTTTCTCATGTGATGATCATTGACTGAACAAGGTCCAAACCACTCCAATGGCTTTTGTTATGTAGAACTTATGCTGCCTACTCCAAAACACTTGACACTAAGCCCCAAGACTTCTTGTATGATGCAGATGACTTCGTGAATGGGCTTGTGAGGCTGTATGAATTGAAGAAGGATCCCCTCCTTTTTCCCTTTGAATTTTTTTTCTTAGTGACGCACCCTGTTTATTGCCTAGACCGCCCTTTCGGGTTTTCAATCTAGCGGGTATCTCTTTTGCGTCTTTTGTTTTTGTGCTCTAACTTTTGCCTAGGCCGCTCTTTACGAGTTTTCAACCTAGCGAGCCATTTTTTTTTTTGAAAAGTATGTTTACTCGAAGGGGACTCAGTTGGAAGAATCTCATTAAGGAGAAAGATGAGATCTCAAGCTTAGTTTGAGGAGAGACGGACTCTATTTTTGGAAGGTGATCCAAGCATTGACTCTTTTTAGGGAGTTCTATTCTCTAATGATGAGAGTGAGAAGCAAAAAGGAGAAAGCTCCTAATGCAGATTTGATTACTCTTGAGAGTTTAAGTAGGGATTATTTGGGGAGGAAAGGTTAGGAAGCCCGGTTCTTTGCTTGGATTTCAAGAGTGTGTATGAGAATGGCTAAGAGGAAGCCCCTAGACTCAACAAAGAATGCTAAATGGCTCAAAGGTCTAGAAAAGTTGTTCTTCCTATGTATCATCTAGAAATTTCTTAACGAGTTTGAAAAGAAAGCCAATCATTATCACGAATTAAGGCTAAACATTTCTCTTTATGGATTGATGTTGAAAGTCTTCTTCATTTGTGTTGTCATTCAGGCTTTATTGTAAGAGGATATTGAGGAATCCTCTTTTCTTCATTTGGTATCACTTGACTATTCTTCTTTGTGGGAGAGTCCTTCTTGCCTTTGTTGAAATTCCATCCTTGTCGTGGGCGATGAAGGCTTGAGGAGTTTTTCCTTTTTTTTTTTTTTTTCTTTTTTTTTGATGCTCTATTTTTGCACAGGACGATTTGAGAAGTTTCGACCTAGCGAGCCTTTTTTTTTTTGTACTCTCAAAGCCTTGAATTGAGTAGCCCCGCTCTTCTTGGGATGAATGTTGATAGCGGCGCCTTTGGCTTCCTTCGTTTGTTGATCTTCGACTTTCAACGGGAGTAATGTTTAGCTTTAAGCCTTCTAATGATAGTTTTCGTTTCAAACTTGTTTGGAAGTTTCTATTTTTCGTGACGATTTAAGGAATGCGGGTCCACTATTCAACATGGATCAAATGATACTCATAATGAAAAACAACTTTCGGAAAAGTGTTTAGGAAAAAGAGATAACTTTTATTGATAAGGAAATTCAAAAGCAGGACTCGATAGTTTACTTGACACAAACTAGAGAGGATAGAGATGAGACTAGAATGACATAATGACTCTTCGAGAACATACTAGGAAGTTGACCTAATCTATATTTTTTTCTTTTCTTTTACTTTTTTTTCAAAGGAAAAAGGGAGAGGACGATCGGAGCCCCAAGGTGGTGATGCTTCGGTTGATCTTGTCGGCTTCATACAAGTCTTGGATGGCATCCCTCAAATTGTAGCAATTGTTGGTGTCATGACCACTAAGCGATGGTAATCTCAAAATTTGTCGTGGTCCCAATCTTCTCTCATTTTCTTAGAATGATAGTCCTCCATTGGCTTCAGTTTTCCTTGGCCTACTAGATCATTGAACATTTCCTTAAGAGTAGCCCCACCAAAATCATGATAGGTACGGCCAGGCGTGCTCCCACCCTTTTGATTGGACAATTCTCCTTTTAAAATTCTTTTCTAAAGATGGATCAATTCATCAATTCTAAGGTACGATTTATGGAGTTCGAGGAAACTAGGGAAGTAATTGCTTGGGTAAGCTTCTCTTGGTACTCTTCGCGGAGAGGCATTGAAAGTAGGATATGAATTTGTGTTCATCTAGGCTTGTCCTATCAGCGAACCGGTAGTCAGTTTGGTCCCTCCATCTTTTGACGAAGTCTGCACGAATGGCTCTCATTTAGGAGTTGCTTGGTTTGCTCGAGGTCTCTCCCTAGTAGTGCGGTAGGTACAGTGTTGTCATCCTCAGGAAATGTTCTTGGAAGGCACAGCTGGCGAGTGGCCAATCAGAAGCCTTGTGGAGAGTGGAAGAGTCATATACCAATCTCATAGCGGCACCATCGAGAGTTTGGGGGGAAAGTATTGGGCTAACGAGGGTTGTCATCGACACCCACGTAGGTAAGCATGGCCCAAGAGTAGGTCTCCAATATGACGATTTGGGACGGGTGGTGCCATTGAATTTTGCAATGTCGGGTGTCTTTTACTCTCTAGGAAGCTTTGACATGGATTGGCGAAAGGGAGTCAGTAGTCAATAGAGAGTGAGGCTCCCTTACTCACATCGAGGATGCGAAGTTTTCTTGTCTAGCATTGCCATGGTAAAAGGGGTTCGTCCTTGCTTTTCTCTTTCTTGGAAGCATAACTTTCATTGTCATAGGAGGAAGATGATGAGCTAGGTTCATACACCTTTTTCTTGTGCTTGCGGTGGTTTTTAGCCTTAACTTAGTGTATGATACTTCATCGTCGGATGGTCCTCATTCTCTTTCTTCTTTACCTTAATTGACGGCCAATTGTAGTTTCATGGCTCGGAGTTCGTCAGTAGCCATGGCTTTCATTTCCCCAGGGAGCTTGGATTCTCCTTTCAAGTTCCTAAATCGGGCCTCCATTTCATCGGCTTGGGCTTGTAGCATTTCTTCATATCGAATCCTTTGATCCTCAAATTTCCTTCTTGAGTAGCTTCGGAATTCATCGTGTCGGAGGAAAATTGAAATGCTACCGTTGGAGAAGGCTAAGGGAGCTTTTTACGATGTTAGAGATGAACTAGAGATATCCCAACGAAGGCCGTCTTTTAGAATATTGTAGCCCCAAACGTCTAGATGGGAAAGAAAGGATGACCGGTTAAAATTACCTCCACGGCGATTTTTTTTTGAAGTTTTTATTTTTATTAGAGACGGAGTTTTTGACTCGGAGAGGAGCGCACATCGATTATCCAATCACAAACACATATTCGGCAAATAATGTCTCGCGCGAGGCAAGGGTGTCATCTCGCACGAGACAACCATTCGAGAAAGATGGATTTTATTCCTTTTTATTTCCTAAGTGATTATTCATGGTCGGACAGGACAAAAGATCCGTTTCTATCTAGCATCCTAGGTAAATACGTGAGCATACGTAAGTCGAACCAAACCTAGAGGACTCGGTAATTGACCATTCTTTGTAAAATAAAGCATGTAAAATCAACCGAAAGGATTTTTTTTTTTCTATTTTTAAAGGGACTTAGAAAGGGTCATTACGAAGGGACATTTTGAGAAGGGACTTTTTCCCGAAGGGACTTTTCCGAATCCTTTCTCGATAGTCAATTTCATTAGCTTTATTTTGGTCTAAAGCTAAGAAAAATTATCGAGTGCAAAATCGACCGGTCACGGAGTGTTCCTAGAAAATATACTACATGAAAATGTGGCGATGCGGGGCGTTTGGAAGGCTAGGCTCCCGCGATATGACAATCTAAGTGGATTGAATACGACGGAGTGGGATGATCCAACTTCGGAGAGACCGGCGACCCTAGGTGAGGTTAGCGTCCATCGGAGTCCTTAGTGTGGGTCACGGGTTTTATAGAGGGGTATGCGGTGCAATGACGAGATATAATATGAGTGCGCGTGTGTGAGAGTCGATCTAGGTGATAGAGAGAAAAATAGAGATTTTTGAAAATCAAAAGGAAAACGAGATAATGGCCGCAGCAAGTGGTTGCCTACGTTTCTCCCGATTTAGGAAGACTCGGGCCGTCGTAGTTCCACATAAAGAGAGATAAAGAGAGATAAATAAGATTAATTTACAACTCCAGAGATCCCCATTATGAGACAGGACTTTAATTAAATAAAACCCAATCGCACGCAGTTCATAAATAATAATCAATTATTTAAATATGAAATTAAAGATTCGAGTCCCTACGCCTTAAGGGAGGCCTTAAGATGTGGGAACTCTGCGAGATAATGAATGCAGGATCCCCCTTGCGTGTTCGGCTCTCGTCTTGGACTATGAGATGAACGGGAGAAACCGAGGAAAATAACCAGTTGCCGAGGCGATATCTCGCGCGGAGATATGGAGTATCTCGTGCGAGGGTATATGCCCTCATCATGACCGAAAATTCGAGATTTACAAAATTTTTGAAAACCTCTCTTTTAATTTTGATGCAAGTTTAAGCCTCTTAATTTTTAAGTCCCAGCCAGTCGCGCATTTAGTAGCGTTGTGAGGAAAAGATTTTATCTTTTGAGTCGCCACCTATATTATTCGTTTGGAAACATAGGAAAACCATTTTTGAAAGAGATTTGGGTTCGGGGCTTAGGTTATGGAATGGGTAGGTCAAGGAGCATCCATTCCACCCAATCCGGTGATTGGTCTTGCTAAAGAAAAGAGAGGTTTTCAATCTTTACAATATATAGAATTAAATAAAACAAGTAAACCCTAATCAATTTCTTGATTAGGAATGTCGGATTGTATGCTTCGAGATCGCCTCCATTGAGCGAAGGGACTCTAGGCTAATCCTTTTGATGGGATTACACTACTCTAAAATCAATAGAGGGTTGAGAAGAGAAACGAGAGTTAAAGGATGATTACCTTTTTGTGAAGGGATTCGGACCGGAGTTTCGACTCAAGTTTAGAAGTTGAAACTTGATACGGACAGGAAGCTTCGCCTCGATCCTTGATTTGGATCTTGAGAAGTGCGGACGAGCTTCGCCTTGGTCCGCTTTGATTCGGGCTTCGATGTTCGTCAATCAACGTGGTTGAAGGACCGAATCTAGGATTTGTTTGTGAGTGGTTTGAAGGAGTCTTTCGTGGAAAGAAATCAACAAATTTGTGTGTGTTGTGTGTTTTCTTGATCAAAGGATCGGAAATTATCGACCTCTAAATCTGCCCGAAAGTCATCCGGTATTGACCCATAGGGAGGTTTGGAGAGGTGAGAAGGTGGAGAGGTAAAATCCCTAGGAAGGTTCGAACTTCGGTTCGATTGGATACCGAATTGATAAGGTTTTATCAAAAAGAGAGTTTGAAACGGAGAAGGAGAGTGATTTGCATATCTGTCGAGGGGATATCTCGCGCGAGATATGATATCTCGTGCGAGATATGATATCTCGTGCTTGAGATAACTAGTCGATGACTATTTTGTCCTCTTCGGTTGTTCCGTTAGTCGGTTAGGTCCCAAAAACTAACGAGGTTAGTTAGAAACTTAACGAAACATGACGAAAGCCCGATATGCTTTCATCAAAACATAAAGAGAGATGAAGAGTAGTGTAATCATGTAATTATGGGTTCGAATGGGGTGTCTGATTCGGGTAGTCAAATGCATCTTTGGGCATGCTTTTCTTGTACGCACGCCAAGTATTCGATGAAATGCCTCAATGAAAATTTTCTTCTATTTCTTTGAATTTCTTCCATGGGATATTGTCTAACATTGCTCTTTTGCTCTTCCTCTTTGTTTTGCGAGTCATATAGGCCAACGAAAAGCGTCGTGGGAGTCCAAAATTGCGAGCTTTGTGGGACAAGATCAAGGGCCTTAATGGGGTTCGAGCTAGGATGGCTCAAATGGGGCTTCTGACTTTTGTTGACAACATCAAGGGATGAGGCGGACTCTCCAAGTTCTTCCAGCAATCCGAGAGAGGTGGTGGGATACTACTCACACCGTGCACTGCGCTTCGGGGAAGCTACCATGACTCAGACGGACTTTCTTGCTATTACGGGGCTAGAATTTACCGATGAGCCCCTTCGAAGGCTGCGGGTTATAAGCTGCGAGCCCAGCAGAGTGGAGGCGGGCTGATTGGTTTTGCCCCCTAACAAGGTTAAGGAGTTTCTTTGTCGAGTTGTCACCTCTCACAGGCTCGGCTTGAGGCTTATGCTCTTAAGCCGAATGTGGACAGCGATCGGTTGGTGCGGGGTGCCCTCTGGTACATTACATCGGAGACTATTTTTGCGAACCACTCTTCAACGGCTGTCTCTCTCTCTTAGGTTTGTTGGTTGATGCGGATGATGTGAGGACTTACGATTGGGGCTCGGCGGGGCTAGCCTTCTCTTATCACACTATGGACGAGGCGTGTAGGCACACCAAGGATTCCATGTCGAGGTTATTCTTATGCTTGGGAGGTATGCTCTTGACTCTGTCTCTGTCTTTTATACGTACTCTTTGTGCGTATTTTGTCTTGAACACATTACATTTTACGAGTACAGATATGGGGCTATGTTGTCTTCGGGTTGTACAAGTTTGAGTTGGATAGCTGGGACCCTCTTTTCCGGATATCGGGGAGGTGGAGCCACCCCAATCGGAGTGTTGATGAGGAGGAGGATCGAGTGGACCACGACGGTTGCGAGCGCGGGCCATGTTGGACGCCTTTGAGTATGGCGGTGGGCCTTTATCCATGGACCTTGGTGGAAAGGGAGGTTCACCGCGCTTGGGATGCCCTTTGCGATGCGAGAGGATGTTGGTATCTACGGAGGGGATACCATGTACTGGCGAGCGAGTCTTCCCTCGGCATGGCCGGGGTTCACGGCCATACGGGGTGCCGAGCGGATCCGCCAGGGCGATGTACCCTACCACTCTTCATTCCGGATGATGATTATGCCAAACTTTTGGAGGGTTGTGCGGCGATGACTCGTGTTGTCAGAGGAGCTTCTATGCTGGAGTTCTTGCCTCGGCTTGATGGGTCCCCTTAGGTGGGTGCTAGGCGATCTCTTGCTAGGGCTTCCACCTGCGCCTCCGCCTCGGGCTCGTCGGCCCCTAACACTTCTTCTCAGTATGCCGGTCCTCTGCCCTTCGCGCCGGATTATGGTCCTCTGAGCTACACATATATGATGGGGAGTATGCCGATGATGGGCCACATCCCGACTTCGGACCATATTCCCGAGGGTTACCGTCTTCCTCCTGATGTCTCCTCGGTATGTTTCTGTTCATATTATTTCCCGTATTCGTCCATATAAGTGTATATGTCCGACTTCATCTGAGCATTTCTTTTCTTTTGTTGTCAGATCACTATGTCCGCGGCTGATTACAACCGTGGGGCGAGCAAGATGGCAGGATTGATGGCCCTGGTATCGGACCTGTCTGAGAGGCTGTTCCAGAAGGCATCTTTGGCGGCTTCAACGGTGGCCTCTGCTGTGACCCCAACTTGTGGAGCCAAGAGGTCGAGGAGGGATGGCAGCCCCAACGATGGTGAAGGCGGAGGTGCCGGCGGCTCGAGTGACCTGATGGCTTGATCCCCCTTTTCTCCCCATTTACTTCTCGAGATCTATAAATATTGGCCGTGTGGGCCCAGACAATTTTTCTTTCCTTTTGGTACCTGTTAGCACGTAGATGGCACAAAAACACAGTTTTCTTAATTCCTAGTCCTAGGTCTAATTAGTTAGTTTTTTTTAACTTTCTCGACTTTCCGTGGTTGGAAATGGAATGGCCATCTAGGCCACAATTTTGAGCTTAATTTTGGTGTTGCACTGCATGTTAGGAACTATACGTGCAGGTTTTCGAGACTTGCTTCATCAAGTCGGGGCTAGATTGTTTGTTTGTGCAGAACTGTTGCTATTCTTGCCGTGGCGATGTATCACGTGGGACAAGGCATCTCGCGCGAGACACGCTACCCAGGCAGAATCCTTTTCCTTCTTCGAATGGGATTTTGTCAGTTTTCCCTATAAAAACACCCTGTAGTCCGGCCAGATAACTCATCCTAGTCTTTCAAACTCTAGAGATATTCTGTTAGGGTGGAGTTCTTGTCTTCTTTTCCAACCCTGTGATCCATGGCTTCCAAGGAGATTGCCCCAACATCCATGATTGTTGATGATTTTTTCTTTGCCGTGCGAAGTGATTGAAGCCTTCAAGCAAGCATTAAGAGATTTTGTGAGGTCATTTCGCAACCGATCTCGCAATAGGTTCATAGCAGAATTGGATTCGAGAATCCTTTTCACCTTGAAGAACCTCCAACCGGATTGGAATCTTTTGCGGGAGTCTTTGCTCGATTTTGGGATCCCTCTGTCCATCTCTTCAATTTTTCTCTTAATGAGATGGTGCCTACTTGTGGAGAAATTTGCCGTCATCTGGATATACCCTTGGCGGGTGAGATTCTTTGTTCCTAAATACAATAGGAATCATTCGAGAGGCCTTGAATGAATTGCTAGGGATCCCCCTTGATACTTGCTATGAGTTGGTTCACCGCGGGTGGGTAGGTGTTCTTCTTTTCTGGCGATTCGGCGGAGATTCGGATGATGACGCCTTTCATGTTTACAAACGGAATTTTCTGGCCCTTTCTCTTTTCGGAGATGTTTTGTTCACATGCAGGGATGGCTTGGTTGACTCCTAATTGGTGGAAATTGTTCTTCAGGCTAGGAAACGTTCTAGGAACATCATTCCGCTAATTTTGGGTGAAACCCTGCATGGTCTTGATGAGTTGCATAAGACCGGTGCCATGACTCAAGGAAGCCCTCTTTTGTTGAATATTTGGCTTAGGGAGCATCTCAAGTTGGTAGGTCCCCCGTTGGAATATTCCTCGTTCACATATCATACGCGAAAGTTGCTGATCAAGGATCTCTCGATGGAGGAGTGGGCCAAGTTGATTGCAAAGGCTGTAACTGCTGATATCATTTGGTGTCCACCTTATTAGAGATTGAACAAGTACGTTGCCAATACCAAGGGTTTTGACAGGGTTGTTCTCCCGAGTTTACGAGATTCCTCCTTTTATTTTCCCAAACGGGTGCTCCGTCAGTTTGGTCAGCAGCAGGACACTTATCTTTTCGAAGGGGACTCTCGTGGTGTGTCTTATATTGGTGTAGAGTTCGCGCAGGTTCTAGCTCAAGCATGGGGCGAAGAAACTAGTCGGGACCGCTGATCGAACCTTCGGACTTTTGATGCAAGCGTCTTCTTATCTGACAAGTATTTGGATTGGTTTCTTCATACTGGCCACCCTAGTGTGGAGAAGATTGATGATCTGCGGCTTTCACTGTTGGGGGATTCCTTAGTAGCTAGCAGTATTTTGTGAAGGAGCGAGGCTCAGTCTGATCCTGCTAATGTACGGACCGATCAAACCCAGGATTTTCTTGATGGGGATTGGTACGAGAGGCGAGGCAAAGGGATGCCTGGAAAGACGCAAGCTTTAGATAGGATCAATGTCTTCAAGAGGCTTTCGGAGTTCTTCTTTACTCGTCTCGAGGGATGTTCTCCTTCGAAGGGCCCAAAGCGCAAGAAGGATCGCGAAGACGGTGGTGATCATGTCCGCCGGCCTACCAAGTCAATGAAAGGCTAGATCTTAAGGAGTACCAAGAGATTGCTTTGATAGATCAATAGTTTTGTTTTTATTAGTATTTTTTTTTCAAGTTTGTTAGCTTAGCAAATTAGTCGTTGTGATTAGGATTTCCCTTTTGCCATTAATAAAATGCATTTGATTAATAAAATGACAAAATTAGATTTATTTATTTGATTAGACCGAACCTGAAGGCTGCCTACGTTCCTCTTTTACAGCAATTAAATAAGAGGCTCAGGTATAACGTAGTTCATTTTTGAGAGAAAAAAGACAAAATACGGTTTCAGACCGAGGGGTAATCTCGCGCGAGACAAGGCCCTTTTTTTTTTTTTTTTTTTTTTATTCACACCCTTTCTTTTTCCTAGACTTCCCTTTCGGGTTTTCAATCTAGCGGGCTTCTTTTCTTGTGCAAGCTCTAGTTTTTTCCTAGGCCGTCCCCTTCGGGATTTTCAACCTAACGAGCGTTTTTCTTTTAAGAGGCCAAGTCACGCGAAGTATTTCTTGAGTTTTTCCATGTTGACTGGCTTCGGTAGCTGATATCCGTCTAAATCCACCAGATGAAGGGCTCCCCCAGAGAATATCTTCTGTACGATGTAGGTTCCTATCCATCTTGGTCCCCATTTGCCTAGCGGGTTAAAAGGTCCAGGACGATGCTCGCGGAGAGCCAGGTCGCCCACTTTGATATTCCTTGTCTTGACCCTTTTGTTGAAAGCTCTTGCCATTCTTCTTTGGTAAGCTTGAGTGTGCTCGGCTGCTTTCAGCCTCCTTTCGTCTAGCAAGGCTAACTCTACGTATCTGTTTTCTAGCCATTCGACTTCATTCACTTGGTTTTCTAGGAGAACCCTTAGTGATGGTATTTCCAATTCTATCGGCAAGATAACCTCCATTCCGAATGTGAGGGCGTAGGGAGTCTCTCCTGTAGCCGTTCGGACTGATGTGAGGTATCCCCACAGTGCGAAGGGTAACTTGTCGAGCCAGTCTTTCCTGGTGATTGCCATTTTCCTGATGATGGTTTCGATTGTCTTGTTTGCGGCTTCAACTGCTCCATTCGTCTGAGGCCTGTAAGGAGATGACTTGTGCCTTGTGATTTTATACTCGGTTAGGAGGTGATTAGTTTTCTTCTCGAAGTGCGAGCCATTATCGGATATCATCTCTTGTGGGACCCCGTATCGACAGATGATGTTGTGTTTGATGAATTCTGCAACCTTTCTGGCATTCAAAACTTTGTAGGAGGCGGCCTCAACCCATTTAGTGAAATAGTCGATTGCTACTAGGACGAAGCAGTGTCCATTGGTTCCCGTGGGTGTGACCTTTCCAATCAAATCTATCCCCCATGTCGAGAACGGCCAAGGAGAAGTTATAGGGTACAGTAAGGAAGGCGGTGCGTGCTGAAGGTTGGCATGTATCTGACACTTATGGCATTTCTTGACCATTCTGGTACAGTCGGCTTCCATAGTTAGCCAAAAGTACCCTTGTCTGATGATCTTTTTGGCGAGCATGTTTCCGCTCATGTGGGTTCCACATATACCTTGATGAACATGGTCCATTATTTCTCGGGCCTCTTCTTCGGTGGCACAAAGGAGGTTTCCTTGGGAATGCTTCTTGAATAGACGGCCAGCTATGATGGAGTAATTAGCGGCCAGTCTCTTAAGGGCGATCTGAGTCTTCTGGTCTATCTCAGGTGGGATGGTTCCATCTAGGATGAAATGCCAAATATCATGATACCAGGGTTTCTCTTTGGAGTTCTCAACGATGGTGAAATTACCCGGGATCCGGCTCGCACGCGGAGGCCCCGTGCATCTCGCATTCGTCGCTTTTCGGGAATGTTCGCCCGGATCCGAGAGGCAGCGCGTTTGCGCCCCGACATCTGGCTTTATTCCGCTTTCAGTATTTTAGTTGGAGGTGTCTCGCCGTGTTTTGCTTTGTAGAGTCGCCACGCCATTTTTATTATTAAGCCCAAAACATTGAAAAAGGGCATCAGTTTAAAAAATAATAATAAACTGTTTTTGTGTGATGAGATTTTGAGTTCGGAGGTCAGATGACTCCTCGGGAAGAGAATATTAGAATCTTAGAGCTCACCCGAGTCGCCTCATAAAAACGAGTCTTTCGGATACCCCTAATATTCTTTAAATGTTGTGTGTGTGTGTGTGCTTTTTAAAAATGCATGCTGTGTCGGATGGCTACATTGTACACTACGTATTGAAATAGTAATGGAAGGAAGCCTTACCAATGTTGGTTCGTGTCTGTCTTCCGCTGGGGAATAGTGTTTGGGGATGGAATGATGTTCCGGCACGGACCGGGATTGCTTCGGGAGGGGCCGGTTGCTTATGCACGGACGGAGAGTTTTAGCGTGAGTGGAGTTGTAGGCTGCGTTTCGGGCAGAGTTTTGGCGTGCGTGGGATCGCAGGGATCACTCGGGCGGAGGATTCGGCGTGCGTTGGGGTGGCGAGTCACTCGGGCGAGGTTCGGCGTGCGTTGGGGTGGCGAGTCACTCGGGCGTAGTTTCGGCGTGGTTTGGGATCGCCGGTTTGACTCGGAAAGAGCGAGACGCCTCGGGAAAGACCAAGCAAGGCCTCGGAGTACCACGAGGGCCTCGAGTACCTCGAGAGTGCCTCGGGGCGGCGCGGGAGCGTCGCGGGAGCGCTCGGAGAGGCCCGGAGCACCGCGAGGGGGCTCGGAAGGCCTCGGAAGGATCGAAAGGGGCGGGATTGCCTCGAAGGGTCTTAGAGGAGCTGAAGGCTAAGGAAGGAAGAGAGAAGAGGGAGGTGTGAAAAATGAGGGAGGGGAGCCCTCTATTTATAGTAGGAGAATTTGCAAAGAGGTCCAGTACGGACCTCCCAGTTATCGAATTTTGGTTTTCCTCGATTTGAGGGAATATGTGATGATGGTGAATATTACGGAATTATGATGTCCCTATGCAAAGAGGTCCGTACGGACCATCTTGGCATGCAAAGAAGGTGCGTACGGACCAACCATGCATGAGGTAATCATTTTCTTGATTTGAGGGAATATTGTGGACTTTAAGGGGATTCGGTAATTATTAAAGCAAAGAGGTCCGTACGGACCATTATGCTTTTCAATTTCTGAAAATTCCCAAAAGGTCCTTTTGTCCCTTTTTATCCTTGAAAGGCCCCTCCCTTGGTTTGGTTGAGGGTTTTGAGAGGGTTTTGAGTGCCAGGCCTTCGAGCGTGTTTGTGAGTCTGCGGTGTTTCTGTGTGCTCGGCGAGAGGGTGATCAGATTGGGGTACTTACGAAGCCCTCAACGACGTCACTTTCGGAGGAAGTGGGGTCATTGATAAGATAAGGGTCCTAATCTGGATCGCGTCTTTGGAGAAGGAAGTGGCCGTGGAGGGAGGTCGGCGGGAAGGGACGTGGCGGTGTCTGTTGTGTGACCGTTTGGAAAGTCGGTGGGTGGACCACTGTGATAGGATTCCTATGTATCCCGGCGGGAATCAAGCACGATCGTAGTTCGTGTGTGGGGTGAGTGTTATAGTGCAAGAGGACGGGAGATGTCCTTGAAGTGTCGTGTGGCCGAGACTCTCCCATGGGTGGACGTGGTGGTGTCTGGGTGACCGTATGGGTCGATGGGTTAGGACCTGTGATAGGATTCCTACGTATCCACTGGCGGAAATCAAGCTGGCCGTAGTTCGGAGGTCGTGAATTTGTGAGTGTATGTGGGCGTGGTGGTGCCACGAAGTATCGTGTGACCGCAGAGGTCGGTGGTAAGGACGAGGTGGTGTCTAAGATGTGGTGACCGCCGAGGTCAATTGTGAGGACGTGGTGGTGTCTGGGGTGGAAATTTTACGATTTTCCTAATCGGGTGGTTTAAGGCCTTAGGGCCGGAGATAATGATTTGGGAGGTTTATACGGTCTTTCGGATCGAGTGATTTAAAGCCTTAGGGCTGGAGATAGTATGAAGACTTGAATCGTCTTACAGGTTGTTGTAGTTGCCGCGTGAGGACTTTAAATCGTCTTACGGCTGCGGTTTTGCCATGCGTGAGGACTTTGAATCGTCTTACGGCTGCGGTTTGCCATGCGTGAGGACTTTGAATCGTCTTACAGGCTGTGGTTGTGTCATGTATGAAGACTTGAGTCATCTTCGGCTGCGGTTTGCCATGCGTGAGGACTTTGAATCGTCTTACATTTGTGGTGGTGTCATGTATGAAGACTTGAGTCATCTTATTGCGGTTTGCCATGCGTGAGGACTTGAATCGTCTTACACTGTGGTGGTGTCATGTATGAAGACTTGAGTCGTCTTCTGACTGCGGTTTGCCATGCGTGAGGACTTGAATCGTCTTCTGGCTGTGGTGGTGTCATGTATGAAGACTTGAGTCATCTTCTGACCCCGGTTGTGTCATGTATGAAGACTTGAGTCGTCTTCTGACTGCGGTTTGCCATGCGTGAGGACTTGAATCGTCTTCTGGCTGTGGTCGTGGAGGCATGGCTGCCTTGAGCTTTGATTGCGAGAGGTGTAGATGCTTCGTGCTTTGTCCGCTGGGGAGAAGGTTGGACTTACGATGACTGCCGTTGTTTGTCTGTTGGGGATCATCGTGGCCTTGTAGGGGCTTTTTCTGCTGAGAAGGTGACGTCGGGCTTACTTTGATGGCCGGTGTTTGAGTTGCCGTTGAGCGGGCAAGGATGATGGCCGGTGATTGCTTCACCGTTTGGCATTTTGGAGGCGTTTCGTGCCTTGGGATTTGTACTTGGAGGTGCTGGCTCCTTTTGCGCTTGTTTTGCCGTTGAGTGGGCGAGGTCCGGACTTACGATGAAGGCCGGTGCTGGGGATATGCAATCTTGTACGACTTCCCTTTTGACTTGCTGGGGAAGGAGCTCGGGCTTACTTTGATGGCCGGTGCTTGCATTGCCGTTGAGCGGGCGAAGTCCGGGCTTACATTGACAGCCGGTGGTTGAATTTCCGTTGAGTAGGCGAGGTCCGGGCTTACATTGACGACCGCTGGTTGAATTATCGTTGAGTAGGCAGAGTCCAGGCTTACATTGACGGCCGGTTGTTGAATTGCCGTTGAGTAGGCGAAGTCCGGGCTTACATTGACAGCCGGTTGTTGAATTGCCGTTGAGTGGGCGAGGTCCGGGATTACATTGACGGCCGATTGTTGAATTTCCGTTGAGTAGGCGAAGTCCGGGCTTACATTGACGGCCGGTTGTTGAATTGCCGTTGAGTAGGCGAGGTCCGGGCTTACATTGACGGCCGGTGGTTGAATTGCCGTTGAGTAGGCAAAGTCCGGGCTTACATTGACGGCCGATTGTTGAATTGCCATAGAGTGGGCGAAGTCCGGGCTTACATTGACGGCCGGTTGTTGAATTGCCGTTGAGTAGGCGAAATCCGGGCTTACAATGACGGCCGGTGGTTGAATTGCCGTTGAGTGGGCGAAGTCCCAGGAGCTTACATTGGCTAGTTTGGTGGTTGAATTGCCTTGGGTCGCAGTGGCGAGGGTCAGGGCTTACATTGACGGCCCGGTTGTTGAATTGCCATTGAGTAGGCAAAGTCAGGGCTTACATTGACGGCCGGTGGTTGAATTGCCGTTGAGTAGGCGAAGTCCGGGCTTACATTGACGGCCGGTGGTTGAATTGCCGTTAGTGGCGAAGTGCAGGCTTACATTGGCCGGTTGTTGAATTGCCGTTGAGTAGGCGAGGTCAGGGCTTTCATTGACGGCCGGTGGTTGAATTGCCGTTGAGTAGGCGAAATCAGGGCTTACATTGACGGCCGGTGGTTGAATTGCCTTTGAGTAGGCGAAGTCCGAGCTTACATTGACGGCCAGGTTGTTGAATTACCGTTGAGTAAGCGAAAGTCCGGACTTGTTACATTGACGGCCGGTGGATGAATTGCCGTTGAGTAGGCGAAGTCAGGAGCTTACGTGTGGCCGGTGGTTGAATTGCCGTTGAGTAGGCGAGGTCCGGGCTTACATTGACGGCCGGTTGTTGAATTGCCGTTGAGTAGGCGAAATCCGGACTTACGATGACGGTCGGTGGTTGAATCGATGGGTTAAGGACCATACTGCACTGAATTTGCTGAAATAGGCCTTAGGACAGCCAGGGGCAAAGATTATATGGGCAGGAAAGTAATTTGGCCCTCCCTTGCAAGAAGGTCCTTACGGACCAACCTGGGATGTAAAGAGGTCGGTACGGACCAAGTTGATTTTTTACAGTTCCCAGGTTTTGACTGGGATAAAAACCGAGGCATCCCCTTCATTTCCCATTCCCAGTTCACGAGCCAGCCGAGAGAGAGAGAGAGGAAAAAAAACCTCCATTGTAACCAAAATCCTCCATTTTTAGCTTGAATTGCTCGCAATGGCAGAAGGATCTCGGAGAGGTCGTCGACAACGCAGTCAAGAAGTGATCGAGCAACGGATGGAGCTCCAAAGAAATTGGATCTCCTTTGTTCCATCTTCGAAGAACCCGGATGTATTGTATCCGAATCCGGAGGTGCACAATCGTCGCTCTAGGAACGTCGGGGAGGTAAGAAATCCGTTCCGTTTTGATTCCCTGCTCGAATTTTTTGAATGCTAGAACTAGGTTTTAGTTTTTCGCATTTTGGGATTTTTGTTATTTGCCATGCCTTTTGTGAAATTCTTGAAGAATTGTTGAAAATTAGCATGTAAATATTGTGAATATGTGCATTTTGTGCAGAAATGTGTAGATTAGCTTTTATTTGTTAAAATAAAATGCCTCTCTATGAAAATGCATGTTTTGGTGTTTTGTACCTTATGTTATTTATGTATGTACAATGTGGGAAAAATTATCATGTAGGGACAAATTTTGTGACATGTGTCGTGTTTTGTGACGGGTTTTGTCTGTAAGTATGTGCCGTGTAGGGACGGACTTTTTGAAAATGTGTTATGCAATGTGTGCCGTGTTTTTGGTGACGGACTTTGTGGGGAAAATATGTGCAATATGTGCCGTGTTTTGTGACGGGTCTTTTGAAAATGTGTCGTGTAGTGCTTGATCCCTTTGTTGAGAGAATTTGTACAGTGTGTGCCGTGTTTTGTGACGGACTGTTTGGAAAAATTATGTATAATGCATGTCATGTTTTGAGTTGTATGTAAAAATTATGTGCAATATGTGCCGTGTTTCGTGACGGGATATATGTGCTTTGCCGTGTTGGGACGGTCTTTTGTGCTTTGATTTTCTTTTGGTATTTTGCATTAAATCTTGTGGCGACGTACCTTTCTTTGTGTTTACTTGCGGGATGAGGGCTCTTGGTGGGAAGGCCAAGAAGATGAAGACTTCGGGGATCGCTCGAGTACATTGTTGAGTTAATGGCGGCGGATGCCGGATATTTACTGTGGATGGTAGGCCGAGGCCCGGGAGGCAGTCTACGCTTCGGCACAGGCGTGTTCGTGGAGAACTTGGCGGGGTTTCGACACGAGGAAGAACAAGAGCGTCTTCCTTGGCCTTTACGAGTATTGGTGGGATACCACCCGCCTTCCATCGAGGCGGGGAGAGGTGACGGTGACGCCCACGGACTTTGCTTTGCTATCAGGAGCTTTCCTTGAAGGAGGGCCGGTGTGGTGGCGAGATATGATTGCGAGGATGTCTTGTGGCTGCTGGGCTTTGCGCTGTTCCTCGCGAGGTCTTGGCATCTTTGTATAGTGATGTTGAGATGAGGATCACGGCCGTATTGGGGCCTATGTTCGGGTATGCCGGCCGGGTGGCAGCGGAAGCGGAGCTGCGCGCTCCTTCTGTGGTTTGCGCTTTCAGAGACCTTGTTCTCGAACCACTCGACTACGGCTCCTTTTGCTCTGTGGAGAGCTTGATTGATTTGGAGAGAGTTTGTGATATCTCTTGGGGCGAGGCGGGCTTGGCCGAGCTCTACTTCTCTTTGGACCGGTTTAGCCGGGGTGTGGCCGATTCTTTGGCTTGTTTTGACTTTGCTTTGGAGGTATGAGTTCATTCTTTGTTTTTGATTTAGCAACTTGTCGTTTCTCCATTTTCTTTTTTGCTTGAGCCTTTTACGCTTTTGTCGCGAGGTGTGGTTCTATGATATTTTCGGTGCTTCCCGTGGGATAGAGATCTGAGGGCGCATGCGGCGTATCTGCTATGTTAGGGTGAGCACGCCGCGGGAGGAGGAGGACCGGCGGGGAAGCTCACCATCGCCTACGGGGATGTGCGGGAGCATTTGGAGAGAGATAGCCGGAGAGGTTTGTTTTGTATCCTTGGGCTCGATATGAGGGTGATGATTTCGAGGGCTCCCCTGGTGACGGTGCGGCGGAAGATGCTTTGCGGGGCACGACTTGCGGCGTCATGTATGGGGAGCGGGTCTTACGCGGCATGGCCGGGTATGCTTCCCTTGGCTCAGAGGACCCTCCTTTTGGGATGCTTGATTCTCGGGATATGGATGTGTTAGATTTTGAGAGGTATCTGGGCGGCGTGAGTGCCGATGAGTTTGTGTTGTATAGAGAGGAGTATGGAGCCTTCGTGAGGAGGAAGTTGAGGACGCCACAGGTGTTGGCGAGGAGAGGAGAGGCTGGTCCGCGGGGTCCCCCAGAGGTTCGGTGCACAGGCCGGACTTTACGTATGTTCGTGGGGATTCCTCGAGGAGGAGGGTGTACATGCCGTCCACGAGCGAGCTCTGCGCCTGCGCGTGGATCTGATAGGCCGGTGAGTGTGCTTACTCTTTTCCATCTTGGCATTTTTTCTGTATTGTTCTCTTTTTGTTGTTGAGTATGGCGTATTCTTGAGCGTTTCTTTGGTGCTTGCTTGTGCAGGTCCCGGGGAGGGCTTTTGACATGCTGACCCGCCGTTATGTGGCGATGCGGTCTTTCGCGAAGAAGATGGCGGCGAAGATGTCTTGCCGGTCTTCGCGACGTGTGCCGGCATACACGCCGATGCCTTCGAGGCATTACAGTAGATGTTCCTCCAGAGAGCCGAGTCGGAGCCACGGCGGGAGGGACCTTCGCGGGGCGGCATAGCATGGATGCGGGACGTCTTCGGGAGCGCGAGGCCGCGGACCCTTTACAGTTCTTTCCTCGGCGGGATGCGCGGGGTGAGGTTCGTCAGAGCCTTCTTTCTTCGATCCTTTCGTCGGATTTGATCCTTCTGATTACTTTGAGTATCAGCCTCCGGAGGGGGCTCGGTACTCCGATGACGAGGATATGACGGGCGAGTTCACCGGGATGCCCGACTTTTCTCTTGAGGACCTTGGTGAGGAGGATGATGCTGAAGATTCGGATTAGGGTTCATTTGCTTTCCCTCTTTCCATATCTTCCTTTTTTTTTTGTTTAGCAACAGACATTTATGTACTGTAATAAAACACTTGTATTTGCATGGCAAAAGTATTTTAAGATGTAATGTCATTTTGTGATTCCGGGAGTTGTCCTAGAAATTGTTGCTATTATTTTTTTTATTTTGTGCATGCCACGTGGTGAGAGTGCGTTTGTGGGTAGTGTATGTTTGCGGAAATGGCTTTGGCCGGTGTTTGGGCGGTTTGGAGCAAGGTCTGCGAGAACGGTGGTTGTTGTGCTTGTTTCTTTGGGGAAATGGGTCATGGTTGCAAGGAGGTCCGTACGGACATACCTAGCATGCAAAGAGGTCGTACGGACCAACCTTGCTTTTGGGAAGGAAATAAATGCTTTCCGGTGTCGGTCCTTCCCATTTCCCCATTTGCGGCCATTTTCGAGCTTTCTTCCCCATTTTCTCTAGGAACCTCCATTTTTGCCATGGATTCTTCGTACGTCCCTAGAATTTTGCCGAGGCTTTCGCGGGAGAGGCAAGCACACTTCCTTGAGCGGTGAAAATGTGGATGCGGCGCCGTATGAGGCGTCGAGACGGGCTTTCGAGGTAAGGTTTCGTCTTTGCTCGATTTGGTCTTTTAAGGAGTTGGTTCTGATTGGGAGTTATTGCGGGCTGCCGCGAAGTTAAGGATGTTAGGAGGCATGTGTATTGTTTCTCCTACAATGAAATGGTGCCCACCTTTGAGGATTTTCGGGCTTTGATTGGAGGGCCAGGAGGTGGAGGCCATCTCGCTTCCTTTGATTGGTGGTCTTCTTTGTGAGCGTGAAGCTTGCGAGCTTTCTTCGTACTTCGTTGGTAGAAGTGCGAGGCATGATCCTTGATTCGGGTCATATTGACATTTACAGTGCTTGAGCGGTTTATGGTTGATGATGAGAGTGATGTCTCTTGGGACGCATTTGCCTTGTGCGTGATGGCGGCGCTTTTCTGAGTCGGCTCCCTTGGCATTTGCGATGGTGCTTTGCTAGATGTGGTTGGGCACTTGCGAGCTGGAGAGGATATTGTCCCGTTGGTCTTTGGGGAGACTCTTCGTGGTATTGACCGTCTGCGGCGGGGATCGGTTCATGAGAGGGAAGCCCGCTTTGCTCACCTTGTGGGCTGCGAGAGAGACTTCAGGCCATGCCCGAGGCTCAGACGTCGTTTAGCCCGTGGTCATTTGCTCGGCGACCTCTTGTGTTGGATATGGATCGATCCGCACTTTGGGAGAGATGGATGGCACGGCTTGGTACGCATCGAGATCCGTTGGTGGGTTCCCAGCTGGAGGATTGAGACTAGGAGGGTCTTTCGGGAAGGGTCCTATGTCGTCGAGTTCCGGGTTTGTCTTGGTCCTCCTTCTATATTCCGTCGCTTGTTTCCGGCGGTTTGGGATGAAGCGGGAGCCTTTGTTGGTGGGATGACCTTGCTACTACGGAGATAGCTCCTCTTTGTATGGCGGCTCAGTGCTTTCTTGTATTTTACGAGGTATGGAAGTATTCCGCTTTCCCTCTGTGGTGCTCCTTAGACGTCGGGAGAGTGTCGTATTGACGACTCGGTACCTGGCACAGTATGAGCGGCGTGTTGGGCGATCCCAGTGGCTTTGGAGAGCGGCGTGTAGCGATTACAGGACCGGTTGCCGTAGTAGCTATTGCCTTAGGAGTGCCGAAGCACAGTCGACCCTCGGGATGTGACGGGAGACACTTTGTTTGACTACGAGACTAGAGTTGACCGGCGACGGGGAGAGGTCCTCTTTTACGGACTCGCGGGGAGGAGATCCGAGCCGAAGCACGGGCGAATGAAGCCACGAGAGCTGCTTGGATTGTTTGACTCTACGGGAGGACCCACGATCTCGGGCGAGAGACGCGAGTTGGTTCGCGTTGAGCGAAAGAAGACTCGCGGGGACGAGGAAGAAAGGGAAGAATGGCGAGGGACAAGCGCGAGATGGCGCGGAATGACCTCCTAGGTATCCATTCATTGCATTGTAAACACATTATTTGTTAAATGTATTAAATTTGTCTTTTAGCATGTTGTGAACTTGAGAGTAGACCGTGCTTGAACTCATCAAGAAATGTTGTAACCGTTAGTGATTTGTGATTTACTTTTAAAGCTTTGTCGAGACGCAAGATCTCTTGTTTGCCTTTGTTTCTTTTGTGCGCCTTGTCGGCGTCCATCTTTGAACTTTTACATTGCATTTGCGGGTAGACGATGCAGGCCATGACGGCAATCCCCTTTGCTTAGGCTTTGTGCTTTGAGAGGTTGAATGATCCCACGACAAGTCGTTTTGACGGTCATTTTCGTAGCTTCCTTGCCCTTTGTTGGCGTCGGGCTCTTGACCTCAATTTCGCGGCTTACGCTTGAGCTTTGTTTTTTTTTTTTTTTGTGAGCCCTTGCTCGAGCTCTTTTTTTTTTTTGTGAGCCCTTGCTCGAGCTCTCTTTTTTTTTGAAGCGCGTGAAGGCGAAGATAAGCCCCTGGCTTGGAAGCAGACATGAGTCAGTCGTTTGATCTTTGAGTGACCCTCGGATGTCTTTTGATGTTGCCGCCGTCGTTTGACTTGGTCAAGGTGACGTTGGGGCGTGCTCTTGAAAAGTGCGTAGCTTGATGGAGGTCTTGATTGACATTCAAACTTTTGACTTTTTGTGTATTTTTAGACCGGACCAATTAAGGTTGCCTACGTTCCCCGGACTAGAGGGCTCAGTGCTGCGTAGTTCGACACTACATGGAGTGCCAAGAGATGCACATTTGTTCTTCTTCGGGCGAAGTATCTGCGAAGTTTGCTTAGTTATTTGGATTCATGAAGGGATTGCCGTCTAGGTGCATCGGCTTCATGGGCACCTCAGGAGAAGATCTTTTGAACCACGAAAGGGCCGATCCATGTGGGTTCCCATTTTCCCGATGGGTTGGTTCGAGTGGGAGGCTTTTCTTTGAGTACGAGGTCGCCTTCCACGATGTCTCGGGACTTGACTTTCTTGTCGAAAGCTCTAGCCATCACTGCTTTGATAGGCTCGGACGTGTTCCATGGCCTTTAGTCGTCGCTCGTCTAGCGAGCCAATTCGTCATGTCGGCTTCGGAGCCATTCGACTTCGTTGATGTCATTTTCCAGCGGCGCTCGGAGTGAGGGAATTTCCGGTTGATGGGAAGGGCTGCTTCCATCCGTATGTCGGGCGAATGGGGTTTCTCCCGTGGGCATTCGGCGATGTGCGGTAGCCCCAAAGTGCAAGGTGCGGCTTCTCGGGCCAATCTCGTCCTCGGGTGGTCATTTTCGGATGATCCGTTCGAGGGTTTTGTTTCTTTGCTTCCACGGCGCCGTTTGTTTGTGGCGGTAGGGAGAAGATTTGTGGCGTGTGATTTTGAATTCGGCCCGGCGATGCATCGAATTCCCCCTCGAAGTGTGAACCATTGTACGATATGACCTCATTTGGGATGCCGTATCGGCGAGATGATGTTTTCCTTGAGGAAATGCGCGACCTTCTTGGAGGTGAGTACCTTGTAGGACTTGGCTTCGACCCATTTGGTGAAGTAGTCGATGGCTACTAAGATGAACTCGTGGCCAGATTCTTTGCTGGCGGAGCGATTTTCCCGATGACGTCAATTCCCCAGTGGCAAATGGCCGGTGTAGTCATGCGGTAGAGATCGTGGGGAGGTAGATGATTGAGGTTGGAGAAGCCGTTGACACTTGTCGCGGCTTCGGACAAAGTGGATGCAATCTGCCTCCATGGAGATCCGGTAGTAGCCCATCCTGAGAATGATTTGCATCGGGGCTCTGGCGTTCGTGTGGGGACCGCAAGCCCCATTGTGGACTTCGTTCATGAACTTGTTTGCCTCTTCTGGTTGATGCGGCGTAGGAGTGGTCCATGGTAGCGTTTCTTGTATAGCATGTCCCAGGGATGACGAAGTGAGAGGCGAGGCGTTTTAGGGCCATGATGCTCTTGGTTTTGACCCCTCTGTGTGTGGGTCTTCCTTGTTCATGAAAGGTGGTTTCCCCGTTCTTGAGGTATTGGAAGATGCAGTGCATCTTTGGAAATGGCGTCGGACTTGCGTCTCTTTGGCTCTTGACAATCTTGCAAATCGTTGTGATTAAAACCTCCTCGGCGGCTTGGGCCCGGTTTTCTCTCGTTTGACAACATGCTTAAACGTTTGCTTGATGCATTTATTCAATTAATGTGTTTGCCTTTTGTATAGATGAATTGTTATTAAGCTTGTTTTGATTAGTTAACATCATCATTTGTTAAAGATGCAATGAAATGATTTTTAGAAAGGTCGGACCTTTTATTGAAAGCGTGAAGGCGTACATTGTTGATCAGACTCACAATCGTTGGGCGTAAAGCCGTCAAAGACTCAGATGTGAATTCACGAGACAACAAGACTCGAAGCTAGACTATAGGCGACGAGGGATTGGACCGAGGCTTCATTACTCTCGGATGGCTATAGCTCTAGAGGGAGTGGTCTTTGGTTCGGGTGGCCAATCTTCCCTTGGCATGAGTCCGGAAAATAGCTTGCATGCGGTTCAATTTCAAACCGGATCGCGGAGGTTTTGGTTGCTCCCACGATGATGTCCCTCCATTAGTGTTGCCACCGGTCCTTGGAGGTCTTTGATGATAGAAGTCGGCGAGGGCTACTTCTAAGAGGGCGAAGCATTCGGCGGTCGGAGTTGATTCTTGCGATGTTGATCACTTTCATAGAATGCTGCCTCTTTATGCAGGATCTTTGCTTGGACGACATTTACAATGTCGATTCGAGGGCATGCTATATCTCCTTCCCTGATTAGGCCTTGGAGGAGGTTGCGCCCTTTGTTCATCTAGGTCGGACACTTTGGAATGTTGAATTGAACTATCTTTGTGATGGTGTCCCCGTAAGATCCAGGAGTGTCGGCCGGAGGGTTGTCTTGTATCGGGGGATCGGTGATGAGCCGGTTGCAAGAGGGTTTTCGGCGAAGTAAGGGTCTACTCCTCGATCAATCTCCATCGGGCGTCCGTCTCTTGATCTTCTCTTAAGCATTCTTCACGATCGCATATATCGAGTTGTCATCTGACCCATGAGCTCTTCGATTTCCGGCTCGTCGCGGCTTAGAGCGTGGATGTAAGGATCCACTTCGTAGCGGGACGGGGTAGGAGACTCATGCGGAGAAGAGTATTCGGTCATGTCGGGACCTTCTTACGGGTCGTAGCTTGCGGCCAAGCACTTGCCATTGCACCTTGCTTCCGCGGATCACTTGATCACTCCATTGGCATTGATGAATTTCACGCATTGGTGAAGAGTAGATGATCTTGCTTTCATCGATGTATCCAAGGTCGTCCCAGCAAGCGAGAGAAGGTTGGTTTGATTTCCACGACTTGGAACTCTACTGAGCTCCGGTTGTGCATCGGGTGGATCCTCAGTTGATGACTCCTACGATTGGTCGTGCAGTGGAATCGTAGGCTCGGATTACCCGGGGTGAAGGCCTTATCAGGGAGCGGTCGATATGGAGTCG
Organism: Adenophora triphylla var. japonica; assembly: GCA_022495995.1. Classification (NCBI taxonomy): domain Eukaryota; kingdom Viridiplantae; phylum Streptophyta; class Magnoliopsida; order Asterales; family Campanulaceae; genus Adenophora; species Adenophora triphylla. The sequence goes on from JAFEMH010000183.1 coordinate 445,496, forward strand.
TTTTAGTGTGCTCAAAGCGATGATGTTGACTGGAGCCGTTATCAATCAAAACGTTCGGGAGGAAGAACATCTCTATTTTTATGAGGATGAGGAGGGCTTCGTTGTGTCGATTCTCACATGTCGGCAAGTCATCGTCTGTGAAGACTAAGCCGCTTCCCGTGCTACCGTTTGACTCGGTCTCCTGCAGGAGCGTTCGATCCATCCATTTGTATGCCTTGGTCGGGGCACAGATCGTAGGAGACGGTTGCCCTTGGGCGTTCTTGTACGAATTCCCGGTCACGAGACCTTTTGACTACGGTTTCACGCTCCCGAGTCATAGCGGGACGGCATGCGCGGTTTCGGAGATTGCGGGGGTGCGCTCTCGCTTGGAGTTTCGTCAAAGGCTATTGAGTTTACCACTGTCGTTCAGGAATGGATTTCCGATGGTATTGGGACCACGAGGGCGTTCCAATTTTCCCTCCTCAATGAGCCCCTGGACCACTGCTTGAGCACGAAGCAATTGTCGGTGGTGTGGCCGGGGTAGTTGTGGAAGGCGCGGTGCTTGCTTTCCATATCCATGTTGGGTTTGGGAGTCTTCGGTTGGAAATTCTCGAGAGGCTTGAGAAGATTTCGTTTCACTGGCTTCAAATACTTGACCCAGGGCATTTCGAGGTTGTCTAAATCTTTGGAATTGTGGGAAGCGAGGGGATTGTTATTCTTTGGGGCTGCTTGATCGCGGTTTACTTGAGCTCCAGAGTTACGAATGTAGTGTCTTGTTATTTGCTTCTTTTCCTTTGTTCGGGGCGGGAGTTGAAGTTGCCGGAGTTTGTCCGATAGCGGTAAGACGAGGCGGGGGTTCTTGTTGTCTTTTGAAGACTCGAGTCTTCTCAAACTTTGTCCGGCGTTGACCATGGCACGGAGATCCGGATAGAAATGGTGGGTGATCAAGGTCCTCAAAGATGGCTTGAGGCGGGAATGGAAGATGTCCATCTGCTCTTCTTTGGAAAGTGGATCCATTATCTCGGCGAGCTTCCAATTCCATCTTTTGTAGAACTCGCCCTTGGTTCGTCATCCTTTTGTTCGGTGGCTTGCGAGGTCATGGCGGTTTGTCTCCCATTCAAGGTTGGCGCGGTACTTCTCCGGGAAGATTTCAACGATCGATCCCACGTGGAGCGGTTTTACGCCTTCACATTGAGGAACCACCTTAGTCTTTGTGGATTTGAGAGAATGCTTTGAAAGTGATCCGCCATTTGTTGAGGGTTGCCCCTTTGGCTCTCATACCCGGGACATAGGTGTCGATGTGGGTTTTGGGCATTACGTCTGTCAAACTTTTCCATTTAGGCATCCTGAATTTCGGAGGGAGAGGGACCACTTTGCTCGGATCGGTGGCGGGAGGGAGTCCTTCGAGAGAATTAGCTAGCTTGCCTTGCATGTCCTTCATTTGTTCGATTAGCCAAGCCATGTGGGGATCGGTATGCGAGGTGGGTTACCGTTTTCGGGGACGGAAGCCGAAGATGGAGGTGGATTGGGCGATGGGATTGCCATTCGGGAGTCTTGGGGAGGTAGTTGAGTGTATACCAACCCATACCACAGGGTGTTGAAGTTGAGGCGTGATTGCCGGGTCCGCTAAGGGTTGTGTTTGGGAATTGGGGAAATGATTCGTTAGCCCCAGTGGCGGACTAGCGGTGGCAAGCTTGAAATGTCGGGATATCCGCTCGGGATGCCCGTCCACACAGTAAGCATTGGGACTTCGATTGTGGCTGTGAGGCTCGTATAGAGGCAAAGGATTGAATCCCGAGGGATCAAGAGATGCATTAGGATCGCGGAGCGAGCACGTATGTGTCTTTGTTGATGCGAGCTTGATGTGCGGGCGGGAAGCTGGCTGTCTTTGGCGGAGCATGTCGGAGGCTTGGCTTGGCGCTGAGGAGCTTTGAGCGAGGCTGCTGCGTTGCTTTGGGATCTCGTAGCTTGGCGGAGCGGAACTTCTTGATAGCTTTGAGAAACCGGGGGCCGGTATGTCTTCGTCCTCTATGAGAACAAAGGTTCCGTCGGAGTTGGGAAGCTGCAGCTGTTCCTCGAAGACGCAAGGTGTCTACGATCCGAGCTTGCTTTGCTCTTCTTGGCGCTTCTTGATGGTTTCGAAGGCTCGCAGCACCTCCTCCATTGTATGCGGAGGTTCCTTAGTGGCGGGGTTCCGTTTCCCTCAGCTTGTTATCTGTTGATCCGTCATGGGAGAGTAGCGGACGGTGCGAGCCGTTGAAGCTGGAAGGGCTATCGGACCTTGTGACCTCGATGCGAAAAGGCGGCTCCGGGTATTCTCAACCACTCTCGGTTATTTGGAGGGTGATGGGCAAGGTTTAGACACGGGAATGGCCTCACGGGATAAAAGGGGAAAGCTCACGTGGCATGCGGTTTCCGTTTCTTTTATATTTTTGTTTCCGTTTCTTTTATATTTTTTTGTTGTTTTAATTTACTTAAAACATGTTTTCTCGAGAGTCCTAGGTAGGTTGGAAAAGATTGCTCTTCTTTTCGCAACTATGCTAGATCTGGGTCGATGGAGACCATACGTGCGGCTATAAGCCCCTCGTTTTGCACTGTATTTCGACATCCCGGGGTGGACGGCCCGGGCGAGGGTCCTATAGGGCAAGCGGTTTCCACCGGCCTAAAGAAAAATCGAACCTAAGGACCGAGCTTTGTCATGTTCGTTTTGATGCGTTAGCCATGTGAATAGTGAACCGAGCCGGCCCTGAGTCAAGATCGGGTCAAGAGTTCGGCATGACCTCTCTTTACCTTGCTTGCGCAAGGGATACGTGACGTTAGGCGTTGGTGGGTCATATTGTCATGGGCGACGTATCAAAGGCGTGATGACATGGTGTCATGTGAGCATGGATGTATATCGGGACGGAACATCGTGCAGGTGTAGCCGGAAATCAAGATCGGAGTCAAGATTTTAGCATGACCTTTCATCGCTTTGCTTGCGCAAGGGATCTTGAGTTCGAGCCTTGACTCGAAAAATGGCCGGCATGGTATATGTATCCGAGTGTATGACACGGGCCAGGTAAAAATCAACCGAGTGCGGGCAGTGTGACTCAAGACTCAAACGTGCGGGGTTGACGCTTGGCTAGGATGGGATGTTTGGAATGATCCCGTGCGCATCCGAGAGGCCTAGGAAGACCAAACGGACTGCAAGCGAGACCACTCCGGGTTAAGGGTTGTAGTGTGCGGTGTATCCAGCGACGGTGCGCGTAGCGTGCGGTGTAACCGCGGCGGTGTGCGTAGTGTGCGGTGTAATCGAGGCGGCGGTGCGAGTAGTGTGCGGTCTCTAAAATTCTTTTTGAGTAAAACGAAGTTTTGAAGAATTTTAAATGTATGCACGAGATGTATATTGATGCATTTTTTTTTGTATTTTTTTTTTTTGTAAAATAAAAAGTAAAGCACGTGCACACACACACACAACAGTTAAAGAAAGGGGTAAAATGAAAGTTTGACCCTCATCATCGTTTTAAAAATCTTTTGTTTTGTTTAAAAAGATTTTAAAACAAAATGTCCCCAGCACAGTCGCCAACTGAAATTACCCGGGATCCGGCTCGCGCGCAGAGGCCCCGTGCATCTCGCATTCGTCGCTTTTCGGGAATGTTCGCCCGGATCCGAGAGGCAGCGCGTTCGCGCTCGGCATCTGGCTTTATTCCGCTTTCAGCGTTTTAGTTGGAGGTGTCTCGCCGTGTTTTGCTTTGTAGAGTCGCCACGCCGTTTTTATTATTAAGCCCAAAACATTGAAAAAGGGCATCAGTTTAAAAAATAATAATAAACTGTTTTTGTGTGATGAGATTTTGAGTTCGGAGGTCAGATGACTCCTCGGGAAGAGAATATTAGAATCTTAGAGCTCACCCGAGTCGCCTCGTAAAAACGAGTCTTTCGGATACCCCTAATATTCTTTAAATGTTGTGTGTGTGTGTGTGTGCTTTTTTAAAAATGCATGCTGTGTCGGATGTCTACATTGTACACTACGTATTGAAATGTATTGAAATAGTAATGGAAGGAAGCCTTACCAATGTTGGTTCGTGTCTGTCTTCCGTTGGGGAATAGTGTTTGGGGATGGAGTGATGTTCCGGCACGGACCGGGATTGCTTCGGGAGGGGACGGTTGTCTGCGGACAGAGTTTCGGCGTGAGTGGAGATTGTAGGCTGCTTTCGGGCAGAATTTCGGCGTGCGTTAGGATCGCAGGGATCACTCAGGCAGAGGTTCGGCGTGCGTTGGGGTGGCAGGAGTCACTCGGGCAGAGGTTCGGCGTGCGTTGGGGTGGCAGGAGTCACTCGGGCAGAGTTTCGGCGTGGTTTGGGATCGCCGGTTTGACTCGGAAAGAGCCGGGACGCCTCGGGAAAGACCAGGCAAGGCCTCGGAGTACCACGAGGGGCCTCAGAGTACCTCGAGAGTGCCTCGGGGCAGCGCGGGAGCGTCGCGGGAGCGCTCGGGGAGGCTTCGGAGCACCACGAGGGGGCTCGAAAGGCCTCGGAAGGATCCGAAAGGGGCCGGGATTGCCCCGAAGGGTCTTAGAGGGGAGCCTGAAGGCTAAGGGAGGAAGAGAGAAGAGGGAGGTGTGAAAAATGAGGGAGGGGGAGCCCTCTATTTATAGTAGGAGAAATTTGCAAAGAGGTCCGTACGGACCTCCCAGGTTATCCAGAATTTTGGTTTTCCTCGATTTGAGGGAATATGTGATGATGGTGAATATTCTGGAATTATGATGTCCCCTATGCAAAGAGGTCCGTACGGACCATCTTGGCATGCAAAGAGGTCCGTACGGACCAACCATGCATGAGGGTAATCATTTTCTCCGGGATTTGAGGGAATATTGTGGACTTTAAGGGGATTCAGTAATTATTAAAGCAAAGAGGTCCGTACAGACCACTTATGCTTTTCCAATTTCCTGAAAATTCCCAAAAGGTTCTTTTGTCCCTTTTTATCCCAGAAAGGCCCCTCCCTTTGTTTGGTTGAGGGTTTTGAGAGGGTTTTGAGAGGGTTTTGAGTGCCATAGGTCTTCGAGACTGTGTTTGTGAGTCTGCGGTGTTTCCTGTGTGCTCGGCAGAGGGTGATCCAGATTGGGGTACTTACAGATGGCACATTCGGATAACCATTTGTCTTTGCAGTCATGGAGATCGATAAAAGCGCAATAGGCAGGAGTTGAGCGTCGCGTTATTTTGAAAGGTTTGACTGCCTTTCCTTTAGGGATTTCGACCAAGGAAGCGAGTGTAGCCAATGCGTCGGCAAACCGATTTTTGTCTCTAGGAAGATAGTGGAATGAGACATCCTGGAATTGTTGCGCCAACTCTTGAAGGTGGGCACTGTATCTTTGAAGGGTTGGATCTTGGATCCTCCACTTCTTCAGTGTCTGGTTGATGATTAATTGGGAGTCCCCAAATACCTCGAGTTCAGTCACGTTGCGTTCTAGGGCCGCCTCAAGCCCCTCTATACAAGCCTCATATTCCGCGGTGTTGTTGGTGGCGTCAAAGTCAAGACGTATTGCTAGTGGAGTATAGACGTCGTCAGGGTCTACTAACAACATTCCAATGTCGAACCCTCTCCTGTTGGCTGCGCCATCGAAAAATAATTGCCACTTATTTTCGCACTACAAGAAAAAAGGCTTTTTGTGACTGCTAAAAGCCGTCACGTATGTGCGAAAAGCAGTCACGAAAAGGTAAGGCGACTGGGAAATCAATCGCCATGACAGTCGCGTAAACCCTTGTCACAATAGCTTAAAGCGACGGGATACGCAGTCACCTTAGAAACTTATTTTCCGTGACTGCTTTTGGCCGTCACGTAAAGGATTTTTTTAATTTTATTTATTTAATTAATTAAATCACAAATGCAATCACGTTAGCTAGTATAAGGCGACTGGGTATGCAATCTCGTTAGCTTGTGTAAGGCGACTGAAAATGCAATCACCTTTGCTTAGAGAAGGCGGCGGAAATGCAATCACCTTTGCTTAGAAAAGGTGACTGGAAATGCAATCACCTTTGCTTAGAAAAGGCGACTGAAAATGCAATCACCTTTGCTTAGAGAAGGCGACTGAAAATGCAATCACCTTATCCCGGATGAAAATGATGTTTTGCCATCACATTAGTTCTTAAATGTTTCATTACAATAATATAATTGTTACTACATAATATTATGAATTAATATTGATAAATCAACAAACTTTTCCAAAACTTAATTGAAAACAAACTTTTAATCATTTAAAACTAAATATATTGTCTCAAAATAACATTCACCATTACATTTAACAAACTATTCATGTCTTACTAAACTTGTTCAAGAACCATTCTAGCTACCATATTATGTTCAAAAATCAATAGTCTAAGGGTATATACTCCCTCTAGAGCACAAACCAAAAGAAAGATCAAGTAACCATACTAACTATAATCCTAATGCTCACCCATCTCATCTTCTCCCATCTCATCATCACTTGTCTCATTATCATCAGAACCCATCTCATCATCAGGTGTCTCATAATAATCACCTATCTCATCATCACCATGATTTGTAGGAGAACTATCATTACGAGTATTAGATGCACCTTCAGAACCAGAATTTGCATTGAAATTTAAAGGACGAGGGGGAGGTGGATCTCCATGTTTTGCAGCTTGACATACCATATATTCAAACAACATTTGATAGTTTGCATTTTGATTGGCCTCATACCTTAGACGTTTCCTTTCACTCCTTAGATGTTTCCTTTCACTTTCAGCTAATTGTTCCTTTAATTTTTTCACTTCTTGAGAGGACTGCTGAAGTGCAACTTGTGTTACAAAATCTGAGGATGAAACATGACCAGACTTTTTGCTCCACTTCTCATTGGGCCTTCCAGGTAGCCTACCTTTTTTTACACCCCCAACAGCTTCTTCATATAATTTCAAGCCAGGATCATCGACTCCATTTACAGGATCTGCAGGCTCCAATCCATTTGCCTCCCGTAATTTGTTTGCATAAGTTTCCTATAAGAAAAATATGCAAAAATTTCTTGTTAGCTAATAATGGCAATGATAAGACCCTTTTAAGCAGCAACAGACTCTTTATAGCAACTGTTAAATATATAGCAGACGCCCATACATAAAACTCATTTCATTTCAACAACAATGATAAGTTTTTTGTTCAGCAACAATAAACTTATAGCAAGATCTTTATATGCAATGATAGCTACTCTGAGAGAATTTGGCTGTCCTGAATGAGTTTTTGCGTTTGCTTGAATCTATACAACAGGCAAACTTGCTTCTCTATCATAATAGCAGCTGCATGACCTGTTGGCTCCTCTGCTCATCACTAAACCAATCAATTGCATATGTCAAGTCTTACAGACTCAAGCTAAGTATCTAAATGCATCATTTTACGTCCATCTCATGCACAAATATTTGTTTATTGTTCGGGAAAGAGAGAGAGAGAGAGAGAGAGAGAGAGAGAGATTTATCTAGTCAAACTAGCTTAAATATGTTGGTCTATATGCAATAGTAGCTTTACAGTTCCTACAACGAAATAGTGCAAACACAGTATCAATTTGGAAAATGATTAATCAATGCCTTATGATGTTTTCTCATTCTATCATAAGGATAGAATGCTACAATATGTCTTTAACGTTGTCATGGCTTCTGTCATACGAATATAAAATGAAAAATTGGTGCTACAAGAGCTCTCACTATGAGTGGGGACCAGGGGAGGGCCGAGGATAAGGCTTAATGTAGACAACCTTCCCTTGCATGACAAACATAAAATGATTTTCGTGACTGGTTCGGTCATTTATTTACTATGACAAAATGCAAGAGACCTTCATATTGAGCAGCAGTGTATCATGCTAAACTTGACCAAATAATAAATGAAGGTCTTTGTTGGTAAGACTTAATGGCCAATCACAGGTAAGTGTAAACAATGCTATGACAAGTCACATTGCATGAATACAAGAGAAGATGTTAGCGGATATATCCATGATGATGTTATTATTTCTAGACACCTCAGTTGGTTGCTGAATAAAAGGCTCCCCATCTATCTGAACAAGAAAAGGACTGGAAGCATGTATTCTTACTGATTTCCCTTGAGCTAGCCTCCTTGCTTGTGAAAGTCCAATCTGTAAACATAACAAAGTTAAACCGATATTTGAAACAGACAAATATGGAATACACCCCAACTCATCTTGGTGCAATACAATTATATACAACCATATCTCTGGCTCCTTCTTTCGCATATCAACCACAATTTGTTGAAAAACTGTTCAGATATTTGTGTTAGTAAACACAGAATACATATAGAGACCGAAAAATACAAGTGTTGCCTACATGTGAGGCATCAATCATTCTTATGAACGATAAAGCGCTACAAGTTAATGAAAGTACCTGACTACAAAACTTATCAGGGTTCTCTTCTCTTCACGAGTCATGTGAAACTCATGTGCAACCTTCGCATCACATCCAACTCTTGTAAGAAGTAGAATAGTCGGTCAAACAAATTAATGAAGCAAAAACAACAATTTAGCAATACAAACAGCTCAAGGGTGCCCCCACGAAACTAATAAGGAATCTTAATTTTATAGATGCTCTATACGGTAATATGCAATAATGCATAGGAAAATTTCTCGATGATCAAACATTTCTAAATACAGATCTTAAAGACACTTTTAAGCATGTAACTTTAGGAGTCATGTCAGACAGAAAAATAGAGACACGTACCAAAATAATTCATCATGAACCTGGATTTTACGTCCTTTGAATCACTATCAGACATCTCTTCTACAATGTCAGCCTTTCAACGATCGACCATTGTAACTGCAACGTGTTCAATGTCATGCAGAATACTGCTTAAGCCACCCCGTCCCTCAACAGTAGAGAATCCTCCTCCCCATCTCAAAACTCGTGACAAGTCATTTCCTGTGGTGGAGATGCGATTAAGCCTTCGGTGCATCAAGCTTCGGTTCCATCTCCACGCAAACCAAAACCCTAAAATGCACATCAATAAACAGTTATAAACCAGCCTCAGGCCCTTAGTTAGAGCCCGTATTGGGAATCAGTGTAAGATAAAAGTTCATTACTTAACGTTTCTTTCTTCTCTATAATATAGTGAAAGAAGTATTTATAAGAACAGGGGAAGGGAAGAGAGAGAGAAGGAGATCCCGTGTGCATTTTTACAATAAAAAAATAACATCTCTCTCCCGTTAGACCGACTGTTGATAACTAGGTGACTTATTTGTTTCTGCAAATAATGTCAAGATGTTCACATACTCTAAATAAGAGACACTCAGACACTGATTCAATATGTTGAGCGGTCTAGTCTAAATATAAGATTCTATTTTCTAACTGGATAAGATCATCTCTTTTGAAGCCTTCAATTACTAACGTTGCTTGACTGCTGGTTTAACCCAACAATGCACAACGCAATATAAAATTATTTATCAAAGCCTTATGGAAAACAAAACCCTCGCAAACTATTCACAATCTAAAGAAAACCCTAGAAATAAATAAAACCATGAAAATTAGGGGAAGAATACCAGGAATTAAACCCTAATTTTGGGTTAAAAATAAACCCTAAATTGAGAACTTAGCTAATCAACAAAAATACACCAACAAAATATACCAAAACAATCAAAATTTGACTTTTCAAAATCAAATCAAACTATCTTAAATTCATACAAAAGACGCAATATTTGTGTACTTATAGACCAATTTCGGATCAAAATGGTCAAATCCATGTTAAAACTCAAAATATGAGGGGAATTATACCTCTTGAACTGGCTCGGTTTCGGATCGGAGAGAGAGAGACGACGAGCGGAGAGACGACCGGAGCGAAGAGAGGCTGACCGGAGAAACGACCAGAGCAGAGAGAGGTGGAGCGGGAGAGACGAACGCAGCGGAGAGAGGCAGAGCGGAGTAGCAGGGAGAGGGAGAGGAGCTGATAGAGAGAGCCTTTATTTCTTCTTTATGATTTAGTTCTTTATTTATGATTTAGGTATCTCAAATTTAATTTTTTTATATCATTTAATTTAAGGTATAACGCGATTGTATTGGCGTGCCTTTTATTAAAATACTTTTTCATGTATTTATATTGATTAAATTATATAATTAATCAAACGTGATTGCAAAAGTCATCACAGTTTCAAAAAAGCAGTCACGTTTGATTTTTTCATATTGGCACCTGTTTCCCGCGTTGGCGCTCCAAACGAAATTATCAAAGGTGATTGCACATGTGATTGTACTGCCATCTCCTTAAGGTAACGTGATTGCTTTTTATTTTCGTCTCCTTATCTGGTCTATGGAGACTACTTTTTTTAGCCATCACAAAAAGCAGTCACAAAAGGCTATTTTTCTTGTAGTGTCGTCTTCTATACTCATGATGTCTTCATCAGGGAATCGCGGGTCTTCCCCCTTCGCTTCGTCACAAGGAAATTCGGCCAACTGATCTGCGAATACACTCCCCCTGACGGATTTCTGAGTGACGTAAGTGATATCATATCCCGCGAGCATGAAGTACCATTTGGCCAGTCTCGAAGACAAATTTCATTTGTCTAGGATATACTTCAAAGGATCCATTCTTGCAATGAGACGAACCGGGAAGGCTTCCATATAGTGCTTTAGCCTTTGGGATACCCAAACAAGAGCAGCGCAAGATTTATCGAGTGGAGAGTAGTTGATTTCGCTGCCTTGGAATCTGCGACTACAAAGTAGATGGCATTCTCTGTGTGTGAGGCAGGCTGTTCTTGAGCGAGTATAGCCCCTAGCGTGTTGTCAGTAACCGTGAGGTATAGCTTTAAGGGCTTTTCCTTGTGTGGTGGAACCAGGATGGGTGAGAAAGTTAAGTAATGCTTAACCTCCTCGAATGCTTCTTGACATTCCTCGTTCCACTCTTGAGGTGCGTTTTTCTTAAGGAGCTTGAAGATAGGATCGCACATGGTGGTCAGTTGATTCATGAATCGACTGATATATTGGAGTCTGCCCATGAATCCCTTTACTTCTTTCTGTGTTCTAGGTGGAGGCATGTCTATGATGGCTTTTATCTTGGCGGGGTCTGCTTCTATGCCACGCTCGGTGACCATGTACCCTAATACTTTCCCTTTGACTACTCCGAATGAGCATTTGGCGGGGTTGAGCCTCATCTTGTGTTGTCTCAGTCGATTGAAGAATTTTCTGATATCTCTGAAGTGCTGACCATCTGTCCCCTTTGAGTGGACAATCATGTCGTCCACGTATACCTCTATTTCTTTGTGGATCATGTCATGGAATAGTGTCGTGACTGGCCTTTGGTAAGTAGCCCCAGCGTTCTTGAGACCAAACGGCATGACCGTGTAACAGAATGTTCCCCAAGGTGTGGTGAATCTTTGTTTTGTCTTTGGTCCTCCTCTCGCCATGAGGATTTGGTTATACCACTGCCCGAAGCCATCAACGAATAAGCGGACTTCGTATGCGGCTGTGGCGTCAACCAACATGTCTATGTTTGGTAGCGGGAAGTCATCTTTAGGGGATGCCTTGTTCAAGTCTCTGAAATCGACACAGACTCGTATTTTCCCATTCGACTTGGCTACTTGTACCGTGTTTGCTAGCCATTCTAGATACTCGATCACTTTGATAAACCCCACATTGAAGAGTTTCATGATTTCCTCTTTTACTTGCATTGACCATTCCGGCTTGATTACGCGGTTTACATTTGAGCGGCTTGGCGTTGGGTAGCAGCGGTATCTTGTGCTCTACAATTGACTGATATAACCCAGGCATATCTTTGTAGGACCAAGAAAAGACGTCGACATATTCTCTGAGGAGCTGCGTCAAGGTTTCTCTGTCTTCCCCCTTGAAGAAGCTGCCGATCTTTGTTTCTCTAGGGTCTTCTGTTGTCCCGAGATTAACCGTTTGCATTTCCTCGTCGTCAACAGGGCCATTCTTTCCACAACGACCTACTTGCTTTGCTAATTCTTTTAAAATTTGTTCATTTTCTTGATCTATCTCATCGTATGATTCATTATTAACGTGTTCGTTATATTGACTATTATGAGTTAATTCATCATTAACGATGTTAGCAATCTCAGGGTACTCGAAAAGATCAAAGTTTTCATTAAGGAAGTAAGGGAATACATGTTCGGCCACCGCCTCGATTTCCTCTTGAGTGAGTTCATCAGAGGTGGAGCCTGATTCTAATGTGAAAGTTACAGGGCCTATCTTCCTGCGGGGATGGGGAGTGCAACCAAGCTCTTTGATCATGAAGTCTTCATCAACAATTGGTCCTCCGGTGACGTGCCAGTTTAGAATTGGCTCATCACATTTCTGTATTAGCCTTGTGTAATCGATAGTTGGAGCGTCCCCCTTGGAGATTGCATGGATCTGGCTGTCTTCTAACCGGCACAGGTCTTCAAACTATCTCAGCATGTCCTCTCCCAACACAAATTCCCATTCGCTTGTCATTTCTGCCTTCGTGCCCCACAAATCTTTAGGGATTAGTGAGACAGTTTCTGTTTCATCTGGTGAAGCAGTGCAGCCGCTGAATATTTCAAAGCCCGGTTGGCGCTTTCCTTTATCGTCAGTCCATGGTTCTGAAAAGATAAAGTAGGGAATGTTTTCCCCTTCCCAGATGAAGTAGCCATTGAGTGTCTTTCGGTACGGCTCGAGGTTGTGATCTTTGACCTTTGGGTCATTGTGGCCTTTGTATGCGGTTCCTTCCCACTTGACTTGAGTGAAGTCCCACTCTTCTTCGTCATCTCCATCATGGATGGAAGTGATGTATCCTAGACCATGCTTTGTGTGTGGTGGGGGGACCGGTGGTGGTTCCGTTATCCCTTGCAAGTGTTTTCCAAGTCCCAAGCCAGGGAAGTATCCTTTTGCTTGCATCGTTCTCCAAACAGGAAGGTTTCCAGAAAACCGAAGTGCCTTGGAGTAATCGTTTTCGTTGCAAGTTTCTATGACATTCACGGTTCTTTCTTTCTCGATCTGAAAGCCACTGAACAGGAAATCAGAAGTACTATGTTGTACCTCGAGGATAGGGCTAGCAGTAACCATTTCTCCGTGTATGGTGACTATTGTATCGTTGTGTCGGAACTTGATACATTGGTGTAAGGAGGGAGGTACTCCCCCTATGTCGTGTAGCCAAGGGTGGCCAAGCAGCAAGTTGAAGGATGTCGGGATGTCGATGACTTGAAATTCGATGCTCATGGTGACTTGTCCCATTTCTACAGGTATCATAACTGAAAGCGGTTCTAGCAGTACAATCGTACCCCCTTACAGTATGCCCAGATGGCTTAAGGTCTTTGTGGGTGAGGCCTAATGATGATAAGGCTTTCTTCGGAAGGACATTGATTGCAGAACCATTATCGACCAAAATGTGTGGCATTCGGTATCCATTCACCTTAGCAGTTATGTAGAGGGCCTCATGATGATTGTTCCCATAGGATGGGAGGTCCAAGTCAGTGAAAGTGATGACGTTGCCAAATTGTACTTGATCGATCATTTGAGTAAACTCTTCGGGTGTTGCTTCCGAGGAAATGGTCATTTGATCCAATGCCTTTTTCAACATCTCACGATGCTTGTGAGAAGCCCCTATGAGATCCCAAACTGAGATGTTTGCTTGTGTCTTCTTTAGCTGAGTTAAGAGAGGGTCGTCTGGTTCGCTTGATGATGAAGCTTTTGCTTGTTTAGGAGGATTTTCATCCCTTGGATCTTTGTTGATGATCACACGACCGGATCGTGTGAGGAGATTGACTGTTTTAGACCCTTTTTCCTTTTGTTCTAAGATTTCCTTCCAAGACATCATATAACAGAAAGAAGATTTATTAAATTCAAAAGGGCTCTCGTCCCACAGTGGCCAGGGCATTTAGTAGGGTCCTTGAAGCTACTTTCTACTTCTATCAAATTGACTTCATTGTTTGGTAAAGGATTAGTAACAACATTAGGTAGCCCTATCTCTTTATCGTCAAACAAATCTTGGATGACGTCTTTCAAGTGGAAACATGAGTTGGTGTCGTGGCCGGTGAAGTTGTGGTACTTGCAGAAGAGATGATGAGCATGATTGGCAGGGAGATCTTTCTTTGGAGGTCCACCTTCTCTGGGTTTGATTTTCCCATTCTTGACGAGTACCTCGAAGAGTTCTTCTTGAGTGATCCCTTCAAGCTTGTCATAATGTCTATCCCTTTTCTTCTTTTATGGTGGAGGTACCGCAGAGTACTTACCATTTTCGGGATGATTGAAGACAATAGCATTAACAGAAGTGTCCTTGTTGTTGGAAGAGGAAGAGGAACTTTTGTTGTAACGGAACCCACTTTCTTTCTTGGCTTCCCTTTTCTGCTTGATGAGGTCATCTAACCGTATGCCCGACTTGTGGAGTTCGGCGAAGCTAGGAACTTAGTTGCCTACAAGTTTGTCTTGATACTCCTCCCTAAGACATTGTATGAGGATGTGGATTTGTTTGTCTAGGCTGGGCCTATCAACGATTTCAGTCAGTTTGGCCCTCTACCTTTTGACAAAATCTGTGAAGGATTCGTTCGGAAGTTGCTTGGTTTGTTCGAGATCCCTTCTAGTGGTGCGGTAAGTGGAGTTGTCCTCATATTGCTTTTGGAAAGTACAACTAGCGAGTGGCCAATCGAGTCTTGTAGAGAGTGGAAGAGTCATGTACCAATCCCTAGCGGCACCATCGAGAGTTTGTGGAAAGCATTGGGCTAACAGGTTGTCATCAACACCCATAGGTAGCATGGCCCAAGAGTAGGTCTCCAAATGTGATTTGGGACAGGTGGTGCCATTGAATTTTGTAATGTCAGGCGTTTTGTACTTTCTAGGAAGCTTGGAAATGGATTGACGAAGGGTGTCATAATCAATAGAGAGCGAGACCCCCTTACTCACATCGAGGGATGCAAGCTTCTTTTCTAACATGGCCATGGTGAGGGGTTCGTTCTTGCTTTCCCCTTTGCTTTCTTTCTTGGATGTGTAGCTCTCGTTGTCAGAGGAGGAAGATGACGAGCTAGACTCGTACTTCTTTTTCTTGCTTTTGCTTTGGCGGCGACCCTTGGCCTTTTTGGTGTATGATTCCTCTTCTTCGGAGGAAGAATCATTTTTCTTCTTCTTTTCTTTGTTGGCTAGTGCTGCCCTAAGCTCTTGGATTTCTTCCACAAGAGTGTGGATTTGGGTAGCTTGCACTTCTAGGCGATCATTGGCTTCTTCCAGAAGTTTGTGGTTGTTTTCGGACAAAGTTTCATTACCCGGAATATCGTTGATGCCGGACATTGTGTTGGGAGTCTTGAAGTTGAGTAGCTTCGGAAAACTGACAGATGAGATGCAGAGATGACGTCAGGATCATATCTAGCCCCAACGAGTCGGAAGCAGACTTAAACGGTTCAGGCTCAATTACAGCAAACAGAGGCATTATCTCCCGCGAGACATGTAGTCCCACACGAGACAATCACACGGAAAGTCGATTTTTATTAGACTTAATTTTTGGTCGGAACAGAGAATCCGTTTTGAGGGGTTTCTAAGGCCTTTAACAAAACCTAACGACTAAGCAATCAGTCCGATTTTTGTAAAACAAAGCTATGTAAGATTGTTTTTGAAGGATGTTATTCTTTTCTTTTTAAAGGAACATCCGAAAGGGTCATTCCGGAGGGACTTTTTCCAAAGGGACGTTTCCGAGGGACTTTTCCGAGTCCTTCTTTATTGTCAATTTTACATGGCTTTATTTTGGTCAAAAACAAGAAAAGATCACCAAGTCAAACCGACCGATCACGGAGTGATCCTAAAAAGACAATCTACATGAAAATGTGGCGATGCAGGGCTGGAAGGCTAGGCTCCCCGCGATATGACAATCTAGGTGGATTGAATACGCAGAGTGGGATGATCCAACTTCGGAGAGACCAGCGACTAGGTGGTTACCGTCATCTGTCCTTAGTGTGGGTCCCGGGTTTATAGAGGGTATGCAGTGCAATGACAGATATATCATGAGTGCGCGTGTGTGATAGTCAATCTAGGTGATAGATAAAAAATAGAGATTTTTTTTTGAAAACAAAAGGAAAACAAATAGTGGCCGCACCAAGCGGTTGCCTACGTTTCTCCCAATTTAGGAAGACTCAGGCCGTCGTAGTTCCAAGTAATGAGAGAGAGAGAGAGATGAATAAATTAATTACAACTCCCGAATCCCCAATGGATCGGACTTTAATAAAATAAAACCCAATCACACACAGTTTATAAATAACAATCAATTATTTAACTAAAATACGGATTCGAGTTCGACATCTTAAGGGAGACCTTAAGATGAGGGAACTCTGCAGATAATGAATTCTAGGATCTCCCTTGCGTGTTCGACCCTCGTCTTGGACTGTGAGATGAACAGGGAAAACCAGAAGACACTAGATTGCCGAAGCGATATCTCTCGCGGGATAAGATATCTCGTGCGAGATATGCCTGATCTGGAGCAAAAAAAAATGAATTTTATATATATATACATTTTTTAAAACCTCTCTTTTAATTTTGACGCAAGTTTAAGCCTCTTAATTTTATTGTCCCCAGCAGAGTCGCCACTGTAGCGATACGCGGATTTTGAACATCCCCTTTTTGTTTATCTTTTGAGTCGCCACCTATATTATTCGTTTGGAAAACATAGAAAAACCATTTTGAAAGAGATTTTGGGTTCGGGGCTTAGGTTATGGAATGGAAAGGTCAAGGAGCACCCATTCCACCCAATTCGGAGATCGGTCTTGCTAAAGCAAAGAGAGGTTTTCAAACAAGAAGAGAATTTCAAATAGAAAAGAATAAAATAAAGATCCATTTAATGGGGTCAAACGGAATGTAGGATCGATTTCTTCGAGACCATCCCCATGATTTAGGGAGGCTCTAGGCCGATCCTAGATTCTATGTATTTATACCACTCTAACAATCAATTAGAAAGGAAATAGGGGTTACCTTGCGTGAGGTGATTCGGGCAGAGTTTCGACTCAAGTTTAGAATTGAATCTTGACACGGACAGAGCTTCGCCTCAGTCCTTGACTCGGATCTTGACGTTTGTTTATCAACGAGGTTGACAAACAAACTTTGAGGTGATTTACAGGAATCTTTCAGGGAGAGAAACCAGTAAATGTAGGGGATCGTCGACCTCTGAAATACTGAAAGTCATCCAGTATTTATAGGTGTTGGAGAGGTGTTGAGGATGATAACAAACACCTTGAGAAGGTTCCAGACTCCAAAATTCATTGATTGACCGGATGGATGAAGTTTTATCCCGAAAAGAGGTTGAAATCGACGAGGAAACTGCCATCTGCATTCTGCAGAACACCATTATCTCGCGCGAGACACGCAATTCCGCGCGAGATATTGCAGTCTGTGGACAATTCTGCCCTTACCTCGTTATCTCGTATGCAGTTTAGTCCCAAACTAACGGTGGTTAGTCAAAACTTAACGAAACATGACAAAATGGTGGATTTCCACTTCTTGACTCAAAGCGAGACTTAGAGTGGTATAAATGTAATCCGATGGGTTCAGAATGGGGTGTCTACAGGTGCACCTAGGCAACAGGACCAGGATAGCTGGGAGTTGATGATGGCTAGGCTGTCCACCTCGGACATTCACTGGTGGGTGCCTCATTGGAGACTGCAGACTCGGAGGACGTTTCAGGAGTCCTACATAGTGAGGGTTCCGGGGCTCTCTTGGTCACTTTCTACATCCCCTGCTTAGTGTCCAGGCAGTTTGGGATCTTGCAGGAGCCTTTGGATGATTGGAAGGACATCAGTACCATGGAGGTAGTGCCTTTCGACATGAGGGATCCAGCTAGCTTCTTATTTTTCTCGAGGGCTTGGACATACACTGCTTTTCCATCCAGGGCCATTCTCAAGAGCAGGAAGAGTATTATATTGATCACGGCCTACTTGGACTGGTACGAGAAGGAGATGGGGGCGACTCAGGTCATTTTGAGAGAGAGACGTCAAGCTTTATTAGGGGTTGACTGTGACTCGAGCAGGACTTTGAGGGAGACTGAGGCCAGTGCTAGTTCCCATAACCAGTCGGGTGACCTTATTAAGGATATGGAAGCCCGATATGAGAGGCTATTGGAAGTCGCTCCCCTTACTGAGGCTCAGAGGGAGGAGGTACGAGCTCGTGCCCGAATTGAGAAGGCACTTATTGACACGGGTTTGGTGGAGGCTCCAGTGAGGATACCGGAAATTGGAATGAGGGAGACCGACATCATAGAGAAGAAGAGGAAGAACACTCGAAGAGGTCGAGGTAAAGGGAAGAAGAACAAGGAAGGGTCAGTGAATGACGACTGAGAGATCTATTCCTAGGATTCCCTTATTGCCATTTGCAAACACAATAGTTTATTAGGTCTTTTTTGTATGTTTTAGATATTTGTAGCAGGTTAGCAGAGTCAAGAGTAGACCGTGCTTGAACTCATCAAGGAGTTTTTAACTTGTAATTAACAAAGATATTTATCTTAGAATTTATAAGACACATATTTCATGGAAACTTAGATGTCTTATTTATTGTTTAGACCGAACCATTTCTCGCTGCCTACGTTCCTCTTTTACAAGAAAGACTAAGGGGCTCAGGTCTTCGTAGTTCATTTTGGTGAACTATCGGGATTTTTGTTTTTGGTCTTTTTTTTTTTTATGTGCAACCCTGTCTTTTGCCTAGACCGCCCTTTTTGGAGTTTTCAGCCTAGCTGGGCATTACTCTTTTTGCACTAAAATTTTTCTTTCCTTTTTTTTTATGTGCAACCCTGTCTTTTGCCTAGACCGCCCTTTTTTGGGTTTTCAGCCTAGCTGGGCATTACTCTTTTTGCACTACATATTTTTTTGAGTTGGTCTTATAAAAAACTAGTTTTTTCTTAAGCTAAGAAAAAACGTGTTTTCCAAAAGCTGTTCAAAATAAACGGTGGCAATTTTGTAATTACTGGCAACCATGTTCAAAATAAACGGTGGCATTTTTGTAATTACTGGCAACATGATAAATGCCAGTGTTAATATTACAAATGACCAGTGATTTCATACTGGCATTTTCTAAACATGAAACTGGCACTTTTTACACGGGCACTTTTATATACATGAACTGACACTCTTCACACGGGCACTTTTATATACATAGGCGGCATTTGAAAACACATTTCTTGGCACTCAAAAATGCATATACCGGCACTTAAAAATGCGATAATTATTTTTCTTGATATTCAAAAAACATGAACTGGCATTCAAAAATACATGGATCGGCATTCAAAATTACAAGAACTGGCATTCAAAAATACATTGACACTCGATTACACACTTACTTGGCACTCTATTATACACTAACCGCACTCCAAAATACATGGTGGCACTCCAAAACACATACACGGCATCTAATTATCCGGTCCACCAATGCATCAAATTCTCAAAGCCGGTACTCAAATACTTATAAACTGGCATTTCAAAACTAGAGAACTGGCATTCAAAAACCAGAGCACTGGCATCCAATTTATTACCCTCACCGTTGCAACCTTCATCAACCCAATTCTTCAACCCAGACGACCCACAAATCCATACCTTCAAACTTGACATTGCATTGATTGAGGGCATCAAGAGCGGAATCAAAGGGGTTAAAGGCGGCGAGCTTTACAACCTTTCCGAACCTATTGAGATCAGCTATGGAGTTCCAAAGAGCCTCTGTGTTGCCGGCAATCTCATCGTAGCCATGTGCCTCAAACAAACCGTAACCTGAAGCCGACTCGTACAGCAGAAACAACGTCATTGCACACTGAGAAGTCAGAAGAGGGAAAAGCAAACACTAGATAAAAACCCTTTGTTGATGGTAGCCGGAGAAGACGGTGGGGGAGGTCGCCGGTGAATGGGTTTTGGATAGGGGAGACGTCGCCGGTGATGGCGATTGAAATTGGAGAAGACGATCTCTGAATTGCGTTTAGAGAGAGAGAGGCTACGGGTAGAAAGAGAGAGAGAGAGCTGTGTTTGTGTTGTGTTAACGGTAAAACACGTTTTTTGTTAAGTTAACAAAAAACGCGTTTTTTATAAGTTTTTGGCTATTTTTTTCTTTTTCTTCTTTTTTTTTTTATATATTTTTTTATTTTATTTTATTTTATTTTATTTTAATTAGACATAATACCTGCGGAGCTTATCACCGTTGACTGGGTGGACAAATGTATTATCGTCCAGGTCTGCGAGCTTCATTGCTCCTCCCGATAGTATCTTCTGCACCACATACAGGCCGATCCAAACGGGTTCCCACTTTCTCAGGGGGTTGTCTCTGGTGGGGGGCTTCACTTTCAGCACTAGATCACCTTCTTTGATGTCCCTGGCCTTGACTTTTTTGTCGAATGCCCTGGCCATTCGCCTTTGGTAGGCTCGGGTGTGCTCCATGGCTTTTAGCCTTCTTTCATCAAGCAGGGCCAATTCATCGTGCCGGTTGCGCAGCCACTCTACTTCATTGACACTGTTTTCCAGGAGGACCCTTAGTGACGGGATTTCCAACTCTACTGGCAACACTGCTTCCATCCCGTAAGTTAGGGTAAAGGGAGTTTCTCCCGTGGCTGTTCTAACAGACGTTCGGTAGCCCCAGAGTGCCAGATGCAGCTTTTCAGGCCAGTCACGACCACGGGTGGCCATTTTCCGAATAATCCGCTTAAGCGTCTTATTGGGCATCCCATATCTGCACATGATGTTTTCTTTGACGAACTGGGCCACCTTTCTGGAAGTGAGGACTTTGTAGGACTTGGCTTTTACCCACTTTGTGAAGTAGTCGACCGCCACTAGCACAAATTTATGCCCATTGCTTCCTGTCGGGGCTATCTTCCTTATCATGTCAATACCATAAGTTGCAAATGGCCAAGGAGTCGTCATGCAGTATAGGTCATGAGGCGGTAGATGATTGAGGTTGGCAAACCGTTAACATTTGTCGTATGCTCGGACATGCTGGACACAGTCTGTTTCCATGGAAATCCAGTAGTATCCCATTCTGAGGATTACTTGCATCAATGCTCTGGAGTTCATATAAGGACCGCAGGGACCATTGTGGACTTCGGTCATTAACTCTCTGGCCCTTTCTTGGGTGACACACAGGAGGAGTGGTCCTTGGTACCGTTTCTTGTACAGATCACCCCCTAGGATGACATAGTGGGAGGCCAACCATTTCAGGGCTTGCAAGCTCTTAGCTTTAATGCCTTCCCTTGGTCTACCTTCTTCATCTCTGAAAGATGATTCCCCATCCTTGAGGAACTGGTAAATCTGACTGTACCAGGGTTCCTTAATAGGCTCGGGTCCCAAATCTATTTCACAACAGAAAGCCAGGGCTTCTCTTCTACCCACTCTGAATGGTTTTATCGCTTTTCCCTCGGGGATCTCTACCATTGAGGCTAGAGTAGCTAAGGCATCTGCGAATCTGTTCTTGTCCCTTGGCATGTAATGGAAAGTTACTTCTCTGAACTGCTTAGTCAACTCTTTCATGTAGTCATGATACCTCTGAAGGTTAGGATCCACAGTCTTCCACTTGTTGGAGACCTGGTTGATGATCAGGGCTGAGTCTCCATAGACCTCGAGCTCCTTGACATTCCTTTCTAAGGCAGCCTCTAAACCAGCAATGCAAGCCTCATACTCTGCGGCATTATTCGTGGCAGGGAAGTTCAACTTTATGGCTATCAGCATATGCTCATCTTTCGAATCGACCAGTAGCATTCCTATGCCATTTCCTCTTTTGTTAGCAGCTCCATCAAAGAAAAGCTGCCATCGGTTCTCAGGCTGAACTACAAAGATTCCTTCATCTAGGAATTGGGGTTCAGGCCCGCGGTCCTCATTGCTAGGGAAGTTTGCCAGATGGTCCGACAACGCATGACCCTTGATTGCCTTTCTTGTCACATAGTTGATGTCATACTCAGCCAAGAAGAATGACCACTTTGCTAGATGCATCGAAAGGGAAGGCTTGTCGAAGATGTACTTGATGGGGTCCATTTTCGAGACCAAGTTCACAGAGTGGGCTTGCATGTAATGCTTCAGCTTACCGACTACCCAGACCAGTCCTGCACAAGTCTTTTCGCACGCTGAGTAATTGAGCTCACTTCCCTGCAGCTTTCGGCTGACAAAGTAAGTGGCGTTTTCTACCCGAGAGTCTTTCTTCTCCTGAGCAAGTATAGCCCTAACTGCCGTATCAGTGAAAGTGAGATAGAGCAGAAGAGGTTTCTGTCTATGTGGGGGACATAGTACCGGGGGATGTACTAGGTACGCCTTGATTTGGTCAAAGGCATCCTGGCATTCCTCAGTCCATTTTGTGTCTGCATTCTTCTTCATGAGCTTGAAGATGGGCTCGCACATGGTAGTCAGCTGGTTGATAAAACGGTTGATGTACTGTAATTTATCCATAAAGCTTTTGACCTCTGTCTGGGTTCGAGGTGGCCTCATATCCATAATGGCCTTGATCTTTCGGGGATCGACTTCAATACCTCGTTCTATGACCATATACCCAAGCACTTTTCCCCTTGTCACTCCAAAGGTGCATTTGGCAGGGTTCAGTCTCATGGAATGCTGTCTCAACCTCTCAAAGAACTTTCGCAGGTCAACAAAGTGCTGTCCATCCTCACCTTGGGAATGGATTATCATGTCATCGACATAGACCTCAATTTCCTTGTGGATCATGTCATGAAGAGTGCAGTCGCTGCCCTCTGATACGTAGCCCCAACATTCTTAAGTCCAAAAGGCATCACAGTATAGCAGTACGTTCCCCACGATGTGGTAAAGGCTGTCTTTTCTTGGTCCTCCTCGGCCATCTTGATCTCGTTGTAGCCAGCAAAGCCATCAACGAAGGATTTGACTTCGTAGTTAGCAATGGCATCCACCAGAATGTCTATATTCGGCAAAGGGTAGTCGTCTTTGGGGCTGGCCTTGTTCAGATCCCGGAAATCTACACAACAACGCACCTTCCCATTGGCCTTAGTCACAGTCACGATGTTAGATAACCATGTCGGATATTCGATGACCATGATGAATCCTACTCGAAGTAGCTTCTCAATCTCTTCTTTGACCTGTAGAGACCATTCTGGATTTATCTTTCTCAGTTTCTAATTTACTGGCTTGGCATCTGGTGCTAGAGGGATTCTGTGCTCCACAATCAAACTATCTAGCCCCAGTATATCCTTATATGACCATGTAAATACATCCATATATTCTCTGAGAAGATTGACCAGTCTGTCCCGTTCAACCCCATGGAAGAAGTTCCCAATCTGTGTCTCTTTAGGTTCCTCGACAGTACCCAAGTTAACACTTGTCAAAACCTCCTCGGCAGCTTGGGCCCGGTTTTCCTCTTTGTCTGTAACCTGCTTAAAGATTTCTTTAATGTATTGTTCGTTTAGTGTGTTTGCATCTTGTTCAAATAATTCATTATTAACTGTTGTTAAGTTATTAGTTAATTTATCATTTGTTAAGTTGGCAATAAGGGGATACTCAGAAATATCTATCATTTCATTCAAAGAGAAAGGAAAGATGACATTGGCTACATGTTCATAATCTTCAGGCGTGAGGTCTTCAGATGACTTGGAGGACTGGAATTCAAAGACTCCTGGCTCACATGACTCTTAACCCTAACGACTCTGGACCCTACACTACTTATTGACTCGAAGTGTTTGACACGGGTTGGACTGGGGTTTACTCTTTCCTGTCGTTGCCCTGGGGAGTAGCAGTCTTGTCGGCGTTCCCATCCTGCTGTGCATCCTGCGAACCTTCACTACCTTTGCTGACATCATTCCCATGGGGGATGTTCGGCTGATCTGGTGCAATCTCCTCTCCGAATCTGATCACATCCATTTGCACCTCCGGGGTAATGGGACCAGTTACACTTTCGACATCCGAGAGACAGCTTTCTCCATCATCAAAGTCTTCTAGCTCATTCACTCTTCTTTCCACATTCTTCCAAATGGGGGGTTGGGACTGATCTTGAACAGTAAGAGCCATCACGAACACATTATGTTCACCGTGAGTGATGAAGGGTTCCGGAGAGACTTCCATCATCATAGCTTGGCTTACTTCTGCCTCACAATCTTCGTAAGTGAGTCTTCCTTCTGTAATTTTGACTATGGTCATTGGTTCGAAATCACAAAAGAGAGGTCTGGGCTTGACAAAAGTAACGAAGTCGGCTCCTATTATAGGTCCAAATTGCCCTTCCATGGCGGAGGCATCAATCAGGTCTTTCCATTCTCCTTGCAATTCAGCATAAGGAACGTTGAATTCCAGGATGTCTATGATCTTTGGATTCCCAAAACCGGCTGCATTTGTCTCTCCAAACTCAATCATATTGACTCGATTGTTGGCAGGAAGAGGATTCTTGACTACATTGGGACCCCGAGGTGGTTCAAGCTTGCCTTCTTCAATCAGGTGAGAGATCAGGAATTTCAGGTAAGTACAATCATTGGTGTTATGCCCATGATATTTGTGAAAGCGACAGTGCTTGGTTTCATCCATTCTAACACTAGGGTTCTTCGGTTTCCAGTTTTCCAAAGGTCTAATGAGTCCTTCGGCCACCAAACCATCGAATACTTTCTCTAGTGGCATTCCAAAATCTTCGGCAGTATAGAAATGAGGCCTTGGCTTCACAGCAGCTTGACCTGAACCTTGTCCAACTTTCTCATTCTGGATATAATTGACCACGCCAACCGTTTCTTTTCCCTTTACAGTGATGCATTTTGTGGCATGAGGCCAGTGCTTTGTACCGGTAAGAGTTGCTTGTCCACTGTGGCCAGGAGCCATGTTGAAGGCATTTTCAAACTTGGTGCTAGGCATTTACCATCGCCCAGAAGGTCGGGATAATAATAATTGCCAATCTGGACCCTTAAGCGAGGTTTCAAGCGGGGTGGAAGATCTCCATCTGTTCCTCTTCATTCAACGGGTCATCATTTCACTAAGTTTCCAATTCCACCTCTTGTAGAATTTGCCCTCTTGGTTCGTGCGGGCGGCTGAGAGTGCCTTGTAGGTCATTCCTGCTGGTTTCCCAATTCAAGTTAGCCTTGTACTTTTCCATGAACGTTTCCTTGATCTGGTCCCACGTGGCTCGAGCCTCTGGCTTCACATGCAGGAACCACCTAAGAGCTGAACCCTTTAATGATAGTTGAAAGTGATCGGCCATTTGCTGATACGTAAAGTCCTTGGCCCTCATGGCAAGATGATAACTTTCAATGTGAGTCCGAGGACAATCTGTGTCGTTGAACTTTTCAATCTCAGGCATTCGAAATTTTGGAGGAAGAGGGACAATTTTGCTGGGATCAGTGATCTGGTATGCTGCTTTCTTAGTGTTCAGTTCCCCAAACTTATCTTGCATGGACTTAAATTGCTCCATCAACCAGGTCATGTTGGAGTCAGGCGACGGTTTTGGATTGTTCGATTCTGAAGTGGGTTTATCAGACTTGGGTGGCAGGATAGTGGGTGACACATTGGTAGCTGGTACCATGGCTTGGGAATCTTTTGAAGGGAAGTAAATGTAAACTTGACCTGGTCCCGTGTTTCCGTGAGGCTGGCCGGAGGCATGGGAATTAGGTTCATAGTTACCAGGGTAAGGAAAGGAATAAGGAACCTCGTGGTGTCCTATCGGCAAGGTTGGGGGTGGAAGATCTGTTGTGGTAGGGCATAAGTTAAAGAGATCATTGGATTGATTCTGAGGCCTGGAGATTGTCTGAGATGGCCCATACTGAGGAGGGGGAGTGAATCCCATGGGATAATGCAGCGACTGAGTAAATGGGATAGTCGTGGCATTTGCTCTCTGTTGGTAGGGAACAAAGCTAGGTCTTATCTGAGGAGGCGAGGGCATTGGAACCCTGATGTCCTGGGATTTTGGAAAGGACTGAAAAAGGGTAGTCCTGGGTTAGGGATCATATGTGGATGGAGGAGGGCATTGGTTATAGGCTGGGGGAGCTGAGATGGCTACTTCTGGAGTCTCATCTTCTACCATAACCAAAGAACCGTTGGACTCAACCACTATCTGAACCTCATGTCGACGGAGTGCATCAATAAGCATGGCTTGCTGTTCCTCATGGACCTTACGACTAGTTTCCAAGGCTAAGGCTAGCTCTTCATCCCTAGTCATCGGGTTACCCAAACCACTGTTGTTTTCTGTCAAATCTGCCATTTTGACTCTCTGGGCTGACAAAACTAAGGATTCTGGCGAGCTATGCGAGAATTACTGCGGCGACAAGCCGGCCCGGTATTCTCACCCACTTTTTCTCATTGCGGGAAAGGGATAGGCAAGGTTTAGACTGCGGGGTAGGTGTTTGATTTGAAGACTCAAGCAATATGCAAATTAGGAATCTTTCAGTTTACTTAAAACAGTGTCTTTTATTAATTTCTATTTGGTTGGAAAAGGGGGTCGCCCTTCTTTTTCGCAACTACTCTAGATCCTGGATCAGTGGGTTCCGTCACTACGTCTATAAGCCCCTCATTTTCCACCTGTATTTCGACCTCCCAGGGTGGACAGCCCCGGGCGAGGGTCCTATAGGGCACGCGGATCCCACCGACCGAGAGAGAAGAACGCTCCTAATGGGTCTAGTGGGTCATAGGAACTTTTAACGCACGAGCAATGCGGATTATAGTCAAGGCAATGCCGGGAAAGTCTCGTCTTTCAGCCTTAACGGAATTTCGGCAGAGTTTCGCTTGCGCGATTGACGTTTTGACTTTGGCATTGTCCAAGAAAATAATAGGCATGGGTCGGACGGTAAAAGCCGGATGACACAGTGTCACATTGAACTTTGTTGAATACGTTGCGCGAGTCAAAGTCAATGCCGGGTCAAGATCTTGTCAATTTTCCTTGTCGGAATTTCGACAGAGCTCCGCTTGCGCGAAAGATCTTTTGATTTTTTTTGGCACGGACTCGGGCTTGACTCTTACGTATCCCATGCGGGTCAAAGTCAAATTCAATGCCGGAGTCAAGATTCTGCCAATTTTCCTTGGCGGAATTTTGGCAGAGTTTCGCTTGCGCGAAGGATCCTGACTACAACATGGGCTAAGGTTTGACCTTTACGTATCCCGTGCGGGTCAAAGTCAAAGCCGGGGTCAAGATTCTGCCAATTTTCCTTGGCAGAATTTTGGCAGAGTTTCGCTTGCGCGAAGGATCTCGACTCTCGACATGGGCTAAGGTTTGACCTTTACGGGGTATGCAATTAGGCTGTATGACACGGTCTAGACCAAAAACCAACCAAAAGTCACGGTTTTAAAATGTGTGACACGGGTCGTGCATTGGTCGACATTTGCCATGGGGAGTTTGGGACGATTCGTGCGCGCCGGGAGCATCGTAATGTCTTGTCCGTGGCTATGGTGAACAACCACCCCGGGTTAAAAGGACGTGCGTGCAAAGTGTACAGGATATATAAGGTGCGCGTAGTGTGCGGCCTCCTAAAAATGTTCCTTTTTGAGTTAAAACAGAAATTTTCAGAAATGTGTTTTAAAAGGAATGATTTTCGGGACGGGAAAAATGCAACAGTTAAGCACGTAAATTTTTTGGAGCCCGGTCAATCTTGGAACTGAATAGCCCCAAGCTGCCTAAGTTGCCAGATTAACCTCTGATTTTGTCCTGGTGAAATTGCCAATGAAGTCGCCCGGCTAGGATCCAGGGAGGATCAAGCCGTACGGCTGGATTAAGCAATTTTCCAGGTTCCATTTTTTTCATTTGCAGGTTGTTTCCCTGGCCTTTTTGGCACCTTCTCAGCTCCAGAAATCTTCCTGTTCAGTATTCAGAATATGCACAATCCCAAAAACCAAAAAATGCATGCAAAACAAGGAAAGGAAAGCAAGCACGAGAATCGGATCCGTGGCGAAAGGCTAACCCACTCAAAAAAGCTTTCTTTTTTTTTCAAATGGATACCGATACGTGGCATTGTTAGACCATATTTTATCCCAGACTCGGGTGAGGAGGCGATAACGGGAAGTTTAATGGTTTCCACCTATATACCAAGTATTATTTTTTTTTATTAAAAATAAAAGATTTTTTGGTTATCCCCAGCGGAGTCGCCAAACTGTGTATGTGGTGCCCAAGATCGCGGCGCTATTTTGTTTTTTTGAACCGCTTTCTCGTGTAAGGGGTCACCGCCTCACATCGGTTTGAAGACATCCGGTTTAAATTGAAAACGGGAGTCGCCACGCCATTTTGATTTCCTCAAAACTTTGAAAAAAAGGATTTGGGTCCGGAGGTTAAGTTACCCCTGGGAAGAACGTTTGGCGTTCACCCAAGGAGCCTTGCCGAAGCAAGTCTTCCAAGATCCGACTTTCGTGCTTGCCTTTGTGCTTTCATGTGTGGGATGTGTTTTGATAAAAATGGGGGAATGTGTCAAGTAATCTTCCGGACATATAAACCATGAGTTGGTTATCGCTCGGGATTCCTTGGATTTTGATATGTTCGGGACTTTGATCCCGTACTCATCTTGGACTTACGATCATCATTATGAGACCTTGGGTCACATGTGATCGGAATAGGGACGCCTCTTTTATAGTCCAAGCATGAGACTCTTTAGAAAGGAAGGACCTTTGCCCATCAATCCTACATCTTGAGACGATTTGAGCTTGATAGGGACATTTGTGCTCGTCTCAAGTGATGATCGGAGATGTGGAGCTTAAGTTCATCCATTTCTAAAGGAATTTCCGGCTATGACATCTTTGTATGGAGGAAATGATGTAAAGATAGGACCTTTACTCCATTACGCCCCAAGAGATGCTTCAAGTACCAAAGGGACAAAGGGGAGGGTTATAAATATTAGATCTTTATACTCATCCTATGCCATTTTGTGCCTTAAGAAGGTCACTAGGCAATCCTTGGAGAGTAATCCAACCATGAGGGGCATGGGGGATGCATTTTTAAAGTAAAGATGACATTTTTTATACAAATATGTGTAATGAACACTATGCAAGCTAAGACTAGGAATGTAAAGGGAGGACATTTATGGCTTTCCTATGTCCTTTACGAACCATTTAGGTGGACAATTCTTGGAAGCAAGGTCTATGGGAAGGGGATGACATTCATATGAATAAAGATGACATTTTTAATGAAAAGATGACATTTTTATATGGAAAAGATGATATTTTCACATCATCATGTGAGAGATCCACCCTAGAACAAGCCATTTATGGTCTTATTGTTCATCCTTGGGATGGATCCTCCATGAATCCTATGTGATAGGGGAATAGGGGGTGTTATGATCTACATAGTAAAGACTTGATATTTATGACAATAAATCACATATAAAGCAAGTAAATAGCAATATAAATGGCAAGGAGCAATATAACAAGAATAACAAGTATATTTTAAAGAGAAGAGGAGGAGAGGTTACCAATGGTGGTGTTTCTCTATCTCCCTTGAAGGTTTCCTAAGGAAGGAGCAACTTTGGAGGGATTTTGGAGAGGAGGGAGGTGATTTTGAGGGGTTTCAGCTTTCTGGAAATTCGTGGCTCTATTTTGGAAGAGTAACAGTGCCAAAATTATCTTTTTAAAATGAATAGAGGAGGCCTCTATTTATAGGCAGTTTTGTGTTTCCTAATGAAGCCTTGCGGCTGTAACCCTTGGCTAATAAAGTCGTGCGGTCTTATCCATTAATGACTCAGCCTATTTCTAAAACCATGCAAGGTGGCATTCTAGAAGCTCTTTCCAACGAGGGACTACGTGGAATTTTAATTCCTAACAAGTCCTTCTCCCCTCGAAAGGTTTGGGAAAGTTCCCAAATTGCCCCTGAACTTTAGAAAAGTCCTAAAAATTGCCGAGAAACTTAATCGGAAGGCATGAGCCAAATTTGGGTAGTTACAGTAATGTCTTTATTATTAAACAAAGTGGGATAGGGTGTTGCGAGTATATAAATTAGGTAGGAGAGAGAAAGTGAGGTGGAGAATAGTTGTTGTGAATATGAGACATGTGGCCCATTAAATAAAGAAATATTATAACCTTTCCTCTCTTTGGGTTTTTGAGTTTAAAATGGGACACCCTTTTGGAAATTTTTGAAGTTTAAAAGGGACGAAGGGAATATTATTTTGGTGGGTGATTGTTGCTACTGTGATAGGAAATGATAATTGTATTTTTATTTTGAAATTTACACTCCCACCCTTTAATTAGTTGGTGGAGAATAAAGTTAAAGGATCATTTTAGTACTCAGTTAAACGGTTAGAAATTGTTTGGTTTGGGGGCAATTTGAAAATTTTAGTTGTAATATTTGTTAAGTTACTAGCACTAGTTAACATTCATTAACATTTATTAACGATTTAGGTTGATTTGACTAATTTTTGGACAGTACGCAAGTTAGTTTGGTAGTGAGTAAACAACCAAAATGACCCGCGTACTATATGAATACAATCAAATTGACCCGTGCACTATTGAAACTACCAAACTAACATGCAGACTATTCATGAATTAGCCAAATCAACCTAAATCGTTAATGGATATTAACTAATGTTAATAACATAACGGGCATAGTCATTGAAGCACTTTTTTTACTTAAGAATCATTGAACTTTGTTATATTGATGGAGGGGTGAAACTGTAAATTTATCCCAAATTTAAACTGCTGGTTTTTTAAAGAGATTACATAAATATAAGGGACTAAGATTAAAAATATTATTGCCAAATAGAAAGGAGCAAAATGCAAAATATATTTTACAAATAAAGCCCCCAATTAATTCCCGTGTAATCCCCAAATACCTAGATTTATGCACATCTGAATACAACCCTTTTTTTCTCTTTCTTCTCCCCCAGAAGCAGCCCCCCTTCCCAACCCCGCCCACCCTACCGGCAATTGACCCACCTCCAACTATGCCATTTCCTTCCCACGCCCCCCAACTAGATCAACAATCTTTCCCCACCCTTCCCCAACTAGATCTATAACCCTTCCCTTTCTTTCCCTTCTCCTTAACACCTTATCAACACAAACACAAACACAACCAACTATGTTGCCGCCGTTACCTTAATTCCTTGTCGTCGTAGGGTTCACCTTGTCTATAAGGAATATATTTGTATATATTTTATTATTAAATATTCTTCTAGATCTTGTATAAGTTATTTTCCTAGTAAAATTACTATTATATAGTTGCTTTATTTGATGTATCTAGATAACTTTGGAAACACCCCTCCCCTAGTATAAATATGTACCTCTTGTTATTAATAAAATTAAGTACTTTTTATCAATTCTCTTTCTTCCATGTATGAATTGAATTTGTCTAACCATCCTTTTTTCTATTATGCTATCAGAGCCATAGTAGTCCTTCTACGCTAAAACCTGCGGCAAAATTCTAAGCCGCCCCACCTTATCACCACCACACGCTTCCGCCATTCACCATAAAAACCCTACCCTTATAAATCTCACCACCCTTGGCAAAAACCCTAAGCTGAAACCTACCCACACCAACACCACCCATTTCGCCTCTCCATCTCCAACACCACCCTCATCTCAACCCTTACTTCGCCACCCAACATCAAAACTCTACTCCTAAATCACCACCACCATCGACACAACCCCTTGGCCAAAACTCCTCCTTCTCCAAAGTCCATTTCAAACTCTCTCCTCCAACCCTCGGCACACAGCCAAAGTCGAAATCCCTTCTTTACACTCAATATATTCCAAACCTTAATTATTCATCCGCCTCTCCTCCATAACTACCCACCATCAAAACTACTTCCTCTTAAATCATACCACTCTTGGCATATGTCGAAACCCACCGACTAACACCACTCTGGGCATCTTATGACCTCCATACCACATAATCGATAACCTGCTCAAATAAACTGCTCACTAACCTGTAACACAACCTGCCCCGCCCCACCCTTGGCCTACTTTGGTCTCAAATATGAAAACCCTAACACAATAACTTGCTTCTGCCACTCACCATCAAAACTCTACCCTTCTAAACCATTATCACCCTTGGCTCAACCACCCTTAGCCGAAACTCATGTGGACCCTTATAGTTATCCCAGAGCCTGAAGAAGGACATATGGGACCCTAGTACATTGCTTGATGAAGTGATGTAGGTTATCATGATATACCGGTTATTTAGGTGCGGTCACAAGAAAACCGAGCCCTGGGTACAGCTAGTAACTGCTTAATCCCTAAAGTGTGTGATCGGATGGAAGTAAAGTAAAATGTTTTGAGGTGTAATCTTTTGCAAAGTGTTTTATGAAATAAAGTGAAGTATTTTGTGGAGTGCCTGAAAGTTATTTGATTGAAAAGTGCTCTTTTGTGAAGCCACGTGTTTTCAAACTCATGAAAGTGTTTTCTATACTTAGTAACTATTTTGGAACTGTATTTTGAATATGCCGTTCTTGAATATTTACCGTTCATTGAAGTATTCATTTGATCTCGTTCTTTCGGTCATCTCTTCCTTAGTAACCGGAGAGGCACCGTATGAACTTGCTGAGCATTGTTCGCTCACCCCCTTTCCCATTATTTTTCTTTCAGGTAATAAGTAGAAAGTTGGACCATTGCAGGGATCATGGCGGGAGTCGTTAAGTAGTTTCTTTTGTTAAGTAGTTTAGTTGGCGAGCTAGTGGGTTGTACTAGTCATTACACTTGTTACCGTTATCCGCATTTAAGTTATTTCGAATTGTGGTTAGCATTTGAATTATAGTTTTAGTAGCCATTGGAGGTTATTCTATTATCAATTAAGTATTATTGTTATTTGTGGAATATTGGGTCGTTACAGTTGGTATCAGAGCATGGTTTTAGGTCACATGGGAGATCTTAGATTGTTAAGGCTATTAGAAGATAGTAGTACTTAACCAAGATTGAGTTTACCTAGTACTTTGGAAGTTAACACTTTTGAGAAGTTGCTCTTTTAGGAAACCTTCTATAGCTGGAAACCTTCTATAACTGGGAGTTGCTATTTTAGGAACCTACTATTTATGGAAACCTCCTATTTCGGAAAACCTTCTGAGTTTGAAAACTTTCTATGTTAAGAAACTTACTATTTTTGGAAACTTTCTAATTATGGAAACTGGCTATTTTGAGGAACTTTCTATTTTTGGAAACTTCTATTTTTAGGATCTTGTGATAAGGCAAAGGATTAGCCTTAATAAGCACGATGAAACCTTATTGAGGAAAGATAGAGAATCTTAAATAAGTATGAACGCATAAGTATGATATGGCTGGATATGGTAAAGCTTTGAGGATTAAATTGAGGCGTGAGTCCCTGAGTGAAAAGGCTATCAAGGGGTATGCGTCAAGGATTCTAAGGCTTAGAAATCCCTGAAAGCTGAGAAGAAAAGAATCAATGAAGT
This sequence comes from Adenophora triphylla var. japonica, assembly GCA_022495995.1. Classification (NCBI taxonomy): domain Eukaryota; kingdom Viridiplantae; phylum Streptophyta; class Magnoliopsida; order Asterales; family Campanulaceae; genus Adenophora; species Adenophora triphylla. The sequence continues at coordinate 478,652 of JAFEMH010000183.1, forward strand.
GATGAAAGTATGCACTCTGTTTGTTGCAAAGAGTAGAGATGCTCAAGATAAGTTGATAAAGGCAAAAGTGAACCTTACAGTAGGGAAGTGGATGCGAGATAGGAAAGCTTGGCTAGACACTAGCAAGAAATTGGAAGAAGTAAAGGCGATTATGAACCGAAATGAGAAGTATTACCATGAAACTAGAGAAGAAGCTTATCAATGGTACCATGAGCGAAAAGTTTTGAAGGAAGCTAAAGCTAGAGAGTGTGAACCGACAACACTTGTAGGAAGTAAAGCACCAAATATGGAAGGTTTGGTAGCTGAAGATGAAATTGGGGAAATATATATTAACATTGAGGGAAGTGGAGCTACCCCAATCATGATTGAAGATGATAAGGAAGAGGAAATGTCTAGTGGAAAATCTAAAGGAAGTTTTAGGAAGAAAGTGAAATTGGAAGTTGAAGGAAGAATTGTTTGGTTTTAGTTCTAGAAAGGATAGTGGTTGGTAGTTAACGTTATTTATTTCTAGTAGCAAGAATTTATGGATTGAGTGGTTTCTATTCTAGATTTATGAAATGAATCTTGGTTTGCATTTTGAATTGTGTCGCCTGAATTTGTTCCTTATGTGGTAATTGCGAATGTTAACCGAAATATGAATACTAATCGGCCTAGTAAAATGGCCAAGTGTGATTAATAGTAGGTCTATTGAAACGACCTGTGAAAATTATTTTGGTCAAGTGAAATGACCTATGGATGTGATTTCGATCTATTGAAACGATCGATGGTCTAGTGAATGGACCGATTGTATAATGGAAGTCTATTGAGACGACCTAAGTTAAGTGAATGCTATAGGAGTAGCAAGTGTAAGTAATAATAGTGTTGGTCTCTTGAATCGACCAATAAGTCTGTTGAAACGACTTATGAGAGTAATTCCGGTCTATTAAAAAGACCAAGGATTTAGTGAATTGATCTATGACTTAATTAAATTTTTAGTCTGTTGAGACGGCCTAGGTTTATAGTATAAAAGTATTAAACATTGAGTATTGCTAGTGTAGGCGTGAGTAATAGTGCATTTTATTTGTAGTACTGATAAGTATCGTGAGAAAGATGGTGTTGTAAGTAAGTACCCAAGTAAGAATTTTAACAATCGAAGAGTTTGAATCAAAGGCGAGGTCCGTGGGCAAGGATCTGAGGAAAAGTGTGAAGTTTGCCAAGGGAGGCACAAGACTGATGAGTGTCGGTACAAAGAGAAGAAAATGAATTTGATACCTGAGGCGTTTGAAATACCTCTTATGATAGATACTCCGACTAGTGAGTTGATTCCTATATGGTCTATGTATAAGAAGTGCCCTCTTAAAATAGGTAATAGAGGACTCGAGGTTGACCTTATAGAATTGGAAATGAATGAATTTGACATTATTCTGGGAATGGATTGGTTAGCTACTTACCATGCAAAAGTAGACTGTTTAATAAGGAAGTACACTTTAGGTTACCATCTAGAGAGGAGTTCTATTTTCAAGGATCGAAATTGAGGAATCGATCGGGTCTTATATCAGTAATGAAGGCTCGAAAGATGCTAAGGAAAGGCTGTGAAGGGTTCTTGGCCTACATAGGCGAGACAGATAAGAAACAAGTGAGCATAAAGTCCTTGTTTATGTTCAGAGATTTTAAAGATGTGTTTCCAAAAGAATTGACAGGGATACCACCAGGAAGGGAGGTAGAATTTTCTATAGACTTAGTACCAAAGACTGTACCGATATCCAAGGCACCGTAAAGAATGGCGCCGACTGAACTTAAGGAATTGAAGGAACAACTACATGAATTGTTTGATAATGGGTTGATAAGACCGATTGTTTCACCTTGGGGTGCACCGATATTGTTTGTAAAGAAGAAGTATGGATCGATGAGAATGTGTATCGACTGTCGGGAGTTGAATCAAGTGATGATTAGGAAGCAATATCCGTTACCGAGGATTAATGACTTGTTTGACCAACTTCGGGGAGCGTGTTACTTCTCGAAGATAGATTTGGGATCGAGATATCATCAATTGAGAGTGAAGAAAGAGGATGTTGCGAAGATGGCCTTTAGGACAAGGTACGGTCATTATGAGTTTTGGTTATGCCGTTTGGGTTGACAAATGCGCCAGTAGCATTCATGGAGTTAATGAATAGGATATTTCAGGAATTTTTGGATAAGTATTTAATTGTATTCATTGATGACATTTTGGTATATGCAAAGACTAAGGAGGAACATGAAGAACATCTGAGGTTAGTTCTACATATTTGAGGAAACAAAAGTTGTACGCTAAGTTCAAAAAGTGTGAATTTTGGATTGAGAAAGTGGCATTAGGGCATGTGGTATCTAAGGATGGGATTGCAGTAGATCCAGCGAAGATAGAAGCTATAGTGGATTGGGAGAGACTAACTAATGTTAGTAAGATAAGAAGTTTCTTGGGATTAGCAGGATACTATAGGAGATTCGTGGAAGGATTTTCGAAGTTGTCAGGACCGTTAACAAGGTTAATGCAGAAAGGAGCAAAGTTGTTTGGTCAAGAGAATGTGAAAATAATTTTCAAGAGCTAAAGCGATGGTTAGTGTCCGCACCAGTTCTTACCTTACTATCAGGATCAGACGAAATTGTGATTTTAGGGATGGTTATAGCTTATGCGTTAATACAATTGAAGAACCATAGGAAAAATTACCCGACCCATGATTTGGAGTTAGCAGCTGTAGTATTTGCTTTGAAGATTTGGAGACATTACTTGTATGGGATAACTTGTCAGATTTCTATGGATCATTAGAGTCTTAAGTATATTTTCACCCAGAAGGAGATAACGTGAGACAGAGGAGATGGCTTGAGTTGCTTAAGGATTTTGATTGTTCAATTTGTATCACCCAGGGAAAGCCAACAAGGTGGCTGATGCTTAGTAGGAAGAATCGAGGAACCTTAGCGACTTGATTTCTAAGGGGGTAAGTGCATAGAATAGCATTGAGGTTTCAAGTATAGAAGTAAGAGTTAAAGGGTATTAGCTCAGTTGAGTGTTTAACCAACACTCTTGGACGGAATCAAGGAAGCACAAGGAATGGATGAAGAAACTGTAAAAATACATGAGGGTATGGCAAAGGGAAAGGTAGCAAAAATTCCGTATAGGATACGATAGGATTTTAAGGTATTAATCAAGAATTTGGGTACCTAGAGACAAGGATATAAGAAGAGAGATTCTGCGGATAGTGCACTGTTCAAAGTTTTTATACATCCAGGAAGTACAAAAATGTATAGGAATCTAAGGGAATTATTTTGGGTGGAGTAATATGAAGAGAGATGTGGCAGAGTTTGTATCAAGGTGTTTGGTATGTCAACAATTGAAAAGTGAGCATCAGAAATCCGCAGGATTACTTCAGTCGTTACTTATTCTGGGATGGAAGTGGGAACACATAACTATGGATTTGGTGGTTGGACTGCCTAAAACATTGAAGGGCATAACGCAATTTGGGTTATAGTGGACAGACTTACTACGTCGGCTCATTTTTTGGCGATTAAGGTGACTGATTCGTTAGAGAAGTTAGCTAAATTATATGTGGATGAGCTTGTAAGGTTACATGGAATACCGGTCTCGATTGTGTCTGACCGAGATACAAGGTTCACGTCAAATTTTTGGAAGAGCTTGCAGAAAGCATTGGGAATAGAATTAACGATGAGTACAACATTCCACCGACAAACTGACGGACAGTCGGAAAGGACAATTCAAACTCTTAGGATATGTTGAGAGCTACGTCATTGGATTGGCAAGGAACTTGGGACGAACATTTGATTTTAGTGGAGTTCGCCTACAATAATAGTTTCCACGCTAGCATCGGGATGGCACAATATGAAGCGTTGTATGGGCGAAGGTGTAGTTCACCTACGTATTGGGATGAATTCGGCGAGAGGAAGTTTATTGGACTCGAGATTGTGCAAGTGACGTCGGACAAAGTGCAACAAATTCATCGATGGTTACTAACGGCTCAGGATAGGCAAAAGTCATATGCGGATCGTTGACGATGAGATTTGGAATTTCAAATAGGAGATCATGTGTTCTTGATAATATCACCAACGAAGGGTGTTATGAGGTTTGGAATTCGTGGGAAGCTTAGCCCGAGGTATGTTGGACCATTCGAGATCCTAGAACGAATTGGAAAGGTGGCCTATAGGTTGGCATTACCACCTGTACTCGCGGGAGTGCATAATGTATTTTATGTGTCGATGTTGAGGAAGTATGCTCCTGACCCGAGTCACGTCATTGAGTACAAACAGTTACGATTCCGAGCAGACTTGAGTTATGATGAGCAACCTGTGAAAATCGTGGATCGGAAAGATCAGATCTTGAGGAAGAGAACAATTCCCTATGTAAAAGTGCAGTGGAGCAACCACACGGAAAGAGAAGCAACGTGGGATCTCGAGAGCGAGATGCGTAAGTTGTATCCTGCCCTGCTTTCGAATTAAGGTATGTTTAGTTTGGTGGACCAAACTCTTTTAAGGGGGTAAGAATGTAATAACCCGTTTTCTTTAGTAATTATTAAATTTATTTATTTATTTATTTATTAGTTACTTGGAATATATTTTTAAGAGGATAATAACTGGGCTTAAATTATTGTTGGGCTAGGACTCTTTGTGGACTTAGAACTCCTTTGGGACTAGGGCTTTAGGAATAACAAATATAAATACTCCTTCCTAACCTAGCACCCTCATTATTTATCAGCAGTAAATAAGAAATAGAGAGAGAGTGCGGCTGAGAGAGGGAAGCGGCAGGAGAGAGAGAACCAAGAGGGAGTTAGTTGCCGGATTTGAGAGAGGAGCCGACCGGAATTTGGATAAGAAGGAGAAACCTATTTCGTTGCTTGGAAGATTCCACATCAAGGTGAGAACTTAATTCTCTTTGGTAGGATCCTTAACCCTTAGAAAACCTTAGAATCTTGTCGGATTGATATTAGGGTTAGGCCATAATCAAAGTAGGATTATTATTTTCAATATCAAGTATTAATCCTAAATATAGTATTGAGTAATATTGATTGGTCTTGGCATATGTTGAAATCTGATTGTGAAAGTAGGATTTTCATGCTAGAGGATTAAAAGATCAATTTTGGGTTAAGTATGTGTTTTTGGGTGTCGGGTGTGTGTTGTGCATGTGGGTAGAGTGTGTGTGCATTTCTGTATGTGTGTGTTTTCGTGTGTGTGTGTACAGTGTGTGTTTGAATGGGCTGTAGTGGTTGTGCAGGTGATGTAATGTGTGTATATGTGTGTGCCTGTGTTACTATATGCATGTGTGTGTGTGTGTGTGTTAAGGTGTAGAGTGTGTTTGTGTGTGTGTTAATTGCTGTGAATAGTAGTTTTATGTGCTGTGAATAGTGTTTGTGTGTGTGTGCTGTGAATAGTGCACTTAGAGTGAGAAAGTCACAAAAAGGAATTGAATAAGGTTTGTAAACTTAGAAACCCTAGGGGTATTTTAGGAAAAATATAAAAGGGTAAAAGTGTAATCTTTAAAAAGGAGTTAGGGAAGAATAACTCGTAGGATAATGTGACTTTAGATAATAGTTGGGGATTAAGTAAAGGAGCATTACTTGTACCCTAAGGCCTATGTTTGCATGATTGTAGATTCGTGCGCGAGGAATTTCGCATTCGCTAAGCGACGCTAAGGTAAGGAATTACGTTCTTAGTTCTTGGTTTCATTCCTTGTTTAGGAATTCATTATCCGTTTTGTAAAGTTATATCTACCTATGTGGCAGGTAGTATTTTAATAATATATATGTGTTCCGTTGTGTTAGCGTTCTTTGGATATCTACCCTTTTGATGTGTTATTGTTCAATTGGGATATCATGAGTATGATTGTTATTATCATTGTTGTGTTCTTGATTATATGAGCACCTTTGAAAGTTAACAAAGTAAAGTTTTGTGAAAGTAAAGTTTTATGAAAGTAAAGTTTTGTGAAAGTAAAAGTTATCCAATCGTCCGGTGTAGGACAAAAAGTTATCCATAATTCTGAAAAGAATATGTGGATCCCAAAAGTTATCCATAATTCTGAAAAGAATATGTGGACCCCAAAAGTTATTCATAGTTCTAGAAAGGAACATGTAGACCCTTATAGTTATCCCAGTGCCTGAAGAAGGACATATGGGACCCTAGTACATTGCTTGATGAAGTGATGTAGGTTATCATGATATACCGGTTATTTGAGCGCGGTCAGAAGAAAATCAAGCCCTGGGTACAGCTAGTAACTACTTAATCCCTAAAGTGTGTGATCGGATGGAAGTAAATAAAATGTTTTAAGGTGTAATCTTTTGCAAAGTGTTTTATGAAATAAAGTGAAGTATTTTGTGGAGTGCCTGAAAGTTATTTGATTGAAAAGTGCTCTTTTGTGAAGCCACGTGTTTTCAAACTCATGAAAGTGTTTTCTATACTTAGTAACTGTTTTGGAACTGTATTTTGAATATGCCGTTCTTGAATATTTACCGTTCATTGAAGTATTCATTTGATCTCGTTCTTTCGGTCACCTCTTCCTTAGTAACCGGAGAGGCACCGTATGAACTTGTTGAGCATTGTTCGCTCACCCCCTTTCCCATTATTTTTCTTTCAGGTAATAAGTAGAAAGTTAGACCGTCGCAGGGATCATGGCGGGAGTCGTTAAGTAGTTTCTTTTGTTAAGTAGTTTAGTTGGCGAGCTAGTGGGTTGTAATAGTCGTTACACTTGTTACCGTTATCCGCATTTAAGTTATTTTGAATTGTGGTTAGTATTTGAATTATGATTTTAGTAGCCGTTGGAGTTTATTTTATTATCAATTAAGTATTATTGTTATTTGTGGAATATTGGGTCGTTACAACTTACCTCACAACCTGCCTAACATCTAGTCTTGCATCCATTGCCACATCTACACTCTGCAGCACAACCTATGCCTCTCCTATACACACACACTTGATACATATCCCACTCCACCCGCTCGCTAGACCTCAGTTCATCTCATCCCTCTTTAAGATTAGACTTCTACAAGGATCGTTTATCTTGCGGGGGCATATAAGAAATATATTTGTATATATTTTATAATTAAAGATTTTTCTAGATCTTGTATTAGTTACTTTCCTAATAGGATTACTATTGTATAATTTCCTTAATTGACGTATCTATAATAGCTTGTGAAGCACTCTTCCTCAAGTATAAATATGTACTTCTTGTTATTAATAAAATTGAATAATTCATATCAATACCCTCTCTTCCATGGATGAATCGACTTCGTCTAACCATCCTTTATTCTATTATTGTCAATGCCGTCACGTCTCAAATTTGATAATTTTTTGTGTATTGAGATTTCGATTTGTGTTTTTCTACTCACCCAATCTATAGGTAAATCTGATTTTACAAGGGAATTAATTGTTGGGGGGGGAGAGCTTTATTTGTAAATTATTTTTCGCAGTTTGCTCTTTTATATATTTCATTGTGTTTCAATTCTGATGTTGAAGATGTCAGATTGGATTTTGCTAAGGATGATGGTTATTGCGTTGATGATGGTGACTTTTGAACGGTGGTGGGCTGTTGTTGGTGGAAAGGTAGCGTTTAGGCATGGTGGTTGGTGGGGGAGATTGTGGTGTTGAAATGATTTTTTATTATTATAAAAATTTAGAAATGGTATTAAAATTGCTGATTTTACTAGAAAAAATAATGTTAAATTAGAAGATCTATTAAATTAACTCCTTTATTTATATGATTGAAAAATATTTTGATGGTCAAAACTTCTAACATTGCACATATGCATTCCCTCAATTTTCATATATGCATTTTTTCAATGTTTAGGCAGTTTGATATTTTTGATTGAAATATTCGTTAAGTTATTAACTTATGTTAACATCTATTAACGATTTAGGTTGATTTGGAAAATTAATGAATAGTGCACATGTCAATTTGGTAGTTTAGATAGTAGGGGGGTCAATTTGGTTGTATCCATATAGTATGCATATCATTTTAGTCGTTTACTCGTTTGGTAGTTTATATAGTACGGAGATTAATTTGATGTTAATGATATAGGACGAGAGTTAATTTGGTAGAAAACTCAAATCTTAGATTTGAGTACACCTACATAATGTATGTACTTTTCTAAGTTAACATAGTTTATACATTATGCTACTACATAAGACCATCCCCATCAGTGACCCTGACCCAACCCAACCTCAAATAAAATATTAATTTCTCTCACCCAACCCAATCCAACCCAACCTTATATAATTTATACTCCCATCAGTGACCTCGACCCAACCCAATCCAACCCAACCTTTTAAAAATAAAATTAATATATAAAATATATTAATTTTAAAAATATATTTATATAAATACAAAATCAAAATAATTAAATCAAAAAAAAAATAAAAAAAAAGAAATTGCACAACCGGGGTCAACCGCCGGTTGGCTGATTGCCCGGAGTCACTCCATTTCGTGACTTTCCTTTGCTTTTTCTTTTTTCTTTTTTTTATTTGGGGGGTGACTCTCACTTGGAGAGTCACCATAGTGGATGGTCTAATGTATGTACTTTTCTAAACCAGTTTTCTCCGGAAATTAGTCTTCAAAGTCCTCTCCACTTGGGTGGCACCAATTATTATTTTTTAATTTTCATTTGGTATGAAAAATACTCCTTTCTTCCGTTCCATGATAATATATACTCCCTCCGTCCCTGCCGAAGCGTCACTTTTTACCCAAAATGGCATCCCGTTTATTGCGTCACCCTTTCCTAAAAAGGAAACTTTTATTAATATTTTCTTGTAATAGTTTATTACAAGAAAATCTTTAATCCTTATCATGTGCCCATGGACACACAATAGAAAAGTCCTTAATATATTAATTTTTTAACAAGGAAGATACAGAATTACAGTATCCCAACTAAAGTCCCACTTCTCACTTTTTCCAGTCATCTTGATTAACCATTATCCATAGATTTGTAAATGAAATTATCAGGTTGCAGTTTATAATATATGCAAGGCAGCAATGGCGGAGCAATAATTTTTTATAAACCAGGGCAAGATTATTTGGACTATGAAATATTATAATTTAATAACTAATTTAGTTTAAACGGAGCAAAAATTAAATATAGTGCTAATTTGGGGCAAAACATTAATTTTAAAGATAAATAACAATATTTTTATAATTGCCTGGTACTAAATTTGTCACACAGGATTTATTATACCGATCGACTTTCATGGATGCTTTCTTTTGGGTCATTTACAATTTGAATGAAAGGGTAGGAAGGAAATGTGTACTTTTCTTTTCATAGCTGCATTATTACTTCTTACTGGTAAAATAAGTACTCCCTCCATCCCATGAATTTATAGATTTTTAGAAAATGTACGGAAATTAAGGAGAAATTATTATATTGAAAGTGTTGTGAGTGTGAAAATAAAATAGGAGAGAGAATGAGTGGAGAGAATAATAAATTATAATGGTGATGTGAGTATTAAAATAATGTAGGAGAGAGAATGAGTGAAGGGAATAGTAAAGATTTATTTCCATTTTAGGAAAGTATATATTATTGTGGGACGTCCAAAAAGAAAAGTTTACTCCCTCCGTCCCGGTAGAAGCGTCACCCTTTTAGGGGTGGCGCGCAAATTAAGAAAAAGTGTGAGAAGAAAAAATGTTGTGAGTGTAATTTAAAAAGGACTTTTCTATTGTGTGCCCATGGGCACATGATAAGGATTAAAGATTTTCTTGTAATTTGTGTCAAATTAATACTTGACACACATTACAAGAGAATCTTTGAATAAATCTTTTAAAAATTCTCTTGTAATTTGTGTCAAATTAATACTTGACACACATTACAAGAGAATCTTAAGAGAATCTTTGAAAGATTTTCTTGTAATGTGTGTCAAGTATTAATTTGACACAAATTACAAGAGAATCTTTAATCCTTATTATGTGCCCATGGGCACACAATAGAAAAATCCATATATTAATTCTTACCGTCAAATGTCTGGCCAATCTTTATTGTATGCCAATTTCATTGTGCCAAGGCAAAAGACGCGGAGAAAGCAGAAGCTGCCATGCAGAAGATGAGGAATCAACTTCATAATAAATGCCGCATTTGATTTGTCATTGTTGCTAAAAGGGAATTTGCCCCATAAGTTTCTTTTGGAACAAATCACTTTTCACTAAGTTCCTCATTGTATTAAAATGCCCCATAAATTCTCATGTTGTATTATGTATAATACAACATTTAGTTATGCAGTAGTTTAAAATCATAATACTGCATCTGCACCACCGCCTCCGTCACAGCCCAGCTCCGCCGCCGCCGTCTGCTAACGTCGCATGCCGGATTCCGGTCAATTTTCGCCGAAATCCGATCAATTTTCACCGGAATCCGGTCAATTTTCACCGAAATCCGGCAATTTTGGCCCGAATCCGGCTGTCGATCGCCGGAATCCGGTCGCCGGAGGTCGGAATCTATTCGCCGGACCATGGGCTTCGGACTCCGGTCACCGGCGGCCGCCGGAATGCAGTATTATAGCCTTAATTGATGTTGTATTTTCGAAACATAATACAACATCATAATACAACATGAGGAATGAACTTATCGGACATTATGAATTTTTTTTAGAACTTATCGGGGCATAGTCCCTTGTTAAAGAAGGTTTTACATATTTGTGCTTTTGCAACGGTATTTCTCCCGAAAAAAGGTCTCTTCACTAGAAATGTACTATATATAATATTATTTGAAAAATTGATTAATAAAGAACGACATATATCCTTGTTTTTTTTTCTCAAAATATTTCCTTTTTAAAAAATATATCTCAAAATAACAATTCTTCCAAACTATTGATCAAAATGACCTATTTTTAGAAACTCGCTACACAGTGTAGCGAGTTTATAATTTTTTTCGTTTAAACTCGCTACATGGTGTAGCGAGTTTAAATTTTGATATTAAATAAAAAAAATAAATTTGAACTCTAATTGAAATAGCGGGTTCTAACTTTCCACAATACTAATGTCCTGTTTGATTTGACTTATTTCAAAGTGCTTATGACTGTCATTTTTGAACCGTTTGATTTCATTTTGAGCAAAATAAGTCATAAGTCGTGTACAAGCCAATTAAAGCACAATTCCCCTTATAAGTCATAAGCATTAAGCCAATTGCTTAAGCCAAGTGCTTAAGCCAAAAACATGTATTAACAGTAAAAAAAAAATTAATAATAAATAATAAAATAATAATAATAATAAAATAATAATAATAATAAAATAATAATAATAATAAAATAATAATAAAATAATAATAATAATAATAATAATAAAAATATAATAATAATAAAAATAATAAATAATAATAATAAAAAAAAAAAAAAAAAATAAAAATAAATAATAAAAAAAATAATAAAATAATAATAATAATAATAAAATAATAATAATAATAATAATATAATAATAATAATAAAATAATTATAATATAATAATAATAATAATATAATAATATTATTAATATAATAATAATAATAATAATAATAATAAAATAAAATAAAATAAAATAAAATAAAAATAAAAAATAATAACAAAATACTAATAAAAAAATAATGATAATAATAAATAATAGAATAATAATACTAATAAAATAATAATAATAAAATAATAATAATAATAATAATAATAAATAATAAAAAAATAATAATAATAAATAATAAAAAAATAATAAAAATAAATACTGAAATTGTCTATGGCTTAGAACAAGTGAGGCGAAACTCACAAAGTGAGACGAAACTCACAAGTGTTGTCCTTAGTGTTGGCAACACTAACAACAACACACACCAATTCTAGAAAAATACAAATAAATAGAAATAAGTCTAATTTGCAGCGGAAGAATAAAAAAAAATACACAAGAATATAATTTTTATCAAGTTATATAAATATATAACTTGATAGGTGCCAGGAGGGCAAGACCTTTCTATTAATAATATGAATTCAATACAAGGTCAAAGAAGTTTCCTTAATGATAAATAATCATTAACTCGAGGAACAATAAATAAAGAACTCTCTCTGAAAATGAACACTCAAAACCTCACGAAAATATGAAAATCTATATGAAACTCTCGAGTGTCGGACAGAGTGTTGCCAACACTGAATGGCAACACTTGAAGAGAAGAATTCTTTTCTTGTGCAGATTTGCGTTTTCTGAATTGGATGATCTCAAATGAAGATCTACTGCACTATATATAGGCCTCCAAAACTTGGAGCCTACTCAAAATGATCAGATAAACAACTTGAAGTTGTTTCCTCCATTTTAGCCTTCTCGCATCATTTGTAGGAGACTTAGTCTTCTTTGGCTTCTCTTGCTTGTACCTCTCAGTTGTAGATGTCTTGTACTCTGACTTGATCTCCCCCTGAATAGCTAAATAATATTTCTTTTTGCTTGGTCATTAATTAATCATATAAACACATATTTATATGTTAATTTCCTTCTCTTCTTCGTGAATCACGCCTGAGCAGTTTCTGATGACCTATTCAAGCTCATTTCAAGCAGACTAATAGCTGATATTAAAATACTCCCTCCGTCCCGGCCGAAGCGTCACTTTTTACCCAAAATGGCGTCCCGTTTATAGCGTCACTCTTTCCTAAAAAGGAAACTTTTATTAATATTTTATTATCCCATTCACTATTTCCTCCACTAATTCTCTCTCCTCTACACTCACAACACTTTTAAAATTCACTATTTCCTCCACTAATTCTCTCTCCTATTTTTAAATTACACTCACAACATTTTTTCTTCCCACACTTTTCCTTAATTTGCGCGCCACCCCTAAAAGGGTGACGCTTCTACCGGGACGGAGGGAGTATTAATTTACACATTATTTTTGTGAAAAATACAGTAACTATTTTAGTGTTGTCAAATCCAAATGGCAACACTTGTGGCAACACTGGTTTCAACACTTGGGACAACATTCATGGCAACACATAATCTTAACATTAACAATCTCCCCCTTAGTTACTGATTTCTTCACAAAATACCAATGTGATGATCTTTACAAAACAGTTAGTCATACTTAATAAAAAAATCAAAAAATGCCACGTGATCATTAGTGACAACATCAACCTACAGGCAATGTTTAAAATATTTTTCAGTCACAGTATCACACTCCAAATAGTGGCAACATCGACCTTCAAGAAAACAAAGTCACATGACTTCTAATTTATCTTCCCCTTAATCAAGAAAATTAATAACTAACCAAAATAATTATTAAAATCTTAAAACAACCATCCAACCATTTAGCAAAAATCATCCACCAGAGTTTGAAGAAAATTTCAGCCGAAACAAAGAAAAAAAAACATAAATTAAAATTGGTTAACCATAACAAACCAAATAAAAACAAATAAAATTGTTTTTGTTACCAAACCACCAAATCAAGTAACCATTCGAACCACCTTCTGCATTTCCAGCTCCTTCTTCACCTCCCTCAGCTGTGCCACTTGGTCCAGCTCCATCTGCTCCATCATCACGCCTTGGCCTTGATTGATCTCCCCCTGTTTTGGAAGAAATCAATTCCACCATTTTCATCATATCTGTACGCATGTCCAGCCACCCCTGTATCAATGAGTCGATGTGCTTCACCTGACTATTGAAAAAATTAAGAACCATAACAGCATCGATCATTACAGGTGAAGTGTTGCCTGAAGTGTTGCCAATTTCAGGGGCAACACTTGGGGCGACACTTGAAGCAGGGGCAGCCAATGGAGGAGCAACTGAAACCAAAACCCATGTCAAAACTCTGTGCCTATCACCTTCTGTAAAATGTTTGCTAATTCTATAATAGACAGGCTTTTCAGAGATATTGTCCGCATTTCAAGGTTTGAAATTTTGGTACAAAAGGACATTGTAAATGAGGGAAGGAAAAATGAAGGAGGAGGTTTTTCTCTTTTTGGCCCATGCAGCTAGGTGAACAAATACCAATCTTTCAAAGTTGACTCTCTGTTTCTTACCTAATTTGTACAACAAAGTGACTTGCTCAAATGTTACCGTGTTTTCATTGGCCGTAGGTAGCCAATTTGTTATACAAATTTTGTGAAGCACACTAAACAGAGAAGTAAGGTGGGTAGATTTAAAGTGGTCACTCCAAAATGATATTCTCCCTCCAGTCAGAAAGTTGGCAAGTGTGTTAGGCTCGACATCTAAGCTCTCGTCATCAATACTAGGGAGGCCGAAGGTTTTGTTGATGATCAAAGGATTAAAATCATAAATTTTGCCCCTAACAAAGATCTTTCCATAATGAGGGGTGTTCCTATCATCAATATCCTCCCTAAGATGAGCAAAGAAATTCCTAACCACACTTTCAACATAAGATGAAACTTTAGAAATCGTAGGCAAAAACTTTCTGTCCTCCAAAAATTGGTACACTCCTAACTCCTTGAACTGAGTCACAAACATGTTCCTTTCATTCAAAATCTTTTTATCAGAGTCTTGAACCCACTTATCTAAGTTGGATTCACTATAAAACTCTTCGAAAAGGAAAGGGCGTTCATAGTATCCAAAAGACTCATAATCAGATTTGGAATCTTGAGAGGGAGTAGGAGTGGTTACCTCTGGCCAGGAGATGGGAGAATATGAAGCTGAACTTGACTAGGCTTTGGACTTGGCAGCAGGTGTTGTCTCAGGTGTTGCAATTGGATTGGCAACACTTGGGGCAACACTGGTCTGAACTTTCTGTCTCTTGGCAATTCGGAACTGGGCTTGAGCTAGCGTTTCTTCATCCTCCATCCATGCTTCCTCATCCTCATCAGACGTCGATGAGGGCTCCTTAGTTTCCTTAAAGATTGGGTCTGATCCTTCCTTTGACGAAATGTTGAGCGAGGAGCTTGAGCTATCCTCCACATTGACTGGATCATTAGCAGTATTAGAAGGGATTTTGGACCTGAACAATGTCTTGATCCTCTGTGATTGACGTCGAACTCCACCCCTAAAAGTCAAAGTGGTATCAACCACTTTTCTTTTCTTTGTTTTCTTTTGGGGAACGAAAGTGAGTTCGATGGAGGGGGTAGCCTCAGGAAGACTCATATAAAATGGGGATTTGAGGAGGGTTGTACACAATAATGTCTAAAATTGGTGAGGATGTGGGTGTGGCTGAAAATGTCGCCGGAGATGTCTCCATTGGCACGGCGACATTTGAGGCGACACTAGAAGGGGCGAGTGGAGAAATTTCCATGGGGGACGAAATTTGTGGAGATTTACTAGGGCTTGCCATGGAAATTGAAGAAAGAAGACGAAGAGAGACAGGGGAATGGGAAATCTGTTTAGAGAGAGAGACAAGATGAGAGAGAGAGGGTTTAGGGAGGAGGGTTTTAAATGAGAGAATAGTGAGGGTTTAAGTTGATTTGACAAGATCATATCAAATTAAATCCCTTTTATCCCTAACAAACTCAACACAGTTATCCGTCATTTTTTTAATTTAATTTTTTTTTAATTTTTTAATTTTTTTTTTGTAAATTTTAAAATATATAATAACTAAAAATAATTTTAGAAATATCCATAAAATTTTGTTTTTCAAAATTCAAAAGAAAATGAATTTTAAAAAATAGACATTTCGAAATTACATTTAGTTAGACAAAAATTAAATATTTTTGCTAAAAATCTTTTAAATTTCACAATCTCTAAATATAAGAAAATAAACTTTTGGAAATTCGAAATTTAATTAACAAAAATAAAAAAAATAAGAAAATAAAAAAATAATGTAGCATCTACTAATGTGTTGCTAGCAATGTTGCGTAACACACAAGGCAACATTTTAAATAAAATCCCCTTGATATTTTTTTTCAACATATATAACTTATCATTCCTTAGGCAATTTTAAGCAAACTTTACACTTTCTTTATTTACAAGGAAGCATCGTAGTAGCGAGCTCCGTGCCCCGATGTTTTTTTATTAAAGTGTAAAGCTATATGTAGTAAGTTTTATACCTTTCAAGTAGGGTACATTGTAGTAGCGAGCTCCATGTCCCTAATACTTAGTATAAAACAACTACATTATACTCCCGTTTTGGCAAGAAAATATCGTCGTAGCGAACGTCGTGCCCCGAGTTACTTTGAGAGTATTTTAACACACTTTGCCTATTAAATATCAACACAACATTAGTGACTTTGTCACTTCAAGCACAAAGGGGTATTTTATAAAAAATGTTAACCTTAAGTATATACACATACTAGAACAAAAAGGTCAGTAAATGCCCCCCATTTGGGATTAGACTAACTAAAAGATTTTTTTTTAAAATAATAAAAATATACAACAAATACACAGTGTTGCTGTCAGTGTTTGGCAAAACAGACGGCAACACTTGAAACAGCAGATTTATAGAAAACATAAACCAAGAGATTTTTTCAAACTTGAAAATCTCTCATGGTCCAAGGCTTTGGTCAAAATATCAGCAAGTTGATGTTTAGTATCAATATGCTCTATTTGGATCAAGTCATTTTCTACTAAATCTCTCAAAAAGTGATGGCGGATATCAATGTGTTTAGTGCGTGAGTGTTGTACAGGGTTTTTGAAAATGTTTATAGCACTCAAATTGTCACAATAGTACATGGTCAAGATATTACTATCAAGACCATAGTCGTCAATTATATATTTCAACCATATCAATTGTGAACAACAACTCCCGGCTGCTATACTCAGATTCAGCAGTCTCGAGAGAGACACAATTTTGCTTGCGACTGTACCATGACACAAGATTATTACCCAAGAAAAAACAACCCCCACTAGCGCTCTTTCTGTCATCTATATTCCCTGCCCAATCAGAGTCACTAAAACCAACCAAGTTGGTATTAGTGTCTTTGGTGAACCAGATCCCTAATTCACTTGTCCCAGACACATACTTAATGATTTTCTTGACAACATTTAGGTGAGAAATTTTAGGAGCAGACTGATATCTAGCACACACATCTACGCTGAACATAATATCGGGACGACTGATAGTAAGATAAAGAATGCTACCTATCATGGATCTATACAGAGTTGGGTCAACATCCTCCCCTGCCTGATCTTTGGTTACCTTAAGAGATGATCCCATAGGTATTTTTGAGCTCTTTGCAATTTCCAATCCAAACCTTTTCATCAGACTCTTAGCATACTTGCTCTGAGAGATAAAGATTCCATCATCTGACTGTTTCACCTGCAATCCTAGGAAATAATTAAGTTCACCTATGATGCTCATCTCGAAAGTTGATGTCATAACTTTCACAAAATTTTGTAAACACGATTTAGATGTGGAGCCATAAACTATGTCATCAACATAGATCTGAGTAATGACAAGCTCTTTATTTTCCCTAAGAATAAATAATGTCCTATCGGCTTCTCCTCTAACAAATCCGTATTCAAGAAGGAAACTAGTTAGACGCCCATACCATGCATGAGGAGCTTGTTTCAAGCCATATAAGGCTTTATCAAGTCTGTATACATGATCTGGGTGGAATGGGTCTTCAAACCCTTTAGGTTGCTCAACATAGATCTCTTTATCTAAGTACCCATTCAAGAAAGTCGCTTTAACATCCATTTGGTGCAATGTGATTTTAAGGAAGCAAGCTATAGCAAGAAGAAGTCTTATAGACTCAATTCTAGCCATGGGTGCAAAGGTCTCGTCAAAGTCGATTCCTTCCACTTGTGTATATTCTTGAGCCACAAGACGAGCTTTATTACGAATAATATTACCCAATTCATCAGATTTGTTTTTGTAAATCCATTTAGTTCCAATAATATTTGTATGTAAAGGACGTGGAACTAAACACCAAACCTCGTTACGGGTAAATTGTTCAAGCTCTTCTTGCATAAATCTTGATTGGGATATGTCTTCAAACCGATGTGAGGCGGTGACCCCTTACACGAGAAAGCGGTTCATAAAACAAAACAAAAAGCGCCGCGATCTTCTGCCGACAAAAGCCAAACATTTCTCGTTGTTCGATCGCTCGTGACTGAAATTCATTATTAGAGCATCTACAACAATGAAAAAAGTCACGACACATGCACATGCGTATGGAGGACATGAAGTCCACAACCATGACACCTTTTAGTGGCACCCATGACTTTTTTTTTGTTTTGGCCTACGCCGCGTGGTACCGGCTGACACATGTGGGGCCACTTTTTTTTGTTATTTTAGAAACGGACCCCCAAAGTAATTACTTTATATATTTAAAATTAAATGTTACAAAATAAAGAATTTGCTTGTATTTTTTATTACGTATTTTAATGTATTTTGTTTTCGTATGTAATTTCATGTTATAATTTATTAGATATAAACTTCTTCAAATAATATAAATAAAACTAATAAATATTAATAAAATAATTAATTATAATAAAATTTATAATTAATCGTTTATATAGTACAATAAATAATAATTATATATGGTAGTAATAAATTAATATAAATGAGTAGGAAAGAGAAAATATGATTGTGTAAAGTAAAAAGTAGGAGAGAAAAACGGATGAATTTTGTCATAAATGGAGATAAAATTGTTTGAAGTTGTGATTATTGATGACTGATGATGATGTGAGACTGAGTTGAGCCGGAGGAGAGAGGGACGCATGACTCAAATTTTAAAATTCATGACTGCAAATACTCTTAACGAAATTCATTTAAATGTCCGTACGCTTTGGTTTGATATCGCCCCGCGGAAGCTCACAACCGTTTTGCACATGAGAATTGTTATTCACCCCCACACATTTACTTAATATCCCCGCAATATACTTTTCAAAAAAAATGCCATTAATTGAAATGACTATATTACCTTTCACTAATGTTATACACCCGCAATTAAAGTTAATTTTTCTTTTAAGGAGTTAAATTAAATTTTCTAAATTAAAATAATTAAATAGACAAAAAACCACCGTCTCATAGCCACTAACCGCCACCTTCTGCCCACACACCTCCACTGAATAGAAGAATGTCTAATCTAAATTTCTCTTCCATCAAGAACAAACCCTAATTCCCATTAAACCCCAATTTAAATCAATCAATCCACCCACCCTCAAACTCAAATTGATTTTACCAAACCCAGTATTCACTCTTATTTTGTTTATTCTGAGTTCATATACTCCTACATGTAGTAAGAAAGAAATAAAGAGAGAGGGACGGAGGGACGCCGCTGGTGGTGGTGGCGGTGGCGTATACTCCCTCCGTCCCATAGAACATTACCCCTTTTGCTATTTTGGGCGTCCCTCTTTAAAGTCCCACTTTCCTAAAAAGGAAACCTTAAATCACTATTCTCTTCACTCATTCTCTCTCCTACATTATTTTAATACTCACAACACCATTATAATTTACTATTCTCTCCACTCATTCTCTCTCCTCCCACTCACAACACCTACTTTAATAACATTATTTCTTATTTTCCGTTCTCAATAGTAAACGTGTAATGTTCTATGGGACGGAGGGAGTATATATGAACGAGAGAATGGCGGCCATTGATTTTATGACGGAGGTAGTGAGAAATGAGTTCCTCGTCGGTTGGTCGAAATCTAAAACCCAAAGGAAGCGACTCCATCCTTTCCCATTCAATTCAATCAAATTAAACCAAGGATCAGATCTTTGTTAGGTTAGGGCCTTGCTTACAAATAAAGAAGAAAAGAGAAAAGCAAAAGACGGACGGACGGACGGGAGAGCGTGAAACCGTAGTAGACTAGCTATGCTATTACTCCTTACAACATTTAAATGATATTAATTTTTATTAATTTTTTTTAATTTAGATGATAATTACTGTTTTAAATTTTGATGTCAAAAACTTGTAAAAAACGCATTTTTTGTTAACTTAACAAAAAATGTGTTTTAAAATACGGGGTGTGTTATCCTCTCTCTCTCTCTCTATACGCAAACACATAGCTCCTCCAACAACGATCTTCTTCACGGTTCTTCACCTCCAACCATCTCTCCGGCCAAGATCAACATCAATTCTCCTTAAATCGTCTCCCTCTTCCTCAATCCCCATAGCCACCGAGCTCTTCCTTTCCAAATCAACCGGCAATTTCTCCACCATCTTCTCCGGCCAAACCCACCATCGACCTTCCCTACCAAAACCTCACCCAATTCCCATTCAATCGGTTCCAACCCCCTCTTATCTCCCAGCCATGGCGTCAACTTAATCCCTCCCAACCTTCACCAATCCAATTTCTCTCAACCTCTCCCCAAAGCCGCCGAACACAACCACTAACCGCTTCCCCTGTCCTAACCTTAAAAGCCGTTCACCACCTCCGTCCTCAACAAAACCAATCACAACCTCCAAGCCGTTAAGCGCCACCGTTGCACAACCAATTTCCGTTCAACAGAGATTAACGATTAGAGAGAGAGAGAGAGAGAGTTTGATTTGCGTTTAGAGAGAGAGAGAGAGTTTGATTTGAGTTTAGAGAGAGAGAGAGAGAGAGTTTGATTTGCGTTTAGAGAGAGAGAGAGAGTTTGATTTGCCGGTTTATTTATGTGCTAGTGTTAGGGATTTTATGTGCCAGTGTTAGTGTAAATTAATGCCAGTGTATGTGTTTTTGAGTGCCAGTTTATGTGTTTTGAGTGCCAGCAAAAGAGTACCAGTGCATGTGTTTTGGAGGGCCGGTGCATGTGTTTTGGAGTGCTAGTGCATGTGTTTATAAGTGCCAGCAAAAAAGAGTATCATTGCTTGGTGTAAAAAAGTGCCAGCACATGTACATGGCACTTATTGATACTACAACAGGCACTTTTATAAGTGCCAATATCAATGTAAAAAAGTGCCAGTGTAATGACTGACAATTATTAACACTACCACTGACACTTTTAATAACTGCCAATATCAATGTAAAAAAGTGCCAGTGTACTCACTGGCAATTTTTAACATTAACACTGGCACTTGAGAAAAGTGCCAGTTTCATGTTTATAAAACGTCAGTATGAAATCACTGGTCATTTGTAATATTAACACTGACATTTATCATGATTGTCAATAATTACGAAAATGCCACCGTTTGTTTTGAGTAATAATGCCCAGCGCTTTGAAAAAACACGTTTTTCCTTATCTTAAGGAAAAACTAGTTTTTTTATAATACCAACTCAAAATTTTTAGTTAACTTCCTTAAAAGAAAATACATTTCAATTGCGGGTGTATAATATTAGCGAGAGTAATAGAGTCATTTTAATTAATGATATTTTTTTAAAAATTATATTGTGGGGATATTAAGTAAATATGCAGTGATGAATAACCCATTTAAACTCCCTCCACCTTAAACCTCCAGCCGGTAAACCCCTCCCAATGAAGAAACTTCTTGAGCTGTACAAACGTTCAAATCCATGGATTTCATATACAAATGGGTTCAAATTCAATCAAGTTTTGGGCTGGCAATCACGAACCCTAACATTTTCAGCCTCTTCTGAGTACAATACTACTGCACCGAGGACTAGTCTGTACAGTAGATTGGCCCCAGCTGGAGACCCTAGGGTTTCGGTTGTTCCAATACTTGATCAATGGGTCGAGGAAGGTGGACGAATTGATCCAGATGATCTTTACCCTATTGTTGTGCACTTAAGAAAAACCAAACGCTACAATCATTGCCTCCAGGTACGACCCCCACTCCCTATAAAATGATTGATGAATTCGGTTTTATCCGTATTGTAAATTTTGTATTTTAAGTACTATTTTCATGTAAAGTTTGTATAATGTACTGGAATTTTAATTGGGATAAGTAAATAAATTTATGTGATGAATTGTTAAGTTACAACTCACTTAAAAGTAAGGTGGCAGAGAAGGGCTCAACAATGTATACCACGATTCAACATTACTGCTCCCCCTTTTAGGATAAATGCAAGCCGTACTATTTGAACCCTTTCCTTGCCAAACCCCAAACCATGAGCTTTTATACAATATAATGTACTCCCTTTCGTCAATTTGATTTTTTTGGTCAACTAAATTGAACTTTGACCAACATTTAATGATAAAATACTTATCTTCATGTAAATTTATAAATAATTTTGGATAGTGTTGCTATTCGTGCATCAATACCCATTTTTAGAATAATATGAAGATACTTCCTCCGTCCCACTCCACTGTGGACCTACTTTTTGGGCACTGGAATTAAGGAAAAGTAGGAGAGAGAAATAGGTGGAGGAGCTGTTTGTGAGTGAAAAATTAAATAGGAGAGAGAATGAGTAGGAGTAATAGTTAGGAGAGAGAATGTTGTGAGTATAAAAGTGAAGTAGGAGAGAGAATGAGTGGGTGGAATAGTAAAGATTCTTTGCCATTTTGGGCAGTTCACACTGAAGTGGGACGTCTCAAAAAGGAAATAAGTCCACACTGGAGTGGGATGGAGGGAGTATTCATTTATTTCAACTTTTTGGTCAAAGTTCAACTTAGTTGACCAATAAAATCAAAATACGATTTATTCTGGGATAGAGGGAGTACATACACACACATATATGTATATAATACATGCACATATATTCCCCCTGTCCCATTTAAAGATTTACCATTTAAGTTGGGCACAAGAATTAAGGAAAATGTGAAAAAGGCGATGTGTTGTTAGTATAAATAGTTAGGTAGGAGAGAGAAAGTAGATTAAGTGGATAATTATTCTGAGTATTACAATTGAGTCCCATTTCCATTTTAGGAAATGTAAACCTTTAAATGGGACACTCATTTGGGAAATAAGTGAACCTTCAAATGGGATGCAGGAAGTATGTATATATATATTTAAGCCGTTAGCGCTGTATATCATGCGTCAACATTAACATAAATCAATATGAGAAGTGGTCTAGTGTACTATTCATGTGGGATTGAGCTATGGAAGTAGACATGGGCAACCGGTTCCCGGTTCCGGTTCCGAACCGCCGGTTCCGGTTTCGGGAAAGGGGGGAACCGAGATGGAACCGCTAAATATCGGTTCCCGGTTCCGATTCTTGGCTTTCGCTTCCGGTTTCGGTTTCACGATTTTCCGGTTCTAAATAAAGGGTTTAGGGCGATCGCCGTAATGCCTTTCCAGGAATCTCTCGGTCGAGTCACTGAATTAGCTCGGCCGAGCAACCGCTCGACTCGGCCAGAAAGCAACCCTTGACTCGGACCGAGCATAACTACAAATCAAACCAAAGTTACTTGCCTTCTTCCCCCCCGCCGAAGTCAATGAAGCATCGGCCAGCACCTTTCGCTGCTTGAGCCTGCATCTCTTAAACACCAGAATTTTGATTTTTTTTTGAATTTTCCGTTAGAACCGCCGGTTCTCGCCGGTTCCGAACCGCCGGTTCTCCGGTTCCGGTTCTAAAACCGACGGTTTACGGTTTTCGGGAATGGTGAACCGAGATCTAACCGCGAACCGGACGATTTCAGTTCTCCTCGTCCGGTTCCCCCCGGTTCCGGTTCGGTTCTCCGGTTCTTCCCGATTCCGGTTTGCCCATGTCTATATGGAAGTAGAGATAATACTTATTAATTTCATTCCATAACGAATGATGTGCTTTTAGTTATGACTATGAGCAATGAGTGGTCGGTCATTTTGGGAGGGACATAGCTTACCGATGACGCAACTGGATAGTACGGTAAAAAATGGACGTAAATTATTTATGCCATTTCCTAGTTCTTTTATCATTAGGTTCTTGTGCTGGAGAGGATATTGAGGCAGCTTGATCCCCCGCCTCTTATCTTTTTTTGTCTATAAAGGGAGGGTTCCTCTTATACAGCATGCCTATCAAGTATGTCCGTGTATCTCATTTCCCTTTTTAGCTGTCAGTGGCAATGAGAAAATCATAAGGGATATATTTCGCTTGGATTGTGTATGTAAGCCTAAGCTTGTATATTCTTCTCTATAATCTAATAAACTTATCTTTTTATAAAAAGGCGTGTAAGCCTTTGGGGGTGTGTTCGTTTCAAACCTATCGGTTCTTTTAAATACCGCAAGTGCACGGGCTATAATAGTATAGCTAATGCAAGTACGGGTCGATTCCACAGAGAGACAGGGTTTACTTTTAGACGATATTTGTATTACTAAGAAATAGAAATGAGATTGGGAGAAATATGGTTTGGTTTGTGAAATATTTAAAAATATACACTTAAACACTTAAATTGAACTCTTATAAAATGGAAGCATTCTCGGGATTGGAATTCATATAGTCATTTATTCATCAATTATTCATGCCTTTGAAAATAGAAGTGTTCATCAAAATCAAGGATGGTACATTAAGCCTACGCTACTTCTCACGATCAAGCAAGTAGCGTTTGTATCACTAATTATGCCCTATCTCTTGATGACCCATAATTAGTAAGGATCCATTAATGTTCATAAATTCACTTACTTTCCATTCAAGGAACATCCCTAGGCTATTGAACTACTCTCGTCATCAATGAAACCTAGTTCCTTCATATGGTTCTGTTAATCGAGATTCTCCGCTAGATACTTCTCTCGATTAACTAGAATCATACAAATTGGACGTCTCCAAAATGTAAGTCATTTAGAGTTTGATATGAAGAGAATTGTTAAGATGAAGAGAGGATGACATGATTTATAAAGATGATAAATAAAGACGTTTGGGTTTCCAACCCCAAGAATTAGGGAGATTACTCACAACCCATATTTAAAGTAAGCATAAAGAAATAAATAGAAGATATGAATAGAAGAACTTATGCTTGTAGGAAAACGAAGGCTGAGAATAAATTTTGATATCTTTATTGCTTCAATCTTCCAAAATAACTTCAAGAAGAATGGTTCAATCTTTGAAGTAATAATGCTAGAGTATCTTGCTATATGTTTTCTAGACAAATTTTGGATATGTTCAGATAATTTTCAATATCTAAAACGGATACAAAGGGGCCTTTAAATAGGTATCCTAGGCTTAGGTTGCGATTCTTTAAAAAACTGTCTTCAAGAGGTGCCTTTTCAGTCTGGTAACAGCAAGTGCACGGCCGTGTGTTATGACTTGCATGGCCGTGTAAGCCTTGGCGTCAAATGATATAATAATAATGCTATAAATGACTATAGAATAGCCATTTATCAGGGTGGCTTTAGGGAATGTGGTCAGCATGAATACTTTCTTTGTTGGAAAATAGCTATAGCCTTATCATGAACGAAACACGATATGATGTATGGTGATTAACAACAAATTTGGCATGCAGCAAATGGGTTGGGACACTGGCATCGGAATGTCTGCCCCTCTCAACGCTTCTTGGAACTCATTCATCACTGCTAGTCTTTTGTTCCTTCATCATAGTCATTATAGGGTGGATGATAGTGTCCGAATACAGTAATGGGAGGATGTGTTGGTAGGTGCTGCTGTATGATGCCTTTCCCCACCCATATTTGTCTTTTCTTCTACACGTACAACCCCTATTGCCACCTTCTGTTCTAGAGAGGGCTAACGACTTTCGAAATTACCTTTTTGTTGGTAAATGTAAATCACATGATTTATGGAGTGAGGATGCTCTAAATTTGTTCCGTCTTCTACCACAATCTAGATTTTGTAAAAGTTGTGAATCTTGAGCTTGGGTATTGAGGGCTTGGAGTTATTTGTCACTATGCTCTTTCCTACTTGATTTGTTTCTCCAATCTGTCTGCATTTCAACTTTCTAAGCTCACCTGGAACGCAAACGTCCCTTTCAAAATTTGGGTCTTCGCATGAATCAGGAGTCTTTATAAGCTCACACTACTGAGATTTTGTAAGGGAAAAATATACAAACTTATGCTTTTCCATTGTAGGAGAACGTGGATCTTGTATAATAGCCTGTTTTGGCCTCCATCGTTGCCTTGACTTCTCCTAGATAGAGTTGTCTTTATGGAGTCTATATAGGTAACTTTCAAGGGTCGCAATTCAAGGAATGCCCGATCTAAGAGATTCATCAGGATTGGAGTGCTTTGTGCTCGTACTCTCTTTTGTTTTGAACTTCTCAATTTCCTTATGTATGGAGCTTTCATCCACGATTTTAAATTTTACAGGTTTATCTTTAATTTCCTCCTCTTCTAGTGGACTTACTCAATCGAGTTGATAGTTGAAGGGCTTAAATAGTCTTTATATCATTCTGGGGTCTTTTTCCTTGAAGCTTACAAAGATTTATGTCAAGTTACTTGAAAGTTGAAACTGTTTATTCCTTATAATAGTTATATATGTTGTTCTTGTGATAGGGTTGAATTGAGATTGTTTGAGCAATTCGCATAATTTCTGACCTCTTGTCATTTGATTCTTAGTACCTTTATTGAGATTATAAGCACATGTTCTCAAGTTTCTAAATCTTTCATATGTGCCCAGTCCATTTTTAATTGGCCAGTTACATGTATCAGGCCTTTATTTGAGCCAACGTCTTTGGTGATAGTTTTCTGATTATTTCCTCAGCGCCTGAAACTTTATCTCCTGCATTATGATAAATGTGTTGAACAAATATTAACATTGTCTTAGGTTGACCTCCAGTACAGGAATGGACTATCTTAATAGGACTAAGGTAGTAGTTAACTGATGCCAAAATTTATGGTAAATGAGCATTCCTTTTTGTTGCATGCTACAACTATAAAGGTCACCTGGTGTGTTTCTAAATGTAAAACCTAGTGGACTGAATAAAAAATCACTGAAAACCTGGAAATATTTTTTTTTTTTTTTTAAAAAAAAATAATAATAAAATCCATTCAAGACATCTTACTAAAACTTTTTTTTTTTTTTTTTTATAAGAAAAGAGAATTATATTAAAAAAAAAAAGAGGGAAAGTACATGAAGATGGGCAAGAAGTCCATCAAAAAAAAAAAAAAAAAACAAAACAAAATACAAGAATTCTACATTATAAGATAGCAGCAGCCCAATCTTTTTTCAAGTCATTAAGAGATAATCCTCTAAATCCATCATTCACATATGTCCAGAGCAATGCTAATGAAACCACTTTATCCCATAAGAAATGCTTCGATAGAAGCTGATTTTTTAAAATCCTTGCGTTTCGTTACAACCAAATGCACCAACAAACTGCAAAAACCCCGCACTCCCACAAGCGACTCAAATCTTCTCCTTTACCAAAACCTTTGTGCTAAATTTGCAGAAAAGAAGAGACATGCTCTGGGCTTACCCACACTTTGTTAGCCAGCTCAAACAAACAATTCCAAAGGTAATGAGCAAGGCTACAATGGAAAAAGAGATGAACACGTGTTTCGTCAAACTACTTGCAATTAACACACCAATTTGGCGATAACATTTAAAGGGCCGTCGAAACTGTAATTTGTCGTTGGTATTGAGTTTATTAAGCACAAGAATCCACATAAAGGACCGAATCTTGAAAGGAGTCTTAGACCTCCAAACCTGAGAAGCAAGAGGAAACGACGATGGATTGGGACCCGAATCAAGAAATTAAGAAAAGACTTGCAAGAATAATTACCGGATCCCTCTTAAACCCAAACCCTTTCATCCTGGTAGTTCGATAGACGAACATGAGATAAGAAATAAAGAAAACTACCAACATCATCTAACTCTCTATCATTGAGATTGCGGGAAGAAGTGAAAATTCGAAGAGATAGTCTCCCCCATCCCCAGCCTCATGAAACTCAGCAATAGGGGAGAAATGGACCGAAGAAAGACGATACAAACGAGAAAAAGGGTCTTTTTTTAGAGAGGAATTACCTGTCCACACATCTTCTCAAACGAATTCGAGTCCCGTTACCAACTTTCAATCGAGTAAAAGGATTAAACAGGTAATGACACTCATGAATGAATTTCCACGGGGATTTGTGCTAACATGAATTTCTGAAATTAGTATCCCATCCATTACCATGCATTCCGAACTTACTCTTAATCACTTTATGCGAAATAGTTTTAGGTTCTCGAGAAAATCTCCAAAGCCATTTCCTAACTAGAGAGATGTTTCGATTGATCAAGTTGCCCAAAGCGAATCCACCCTCCTCTTTAGGACGACAAACTTTTTTCATATCCACAAGATGATCTCTTCTATTTCTCCCGAACCTTCACACAAAAAAATTCTCATCATTTTCTCAATCTTTTTTGCCAGAACAGCTGGAATTCGAAAAAGAGAGAGATAATACAACAAAATGCTAGAAAGACATGCTCGCACTAGAGTAATGAGCCCTCCCAACGAAAATAAGCTCGTTTCCAACTAGCAAGGCGTTTGTTGACTCTCTCTACTACTTGATCCCAAAATGATACGACTTTCGGATTCCCACCCAAAGGAACCCCAAGATAAGATAAAGACCAATATAGATCTTGACACCCAATCAAATGAGCATATCTATTCCCTACAACCTCTTCCATATTAATCCCCACAATCCCACACTTGGCCAAATTAATTTTCAGCAGAGACACTTTTTCGAAAAACTGAAGAATAATTAGCACATTTTGAAATTTCGAACACCCTCATTTAGGAACAACACTGTGTCATCAACAAACTATCTCTACCCACCCTACACCCTTCCACAATGCCTACTTCCTCTCTATGCCTCAAAAGCCTACTCAAAATATACTCAAAATATCTGCCACGAGGGTAAACAAAAAAGGAGATAAAGGATCTCCCTGTCTTAAACTTCTTGATCCCTCATACCGCTCTTGAGCCTTGCCATTAACGATGACCGAGAAATGAGGGACCCTAAAACATCCCATAATCCATCGTCGCCATCTAGCACCGAACCCCTTGATCTTAAGAACATGGTCTAAGAATTGCCAACTCACTCTATCATATGCCTTTTCAAAATCCATACAGCTAAGAATCTAAGAAACTTAACAAACCATGCAACTGAATCTGAATTAACCAAGAAAGGATGCAGGAAAGTTGGTCCAAATCTTTTTGGATGCAACTGATGGTAATGTTAAGGTGGTGCTCCTAGTGCACGCTGTAGCTTCTTATGACAAACTTCATTGAAAACGTAGGTAATTCTAGCATGGAGTTTGGATAGCAGATCTATCTAGAGGGTTACATGGATAGACATTGATACTCCAACGTTGCAATATAATTTATATCTCCATTTTTCATCGACTCCAGTGCCAAGTCTTCTGGACCCTGAATCTTGTTTCCTATCTCATCTCAGATAGCTCAATGGATGAGTGACAAAAGAGTCGTGAATCCTTCAGCGAAAGATGTTTCTATGCAGCTTGATTTCATATCCAAGGTTCATGATGTTGAACAAGCAGAGGTTTATTTTGGTAGTGTTCCAAACACTTTGGGACAATGCACTTTTGAACTGCTACTTGAAAGCAAAATGGTGATAATTACACATATAACATCAGATTAAGTGCATATCGGGCTTTAATGGACATAGGAAAATGGAAAGGCTCCTAATGAAGATGGAAGCTGATCCCCCAGTCACTTAAGTCTGGAGGTCATATGCATATGCATCTGCTGCGAATGGATACATAAAAACTGGTGCTACTGAGAAGGCGTTTGCTCTCTTGAAGAAAGCTGAGTGTCATTGGAGATGAGTAAAGGTTTGCTTATCCAGGTTTGATGACTCTTTATGCTAGTATGGGGAAAAGAGATGATGTATACCCCATATGGAACCTTAACAAGAAAGCAGAGAAGTTCCACAATCAGACCTATCTAATGATGAGTAGCTCATTATGTATGTACGATGGATGACCTTGATGGTGCAGAGAAGATACTAGAAGAGTGGGAAGTAGGCTCTCAAATGATGTAATTACTCCATATTGTGAGAAAGGCCTTTTGGGCAAGGCGAAAATGATTGTGAAAAGGCTTATAACAAATGGAAACTAGCCAACCACCATTACAAGGAGTCGTATTTCATTTGGATATTTTAAGTATAATCGGATGGACAAGGCAATAGAGGCTGTAAAGAAAGAAATCCTGGTGAGTGAGCCACCACGAACACCAGAAATAATTACTTTGGCTTCTTGTCTGGCATATTTGCATGGTACGGGAGATACGGATGCAAGTGCTGGAGATTATTAAGTTCCTCCAGGAAAAAGGTCTCTTCACTAGAAATTTATATGACAAGTTGGTGAAAGTTATTGAAAACGAAAACCAAATATCCTGTGGAAGTTTGGACACGGGAGGGCATCGTCGAGTTTGGAGGAAGATATGACTGGAAACGTAGAATCAATGGATGAAAGTGTTAGCTGAACATTGTGTCAATATCTAAAGGTATTTTAACCCGTGAGCTAATTTGACATTGTTTTGTCACCTGAAAATTGAAACAGGAAATTGTGTTGTTTATAAGATAAGCCAACCTTCCTCGTTGATTAGTTAACTTCTCTTGATTTTCTTGTGTTGATGGATCAGGAGATTAAACTTCGTATGTTTAGTTGATAACACCCTGAGGATTAATGTCACAGCCAAAGCTTGCCGAGAAGGAGCCACACGGAGAGCATGAATGTCAGTAGTGGTTTCGTTTCTTCATTCCTTCAGATTGATTTTTAGAGGTATTGGTCTGGGGAGTCGTGTCACCTTCTTATGTCATGAATCTAGAGGAATCCAATATAGTTTAGGCTCTGTCAGTTGACTTATTCTCCTAGATAGAGTTGTATAAATGGAGTGTACACGGGGTTTGGCTATTGTGCCTTCGAGGAGTGCCCAATTTTTGATATTCAGCAGGATTGGTGTGCTTCACTTCTGAGATCAGCAGAATCGGAGTGTTTCTTATTTTCTATCATATTTAGTGAGAGCAAGAAGCTTGAGTGCGGACATTTTTTTACCCACTACACCCTCAAGCACTTGTGTAATTAACCACTCTAGTATCATCATACTAAGAGAGTAGGATGGTTGGGCTAAATTGAGTTGATAGCTCAAGGGGCTAAATAAAGTTAATACATCATTCTGGTGTCTTTCCCTACTTCATCCAAAATTTGAAACTCCCTCTGTCCCCAAAATCAGTCTCACTTTGATTTCTTGTGTCAAGTTAATCAAACCTAGCCAAAGATTTATAAAGTTACTCGTTTTACAAAATCTGAAAGTTAGTGGTATTTTTCAAAATATTCTCTCATCACTTGAAATTGTGTGACCTAAAATATGATATCTGTTTGTTGAATTATACTATACAGATACTGTCCTAGGTTGGCTTTCCATAAAAGAAAGTTGACTATCTTTTTGGGATGGAAGGACTAGCTTCCAAATGTCAGAATTCATAGGTAAATGAATACTCCTTTCTGTTGCAATGTTATTACGACTATAATGTTCACACCTTGGTACGTCTCTATAACTAAAAACCTTGTTACCAGATCTGAAATGGTTGAAGATATCTGAAAAGAACCCTCTTTTTCCTCTTCTCTTCATTTGGGGGATCTTACTAAAATCTAATAATCACACAACCGAATTTAAAATAATTAAAGTAAACAAGAAAGTCCAATTTTTTTTAGTTGCAACTGATGTTACCATTAAGCTGGCACTCCTAATACAAATCATAGTTTCTTATAAAAAACTTCATCGAGATCATAGATAGTAGAAGTTTGGATACTGATCCTTCTCTAAAAGGTTAGTTAGATAGATCTATATACTCCAGTTTTGCAGCATAAATGATACTCCCTCCTTCCAATAATAAATGTTGCGTTTGACTTGTCAATGTTTTTAAGGAATGTGCTTTACTTGTTAGTACATTCCACGTACGATGGTCAAATTGCATTAAAATTGTTTCCTAATTTAGAAACACACCATTTTTTGGGACGGACCAAAAAGGAAAGTGCGACTATTATTTTGGGACGGAGGGAGTAAATCTTATCTCTGAATTTCATTAGCTCCACAGGTCGAGTTTTCTGGACCCTGAATCTTGTTTCCTTTCTAATCACAGATAGTTCAATGGATCAGTGATAAAAAGGTTGTGGATCCTTCACCCAAAGATGTTTCAGTGCAGCTTGATTTGATATCCAAGGTTCATGGTGTAGAGCAAGCAGAGAGTTACTTTAATAGTGTTCCAAGCACGTTAAAGGTCTGGCAGGTTTATGGTGCACTCTTAAACTGCTACGCGAAGGCAAAACTGGTGGAAAAAGCCGAAGCCACAATGAAGAAGATGAAGGACTTGGGATATGCTAGATCCTTATCCTACAACGTAATGCTAACCTTATATGCCCAGATGGGGACCCACGAGAAGCTACATCTTCTAGTCCAAGAAATGGAAGATAGAGGAATTAATTGCGATAATTACACTTATAACATCATATTAAGTGCATACGGAGTTTCCATGGACACAAGGCAAATGGAAATACTTCTAATGAAAATGGAAGCTGATCCCTTTATTAATATGGACTGGCACTCATATATTACTGCAGCAAATGCGTACATAAAAGCCGGTGATACAAAGAAGGCGCTGGCGACATTAAAGAAAGCTGAGCACGTTATTAGAGGTGATAAAAGGATTGCTTATGGAGGTTTGCTTACTCTTTATGCTAGTATGGGGAAAAAAGATGAAGTTTATAGAATATGGAACCTTAACAAGAAATTAGGTAAGTTCTACAATACGAGCTACCTAGTGATGATTGGCTCATTATGTACGTTGGATGATCTTGATGGTGCAGAGAAGATTCTAGAAGAGTGGGAAATCGGGCAAGAATATTATGACCCTCGGCTCCCAAGTACTCTGATTAATGCATATTGCAAGAAGGGTATTTTGGACAAGGCGGAATTGATTGTGCAAAGGCTTATAGAGACTGGAAATAAGCCAAATGCTAGTACTTGGAGTCGTATTTCATTAGGCTATCTTAAACATAATCAGATGGACAAGGCAGTGGAGGCTGTGAAGAAAGAAATCCTGGTGAGTGAGCCACCACGAAGTCCAGAGATAACGACTTTGGCTTCTTGCCTGGATTATTTGCATGGAAAGGGAGATACGGATGAAGCAGAGGAGATTATAAAGTCTCTACAGGAAAAAGGTCTCTTCAGTAGAAATGTGTATGACAAATTGGTGAAAGTTTTGAAAAAAGGTAACTAAATATCGTGTGAAAATCTTGAGACTGGAGGGGATAGTCATAGTTTGGAGGTAGAAATGGCTGGAAGCATGGAATCCAAGTGCGAAGATCTAAGTTGACTTGATATTTGTCATCTGGCAATAGAAACAAGAAATCGTATTCTTCATAAGGTTAGTGAACCTTTGTTATGCTTGGTTAATTAAACTGTGTATGTTGGAATTGCCTTGAACCATTAGTGTCACTGCCAAAGTCAGTTGTTACGCGACTTCATTGTGTGACAACTGACCATGTCCATGTATCCAATATGTCTTGGTTTCTTGAAGTGAAATTGAGGGCCAAAAGAGAACCAATTTTTGTGATAGTCTTAATTTCATAGGAAATTAATTTGTAAGAGCAAGATTTAGAGTGTGTTTGATAAGTCAATTCCAGGCTTTGGGGTTTGGAGAGCAATTTGATGTCCATTGTTTTATTTTGTTATTCAAATACCAAATTCAAGTCTCGGGATTACAGTTGCCAAACACATCCTTAGTCCTTGCTGGGTTAGATTTAGATTGTTCGTTTTCCGTTTTTTTTCTCTTTCTCTTGACCTATCCTTGTTTCTATCCTTGCCTACCTCAAGACAGGAAAAAAGAAAGGAGGGTTGTGGTAGACGTGCGACAACTAGCATAAATATTTGTCACAATGATATGTCATGAATCACCGGTCCATACGACGATTAATGTTATCCGACCCAAATCATTTAGGAACTAAGACATCTCTTGGATAATCATTGCATATTCACCTAGAAACTCAATTCCTGACTTTACTGAAAAGTTTCCAACCTTAAAAGTTGGTAGGAAATATGGCTTTCAAGGATGACAAACTGACACATCTATTTTTGTTAGTGTTTGTTTTCTTTTCTCCTAGTAAATGTCTAATTCAACTTTTGTCTATCGGAGGTAGCAAGTGAATTCCCCCACTCTTCAACCATTTCAGTCATTTATTGAATTAAAAGAAATAATTACCCTAATATATAAATTAGTAGCTATTGTAGATATCTAACTTATGTGACAATTGATACTCAATTAGATTATTTATTCCTAATGTACCAAAAAAAGTGATTATTTATCAATGGCACAAATATGGAGGTTGAGTTAATCTCAAAAGCAAGTACGTAATAAGCATGTATCACACACTAATTTGCAAATTATTGTGTATTTAGCATCCTTAAAATTTCATAGAAGACGAGGGTTGGAAGTGATCTCCCAACTTAGGAGGGCTAATTGTTGTTGTTAAACCGGCTCGAATAATTTATAAAATTGGAATTGGTAAATATATATTTGGAAATAGGAATAGATATATTGAACCAACACTATTTCCGATTTTCCTTTATATTTAGGGAGTTGGTCTTATAAAAAACTAGTTTTTTCTTAAGATAAGGAAAAACGTGTTTTCAAAATAAACGGTGGCAATTTTGTAATTACTGGCAACCATGTTCAAAATAAACGGTGGCATTTTTGTAATTACTGGCAACCATGATAAATGCCAGTGTTAATATTACAAATGACCAGTGATTTCATACTGACATTTTATAAACATGAAACTGACACTTTTTACACGGGCACTTTTAATATACAAGAACTGGCACTCTTCACACTGGCACTCTGCTACACTAACACTGGCACTTTGTTACACTAATATTTTTGATGGCTCTCGAAAATACAAGCACTGACATTCAAAAATACATGGACTGGCATTGAAAACACATTTACTGGCACTCAAAAATGCATATACTGGCACTCAAAAACACTG
Organism: Adenophora triphylla var. japonica; assembly: GCA_022495995.1. Classification (NCBI taxonomy): domain Eukaryota; kingdom Viridiplantae; phylum Streptophyta; class Magnoliopsida; order Asterales; family Campanulaceae; genus Adenophora; species Adenophora triphylla. The sequence goes on from JAFEMH010000183.1 coordinate 513,214, forward strand.
ATAATTATTTTTGCTGGCTCTTAAAAAAACATGAACTGGCATTAAAAAACACATGAACTGACATTCAAAATTACAAGAACTGGCATTCAAAAACACATATACTGGCACCAAAAAACACTTATAATCATTTTTACTGACTCTAAAAAATATAAACACTGGCACTTCAAAATACATGAACTGGCACTCGAAAAAATAAACACCGGCATTAGTTTACACTGGAACTGGCACATCAAAATCCCCCAACAATACTCTCAAAAATACAAACACCGGCACTCTAAAATACATGAACTGGCACTCAAAAAAATAAACACTGGCATTAGTTTGAACTGAAACTGGCACATCAAAATCACCTTTCATTGTGAATATCAATTGGAGCTTCTAATTAGACGGAGAACAAATTGGTGATTGTGAATATCAATCGGACCTTTCATTGTGAATATCAATCCGGCCGATTAGACGGAGCTGGTTAGGAGGGCGATTGTTTGGGTGGAGAGAGAGATCGGTGATGGAGGTTGAGGCTTTCATTGTGAATATCAATCGGAGCTTCTGATTAGACGGAGAACAAATTGGTGATTGTGAATATCAATCGGACGGAATTGGATCGCTGCCGTGGCTGGGAGAGAAGGGGAATGTTGATTTGGGGAGAACAAATTGGTGAGGAAGACGGAGGAAGAACGATGTTTCTGGGTGGAGAGGGAGATGGCGCGGTGATGGAGATTGAAGGGTGATTGGAGGTCACCGGTTGATTGGGGATTGAGATTGGGTTTGATTTCCGGTGGAAGAGCTTGGTTAGGGAGGAGATTGGGGCCGGCAATGGTGGTTGGGCTTGGTCGGAGAAGAATGTGGGGAGCTTTTGGCAATGAAATTACGCTTCTGCGTATAGAGAGAGAGAGAGGAGAGAGAGAGGGTCGGGAAAACACGTTTTTTTGTTAACTTAAAAAACGCATTTTTTATAAGTTTTTGACATACGTAGGTTTTTTTTTTTTTTAAAACAAAAAAAACCCTTCCTCCTTTAACTTTCATATCGAAAGAAGGATTTAGCGCGAATACTTAAGCAAAAACACAAAATATTATCCTAGATTTGATTGTCAAACTCACCTAATATTTCAAACTTAATGGGTATTTGAAACTGCTCCAGTCATGATCTGTTCCGCCCCTCCAATACGCGTAAAACATTTCTACTATTTGTAAATATTGCACTAAAAATGTACTCCCTCCGACCCAATAGAAGCTTTCTATTTTGCCATTTTGGGTGTCCCTTTAAAAGCTTTCACTTTCCTTTTTTGATAAATGAATCTTTACTATTCCTTCCACTCATTCTCTCACCTACATTATTTTAATACTCACAACACTATTATAATTTACTATTCCCTCCACTCATTCTCTCTCCTATTTTCAAATTACATTCACAACATTTTTACTTCCCCCTCATTTTCTTAATTTGCGTGCAACCCAAAAATTGGACAGCTACTATTGGGACGGAGGGAGTAAAACATACTCCCTCCGTCCCAGTTCAATTGATACTTATTTCCTTTTTGGTCCGTCCCACATCAATTGATACTTACTCAAAATGGAAAGGAATCTTCACTATTTATCCCACCCATTCTCTCTCCTATTTTACTTTTTCACTCACAACATTCTCCCTCCTAACTATTCCTCCCACTCATTCTCTCTCCTATTTAATTCTTCATACTCACAACATTTTCTTTCACTTTTTCTCACTTACTTTTTCTTAATTTCCACACCCAAAAAGTTGGTATATATTGAACTGGGACGGAGAGAGTATGTAATAGTTGTGGTATAAAATATTTTCATATATTTATGATAGTGGCACCCATACATTCTAAGTATTTTACCCATACATTATAAGTATTTTACATCCCAACTACTACATTTTCATTCAAAGTGAGAGTGAGACGGATAAGAGCAGTCAGGAGTGAATAAGTCCGGGGTTCGAGTTGTAGTTTGACCTTGGTTGTTTTTTTGATCATATTGTTATATAATGATTAATGATTAATATATTCATTAATCAGTAGTGTTCAAAGTGAGAGTGAGACGGATAAGAATGTGCAGTCAGGAGTGAATAACTACAAATGTTTTACATTTTATAGTGAAATTTTTATAAAGTGGAAGTAATGTTTTTACGGTTGAGAACGTGAAGTCAAACATTCTTAACTCATAATGCTCAAGGTGAACAAAACATATTCGATGGTGATTAGAGAAAAACGTGTCAAAGGGACCATTCAGGATGAAACCAATGAGCTTTGCAGTTCGATTTGGTGGTGGTGGGGGGGGGGTCCAAAGTTTAGGGGGGTAACTAAGAGATATGGGCAATGCCACTTGCACCCATTGTAAGAAGAAAGGACACAAAAGAGATACATGCTTCAAGCTTGTCGGGTACCCCGAGTGGTGGGAGGAAAATCGCTTGCGGAATTAGAAAGCACAGGGCACTCACAGATCAGGGTTTGCAGCTGGAAACAAAGGTCTTGATGGGATTAATGCCAAGGTAAACACAGTATATGTTGGCAGAGAGCAAACATCCGGCATGACTCAGAGGGCCAATCTTCTTGGTCTTTCTAGCGAAGAATGGAGTCTCTTTATGAACTATGTGCAAACGCGTGCCAAATCGGAGGATCACTCAAATAGTAAGATTACAAATGAAATTTGGCTCGTTGATAGTGGAGCCAATAACATAAATTCGCTCGTTAATGCTCCCAACATTAGGCAGCCGCGTAGGCCTGCCTAACGGGAATTACATAAAACAAGGGCAGCCCAGTGCACGAAGCATCCCCGCGTAGCGAGGGTCCGAGGAAGGGTCCCCACCACAAAGGTGAAATGCGTTATATGCTCTGTCATTTAATTGCAATATTTTGTCTGTTTTTAGTTGCTAAAAAGAGTCGACTAACTTGGTGCATTTGAATAACTTAGTGCATTTCATCGACAAAAAATGTGTTATACAGGACCAAGCCTCGAGGACTTTGACTGGTGCAAGGGAATAAAATAAGGGGCTATATTACTTGAAGGGATCAATCGAGGAAACGAGAGTCAACATTGCAAAGAATTTCAGCAAACATCAGGTGTAGCACTAAAGGTTGGGACACCCCTCAAGTGACGTACTTAATTTATTGCTTTTTCTTAGTGATAGTAGTCGTAATAAAGATGTTTGCGAGTCGAATAAAACAAACCAGGGCAAATATTTGATCTACGAGAATAATGCTATTGAACCATTTGAATTGATTCATTGTGATCTTTGGGGTGATTGTAGAACACCCGCTTCTTGTAGGGCAACTTCCTTTTTAACCATTGTTATTAATTATTCTAGTGTCGTGAGTGTCTATTTGATGCGTTCTAAAACTGATGCTCCACGTCTTTTGAAAAATTATTTTGTCATTATAGAGCATGATAGAGTGTAAGTTTGGAAAAAAGGTTAAAGCTGTGCGCCACTGATAATGGGACTAAGTTTACTTGCCTGGACAAATGAACTTGATTTTCAAAATTATTTTCAAAATACCTGAAATAGTTTTTTTCGAGTATTTTTGAAGTCGAACTACGTTTAGTCTGATTCTCTGATGGAGATACGTAGGCAGCCATCTGACACGACTATCCAAAAGTTCTGAATGGATGTCTACTACTATCGACGACATTACTTTTTTTATAAGTTCTATCGCCGAGGGTCTCTGTAACACCCCATTTTGAAAGCATTAATTCATGATTTCACTACTCTAGTCTCGCTTTTTGATTTTGGGATGAAGACTCATTTGTTTTGTCATGTTTTGTTAAGTTTATAACTAACTCCGTTAGTATAAGACTTGACTGACTAAAAGAATAACTAGAGAGGGCAAAACAAAAAATCTAACCTCTCCATTCCAGTGAGGATGATTTCATTTTCTTCTTGGTTTCGATCTTTTTCTTGGTCATAACTCTTCCCATATGTGATTTGATCAGATTTGAGCCATCTTACAACTTTACAACTGATTTACCTCAATAAATATCTATCCAATTGATGTGATTGATTTGTTGGGTTTTGGGGTTACAAACGCAGCGAAAAATTTAACAAAGAACATCAAAACCTTAGCCCTTAGATCCGTCTAGCATGAAGAGATTAGAAAAACATGAAATAGAATTACATACCTTGAATGCAATGAAGTTTGTCAAAATAGATCTCAAAATTCAAGCCTTGGAATTTTGATGTCGAGTAGGATCTTCTTCTTCCTTGTTCAAAACCTTGGTGATGAAATCAACAATGGAGCTTCAAGCCTTAGGAGATAAAGCAACCTCCCTCTAATGGTGATCCACACGCGAACGAACCAAGAACGCTTCTTGTAGGATTGCTAGATGATCCTCTTGATTGTTGAATCACTTTTCAATAATCTATGGCTAATATGGAATTGAATCTAGGGTGTTTTGATCTTTGATTCGTAATAAAAAATCAAGATAATTGTGTTTATCAAGCCCTAAAATTCGTATGTCAAAGTTGGACAAAAGGATCTTATTTATACTTGTTATAAATCCCTAACTCTTAGGGAGAAGAGTCTTTTTCCAAGCAAAAACGGGTTGCTGAAAACATAGCTGGGCGGTCGCCCACTTGGTCCTCGGCGACCGCCCAGTTGTACAGCCTTTTGTCTTTGGTTTCGCAAACCACTTGAGCGCTCGTCCTTGCATGCCTCAGCGGTCGCCCAGACCCAATGTGAGTGGTCGACCACACTTGCCTTGGCGGTCGCTCATATGTACAGAGGTTTTTCATTGATTTCATAAACCAATGTGAGCGGTCCCTTAAACCAACCTCGGCGGTCGCCTATGACCAACCTCGACGGTCGACCACTCTAAACCTCAGCGGTCGCCCATCTCAACAGATCCATAATAAAGCCAGAATCAATTCGTTCTTTGTGTGTGATCCAAAAGAAATTATATTATGTTGGTAGTGAGTCAAAACATGACCTCACAAGGCATAAGTGGTTTCTAGCAAACCATTATATCCACCCAATTAATATAACATCAAAGATTGATTCCTTGATAGATCAAATGTCACAATCCCTTTGTCCACGATGTCCAATTGAACATGAGTCATGGTCTACGTCAACTCATCTCGTTCAATGCTTTCTCGATTCCGAATATGTTGATAATCCAAATGCATTTGATCTCTATCAAATCAATTGAGTGTGGCCACACATTTCATCAACATCATCCATCGAGGGGCACAAACAAACATCTTTCTTCATATAGCCCTTATTGCTATTCGATTAAAGATAGTGTTAGACTATATCAAACACGATCTTCACCATGTGGAAGACGATGATAATCTCAGGTACAAAGGATTCAATAACACGACTATCATGAGATTTAATCATGACAACAGACCATGTCATTAATCTCATAAGTAGGTCATGTCCAATACTTGTTCTCTAGCAAGTATCCATAAGTGTAATGTGCATCTCCATGCATATAATCATCTCCATGATTATCCATTACCAACTTATACTAGTTGTTCATAACAACTAGGGACGCATTTCAATATAATAAACATGCAAACATATAATGAACAGAATAAACACGCTCTATAATAAATGATAAAGATGATACATAACGGTTCAAGTTAAAAATAACTATAGCCTAGGGCATTATAGCAACAATCTCCCACTTGCACTAGGCTCCATCTATGTATCTAATACACATGGACCTCACATGACCATCATGCCTTGCTTGTGCGAGGGACTTTGTAAGCGGATCCCCAATGTTATCATCGGTTGATACTTTGCATATCTTAACGTCTCCCGATCAATGAACTCTCGAATGAGATAGAAACGTCTAAGTATATGTTTTGATCGCTGATGTGACCTTGGTTTCTTTGCTTGCGCAATGGCACCATTATTGTCACAATAAAGTTCCACTGGATTAGTGATACTTGGAACAACTTCCAAGTCACTAATGAACTTCTTGATCCAAACTGCCTCCTTAGCTGCATCGAATGTCGCTATATATTTGGCCTCAGTAGTAGAATCGGCAATAGTACTCTGCTTGGAACTCTTCCAACATATCGCACCTCCGTTAAGCATAAACACAAATCCCGACTGCGATCGGAAATCATCCTTGTCGGTTTGGAAGCTAGTAACTGTGTAACCTCTTACAACAAGATCTCTTCCATCCCTCCGAAGACCAAGAACGCATCCTTAGTCCTTCTTAAGTACTTAAGGATCGTCTTGACTGCCATCCAATGGTTCTCACCCGAATCAGATTGGTAACGACTTGTCATGCTAAGAGCATACGAGATGTCAGGTCTAGTACAAATCATAGCGTATATGATAGATCCAATAGCCTGTTGGTGATTTTAGTGTCATCAACTATTTTATTGTAATGGTGATTTACTAGAGATCAATGTGATTCGTAGTAGAATCGGATACGAGTAAGGGAAAGTGTGAAGTACACACTCGTTTGAGCTAAAACGAAGTCAACCTCGATAAAGAAGTAAAAGTTAAAGGGTAGCACATTTTGCTGATGTGCTCGGCTGAGCAGAGACTTTGACTCGGCCGAGCAGAGCATAGCAGATTGTCCAAGTTTCTGGACAGCCTTGCTCGGCCGAGGCATTTGCCTTGCTCGGTCGAGCAGCATGATTGACACGGCCGTGCAGTTCAAAAAGACACGGCCGTACAATTGGGCAAAATGTCTTGGGACATCTTTGCTCGGCCAAGCGAGTCCCTTGACTCGGCCGAGCAGTTCCTGAACATGTGCCAGTTCAAAATAAAAAGACACATTGCTTGGCTAAAGTCATGTCTTTTGGTTGCACCCTTTATCTGATGCCTCTCCATCTGTATATATACAGAGATTGATCTCATTTGTACACACATGAAAAACACAAGAGTGATACAACAATAACGGAAGCAAAACAATTCTCAAGTTTTAGATTTGTTCTCTTTGCCTAGAAACAACTTGTGTGATTGTCTTATCCCAATAAAGATTTTGTGTAACCCAGGCATTAAGGGTCGAAATACTTTATTCGGAAAGTGGATTATACACGATTCAATCACATATCCAGCCTTGTTATCAAGATCAAGACCCTATATTCCCCTACAAACGAATAAAGTATTTGGTGATACTCATGGCTGGTGGAAGTACTGTGAAGGAGATGACGACTAAGTTTGGAAAGCTAGACAAATTTGAAGGACAAGATTTCAGGCGTTGGCAAAAGAAGATGCACTTCCTTTTAACAACATTAAAAGTGGTGTATGTTCTATCTACCCCTATTCCAGAATTGCTTGAAGATGATAACTCGGAAGCAGTCAGACGTAGATCAAAGTGGTAAAACGATGACTACATCTACAGAGGATACATATTAAACGGTATGTCTGATTCTCTATTTGACATTTATCAAAATGAGGAATCTGCAAAAGAGTTATGGGATTCTCTTGAATCCAAGTACATGGAAGAGGATGCTTTTAGTAAGAAGTTCCTTGTAAGTAATTTTAACAATTACAAGATGGTCGATTCAAGACCTGTCATGGAACAATTCAATGAACTCCTTAGAATCCTTGGACAATATACAAAACATGGGTTGAAGATGGATGAGTCAATATCTGTTTCAAGTGTGATTGATAAGTTGCCTCCCTCCTGGAAGGATTTCAAACACACTTTGAAACATGGTAAAGACGATCTGTCTTTGGTTCAACTTGGTAATCACTTGCGCATAGAGGAATTTCTTAGGGCGCAAGAGAATGACAAAGGCAAAGAAAAAGAAGTTGCTGGACCCTCGGTAAATATGATTGATGAGGGTGGAAACAATAAAAATAAAGAAAAGAAACGTAGTTTCAAAGACAATGGTTCTGGTCCCAACAAGAAGCCTAAATTGGCATGTTGGAAGTGTGGCAAAACTGGTCACTTTAAGAAGGATTGTCGTGTTGAAAACAACAAGAATGGCGCAAGCACCAGTGGTTCGGGAAAGGGATCTAAGGACCATTCTCAAAACCAAGGTCAGAATTTAATACTTTGTTGGAACAGATTTATTAAAAATTCTGTTTCACTAATTTCTGAAGTATTTTATGTGCAGGATGATGCTATTGTGTGGTGGATTGATTCCGGTGCCACAACTCATGTTTGTAAAGATCGTTGTTGGTTTAAGACATACGAACCAATGGAAAACGGATCTGTCCTTTACATGGGTGATTACCATTCCGCTCCTATTCAAGGAAGAGGAAGTGTGGTGTTGGAATTCAGTTCGGGAAAAACTATTTCTTTGTTTAATGTTTTATATGTACCTAAACTTCGTAAGAATTTAATTTCTGGTCCTGTCTTGAACAAGTGTGGTTATAAACAAGTTTATGAGTCCGATAAGTATATCTTATCGAAGTCGGGTGTATTTGTAGGATTTAGTTATTATAACAATGGGATGTTTATGTTGAATTTAAATAAAATTCCTGTTAACTCTAGTTCTGTTTATATGACTTCCTCTGTTGTTATCAATTCCTCATTATGGCATGCTCGGTTAGGACATGTGCACTATAAAAGAATACTTGAAATGTCCAAAGATGGTTTGATTCCTGCTATTGATAAAAATACAAAAAAGTGTAATACTTGCATGTTGACAAAAATCACTAGAAAACCTTTTAAAAGTATTACAAGGAATTCTATAAAACTTGAATTAATTCATAGTGATTTATGTGATTTTCATGCAACTCCATCTTTAGGCAATAAAAAGTATATTGTCACTTTTATAGATGATGCTTCTAGATTTTGCTATATTTATTTGCTGCATGCAAAAGATGAAGCCCTAGATAAATTTAAAATTTATAAAACAGAAGTTGAACTTCAACTAAATGGCTTGATTAAAACCTTACGTACGGATAGAGGTGGTGAATATTATGATCCTAAATATTTCCAATCCGTAGGGATAATTCATGAAACTACGGCTCCTTATGTACCACAACAAAATGGTGTGGCTGAAAGGAAGAATAGAACTCTTGAAGAAATAGTTAATGCCATGCTATCTTACTCGGGCTTGAGTGACGGGTTTTGGGGAGAAGCCATGTTAACGGCTTGTCATTTATTGAATCGAGTTCCTAATAAAAGGAACAAGATTACCCCATATGAGCTTTGGTATAAGAAACGACCAAACTTGAAATTTTTGCGAGTTTGGGGATGTAGGGCCGTGGTTAGACTTCCGGACCCTAAAAGGAAAAAGTTGGGAGAAAAAGGTATTGACTGCATCTTTGTTGGATATGCTGAGCATTCCAAGCCATATAGGTTTTATGTTATAGAACCTAATAAATTCATTTCTATTAACACAATTATAGAATCGAGAGATGCAATCTTTGATGAGAATCGTTTCTCTTCAATACCTAGACCAAAGAATATTATACCATTGTCGGCTGAATCTCAAATGGATGATCATTCAATTGAGGTACCAAGTGAGACACCCGAACCTCGTAAAAGTAAAAGAGTAAGAAAAGCTAAATCATATGGCTCTGATTTTCAACTATATTTAGTTATGGGATCAAGAGATCAAATCGAATCTCAATACTCTTACCGTTATAGTATAGAGGAGGATCCAAGAACCTATGATGAAGCAATAAAATCTCGAGATGCTGGTTTTTGGAAAGAAGCAATCGATGATGAGATTAGTTCTATTATGGAAAATAATACATGGGTCTTGTCTGATTTACCACCAGGATGTAAACCTTTAGGGTGAAAATGGATATTCAAAAAGAAGATGAAAGTCGATGGAACAATTGACAAGTTTAAAGTTCGATTGGTAATCTAAGGCTATAGACAAAAGGAAGGGATCGATTACTTCGATACCTATGCACCGGTTGCTCGTATCACTACTATTAGATTACTGATAGCTTTGGCAGCTATTCAGAATCTATTGATCCATCAAATGGATGTCAAAATAGCATTTTTGAATGGTGGTTTGGAAGAAGAAGTGTATATGAAACAACCTGAAGGATTTCTTATGCCAGGTAATGAGCATAAGGTATGTAAGGTAATTAAGTCATTGTATGGGCTGAAGCAAGCACCTAAACAGTGGCATCATAAATTTGATGAGGTTGTTTTGTTGAATGGTTTTGTATTAAATTAGTCCGACAAATGTGTATATAGCAGATTTGATGACTCCGGTAAAGGAGTAATCATCTGCCTATATGTAGATGACATGTTGATTTTTGGCACAGACCAAAATGTAGTTGATGAAACTAAGAAGTTTTTGTCATCAAAGTTTTCTATGAAGGACATGGGAGAAGCCGACGTAATTCTTGGTATAAAGATTAAACGGATGAACAAAGGAATTGCAATTACACAATCTCATTATATTGAGAAAATTCTCAAGAGGTTTAATTGTGATGATTGTTCTAAAGTTAGTACTCCCATGGATCCTACTGAGAAACTTGTGTCAAACACTGGTAAACCTGTGTCACAGCTTGAATACTCAAAAGCCATAGGCAGTTTGATGTATGCTTTGACGGGCACTCGACCTGATATTGCTTATACAGTTGGAAGATTGAGCAGGTTCACTAGTAATCCTAGTAGACAACATTGACATGCTATAACAAGGGTGTTCAAGTACTTAAAAGGTACTATGGACTATGGTTTGTGTTATAGTGGACATCCTTCTATATTAGAAGGTTACACAGATGCTAGTTGGATCAACCAAGAAGATTCATCTTCTACTAGTGGTTGGGTGTTCTTGCTTGGAGGAGGTGCCATTTCTTGGGCTTCCAAAAAGCAGACATGTATTACACATTCTACAATGGAATCTGAGTTTGTAGCATTGGCTGCTGCAGGAAAAGAAGCAGAGTGGCTTCGAAACTTGGTATATGAGATTCCATTATGGCCAAAACCGATATCACCAGTATCTATCCATTGTGATAGTGCTGCCACTTTGGCTAGGGCCTATAGTCAGATTTATAATGGCAAGTCTAGACACTTGGGTGTCAAACATAGTATGATTCGGGAGTTAATCATGAATTGTGTGATTTCAGTTGAGTTTGTTCGGTCGCAACAAAATTTAGCTGACCACTTGACGAAGGGGTTAGCTACAGACTTGGTAAATAAGTCTGCAATGGGAATGGGATTAAAGTCCATTTAATCCTCTAATTGTGAGATACCTAATTCCCTTCTAATATAACGTTAGAAGCTTGAATTCAATGTGGAAAGCTCGCAGTTGGAGATTGGAACACATGTTATTATCTTTCCCAAGGTATGTGTTCAGACCTGCAAGTAATGGTTAGGTTGAAGAATATCTTCTTAATAGTTCCTTTAAAAAATTGCAAATGCATGTGCAAGATTAAAGGAACTACCTATATGGACATGAAGTTTTGCCGCTTCAAGAAGCTAGGACATGGCTTCCTATATGTTCACTAATGGATATGGACACATGGCTTGTAATAGTGTCAAGATTAAATAAAGAGAATTGTACTAAACTTATGTGTATAGTATCTTCAGGTATTCATATGAGTTGACGGGTTCAATCGTTAGGACACCCCGATTCTTGAGTATTTGAAATGTGTATTATACTAAGATGAAAATTCAATCGCAAGACATTTTCATTTACGCATTCGTTTGTTTCGTTATTTATAAAGTTTAGTAAATCAAAGGATTACACTAAAATGGAGGGGATTTGTTGGTGATTTTAGTGTCATCAACTATTTTATTGTAATGGTGATTTACTAGAGATCAATGTGATTCGTAGTAGACTCGGATACGAGTAAGGGAAAGTGTGGAGTACACACTCGTTTGAGCTAAAACGAAGTCAACCTCGATAAAGAAGTAAAAGTTAAAGGGTAGCACATTTTGCTGATGTGCTCAGCCAAGCAGAGACCTTGACTCGGCCGAGCAGAGCATAGCAGATTGTCCAAGTTTCTGGACAGCCTTGCTCGGCCGAGGCATTTGCCTTGCTCGGTCGAGCAGCATGATTGACACGGCCGTGCAGTTGGGCAAAATGTCTTGGGACATCTTTGCTCAGTCGAGCGAGTCCCTTGACTCGGCCGAGCAGTTCCTGAACAGGTGCCAGTTCAAAATAAAAAGACACATTTCTTGACTAAAGTCATGTCTTTTGATTGTATCCTTTATCTGATACCTCTCCATCTGTATATATACAGAGATTGATCTCATTTGTACACACATGAAAAACACAAGAGTGATACAACAATAACGAAAGCAAAACAATTCTCAAGTTTTAGATTTGTTCTCTTTGCCTAGAAACAAATTGCGTGATTGTCTTATCACCCGTTACCTAAACTATATTACAAAAGACAAAAGATTATACAACTGGCTAGTATGCCATAAAAAGATGAAATGACAGAATCCTAACTTTACATTTAAAAAAGATGAAAACGACAAATTCCTAATATACTTTTTGACTAAAATACACGATCTAAATTAAAGTAATTAAAGTAGATGCCCATTATATTAAAGCTGTTGAAAAAGGATTCCCAATGTCTATTGAAAATTAGCCGCCCTTCCTTCGTCATTGCTTACGTCTGTTTCTAGAAGTCTTTGTGTGTACTGTCAATTGTTGGGATAGTGTCACCACCATCTGACTGTGCGTCTTGCATGTAATCGTTCTCTGGTTCCGGCCATGGGGTCTCTTCATCTCTGTTGATAATGTGACTCTGTAGTAGCTTATCTCCTTCTCCAATGAACGGAAGAAGCATGTCCCAATTGTCTTTTGCCCATAATTGGGTATAATGTCCTTCTGCCATGAGCTTGTACTGTCGCCAAGGAAAAAACCTAGGCAGCTCGGGTGTTGTCTGATAATCTTTAATAAATTTTTTATGGTAGTTGTTTAGAATGTTTGTTTCTTTGTAAGCTTCTCTGTCTTGATCATGGAGCCCAAAAAGACTCAAAAAGTCAATGTGTTCTTCAATCTTAACTGCCATTTCAAGTAACTCTTGATCTTTAAGTTCACTACTCACAAAAATTCTTTTTCTTGAGGGTGGTAGGTGTATTTGTACAGCCGGGGAAAGGATGCCACGATTTTACATCCCACCTCCTTTGGATAGGCTTGCATAGCAATGTTGCCTGCAACCAATGTGAATTTTTCTCCAAAACTATTGATGATCTTTTCTGTAGTAGGTGTTAACCTAAATTGAACATAATCAATCATTCCATAGTGATAGAACTGAGTGATAAGTTCCTGTGGCATGTCTGTTTTGAATAAGTCTATCTGTAATAACAAAATTCCTGTATCTTTTCCCTCGCTATTTATCCTTTCTTTTACTTTTATTCCTGTGTATTTCAACTCATGAAAGGCAATTTGTACTATCATTTGCTGTAATTTGTATAGGATTAAAGGGAATCCCATACAAATTCTCTTGGAGATGATGTCATCAAGTTCCTTGAATTGATCTAAGACTGGCTGTAATGTTTGTCGCCATGGTATGTCAAGGAAACGGGCTTTGAAACTGTTGTAATCACTGTTGATAATAGGCTCACTTATTGCAACCTTCGACTTTTGTAATCTTTCTTCAAGAACTGCCACCTGTTGTTTTAACATTTTGTTTTCAACCTGTAATTGTATGACTTGATTATTCTTTTCTTTTTGAAGAAGCTGTTTCTGTAAGGTTGCAATAACCTCTTCTTATTTTTTAATGACCTGTTCTGGACTTTCTTTTGTAATTTCAGAAAATGTTTTCACCTCTTCAGGTTCTATAAAAAATGTATTGAGCCCAAAGTGCTCTCTAGCTGTGTACATAGCTTCTGAAAAACTGTGGAACACTTTTGTAAAGAGGGCTAGGACATTGTATGTATTTAACAACTGTTTCCCATTTGTTAAAAATACCCACTTTTGTTCCACGCAGAATAACATAATGTGAAAATCTTTTGGTTATGGGCTTCTCTGGGGTTTTTTGGGATGTTTCTAGAAAGAAATATCCCAGAGAATTCAAAACCTGTACTTTCTTTGTGGCCTCGTTGGGAAATGTATGTATATGCCACAAGTTATCAAGTAAACACTGTTGTTTTTCTGTCAAGTTCATTCCAAAAATAGTCCTGAACTTTTTATTTTTATCTGTGCAAACTAGTAATGTGTTTGACCCAAAAACAAGGGCTCTCTGTTGGGCTTGGGTCCTTGGTATAAAATGTTTGTCAACTCGGAATTTTGACGAGCTAGGCCCAACTTTGCTGTTAAGAGGTTTTTGAATTACTTCCCAAGGATGTGGCATACTGTACTGAGACTGTTCTGTCTTTTCTTCTTTCATACTTTCGCTGTCAGATGTATCCATTGCTTTGGCTTTTGCTGTCTGTGGATGTAGAACCTTTTTCATCTTGTTGTTTTTATCCATGGAGTAACCTGTTCAGATTTCTTGATAAGATATCTTCTATAGTATTATTTTTTCTTATAATGTATCCACTCCCTTGTATTATGTTTTGTAAATTAATTCACCTAGTTCTATTTACTTTTTTACTTTGATCATTTTTGATGAATTTAACTATAGCCTCGCAGTCTGTTCGTACTGTAAATTCTTTATTTAAGAATATTTTAAATTTTTCTAATGCATTTATTAATTCCTGTATTTCATAATCTAAGCTGGTCCAATTTGACCCCGTTTTCTTAAAATTTCCACTTGAATAAGCACACACCCTCTCATTATTTTTTGGTTCATATTTATTCGGTTTGCAAAGAAGAACGGCTCCCCATCCTTCTTTACATCCGTCTGTTTCTATTATAATATAATCACTTACTAGTGGTAATTCTAATGGTTTAATCTTTTTTACCACCTCTTTTATTTCTTTTATTAATTTTATGTCTTCGTTGTTGAAATTTCGTTGACCATTTTTTGTTGTTTTACTGTATAATAGTCCTACTAATTTTGATAAATTTGGTATGAATTTTCTAGCATAATTTACTAATCCTAAAAATGCCTGTATTTGTTTTAAATTTTTGATTTTTTCTGGAAATTCAATAATTTTGGTTGAAATATGTTGCTGTAACTCTATTTTTTCATTCCCTATTTCTAATCCTAAAAAGGATATTTTTCTTTTAAAAAGCTCCATTTTTCTTATTGAAACCACAATTCCATGTTTTCTTATTTCATTAAACACTTGTTTTAAATGTTGTTCATGTTCATGTATTGTTTCACTAGCAACTAAAATATCGTCTATATATACCATGCAAAATTCATATTTTAGAAATATACTGTCCATAAATCTTTGAAATATTGAAGGAGCATTCTTGAGTCCAAAGCTTAAGACATTCCATTCAAACTGTCCTTCAGAACATGTGAAGGCTGTCCACGGTTTGAAATCTTCTTTTAATTTAAGCTGATTATATCCAGATTTTAGATCAAATTTTGAAAATATCTTTTTCTTTTGAATTAAGTTAACTAAGAAGTCTTTATCATCTTCTGTATTATCATTGAGTCTCTTATAATTATAGACTATCCTAGCTTTTCCTCTTTTAATTTCACTGTGATTTCTTACTAAAAAAGCTGCTGATCTATGGGGACTTTCTGATTTTCTGATTAACTTTTGCTTTATCATTTCTGGAATTTGTGCTTTGAATTCTTCTTTATCTAAAGGGCTGTATTCTATATTGGCTGTTCTGATTGTAATATCAGGATTTTTTATTTTAAATTTGCAAGTATATGTAACCTTCGAGTTTGTAATATCTTCACCTATCAATCCTATTTTTTCCAAATGTAATATAATGGGATGATTACTACTTTTTGTTACATCTATTCCTTTTTCTAGCTCATGTGTTAGCATATTTGTGAGTAAGCTTAATGTTTCATTTTCAATGTGTATTTTTGTATTCGGGTGATTTTGTCGTAAAAATTCTAGATTTCCTAGTCCACCACGCTTCTGTGCTAACTCTGATGTCTGGTTATATCTCAAGGTTGGGATACTGTAGATATGTTTACTTAATGTAATGTAATTTTTTGTAATTGTTATCGCTCCTTGTAATCCAAGTATAAAATTTAACCCTAAAATAAAGTCTTTTGATTTTACATATTCCGGGCTAATATTTACCTGAGGTATATCATATTTAAGGCAATAATTTCCTGAAAAGTCTATAAACTGTATTCCAATTGGGTCAATGTAATGTGTTATTGTCATTAATCTATCTTCTATAGTTCTTGTAACTAATTTGTATGTTAATTCTTTTTTGAACTGTTGTGGTACCAAACTATGTGATATTACACTTTTCGTGGCACCTGTATCTAAGAGGGCAGTGAGATCTAGATATTCTTTATTATCTAACCACAATCTACACTATAAATTAATCATATTTGTTATATTTTTTGTTTGGATTAAAGTATGTTCTGTAGACATCTTTGTAAGGTCTATGTTTTCTAAAGGTTCTTCTATTTTTTGTTTATTTTTATTTATTCTATTTTCTATCTGTGACATTCTTTCTTCCATATTTCTAATTTTTAGACTATGTAACTCACTTGCTATTTCTAATTTTTCCATTTTTCCTGTAAATACTTCCATATTTATTTCTTTTAATAATGATTCTGCTTCTATAGTCATATTTTGTTTAAATAATGTATTTAAACATAAGTAACAAATTTCCTTAAAACATATATTACACTGTGATATTTTTTCTATACTAGGAAAATAACAACAATTAAAACATTTAATGTAATTAATTCCTCTTCTGCTAACCCAATTATGTTTGCATTCTTCTTCTTTATTCATATAAGTATATATAATCTTGGTAAGTTGGTTATTGTCATCACTACTGTAAACACTGTAGATTGATTCATTATCTAAGTCATTAGTATCTAGAGGTTCTGTTTCGTATTCTCCTAATTGTTCTATTAAGTTGCTTCTTTCTGTGTTTTTGTTTTTATTTGGGCATTTATTAGCTAGATGTATTTCATCTCCACAAATAAAACACTTATATTTCCTTGTTTGAGGTCTTTTGACATATTTATTATCTGTATATGGTTTGTATTCTTTCCTGTAGGTTGTGCTTTTTCTTAGTTTCTTTTTAAATTTGCTATATTGTCCGTAAGCTTGTGGTGTGTATATAGACATTTTACAGAAAGCATAAGCACTCTTTTTCAGTTGTTCTTGTAAAGTTACTTTCTTACATTTATCTTCTAATATATTGAATGTATAAGTAATCCTAGGTCCAATACCTAGATTTCTTCTGTCACTAAACTGTTGTTTCCATGATTCATGGATATTTCTTCCTAAGTCTCCGGGTAACTTAACAAAATATTTATCACATAATTCATCATTCATAGCCTGTCCTGTTTGTGACAATAATCTAGTAAAGTCTAAGGTAAATTCATTTATGTATTTCATATCTGCTATACTTAATTGTTCTAAATTTCTTATAGCTGTGTCCTGTATAAGAGTAGTGTTTTTAGCCGGGTCTACTCCTAGTATTAGTGTTCTAATCTAACTTGTAAAATTATATGGATTATCTCCTATGGCCTTTAACCTGTTGATTTCGTCTGGATCTTGGGCTTTTTTACTTTGCCATATTCCTAAGGCTATTGGGCCTAATGTAGTTTCCAAACATGAAAACATGTCCATGCTATCTCGCTTATTCGTTTCCCATAGTCTTACTACTGTTTGTTCCCATACTAATATTTCATCTCCCCAAAGCCGTGGTTTCTATTTTTCTAATAGTAACATACTATTACTATATAGATTTCCTATTGGTAATCTATCTCCCTGACTGACGTACTGTGATTCTCCTGTGTATTGTTTTGTCCGGAGGGTCCAGTTTTCTCTTCCTATTGTCTCTCTTATACCTGTTCCTGGTTATGTCCATTCCGTTTTAGCTCTTTTCCGTGCATTATCCATATCTTGATCCATGAAAGCTTTCTCTTGCTTATAAAAATCAGAAATCATTGTTTTCCCTTGTTGTATATCATTTACCAACGACAAATTATAAATTTCCTGTAATTTATTGTAACTTTCTTCATATGTTAATCCTAACTCTGTCATACAATCTATTATCATATCATCTACTTCTTCTTGTATGTTTAATTCTGTGAATTTTTTATTAATAATTTCTTCAAATGTTTTACTGGTTTCTTCAATTTTGAATCCTGTTGAAGGTTCTTCTTCTAAGTAATCTATTATACTAAAATCATTTTCTTCTTGTTCAAATTCATCAAATTCGATAACAATATCTTTTTCTTCATTGTCTGTGTCATAAATAGGGTATGTGTCATATTCTATATTCATAAAATTATATTCTGTTTCTGTTTCATTATCACTTTGTGTAGGGTCTTCCCTTTTAAAATTAACAAATCTTAAACTTTTATCCCATTCGTATTTTCATATATATGACTCTGTTTTGGTACTAATATTTTACTATATGGCTCTTGTAGGTCATCTAAAGACCATTCCAGACCTGCTAATTCTTCGGGGTTTATTTTAATTGGATCTATTATCTGTATTGATTTTGATGCAATTGTGTTAACAATCCCATCTATATTTACTTTGTATTTTATACTGGATCTGTTACTAGCCTTTCCTAGTGTTCCTACACTTATTACTATGTTATTACCTTCATAATTATCATATCCTTTTGTTTTTAAGGCGATTTGATATTTTGTAAATCCTTTATGTCTTTTAGTATTCCTGGTGTACAGTAAAATAAAGCTATATTTTGACTTAAGTCTATTTCCATTTTTGAAATAATAGCTTTTTTCAAATCTGTTTTTGATGGAGAAAATTCCAGTGTGTAATAAAAACCTTGCAAGTGTACAAGTCACCGAAGTAGCAATGTACAATAGTAAGGGTCGAACCACAGAGACTCGTGTGTTTTAACAAGTAAATTTAATTAATGCTCAAAGTAACAAAGTGGGGTTTTTGATTTGGTTTATTACCTAAAATATTAAAACAAGAAATTAAACTATTTAATTGAAGAAAACAAGAAAGCAATAAACTAGGATTTAATCAGATCAAAGAAATTCACGGATTGGATTTCATAATTGCATCCCCTCTATGCTAATGATTTTGATAAGAAAAATAACAATCTCATTCAAAGACTCTTTCACCTGGTTAAGGGTTGGGACGTTTGGTGTGCGGATTGCAACCCCAATATTTCTATCTTGTTATCAATTCCGGTAGGTCAAAATAACATTCAAGAAACTCATTAAGTCCACAAGAAATATATGAATCTAAGTTGTATTGTATTCCGGTAGGTCAACAATCCAACCTAATTGATGAATTAGGGTGCTTTAAATAAACTGTCCACGGTAGTGCAACAGTCTAAAACAAATAAAAGAATGATAATTAATTCATCAAACAAGATTGAGAGAGTTTGGAAGAATTCAAACTTGAATTAGCATAGAGGTTCCACAATTACTACATCCAATCCATGAAAATGGAAATTAGTTACTCATCTTCATAGCAAAAGACAAAAGAGATGAATAACAAAACATAAACCTCGTTTGATCCTTGAATTGTAAAGCAAAAACTTGAAATCCTTGTTCCTAATTGAGTCTTGAATCTCCAAAGCATAATGATAATTTTACCCTAAGATGTCTTTTATTTATACTAAAGGATTATGGAGATAAAATCTGCAAAAGATCTCTAGAATCCTTTCAAAATAAGGAAACTGCCTTCCTCAGTCCGGCTCTACTGGGCACACGCCCCCTGGCACTGGGTGTGCGCCTGGTGTCAATCTGGTTGTTTTGGGCATGCACCCACTTCCCCAGGCGTGCGCCCTCCTTTTCTTCCAGCTTTACTCCCTTTTTCTTCCATAATTTCCCTTTTATCCTCCAGCAGAATGGCTCCTTGACTTCTCAAAATACCTCGCAAGTCCCTTTTCACTTTCCAACAGATCTCCGCTCCACTTTTGCTTCCTTTCTTCACTTTAATCCACAGTTTTTCACCTAATTATCCTGTACTCACAAAGACACTAGAAAATACAGTAAAATAACATTTTACTCAAGAATTTCACAATAAATAAGTGTAAGAGTACCTAATTTAGATGTGTAAAAACACATCCATCAAATACCCCCAAACTTATCTCTTGCTCGTCCTCGAGTAAAACAACAAAACATAAGAAAGAAAATAAAAAGAACAACCTAAACTAATTAATTCGAAAGTTAACTTTGTCCCCACATTCTTATATTTCCCAAAATTGCTTGAATCATGAAGTACCACAACCACACAATCTCAAAACAGTCAATTCACACAAGTATCAACATATATTACTATTAATTTTGCTACGCTGCTCAATCATTATATGTATTCAATAAATCTCCGTGTGTGTGTGAATTTGTATTCTCCCTCTGCTTCAAACATGATCTATTTTTATAAAGCTAAGTACACCAATCATCTCTTATTTTATTAAATTTGTTTAACAAATAAAAACACACTTAAACGGCAAACTATGAATACTCCCTTCAGCTTTTCCACTTCAATGGACCTTAACACCCCCAAACCTGATCATTTAAG
Source organism: Adenophora triphylla var. japonica (assembly GCA_022495995.1). Taxonomy (NCBI): domain Eukaryota; kingdom Viridiplantae; phylum Streptophyta; class Magnoliopsida; order Asterales; family Campanulaceae; genus Adenophora; species Adenophora triphylla. The sequence continues at coordinate 533,575 of JAFEMH010000183.1, forward strand.
CACATATTTTTAAAAGTCATCTACCGTTCAAGTAGGGAACACTGTAGCAGCGAACTCCATGCCCCTAATACTAGGTAGGAATTTATTACCTTATACTCCTATTTGGCAAGAAAGCAACGTCGCAGCGAACGCCGTGCCCCGAGCTACTTTAGGAATATTTAATCATAGAGATGGGAGTTAGCCACTTCGGTGTCGAGCCTGGTACGGACCATCACGGCGGAAAAGCTCTTCCCCCATAACGCTACTGCATACCCAGAAATCTGGTTAAGCTAGAATGGTCCCTATCCAACCAATCTACACGCCTGGGGGTATTTACCGAGTAATAGTTTAATTGCCATTGCTCCCATTCCCTTTTCAATTTCTCTTACACATTATCTCAGATACAAGGGGTGTCATTTCACAACAATAATCCACACTGTCCAAGGAGTACCCACAGTCTACTGCTAAGAGGTTACTATTTAATAAACAAATTCATTAACTTCAAAGATGATGGTGTACTATAAACTTGATAAAATAGATCAAAATTATCAACTATAGGAGACTTATTTCATGAGTGCGCAAAAATTTTTGAGATTCATATCATAAATATAATCATTGAGCACCATATTAAAATTAATCTAATATATATTAAGACTCGCATAGATGACCTACAAATAGCATACTATCCCACTAACAGTTTCAAACAACCAACCAAGCAATCATGGGAATACAAGAATGTTAACAAAACTTGAACCACGTCAAACAAAGACAAAGTTAACTTTTTCTTTTTTCTCTTTTTTTTTTAAATAATGGTGATGAGCCATGTACCAGGTAGTACCCCACACCCCCAAACTTAAACCATGCATTGTCCCTAATGCATATGATATCAATAAAGCATAAGAAAGGGTTAGGGGTACCTCAACCAACTACTGAGGCGGAGGGCGAAAATGGTGACCCCAAGGATCACTCTGGAACTGCTGAAACTGCCCCTCTTGTGGCTGAAAGTGTGGTGGAGCAGACTGCTGCGAATTACTGCCTTGTGGGTGCAAATAACCCATGAGTTGCGCCCATCTTTCATCTTGCACATCCCTGTGTGCTTGGGCTGTCATAGCCTCCGCTATCCGTCTCTGCTCAGCCGCCTCAAAACGAGTATTGAAATCCTCAAACCTTGTACTCAATTCGCTCACCTCCCCTCTTACCGAAGTCATAGCCAAACTCAGAGCGTGCATCCCCCTGGCGGGATCTCTTCTATATAACTCAACACGTGCTTCCTCAGGATCCTCCTCCATGTCTTCATCATTCCCTTCATTTTCGTCATTTCCTTCTCCTTCTTATTCATTCTCACCACCATCCTCATCACTCGATCCTGACACTGCCTCTCCCGACTGAATATGACTTTTCTTGGTCATAGTACTCAAAACTATCTTAGGTCCCGGATTCAAGTCTCTTGACGGCAAATTTACCCTTGCCTTTGAAATCAAATAAGTGATCAAACAGGGGAACTTGAAGTTGACATTGCTCAATTTTTCCGCATTGTGGGCAATTTGGTTGGAAATAATCAGTCCAGTATTAATGGGCTCTCCCTTCAGCACCAAATGCATAAGCCATGCTCTCTTCCAATGCACCACATGCGAATGCGCACTCGGCAGAATCCGTTCACTGATGAACCTGTGCAAGTATCTCAACTTGTGCCTCAACTTCTTAACTGGAAGCAACTTACCTCCATCGTTCAAGTTTATTTCCACACGCCCAAAGGTTGATTGAATCACATGCATTTCCTTTTTCCATTCCTTTTCCATCGCCCCAACCGTGCTTGTATATTTACACCCTTCCACATCCGGCATGGAAAAATACTGATTAATCACCTCACTCGAGTACTTCACCGGGCGTCCCCTCACATAAGACTCTCCACAATTCCCCAACTCATGAACATTTGCATAGAATTCTTTTACCAACAATGCCACCCCATTCTGTTTTGGCCTTCCCGCAAGATTCCTCCATTGATACCTCTCCACAATATCATCCAAACCCAAATCTTCAAAATCAAACTCTCTTTCTGCATTGCACTGTTTACGCTCATATTGAACAAAGAAATTCTCCGCTTTTCGACTCTTGAATTTATTAGCATCATGGGGAGGACCGGGAGGGACTTGTTCTTGTGCAACCTCTTTCCTTTTCCTAGAGCCACTCATTGTTAATCACCCAGAAAACCAAAAAAAAACAAGAATCTTACTTCCACTGCAGAGATTCGCCGGAAAAGTGACCGGAGTTGGCCGGAATTCTCGCCGGAGCTGGAGGAGCTGGAGGCAACTATGCAGCTTAACCTTTCAACACTTTCCCCACAAGAATCTTCCTTCAATTCGGCTCCCAATGCCTCCAATCAACAAACCCACTTCTTTCTTCTTTCCAAAGAAAATTCGGCACTTAGGGTTTCAAGGTTGAAAATTTCGTTGTGCACTTCGGTTTTGGAGGGAGGATAATAGGTGTAGGTGAAGATTTCATGAGCAACAATGGCAGATTTGGGGTTTTAGGGGTTCAAATTTAGAGAGAAGGGGAGCGGCGGCCGTGGCTTTTTTTTTAGAGAGAGAAAAAGGGCAATTGCAAAGGAAAAATTAGGAATTAATCCGTCCCTTTCCTTATTTCACCACCCCAGTTTGACCGGTCCACCTATCCCGGGCGCACGCCCACTTCTCCCAGGCGCACGCCCAAATCTATGCTGAGACAACCAGGCGGACGCCCAAGTACACCAGGCGCACACCTACTCCAAATTTCACCAATGTTCATTTTCTTCCCCTTTTGCTTGCATTATCTCTATTGTTGCCACATTATTTCCACTTCCTTTCATTGGTTGGCGAATAACATTTACACATCACCACTAAAAATAAAACCCAAGCATAAGATCTGCTAAATAAATAAAATCATAACAGACAAATAAAACAAAAGTAAAAGGATCAATCAAAGTAAACAAAATACCATAATAAAAGCAAAATATTTTTGGAGGGTGACCCTATTTACGCTCCCCTATAAACCCACAAACTCGGGAAGACTCACACGGAGTGACTTAAAACTTTTTGTATGTCAAGAATTGACACACATTTAGACCGCACTTTCGTTGCCTACGTCCCCATTAATGTGGGCGGACTACCCACAAGAATAGGCTCAGGTCACCGTAGTTCGACACGTTTACGAAATAAAAGACAAATAAAAGCGGAAGACTTTTCTTTTTTTTAAATAAAAGCGGAAGACTTTTTTTTTTTTTATAAATGCCACCACCCCACACTTAAATCATGCTATGTCCTCATGGGATAGACCAATAAAAACACAACACAGTTCAAATGCCACGATGAAGAGACTGAAACGAAAATACGGAAAACAGTAAATGTTACCTCCATTGGGTTGCCTCCCAACTAGCGCTTTGGTTATAGTCGTTAAGCTCGACGTTATGCCTTCCAAGGAATTAAGTGGCCACCTCCGGGTCCACCAACTCAATCACATCAATCATCTCCAAGATTGAAACCCCTTCGTAGTATGGCTTCAAACGATGTCCATTCACCTTGAAGGTTCTCCCACTTTTCAAATCCTTGATTTCAACCGCCCCAAATGAAGAAACAGTAACCACTTCATAGGGCCCATACCACTTGGAACATAACTTTCCCGGAAACAATTTCAACCTTGAATTGAAAAGAAGGACTTTCATACCCGGCCTTAGAAATTTAGGCCTCAAGTGTTTGTCATGATAGCGTTTGGTCCTTTCTTTGTACAATTTAGCACTCTCATAGGACTCTTGTCGGAGCTCCTCAAGTTCATCAAGTGCGAGCAACCGCTTCTCCCCCGCTGCATTCAAGTCCATGTTCAATTCTTTGACCGCCCAATAAGACTTGTGTTCTAACTCCACCGGGAGATGACATTCTTTCCCATACACAATCCTATACGGGCTCATTCCAATTGGTGTTTTATACGCAGTTCTGTATGCCCACAATGCATCCCCCAACTTTAGTGCCCAATCCTTTCTGTTGGGACGCACTGTTTTCTCAAGAACACCCTTTATCTGCCGATTGCTCACCTCCACCTGTCCCGAAGTTTGGGGATGATATGCTGTAGCAAGCTTATGCACCACCCCATACTTTTTCAACACTAAATTGAACCACTTATTGGTGAAGTGAGTACCTTGATCACTGATTATTGCCCGTGGCATGCCATACCTGCTGAAAATATTCTCACAAACAAACTTGCAAACGACATTAGCATCATTAGTTCGGGTGGCAATGGCTTCCACCCACTTTGAAACATAATCAACAGCCACAAGAATGTACAAATAGCCATGGGACGGGGGAAACGGACCCATAAAATCAATGCCCCAAACATCAAAAATATCAACAATAAGATTATGTTGTAACGGCATCTCATCTCTCTTCCCCATGCCACCGGTACGTTGGCATCTATCACACTTTTTATAGAACTCTTGAGCATCCTTAAAAATTGTGGGCCAATACAGACCAGATTGAACAACTTTTCTAGCGGTCTTTTGCCCACTAAAGTGCCCACCACAATGGAGCTCATGACAGAATTTCAAAACACTCTCTTGCTCATGCTCAGGCACACATCGCCTTACAATATTATCCGGACATATCTTCCACAAATAAGGGTCATCCCAAATGTAGTATTTCACATCAGACCTGAACTTACGTTTTTGGTCATAAGTGAAGTGTGGTGGGATCATGTTAGACACCAAATAATTGACAAAATCTGCATACCAAGGCTCTTGGACATGTATGGCAAGAAGTTGTTCATCCGGAAAATTTTCATTAACCGGAATCATACTCTCCTCGACATTAAGATACGAATAGTCCTCAAGCCTCGATAAATGATCCGCTACCACATTCTCAGTCCCCTTTTTGTCGCGGATCTCAACATCAAATTCTTGTAACAAAAGCATCCACCTCAACAACCGAGGTTTAGCATATTTCTTATTCAACAAATGTTTCAATGCAGCATGGTCAGAATAAATTATCACCTTTGACCCAAGCAAGTTAGAACGAAAGTTTTTCAATGCAAACACAACAGCTAGAAATTCTTTTTCAGTTGTGGTATAATTCAGTTGTGCATCATTAAGTGTTCTACTTGCATAATGGATAACGGAAGGCAATTTATCAGTCCTTTGTCCCAAAACAGCCCCAATAGCAAAGTCCGAGGCATCACACATGATCTCAAAAGGATGAGACCAATTGGAACTAGAAAGAATGGGGGCACATGTCAACTTTTCTTTAAGCAAATTGAAAGCATCAACACACTCTTGGTCAAAAATGAACTCCGTATCCTTGGCAAGCAGATTACATAAAGGCTTACAAATTTTTGAAAAGTCTTTTATGAATCGCCTATAGAAACCCGCATGCCCTAGGAAACTTCGCACACCCTTGACCGAATTTGGGGGAGGTAATTTTGCAATCACATCAATTTTAGCTCTATCAACTTCAATCCCCTTACTTGACACAATGTGCCCCAAAACAATACCATGTTTTACAAGAAAATGGCACTTTTCCCAACTCAAAGTCAAGTTGGTTTCGCAACACCTTTTCAAAACCGATGCCAAATTCTTTAAACAATCATCAAAACTATCCCCTATAACAGAAAAATCATCCATGAATACCTCAACGCACCTCTCAATCATATCAGAAAAAATGGAGGTCATGCACCTTTGAAATGTCGCAGGTGCATTGCAAAGCCCAAAAGGCATCCTCCTAAATGCATATGTGCCAAAAGGACATGTGAAGGTGGTTTTGGACTGATCTTTAGGGGCTATGGCAATCTGATTATACCCCGAAAATCCATCAAGAAAACAATAGTAAGAATGACCGGCCAATCTCTCTAACATCTGATCAATAAAAGGCAAGGGAAAGTGATCTTTCTTGGTCGCAACATTTAATTTTCTCAAGTCAATACACATCATAAGACCAGTCACTTCCCTTGTTGGCACATCCTCACCTTTCTCATTTTGAACAACAGTGATGCCCGATCTTTTTAGTACAACTTGTACCGGGCTTACCCATTCACTCTCAGCCACTGGGTAAATGATACCCGCATCTAGCAATTTTAGGACCTCTTTTCTCACGGCTTCCTCCATGTGAGGATTCAGCCTTCTTTGTCTCTCTCTAGACGGCTTGACACCATCCAAGAGATGAATTCTGTGCATGCACATCATGGGACTAATTCCCTTAATGTCCTTTAATGTCCACCCAATGGCCTCTTTATACTCACACAAAACAGCAATCAATTGGGCCTCTTGTTCCGTGGACAAATCAGATGCAATTATCACAGACAATGTTTCTCCCTCACCTAAATATGCATGTTTTAAATTAGAAGGGAGAGTTTTCAACTCAAGGACGGGGGGAATCACAATAGAGGGCGCCAACTTTTCATTGAAGTGGCCTAGGGGGTGAAACGGGCCATCACTAGGATGGTACTCGTCGGCCTTATCCACAGCCATCAGTTGAGCATCCGCATTATCCCTAGTTTTCTCACCGCCCATTGAAATCAATGACTCTAACTCCTCACAGTCTCTCTCATGCCATGAAATCTCGCGCACACAATCATCAACCTCATCAAACTCATCAACAAACATGCAAGACTCATCATGACCCACCGCATTTTTCATTATATCAAAAACATTTATTTCAATCTTTTCATTTGCGACAGTCATAGATAGAGTGCCATTACCAACATTGATCACGGTGTTGGTCGTTGCCATGAATGGTCTCCCAAGCAATATGGGTGAATCACAGCGACTACCCTCACCGCGAGGCATCTCTAGAACCACGAAATCAACTGGAATAATCAATGACCCAACCTGAACTAAAACATCCTCTACGATGCCCAATGGTCTTTTTATGGACCGATCAGCAAGTTGTAGGGCCATCATAGTGCGTTTTAGCTCGGGCAAACCCAACTCAAGATACATGTAATATGGCAACAAATTAATGCTTGCCCCGAGATCAAGCATATCTCTCACCGTGTGAGAATCCCCCAAAGTAATGGAAATTAGAAAACTCCCGGGGTCTTTCATTTTTGGTGGAAGACTATGTTTTAATACAGCGCTCGCATTCTCACCCAAAAACAATTTCTCATCTTTCACATACTGAATTTTCTTGGAATTAATTTCCTTGAAGAATTTGGCATACGCAGGAACATTCTTGATCACATTTAGCAAAGGCAAATTTATATTAACTTTTGAAAACATGTCAATCAATTCTTTCATTTGGTGATCAAGTTTGTTCCTCAAAAATCTACCAGGGAAAGGAACAGGGGGAACATATGGCTTGGGGTTAGACTTTTCTACATTCACATTTTGCCCCAATCCATTAGTACCCTCATCCTCAGACATAACATCCTCAACAACAATATTTTCCACAATAGGGGGTTCCACAGCAGGGGAATCAACAAGAGGGGGTGTAGGAGGAGAAGAAGGAGAAGCTACCTGATTGTCTACCTGTTTGCCACCACGTAGGGTGAAGATGGCCTTGGCTTGCTCCCCTTGGCTAGGGAACATACCCGGTTGTCGTCCCTGTAATGCCTCCGCCAATTGACCCATTTGGGTCTCCAACTTTTTCATTGCAGCAGCTTGATTGTTGTTTGCTTGCTGCTGTTCTGCCCTCGCTTGGAGTTGCTCCGCTCTCATCCGATCCATTGCCTCTTCCCAAGGCTCTCTTTTCCTTTCATAAGGTCCCTGCGGTGGTGGTTGGGGATGGAGGGGTTTATTCGGCTGTTGATTTCCTCCCCAAGAAAAATTAGGGTGCTTCCCCCATCCAGGATTATATGTCTGTGAAAATGGATTGTTCTGTGGGAACCTCTTCATATATGCTTGCATTGCCTGTACCTGCTCATGATTATGTAAATGGGGACTAGTGGAGGGGCAAACTTCATAATAATGAGTGTTAGATCCACAAGTTACACAACTATCATGCATGACATTACCAACAGATGACACATTGGAAGCATAATTGGAAGTATTATTCATGGCCAACGTATCAAATCTTTGATTTAAAAGTGCAATTTGTTTAGCAAGCTCATCATTCATTCCTATTCCATTCACACTATTGGTTTTACCCCTTGACCCCTTTTGTTGCGAATTAGATGACAATCTCTCAAAAAGATCTTGGGTTTCTTCCGCAGTTTTGGCTCCTAAAGAGCCTCCGGCTGCGTTATCAACCATAGCCTGATCGGCTTGTGTCAACCCCCCATAGAAAGTTTGATGCAATAAAGGCAAAGGAAAATTATGGTGGGGACATTGCACCAAAAGCATTTTAAATCTGTCCCATGCTTCATGAAATGCCTCAAAAGAGTCCTGTGTGAACCCTATAATTTTCTGTCTAAAAGTGGCTAACGTAGCATGCGGGAGGTACTTTCTCAAAAATATGTCATGTAATTCATCCCAAGTATTAATGCTCCTAGGTGGGAGCAACATGAGCCACTTCTTAGCATTATCCCTCAAAGCAAAGGGAAAACATTTCAATCTTAAATGCTCATCAGTCACACCTTCTATCAATGGAAAACTCGACACAATCATCATATATTCCCTCAAGAAGTTCAAAGAATCTTCAGAGGGGAGGCCATGAAATTTAGGTATCATGTTAAACAGATGGCCTTTGACCTCGTAGCTTTTTGTTGCATCATTCAACACAATGCATGACACAGACGTGTCCACCCGCAGCCTAGAGAAGGCATCCATAGTGGGTGCTTGCAAAGCCATATCAAATTCAAGTTCTTCTCCCTCGGTGGAAGAAGTTTCTAATTCACTCAAAGTTACCTCTGTCTCGGTGACAGAAGTTTCAGAATCAGTTTCACTCACTTGAGTAGAGGGAATGCCTCTCTCAACTTTGTCTATATCGTCGTTCAAAGGAACCAAATTAGGATCCAATGACAGGCGACCAAACATGCACCGATTAAATAAACTTGTTAAAAATCACAACAAGTCCCCGGCAACGGCGCCAAAAACTTGATGGAGAAAATTCCACTGTGTAATAAAAACCTTGCAAGTGTACAAGTCACCGAAGTAGCAATGTACAATAGTAAGGGTCGAACCACAGAGACTCGTGTGTTTTAACAAGTAAATTTAATTAATGCTCAAAGTAACAAAGTGGGGTTTTTGATTTGGTTTATTACCTAAAATATTAAAACAAGAAATTAAACTATTTAATTGAAGAAAACAAGAAAGCAATAAACTAGGATTTAATCAGATCAAAGAAATTCACGGATTGGATTTCATAATTGTATCCCCTCTATGCTAATGATTTTGATAAGAAAAATAACAATCTCATTCAAAGACTCTTTCACCTGGTTAAGGGTTGGGACGTTTGGTGTGCGGATTGCAACCCAAATATTTCTATCTTGTTATCAATTCCGGTAGGTCAAAATAACATTCAAGAAACTCATTAAGTCCACAAGAAATATATGAATCTAAGTTGTATTGTATTTCGGTAGGTCAACAATCCAACCTAATTGATGAATTAGGGTGCTTTAAATAAACTGTCCACGGTAGTGCAACAGTCTAAAACAAATAAAAGAATGATAATTAATTCATCAAACAAGAATGAGAGAGTTTGGAAGAATTCAAACTTGAATTAGCATAGAGGTTCCACAATTACTACATCCAATCCATGAAAAGGGAAATTAGTTACTCATCTTCATAGCAAAAGACAAAAGAGATGAATAACAAAACATAAACCTCGTTTGATCCTTGAATTGTAAAGCAAAAACTTGAAATCCTTGTTCCTAATTGAGTCTTGAATCTCCAAAGCATAATGATAATTTTACCCTAAGATGTATTTTATTTATACTAAAGGATTATGGAGATAAAATCTGCAAAAGATTTCTAGAATCCTTTCAAAATAAGGAAATTGCCTTCCTCAGTCCGGCTCTACTGGGCGCACGCCCCCTGGCACTGGGTGTGCGCCTGGTGTCAATCTGGTTGTTTTGGGCGTGTGCCCACTTCCTCCAGGCGTGCGCCCTCCTTTTCTTCCAGCTTTACTCCCTTTTTCTTCCATAATTTCCCTTTTATCCTCCAGCAGAATGGCTCCTTGACTTCTCAAAATACCTCGCAAGTCCCTTTTCACTTTCCAACAGATCTCCGCTCCACTTTTGCTTCCTTTCTTCACTTTAATCCACAGTTTTTCACCTAATTATCCTGTACTCACAAAGACACTAGAAAATACAGTAAAATAACATTTTACTCAAGAATTTCACAATAAATAAGTGTAAGAGTACCTAATTTAGATGTGTAAAAACACATCCATCAGTTTTCCATGATTTATATAATAATAAGGCTAATAACTTTGTTCCTAGATTTTTTCTTCCTAATCCTTTTATTCCAATTACTACTAATCCTACATGTGCAAAATGTTTTCCAGACTGCTTAATTTTTTGTATTGTTTCCGGTGAGAATAAATCTATTGTAACTGTTCCGTCTACTACTCTAAGTCTTTCATCTCTACTACTTCGTATTAAAACTGTATTAATGTTTAACATTCCTGTTTGGTATAATGTTCTTGGATTTAAAATATCCAATTGATGTTGGTTATATAAATCTAGATTTCTGTTTAAATTTATTTCTTCTTCTAACTGTACTATTTGTTGGTTACTATTGGATCCTGATCCTCTTCTTATTATCCTATTTATAAAGTTATCTGTTGTAATAATGTCTTGTAAATTACTTGTTGAATCCCTTGATTCCTGTAATGTCCTGCTTCTTCCTAAAAAGCTTCTATTCTGTTGGTTATTCATTTTCTTGGTACCCAATGTGTATAAGGTGTAGGTTTTCGTTTAATTTTAACTTCTTCCCCTAGACTTATTTATTAATTCCACTAATTATTTTATCTAGGTCGTTATCTATTGTGTTGGTACTAGGCTGTGGCTTTTCACTAATAGATAGGAGTTTATTTAATTTTTCAATTATCTGTAATAATAGACTTATAATAAAATTAAAGAGAATAGGATAGGTTTTATCAGCTTTACTTGTTCCTGTGTAGGTTGTAAATCCAGTTACTTCCTCTGTATTTCCTTCTACTTTATGTTTTCTAGCTTCACTTAAAGCCTGTAAATATTCTCTAGAATTTTCCAGTTCTAACTTTCAACTATACTTTTAACTGTATTTATAACTTGTTCTAAATTGACTACCTATTTTTCTACTTTCTGTATAAGGTCTTTAGCTTTTAAATTTGTCTACGCTATGAATTTTCTAACAAATAACTAACCTGTTGAAAGTCTTGTTTAGTAGATAGATGTTTACGTATTTCTCTTAATTCTATTAAAACTTGATTATTTTGTTGTTTAATATAATCTAGGTTTTCTACTATTTTGCCTAATATTTTTTGACTATCAGTGTTCTGATTGAAAATTTCAACGAGAGTAAATGGTGATGACTTTGTGATATCAATTATGAAAGTAACACCTAACCCCTTAGTCCATTTCCTAAATCCTTAATCCTTCAAAAGTTAGTCATATAGCCCTGATAATTAAGCATTAATTAAGATCAAAAAAAAATATTACTTATAATTAAGCATTAATTAAAATTATAAACGACTATCACTTACATAGTATATGACCATAAAAGTCCATCATATCATCCTAAATAATATTAGAGAATGATTTATCCCTTGTCTTCACCTAAATGGGTTCTTGATATAATTGTGGACTTATATCATTTTGCCACCGATCAAGCCTGTTTTAGTCTTTAGACTTAGAACAAACCACGCTCTGATACCATAAAAGGGGGGTATGGCGGATTTTTTAGGTTTCCGTTAAACCATATTAATATATTAAAAACGATATAATTTAAAATGTATAAAACATAGAACACAAAACATAATTAACAAAACATAATAGAAATACTTACAATAGTGGTCGGAGGTATTGGAGTACCAAGCGGAAGGTAGCTTTATAAACAGGTTTTTTTTTTTAATAAGGTAAGGGCTATAGTATGAAAGTACTGAAGGTAGTTGAAGGATTTTAAGTTATGGAACTAAGGGGGTCAAAAAGATTTTTAAGCTGCCATGAAGTTTTTCTTGCAAAAGATGGGAATCAAGATAGCTCGGGTCAAGATAATCAAGACCCGTTGATCATAAAAAGAGGACCAATCACTCGTGTTTATGTGAGGAGGGCGCGAGCAACTTTACTTCAACTTGTGGGAGAGATTTGGAATCAAGTTAAAGTCACCAATTATCCAGTATATCAAGAGAAGTTCATATGCAAGTTAGAGGGTCAAATTGACAATCTTGTAAACTTGAAGGTTGGGTTTTGAAGTCTGAAAGTTGGGCAGTAAAGATTGACAGACTGAAAGTGGACAGACTGAAAGTTGGTCATACTGAAAGTTGGACAGTCTTTTTGTTTTCTTCTCCTAGTAATTATTGCATTTCAAGCCTATAAAAGGCAGCTCTAAGCTCATTGTAAGGCACTTACTTTTTTCTGGTTAATATATATTAAAGCATAATCTTTGTTTGGGTGTTCATACACTTGTTTCACAATTGAGTTTGCGAGTCTATCTGGTTTCTTAGACTAGAAACCAAGCCTTGAACTTATCAATCTTATGAGTCGGAGGACTGTTGCGTTCTGTGTTCATAGGTCGTAGGCAATCGCGTCGACGGTTCTCATTCGCACCCCAAGGTTCCTAGTCAATTGTGGCTAGTGGGTCAAGGGAGACTCTTTCTATCCTTTCTCTTTTATTGTTATTCTCATTACTTTCATTGTTCATTGTTCTAATTCCACGTACGTTGTCCATCTACAATGGTCCCGTTAATCTTCGAAACGATCTTGGCTGGAATCCGAATCAGGATTCACATCACCTTTCAAAAATCCCCAAACGTATAGTTATCCATCTTCTTTGTGCGTCCCTATGAATGGAATGATGCCCTGAATCTAACACCCATGATTCTTGTGAATTACTGACACTAAGAACCAATGCATCCTCTATATCCTTGGTAATCACATTCACTGCCTTGTTCCCCATCAAGGGAAAATTCTTTTTGAAGTGCCCGATCTCCCCACACTTATAGCACTTTTTGGGATCCTGATTCCCCTTTGAGTTTTCTTTAGATTTAGTGCTGGGTTTTGGGGTTACAAATGCAGCAGAAAATATTTATACAACAACAAAACCCTAGCCCTTCGATCCGTCTAGCATGAAGAGATTAGAAACATGAAATAGAATTACATACCTTTAATGCGATTATGTTTGTTAAAACAGATCTCAAAATTCAAGCTTTAGAATTTTGATGTTGAATCTTCTATCTTCCTTGTTCAACCTTGGTGATGAATCAATCAATGGAGATCTTCAAGCCTTAAGAGATAAAGCAACCTGCCTCTAATGGTGATCCACACGCGAATGAACCAAGAACGCTTCTTGTAGGATTGCTAGATGATTCTCTTGATTATTGAATCAATATTCAATAATCAAAGCCAAAACAATGGAATTATTTGGGAGCTTTTTGATTCTCAATCAATAATCAAAATCTAGAGTTTCATAAACCTAGAACAATGATGTAGGGAGAGAGGTTTATAGCAGCCAAAGGATTGTATTTATATCACATATAAATCCCTAATCATATTAGGGTAGGAATCCTTGTCAAACCAAAACCAAATCGCCAAAGGAAAACGCGGACTGACCAAAATTCGCTCAGGGCACGACTCGTGCTCCTGGGCACGACTTGTGCCATGAGTCGTTTCAGACAACCATGAGTGTCCCAAGCCAAAATTCAGTCGTGTCACGAGTCGTGACCAAAATTGCACTCATGCTGATAAAGGGAACGACACGTGCCCAACCCCACAAAGTCAACAAGTCAACGAGTCAATCCTTGAAGCTCAAAACGCAGTCGTACTACACCAGTCACCAATCGTGACCCTTGTCACGAGTCGTGACCCAGGGTACGAGTCGTACTCCTGGTCACGAGTCGTGACAAATTCCCAGAATTCCAATTTTCAACCAGAATCAAATTTGTTCTTTATGTGTGACCCAATAGGAATTATATTATGTTGGTAGTGAGTCAAAACATCGACCTCACAAGACATAAGTGGTTTCTAGCAAACCATTATATCCACCCAATTAATATAACATCAAATCTTGATTCCTTGATAGATCAAATGTCACAATCCCTTTGTCCACGATGTCCAATTGAACATGAGTCATGGTCTACGTCAACTCACAATGTTCGATGCTTTCTCGATTCCGAATATGTTGATAATCCAAATGCATTTGATCTCTATCAAATCACTTGATTGTGGCCACACATTTTATCAACATCATTCATCGAGGGTCCCAAGCAAACATCCCTCTCAAACAGAGAGGGACAAATCCCATCTTGACTTATCATTCTTCCCTACAAGAATCCAATCGTGCCAACATAGCCCTTATTGCTATCCGATTAAAGATAGTGTTAGACTATATCAAACACGACGTTCATCATGTGGAAGATGATGATAATCTCAGGTTCAAAGGATTCAATGACACTACTATCATGAGATTTAATCATGACACATATGACTATTGACCATGTCATAAATCTCATCGGTAGGTCATGTCCAATACTTGTTCTCTAGCAAGTATCCATAAGTGTAATGTGCATCACATGCATATAATCATCTCCATGATTATCCATTACCTACTTATACTAGTTATTCATAATAACTAGGGACGCAGTTCAAAATAATAAACATGTAAACATATAATGAACCAATTAAACTTTCACTATAATAAATGATAAAGACGATTACATAGCAGTTTAGATTATAAGTCAAACATAACTAAATGCCTAGGGCATTACACCAACAATCTCCCACTTGCACTAGGCTCCATCTATGTATCGTATACCCATTGACCTAACATGACCATCATGCTTTGCTTGTGCGAGGGGCTTTATAAGCGGATCCCCAATGTTATAATCAGTTGATACTTTTCATATCTTAACGTCTCCCCGATCAATGAACTCTCGAATGATATGGAAACGTCTAAGTATATGTTTGGATTGTTAATGTGACCTTGGTTCCTTTGCTTGCGCAATGGCACCATTATTGTCACAATAAAATTCCACCGGATTACTTATACATGGAACAACTTCCAAGTCACTAATGAACTTTTTGATCCAAACTGCCTCCTTAGCTGCATCGGATGCCGCTATATATTTGGCTCGGTTGTAGAATCGGCTATGGTACTCTGCTTGAAACTCTTCCAACAAATTGCACCTCCGTTAAGCATAAACACAAATCCCGACTGCGATCGGAAATCATATTTGTCGGTTTGGAAGCTAGCATCTGTGTAACCTCTTACAACAAGATCTTCTTTCATCCCTCCAAATACCAAGAATGCATCCTTAGTCCTTCTTAAGTACTTAAGGACCATCTTGACTGCCATCCAATGGTTCTCACCAGGATCAGATTGGTATCGACTCGTCATGCTCAAAGCATACGAGACATCGGGTCTAGTACAAATCATAGCATACATGATAGATTCAATAGCCGAAGCATATGGAACTTCATTCATCCTCTTTCGCTCATCAGTTGTCTTAGGACACTGATTCTTGCTAAGAGTAACACCATGACCCATTGTTAAGTTGCCTCTCTTAGAATTTTCCATCTTGAATCTTCTAAGAACCTTGTCAATGTAGGTACTTTGACTCAAACCAATTATTCTTTTAGATCTATCTCTATAGATCTTGATGCCAAGGATGTAAGCAGCTTCACCCATATCTTTCATTGAGAAACATTTCCCTAACCAAGACTTGACAGTCTGAAGTGCAGGAATGTCATTTCCAATGAGTAAGATATCATCGACATACAATAAGAGAAATACTACTACACTCCCACTGAATTTCATGTATACACAAGGTTCATCTTCGTTCTTGACAAAATCAAACTCTTTGATTTTCTCGTCAAATTGAAGATTCCAACTCCTAGTAGCTTGCTTCAATCCATATATGGATCTCTGCAACATGCACACTTTATTAGAATTTCTTGGATTGACAAAACCTTTGGGTTGTGTCATATACACATCCTCAAGCAATTTTCCATTAAGGAAAGCGGTTTTGACATCCATTTGCTATATCTCATAGTCTTAATACGTGGCTATGGCAATCAAAATTCTAACAAGCTTAAGCATGGCAACAGGCGAGAAGGTTTCATCATAGTCTACACCATGAATCTGCCTATATCCCTTTTCTACAAGCCTAGCCTTGTAAGTATGCACCTTCCCATCCATGTCAGTCTTCTTCTTGAAGACCCACTTGTACCCTATGGTTTTTACACCTTCGGGTGGCTCAATCAAGTTCCAAACTTTATTATCCGACATGGATTGCAATTCAGATTCCATGACCTCCAATCATTTAGCTGAATCAGGAGTGGACATCGCCTCTTGATAGGAAGTAGGTTCGTCATTCTCAATGACTTCCACTTCATTACTTTTCGACACGAGAAATCAATATATCTCGGGTCCGGATCGTAACCTATCCGATCTACGATGGACTTGTGGATCTTGAACCGGTTCCACAACTCCTTGTGGATTTGGTTCAGTCTCTACTATTGGTTCCATGTTATTTTCGGGTTCTTGAATTTCTTCAAGATCAACTTTACTCCCACTAGTTCCTTTATTGAGAAACTGTTTCTCAAGAAAGGTACCATATTGAGAAACAAACACTTTGTTCTCATTGCGGTTGTAAAAGTAATACCCTTTGGTTTCCTTAGGGTAACCAACGAAAATAACCTTGTCATATTTAGGTGCTAACTTATCAGAGACAAGTCTCTTCACATAAGCTTCGCAACCCCAAATCTTCATGAAAGACAAACTAGGTTTTATTTCATGCCACATCTCATGTGGGGTCTTAGGAGCCAATTTAGTAGGGACTCTGTTCAGTGTGAACACAGTAGTCTCTAATGCATGTCCTCAAAAGGATATAGGAAGGTCAACTTGACTTATCATCGAACGAACCATATCTAATAGGGTTCTATTCCTCCTCTCGGACACACCATTCCATTGTGGTGTTCTAGGTGGAGTCAACTCTGAAACAATTCCACAGTTTTTGAGATAATTGTCAAACTCTTGGTTCAAATATTCTCCACCACGATCGGATCGAAGTGCTTTAATAGTTTTGCCAAGTAGATTTTGTACTTTATTTTGAAATGTTCTAAACATCTCAAACGATTAACTTTTAGACTTCATCAGATAGACATAACCATATCTAGATAAGTCATCGGTAAACGTAAGGAACTATCGAAATTCTCCCCTAGCAATGCTGCTCATTGGTCTGCATAGATCAGTATGTATTAGGCCCAATAAGTTACTAGCCCTTTCACTACTCTTAGTGTAGGGTGGTTTGGTCATTTTTACCAATAAACAAGATTCACATATCTCATATGATTCATAATCACGTGAGTCTAACATTCCATCCTTATGGAGTTTAGAGATGCGTTTCTCGTTTATATGATCAAGCCGGCAATGCCACATGAACGTGTTGTTCATGTCATTCGGTTTAGACTTCTTGTCCACATGATAAACAATTTCAACATTATTTTGTTTCTCATCAACATCAAGAACATAATGGCCATTAAATGAATTTGCAATACCATAAAGCATATCATTCAAATAAATATAAAACTTCTTATTCGTAATAAGAAAATTATACCCTTCATCATTCAAACAAGAAAAGGAAATAATATTTTTACTCAAATCCAGAACATAGTAACAATTGTTCAAAACAAGTACTAATCCACTAGGTAAAGTTACATCATATGTCCCTACAGCTAATGCAGCGACTTGAAATTACCCGGATCACGCGGATTGCGGGGAGCGTTTCTTTCGAATGGACTTCACTTGGAAAAGAGAGTCGCCACGCCGTTTTGTATTATGAGCCCAAACTTTGAAAATGGCTTTGAAAACAAGGTCGTTTTTATTGGTAGCAAAAACTTGGAAAAGGCTTTGAAAATGAGACGTTTTGATTGGTAGTTAAAACTTGATAAAAGGCTTTTAGAACCAGAGATTGTTAGGTTCGGAGGTCACGTTACGTTTCGGAAAGAGTATATTGAGATCACCCAAAATGCCTCGTATGACGAGTCTTTCTACCTTTCTCGAAAAGTGTGCATGTGTGTGTTCGTGTTGCTTTTGAAAATGAGCTTGAATGACAAGCTTTAATCTTGGTTTGAATGACAAACGTTGATTTTGGTAAAGGAGCATATGAATGACAAACGTCGGTTTTGAGTTTGAAAAGGAGTTTTTTTGAAAGGAAGTTTGAATGACAAACTTCGGTTTTGAATCGGGCATTACGATGTTATCCATTTTGATGAAAACAATGGCAAGTAAGATGCGATCAACGAGTCATTTTGTGACTCGGATGCTTAAAGTAAATGCGATCAACAAACCGAACGATTTGGACTGTAAATGACAGTATTGAATTGACAGTATCAACGAACCAAACGATCCAGACGGTAAAAGTGCGATCGACGAGCCAAACGACTCGGACATGTAAAAGTGCAATCGACGAGCCAAACGACTCGGATTTGTAACGATACGATCGACGAGCCAAATGACTCGGACTTGTAAAGTGCATAAAGTAAGTGCGATATCAACGGATCAATCGATCCGGACATGTAAATGACGATCACGAACCAAACGGTTCGGACGGTAAAAGTGCGATCAACGGATCGAACGATCCGGACTGTAAATGACAGAAACGTAAAAAGGGGACTTGAACGCCGTTTTAACCCGAAATTACTCCTCTTACGGGAGAGAAGATGATTAGGGACTAAAACGTATCGAGTCCCGTAGACGGCGTTACATCTACATTTTGAGAGTGAGAGTTTACCAAATTTGGTGTTGACTCTTTGGCTCGGGAGAACGTATACGGGATACAAAAAGGTGTTTTAAAGGTGTTTCAGAAGTGTTTGGGCAGAGTTTTCCCTTTTATTTGGTGCTTAGATACCTAGGGATTTGGGCAGCGTTTCGACTTGGGTCGGTTTAGCTTGTGTTTTTTGAGGATCAGAATCCACCGACGAGTAGCACGAGGGCCCCCGAAGAGTAGAGAATTCCGCCGACGAGTAGCACGAGGGCCCCCGAAGAGCGGAAGAAAGACTAGCATTTTTGTGATAGGGGAGGAGAGGAGGAAAAATGGTGTATGAAATGAGAGGAGGAGTGGAGTATTTATAGGAGGAAATTTGAGTGGGGAGGAAGTAAATTGAGTGGAGGGGAAGTAATTTGCTTGGAGAGGAGGAAAGGTTGCTTAGCCTGGTGGTTTTTACCCTGTAAAACAGTCCTGCCGGACCTTTCTTCAAATTGGCTATTTTTTCTGATTGAACTAGTTATATGCGTAGATCTTGTTCTCGCGTTCGATTTGATATGTGGTGGGCCCAAAACGGAGTTCGTATGAGGGAGTTATGACCTCCGGAAGGTCGAGACGCTTGAAAACAGCAAATTGAATCTCGGAAGACCCGAAAAGTGCATTTTTCGGGGAAATCTGTACTTTTACATGTGATAACGTGTGTTGAGTACGCTTTGATGTCGGGATGCACGGGGCAGTCCCGGGATGTCTCGTTGACTCGAGAACGGGAAACTTAACGGGTTTCAGTTAACTTTTAACGGATTTCGACGATCCGGATTTGGGTACTTACAGTAGCCCCTCGGCGACGTCACTTTTGAAGGAAGTGGGGTCGTTGAAAAAGATAAGGATCCCGAATCAGAGAGATGCCTTATGGAGAGACCTAGATGGTCAAATGACTGGACCCTTAGCAAAAGGATTCCTATGTATCCCGAGCGGGAATCAAGCCTGATCGTAGTTCACGGGTGTGAGGGCAATTAGTAGGGGCTTCGACCTGTGGGGAATGATTAGGAGGATGGTTTGAATTCACGAGGGAGATGGTTGAATCTCACGAGGGAGATGGGTGAATCTCACGAGGGAGATGGGGTGAATCTCACGAGGGAGATGGTTTGAATATCATGAGGGAGATGGGTGAATCTCACGAGGGAGATGGTTGAATCTCACAAGGGAGATGGTTGAATCTCACGAGGGAGATGGTTTGAATCTCACGAGGGAGATGGTTTGAATCTCACGAGGGAGATGCTTTTGAAAGTTCCGGGTTCGACGGAAATGCTTTTGAAAGTTCCGGGTTCGACGGAAATGTTTTTGAAAGTTCTGGGTTCGACGGAAATGCTTTTGAAAGTTGCGGGTTCGACGGAAATGTTTTTGAAAGTTCCGGGTTCGACGGAAATGCTTTTGAAAGTTCTGGGTTCGACGGAAATGTTTTTGAAAGTTGCGGGTTCAACGGAAATGTTTTTTTAAAGTTCCGGGTTCGACGGAAATGTTTTTGAAAGTTTTGGGTTCCACGGAAATGTTTTTGAAAGTTTCGGGTTCGACGGAAATGTTTTTGAAAGTTCTGGGTTCGAAGGAAATGTTTTTGAAAGTTTCGGGTTCGACGGAAATGTTTTTGAAGGAAGGTTGTTGTGCGGGCTTACGTTAACTTGCCGCTTGTCTCTTGTCTGTTGGGGATATGGTGTTCGGGCTTACTATGGCGGCCGAAGAGGGATTGTTGTGCTGGCTTACCTTGATGACCGCTGAAATGAGATGGTCAGGCTTACGATTGACGGTCGGGGAGAAGATTCATTGTACGGGCTTACAGTGATTGCCGTTTGTCTTTTGTCCGCTGGGGATAGGGTGTTTGGAGGTATTTGACTGTCTACCTTAATTAAAAGATGATTAGTCTTACGAAAAGATGGGTATTCTTACGAAAAAATGGGTAATCTCTCTAACAGATGGGTAATCTCACGAAAAGATGGTTAATCTTACGAAAAGATGGGTAATCTTACGAAAAGATGGGTAATCTCTCTAAGAGATGGGTAATCTCACGAAAAGATGGTTAATCTTACGAAAAGACGGGTAATCTCTCTTAGAGATGGGTAATCTCTCTTAGAGATGGGTAATCTTACGAAAAGATGGGTAATCTCTCTTAGAGATGGGTAATCTTACGAAAAGATGGGTAATCTTACGAAAAGACGGGTAATCTCACGAAAAGATGGGTAATCTTACGAAAAGATAATCTCACGAAAAGATGGTTAATCTTATGAAAAGATGTCGTGGTATAAAACTTAGGGAAGATCTCACAAATCATGATATATCTTACGAGGGAACGTAAAAGGTTTTACGAAGGAATAATGGTAAGGGTCTCACGAAGAGGATCTCACAAAGATGGAATGTAAAAGGTTTTACGAGGAAATAATGGGAATGGTTTCACTAAGAAATAATGGGAGAAAGTCTCACGAGGAGGTATCGAGGAGGGTCTCGAGAGGCAAAGTCTCGGGAAGGAATCTCGCAGAGAGATGACGAGATGAAAAATCTCGGGAGAGGATCTCACAAAGAGATAACGAGATGCAAAATCTCAGGGGAAGGATCTCGCAGGGAGATGACGAGATGTGAAGTCTCGGGAGAGGATCTCACGCAGAGATGACAGAAAGATCTCTCGAGGAGATAGCGAGATGCCGAATCTCGAAAAGGAATCTCACGGGGAGATAGCGAGATGCAGAATCTCGAAAAGGAGTCTCATGGGGAGATAGGGAGATGCAGAATCTCGGGAAGGAATCTCACGCGGAGATAGCGAGATGCAGAATCTCTAAAAGGAGTCTCACGGGGAGATATCGAAATACAGAATCTCGGAAAGGAGTCTTACGGGGAGATAGCGAGATGCAGAATCTCGAAAAGGAATCTCACGGGGAGATGGCGAGATGCGGAATCTCGGAAAGGAATCTCACGGGGAGATGGCAAGATGCGGAATCTCGAGAAGGAATCTCACGGGGAGATAGTGAGATGCAGAATCTCGGAAAGGAATCTCACGGGGAGATGGCAAGATGCAGAATCTCAGGAGGGAATCTCACGAGGAGATAGCGAGATGTCGAATCTCGAAAAGGAGTCTCACGGGGAGATAGCGAGATGCAAAATCTCGGAAAGGAATCTCACGGGGAGATGGCGAGATGCGGAATCTCGAAAAGGAATCTCACGGGGAGAGGGCGAGATGCGGAATCTCGGAAAGAAATCTCACGGGGAGAGGACAAGATGTGAAATCTCGGGAAGGAATCTCACGGGGAGATAGCGAGATGCAGAATCTCAGAAAGAATCTCACAGGGAGATAGTAAGATGCAGAATCTCGGAAGGAATCTCACGGGGAGATAGCGAGATGCGGAATCTCGTGAAGGAATCTCACGGAGAGATAGCGAGATGCAGAATCTCGGGAAGGAATCTCACGAGGAGATAGCGAGATGCAGAATCTCGGAAAGGAGTCTCACGGGGAGATAGCGAGATGCGGAATCTCGGGAAGGAATCTCACGGGGAAATAGCGAGATGCAGAATCTCGGAAAGGAGTCTCACGGGGAGATAGCGAGATGCGAAATCTTGGAAAGGAGTCTCACGGGGAGATAGCGAGATGCGGAATCTCGAAAAGGAATATTACGGGGAGATAGCGAGATGCAGAATCTCGGAAAGGAGTCTCACGGGGAGATAGCGAGATGCAGAATCTCGAAAAGGAGTCTCACGGGGAGATAGTGAGATGTGGAATCTCGGGAAGGAAACTCACGAGGAGATAGCGAGATGCAGAATCTCGGAAAGGAATCTCATGGGGAGATGGCGAGATGCGGAATCTCGGGAAGGAATCTTACGGGGAGATAGCGAGATGCAGAATTTCGAAAAGGAGTCTCACGGGGAGATAGCGAGATGCGGAATCTCGGGAAGGAATCTCATGGGGAGATAGCGAGATGCAGAATCTCGGGAAGGAATCTCACGGGGAGATAGCGAGATGCAGAATCTCAGAAAGGATCTCACGGGGAGATAACGAGATGCAAAATCTCGGGGAAGGATCACGCAGGGAGATGACGGGCTGGGATCTCACGAGGAGATAACGAGATGCAAAATCTCGGGAAGGATCTCGCAGGGAGATGACGGGATAGGCCTAACGAGGTCGGGTATCCTTTTTGAATGGGTATTTATGCTGAACAGTGGTGGCAACTGGTCCGAGTAGTGCAGTGATGTCGAGGAATGCTCCTCTTAACGGATTAAACCTGAGTCCTCTGAAACACTGGAGTTTCTGTGCCAGCTTTCCCATCTTTTTTGTAGTCTATGTACTGACTTCTTTCTCATCTTCATCAGTTCCTCTGTCGGTTCCCTCAGTTCCTTTCTCATCTTCATCAGTTCCTTTGTCGGTTCCTTTGATGAAGTAGCGAGCGAGGTTGAAGCTGTAAGGGTTGGAGGTTGGGTGTGCCGTAGGAGGTTCCTCTTTTGTGGACTGCTGCTTTGGTAAAGGTGAGCCTCTTATTTTTCCTGATGTCAGCTGGTGTTAGCATATAACCGAGCCTCTGGACCGTAGTGTGGTCCTTGACTTCGATGACTTGGTGTTGGCCTTGTAACCCTTTGCCGAGCCCCAATCCTGGGATGAAGTTCATGAGTTTCATCATCTTCATGGTGGGAGGGATTTTGTCCCAAAACAGTGGAAGGTCATATTTGGATCTTGGAAGTCTCTGAGGTAAACCCAGTTAATGCCATATCGTCATCGTGCTTGATCTCTAACACTGGAATGCCTTTGGTGCAGGTCCCTTCTGTGGTGACGCTGTCTCCGTAGACTGTTGTCAGCTCGTTGCCTTACATAAACTTGATACATTGGTGAAGGGTGGATACCACGCCGTTCATTTGATGTAGCCAAGGTCGTCCCAGGATGGCTGTGAAAGTGATAGGAACGTCCAACACTTGAAATTCGGTAGGGATCATCCGCTTGCCGAACCAGATGATTAGAGTAGCAACCCCGAGAACTGTGTGGGAAGTAGAATCGTAGGCCTTGATAGTGTGGACTGAAGGCTTCAAATTTGTGGGCTTGATGTCAAGTAGGTCCATCATCTTGGCGGGCAAGACATTCATTCTGGAGTCTGAACAGTGATGCAAAGAGGCTCATTGTGGCCAGCTCCAAATCTTGGTAGGTCCAAATCTGTGAAGGTGATGATGTTTCCATAGTGGATGTTGCCGATCATCTGGATTACTTCTTCTTGAGTTACGTCCATGGGGACCATGGTGCGGGCCAAACTTTCCTCTAGCTTGAGCTTGCGAGGGTATGAAGATGTGAGCAGGAACCACAGGGGAATGTTCGTCTGGGTCTGCTTGAGCTGAGTGAGGATCGGGTCCTCCAACATTTGAGAGGCAGAAGTTTTGGTGGTACCTCCAGATTGCTTTGAGGTTTGATAAGTTGAACTTTAGCTGATCCTTCTGGGGATTATGCTTCTTGTTGGCAGTAAGGTTGCCGAGGTTGGAGACTTTCTTGTGTCCTGATGCCTGAACTGTGGTGTCAGCAGGAGATGTTTGCTTTCCCACCCCTGTAGGTTACGAAGGCCGCATTTGAAGGAAGGGAAGACTCGCTGGGGAAAACTGCCCTGGCATGCTACTGTTTGTCCAGAGGTGTCATGAGGATTCAGATTCTGATATGTCGAAGTTGTATCTGAGAAGCCCCAATTCTGATTAAAACCACAATGTCAAAAGATGCTTCTGAGAAGCCCCAGAAATCGGAACTCAAAGTAAACCCTTGGGATGAAAAAGATTTCTTCGTGTGGTAAAGCCCCAGTCTGAAGAAATGACTTGGTGAAGCCCCAGTTTGAAGGAATCGCTGGTCATCTGTGGGGATTCTAGAGTGAATCTGATGCAGCCTCAATCTGAGTTGAACCTTTTGTGGCTTGACAAGGCAACCGTCCTTGATTTTTTTTGATTGGTCAACCAAAGTGTATAAGATGTGGCTTGTAATGTATACGCGCAAGGACATATTTTAGAGAAGTGGGAACGAATCCCAATTTTATGTGGATGCCTAGTTTAATGCAAGCACCAGAACTCGCTTCGGGTTTGACTCTTTTGGGAGAGTATGAGCGTAGAGAGGTTTGGAGAAGTGTATGGAAGCTCTTGTTGACAAAAAGACAGTGTTTAGCTCTATTTTTTCTATTATCGTAGAAAAAGAAGACTTGTCGAGACATCTGAAAACATGTTTTATCCATAATGATCACAAGATTGCTTTAAAACCTTTGTTAATGTTCAGGTTGTTCAACCATTAATCCCGATATGAACAAATGTCTTGATTTACCGTGAGAAGAAAGTCAACTGATGTCGCGGATCAAAGTTGGTTGTGTGTGAAAGAAAGGTCTGTGTATAGGGGAGGTCATTGATGAGACTGGGTTTATGGGATTTGTATGTGTTTATGACCGAACCATTTCTGGTTGCCTACGTTCCCCTCAGTGTAAGGAGCTCAGGTCGTCGTAGTTCTGGCTGAACTGTGTTTTGGCTTTGGGGAATAAGGGTATGATCATTTGTGGTCCTTTTGGTGAAAAGGCTCGGATGGGATGTTTAGATGATGAGGTAAGGGCCTCGAGGTGATTCCTTGACAAGTCGTTGTTGACGGCTTCTTCCGCAATTCCATTCCTCCTTGATCGGCGTCTTTCATCGGGGGAGAAAGATTTTGAGTATAGCATAAGGGCTTATGATGTGATTTTGCCTTTGCTTTGACCGCTCCATTGTTATCGACAACCTCCATTCTTCGAGCTTTAACTTTTGTTTGCCCATCTGTCAAGCTTTTGATTGGCGATGCTGGGACCTTGGCCTCACTTTTTTTGAAGTTCTTATTTGAACTTTTCTCTCTTTTTTTTCTATTTTTTTTGAAGTTCTTGTTTGAACTTTACTCTCTCTCTCTCTTTTTTTTTGAAGTTCTTGAGGACGAAGGCAGGCTCCTGCTTGAACTTTCTCGATGCGCACGAGGGCGAAGGCGAGCTCCGAGGTTGTTGTCAACATGGGATCAATCTTTCGATGTTGAGTGACCTTTTGTTGTTCCTTGATGTTATCGCCGTTGTTGACTTGGTCAAGGTGATGGTGGGGACATGTTTTGGGAAGTGTATGGCTTGATGGAGGCCTTTGTGAGGTAAGGAAAGTGTATGGGGAGGGCACCAGTTGACTCTCTCACACCGATTAATCAGAACATTAGTTATTTCCAGAGTTTATTTGTTGAGCAATGCAAGTGATCATTTAGGATACAACCATTTCATTATATTTAATGTAGGTGTGAAATAATGTCTCAAGTCTAGCAAGAAGAGAAAAAGGCACTTATTTATAGAAAATTTAAGATTAACTACAATGTCCGAGGCGGACTTGATTGAACGAGGAAAGTACTAGAACCTACGAAGGTTGACCAAAAGACAGTTTACAGGTCTCGAGGATAGGTAGCCCCTACTCTAGCTGCTCTTTTGTTGTTGAACTGCCAGGACGCTCAAGCTTTCCATCTTCTATCAGATTCTGGATCTCATACCGCAGACCGAAGCAGTTATCAGTTATGTGCCCATGGTACTGGTGGAAAGCGCATTACTTGCTTTTGTCAACCTTGGTTGTGGGCTTCTTTGGCTTGTAGTCCGCCACAGGCTTGAGTGGGTCTTCTTTGATCAGTTTCTCCAACATCTTGCTTAGGGGCATGTCTAGTTTGTCGAAGCGACGGGAGGGCTGTCTCTCGGAAGAGTCGTTGCTTTGTACGGCCGTGTCCCCATTGCTTGACTGATGTCCCTGCTGGAGGTGGCTGACAGTGGTGTCTTTTCCTTTGCCAGGGACCGGTGCAGGGTTTGATGCGGTTGTTGCTCTGTACTGGTAAGGTGGCTCTGTGCTCGGGGCATGATTTTCCTTCGGGTCTTTCTCGGATGGGGGACCCGTATTGACCATGGATCGGAGATCAAGGCAGAAGCGATGGCCGACTAATGCTTTTACTGATGACTTCAAACATGACTCGAAGGCTCTCATTTGTTCATCCTCGGGCAGTGATTTCAGGATTTCGAAAAGATTCTGGCTCTGTTCCTTGCAAGGTTCTCCCGTAGTTTCGTCTGCCTTTTGTTCTGTTGGCATAACCACATGCGGGTCAATAGAAACCTCTGGGCCGCTGGAATCTGTAACCAAAGGTCCATTGGCGGAGGGAACCATGATATGATATTGGATAAACGGGCTTTGAGGGAACGAAGTATAATTTAGTGGATACTATGAAAATTGAGGGATTTGAGACCATGAAGAAGCTACAGGTTGTCCGAAGTAATGGGTCAGAAAAGTTATGTGGGGGAAACCTGGTGAATTCTGGGCATATTGAGACAAGGAAGTGAACACGGGAGGATTTTGATGGATATTGGGATCTGTTTGAGATGGTCCAGCGCTGCGCTGGTTGCATTGAGTGAAAGGGGTATTATTGGCTTGGCCGTATATGACAGGGGTGCTTTGAAAGGTGGCAGTATGAAGCCTTGGTCGGCTGTTTCCTTGGTTCGAAGGAATCCCGTAAGTTGGCGGGGGAGGAACCTGGTTGAAGGTTTGAGGAATTGACCGGGAGGGCTCGTCGTCCTCGATCAGGACAAAGGTACCGTCTGGCTGGGGGATAGCTGTTATACCTCGCTCATTCGGAAGCTGTACCACGAAATTCTACTGATCTTTTTTCTGTTTCTTGTGAACCTCACAAGCCCGAATGGCTTCTTCCAGTGTCATATCAGTTATCGCTGGCAGGGTTCCGTTCCCGTCACGATTTCTCAGTGAGTCTGACATGTCGAAGAGTCTGGCTGAAGGAACTGAGGGAACTGAGGAACAGTCTGATGCTGCCATAACTGTAATTTGGTGAGGCGCCGACCTGCACTCGAACCACTCTGCTGTAGGGAACGAAAGGTATGGCTTAGTTTTCGGAAGGGGTATTTGGCTCAAGGCTTTAAGGCTCGTGCGACGTGCATTTACTACTTTAAAACACGCTTTCTAATGATCCTCACTGGTCGAAAAAGATTGGACTTTGAAAGGTTGAGATCGAAAATTGGACCGTGCAAGGTCATGATTTAAAGTTTTGACCGTGAAAGGTCAGGATTGAATATTTGAAATCGGACCGTGAAGTTCTTGATTGGAGATCGGAGATCGGAGATCGGATCGCGAAGGTCGGGATCGACTATTTGAGATCGGACCGTGAGGGTCTCGATTGGAGATCAGAGATCGAACCGTGAAGGTCGGGATCGACTACTTAAGATCGGACCGCGAAGGTCGGGATCGACTATTTGAGATTGGACCGCTAAGGTCTTGATTGGAGATCGGAGATCGGATAGCGAAGGTCGAGATCGACTACTTGAGATCGGACCGCGAAGGTCTCGATTGGAGATCGGAGATCGGACCTCGTAGGTCAGGATCGACTATTTGAGATTGGACAGTGAAGGTCTCGATTGGAGATCGGAGATCGGACCGCGAAGGTCTCAATTGGAGATTGGAGATCGGACCACGAAGGTAGGGATCGACTATTTGAGATCGGACCGCGAAGGTCTCGATTGGAGATCGGACCACGAAGGTCGGGATCGACTATTTGAGATCGAACCGCGAAGGTCTCGATTGGAGATCCAAGATCGGACCGCGAAGGTCTCGATTGGAGATCGGAGATCGGACCGCGAAGGTCGAGATCGACTATTTGAGATCGGACCGCGAAGGTCTCGATTGGAGATCGGAGATAGGACCGCGAAGGTCGGGATCGACTATTTGAGATCGGACCATGAAGGTCTCGATTGGAGATCGGAGATCGGATCGCGAAGGTCGGGATCGACTTTTGAGATCGGACCGCGAAGGTCTTTATTGGAGATCGGAGATCGGACCACGAATGTCGGGATTGACTATTTGAGATCGGACCGCGAAGGTCTCGATAGGAGTTTTGAGATCTGACCGCAAAGATCGGGATTGACTATTTGAGATCGGACTGCGAAGGTCTCGATTGGAGATCGAAGATCGGACCGCGAAGGTCGGGATCGACTATTTGAGATCGGACCGCGAAGGCCTCGATTGGAGATCGGAGATCGGACAGCAAAGGTCGGGATCGACTACTTGAGATCGGACCGCAAAGGTCTCGATTGGAGATCGGAGATCGGACCGCGAAGGTCGGGATCGACCACTTGAGATCGGACCGCGAAGGTCGGGATAGAATATTTGAGATTGGACCGTGAAGGTCTTGATTGGAGATCGGAGATCGGACCGCGAAGGTCGGGATCGACTTTTTGAGATCGGACAACAAAGGTCGGGATCGACTATTTGAGATCGAACCGCGAAGGTCTCGATTGGAGATCCGAGATCGGACCGCGAAGGTCGGGATCGACTATTTGAGATCGGACCGCGACGGTCTCGATTGGAGATCGGAGATCGGACCACGAAGGTCGGGATTGACTATTTGAGATCGGACCTCGAAGGTCTCGATAGGAGTTTTGAGATCGGACCGCAAAGATTGGGATTGACTATTTGAGATCGGACTGCGAAGGTCTCGATTGGAGATCGGAGATCGGACTGCGAAGGTCGGGATCGACTATTTGAGATCGGACCGCGAAGGTCTCGATTGAAGATCGGAGATCGGACCGCGATGGTCGGGATCGACTATTTGAGATCGGATCGCGAAGGCCTCGATTGGAGATCGGAGATCGGACAGCGAAGGTCGGGATCGACTACTTGAGATCAGACCGCAAAGGTCTCGATTGGAGATCGGAGATCGGACCGCGAAGGTCGGGATCGACCACTTGAGATCGGACCGCGAAGGTCGGGATAGAATATTTGAGATTGGATCGCGAAGGTCTTGATTGGAGATCGGAAATCGGACCGCGAAGGTCGGGATCGACATTTTGAGATCGGACAACAATGGTCGGGATCGACTATTTGAGATCGAATCGCGAAGGTCTCGATTGGAGATCGGAGATCGGACCGCGAAGGTCGGGATCGACTATTTGAGATCGGACCGCGACGGTCTCGATTGGAGATCGGAGATCGAATCCCGAATGTCGGGATTGACTATTTGAGATCGGACCGCGAAGGTCTCGATCGGATTGCTTGAGATCGGACCGCAAAGATCGGGATCGACTATTTGAGATCGGACCGCGAAGGTCTTAATTGGATTGCTTGAGATCGGACCGCGAAGGTCGAGATCGACTATTTGAGATCGGGCCGCGAAGGTGTCGATTGGATTGCTTGAGATCGGACCGCAAAGGTCGGGATCGACTATTTGAGATCGGACCGCGAAGGTCTCGTTTGGAGATCGGAGATCGGACCGTGAGAGTCTCGATTGGAGATGGGAGATCGGACCGCGAAGGTTGGGATTCAATTATTTGAGATCGGATCGCGAAGGTCTCGATTGGAGATCGGAGATCGGACCGCAAAGGTTGGGATCAACTAATTGAGATCGAACCGCGAAGGTCTCGATTGGAGATCGGAGATCGGAAGGTCTCGATTGGAGATCGGAGATTGGACCACGAAGGTCGGGATCGACTATTTGAGATCGGACCGCGAAGGTCTCGATTGGAGATCGGAGATCGGACCGCGAAGGTCGGGATCGACTTTTTGAGATCGGACCGCGAAGGTCTCGATTGGAGATCGGAGATCGGACCGCGAAGGTCGAGATCGACTTTTTGAGATCGGACCGTGAAGGTCTCGATTGGAGATCGGAGATCGGACCGTAAGGGTCGGGCTTGGAGTTTTGATATCGGATCATGAGAGGTCTCGATTGGATACTTTAGATCGGACCGTGAGGGTCTCGATTGAGGGTTGGACTGCGAAGGTCTCGATTTGAGATTTGGAATTGGACCGTGAGGGTCTCGATTGGGGATTGGACCGCGAAGGTCACGATTTGAGATTTGAAATCGGACCGTGAGGGTCTCGATTGAGGATTGGACCGCTAAGGTCGCGACTTGAGATTTGAAATCGGACCGTGAGGGTCTCGATTGAGGGTTGGACCGCGAAGGTCTAGATTTGAGATTTGAAATCGGACCGTGAGGGTCTCGATTGAGGGTTGGACCGCTAAGGTCACGATTGGAAAATCGAACCGAGAAAGGTCGCGATTTGAGGTTTGAAATTGGACCGTGGGGGTCTCGATTGAGGATTGGACCGCGAAGGTCGTGATTTGAGGATTGGACCGCTAAGGTCACGACTTGAGAATCGGACCGCGAATGTCTCGATTGAGAGTTGGACCGCGAGGGGTCGAGATATGAGATATCAGACCAAAAAAGGTCGCTATTGAGAGTTGGACCGCGAAGGTCACTATTTGAAAGATTCCTGAGATGGGACCATGCAATTGTTATTCTATTAAATGTTTAAGATTACTGAAAACATGTTTTTCTCCGAGTCCTAAATGGTTGAAAAAGATTGCTCTTCTTTTTCACAACTAACCTAGGGCTTGGATCAGTGAATCTCGGCACTACGTTTATAAGCCCCTCATTTTTCACCTGTAAATCATCTTCCCGGGACGGACAATCCCGAGCGAGGGTCCTATAAGGCAAGCGAGTTTCACTGACAAAGGGAAAAGTGAACTTAAGGCTAGCTGGTCACTTAAACTTTCAACGTATGTGACACGTAGGCCACGGTCGAAGTCAACGTCCTTAAGTTTAGGCAGAAATTGTGCCAAAATTTCAGCATGACCTCTCCTGACTCGCTTGCGCGAGGGTCCTTAGCTTTTAGCCGTTGGCCAAGTTGTGGCTGGTACGGTGCATACGTTGAGGGTTTGGTGACACGGTGTCACATTGAACCTTCGGGTATGTTTTTTAGCATGGCTCCGCGTCAAAGTCAAGGCTGAAAAGCTAAGACTTCGGGTCGGGAACGACCTTCAGTCTCAACTTTTATGTTTAACTTGTGAGGGAGACCAGCGTAAAAAACATACACTTTGGCTTTATGACACGTACTAAGCCAAAAACCAATCGGGGTCTTGGACGAAGTGTGACACAAAGAGTGCATGGCTTACACGGGCTAGGATGGGCTGTTTGGGATGACCCCGTGCGCGCTCGAAAGTTGTCAGGCAGACCAACCGAGCTGCAAGAACGGTCATCCCGGGTTACGGGTCATAGTGTGCAGTGTACCAAGGCAGCAAGTGCGCGTAGCGTGCGGTGTACCGAGGCAGCAGTGCAAGTAGTGTGCGGTCACTAAATTCTTTTTCTGAGTAAAATAGAGATTTTCAGAATGTGTTTTAAAGAATTTATGCACAGTTCAAAATATAGCACAACGAATCAAGTATGAACGGAAATGCACGAACATGTTATGATTTTGAATGAGATGAAAATGCAACATCTTTTTTTGAAAACACTCCAAAGATTTGAAAATCGGAGCTGTTTGAAATTTCTCTTTTGAAAAGAAAAGCAAAGTAACACGAATCATATAGAAAACACACACGCACACGAAAACGAGGAAGGGTAAACGAAAGTTTGACCCACAAAATGTTTTTAAAACAACGGCAGTTTTGAAAAACATGTTAACTCCCCAGCGGAGTCGCCAACTGAAATTACCCGGATCGCGCGGATTGCGGCGAGCGGTTCTTTCAAATGGACTTCACTTGGAAAAGAGAGTCGCCACGCCGTTTTGTATTATGAGCCCAAACTTTGAAAATGGCTTTGAAAACAGGGTCGTTTTTATTGGTAGCAAAAACTTGGAAAAGGCTTTGAAAATGAGATGTTTTGATTGGTAGCCAAAACTTGACAAAAGGCTTTTAGGAACAGAGATTGTTAGGTTCGGAGGTCACGTTACTTTTCGGAAAGAGTATATTGAGATCACCCGAAATGCCTCGTATGATGAGTCTTTCTACCTTTCTCGAAAAGTGTGCGTGTGTATGTTCGTGTTGCTTTTGAAAATGAGCTTGAATGACAAGCTTTAATCTTGGTTTGAATGACAAACGTCGATTTTGGTAAAGGAGCGTTTGAATGACAAACGTCGGTTTTGAGTTTGAAAAGGAGTTTTTTGGAAAGGAAGTTTGAATGACAAACTTCGGTTTTGAATCGGGCATTACGATGTTACCCATTTTGATGAAAACGATGGCAAGTAAGATGCGATCAACGAGTCATTTTGTGAATCAGATGCTTAAAGTAAATGCGATCAATAAACCGAACGGTTTGGACTGTAAATGACAGTATTGAATTGACAGTATCAACGAACCAAACGATTCGGACGGTAAAAGTGCGATCGACGAGCCAAACGACTCAGATTTGTAAAGATGCGATCGATGAGCCAAACGACTCAGGTTTGTAAAGTGCGTAACGTAAGTGCGATATCAACGGATCAAACGATCCGGACTTGTAAATGACAATCACGAACCAAATGGTTCGGATGGTAAAAGTGCGATCAACGGATAGAACGATACGGACTGTAAATGATAGAAACGTAAAAACGGGACTTGAACGCCATTTTAACTCGAAATTACTTCTCTTACGGGAGAGAAGATGATTAGGGACTAAAATGTATCGAGTCCCATAGACGGCATTACGTCTACATTTTGAGAGTGAGAGTTTACCAAATTTGGTGTTGACTCTTTGGCTCGGGAGAACGTATACGGGATACGAAAAGGTGTTTGAAAGGTGTTTCGGAAGTGTTTGGGCAGAGTTTCCTCTTTTATTTGGTGCTTAAAAACCTAGGGATTTGGGCAGCATTTCGACTTGGGTCAGTTTAGCTTGTGTTTTTTGTGGATCAGAATCCACTGACGAGTAGCATGAGGGCCCCCGAAGAGTAGAGAATTTCGCCGACGAGTAGCACGAGGGCCCCCCAAAGAGAGGAAGAAAGACTAGCGTTTTTGTGCTAGGGGGAGGAGAGGAGGAAAAATGGTGTATGAAATGAGAGGAGGAGTGGAGTATTTATAGGAGGAAATTTGAGTGGGGAGGAAGTAAATTGAGTGGAGGGGAAGTAATTTGCTTGGAGAGGAGGAAAGGTTGCTTAGCCTGGTGGTTTTTACACTGTAAAACAGTCCTTCCGGACCTTTCTTCAAATTGATTATTTTTTCTGATTGAACTAGTTATATGCGTAGATCTTGTTCTCGCGTTCGATTTGATATGTGGTGGGCCCAAAACAGAGTTCGTTTGAGGGAGTTATGACCTCCGGAAGGTCGAGACGCTCGAAAACAGCAAATTGAATCTCGGAAGAGCCCGAAAAGTGCATTTTTAGGGGAAAGCTGTACTTTTACGTGTGCTAACGTGTGTTGAGATGCTTTGATGTCGGGATGCACGGGGCAGTCCCGAGATGTCTCGTTGACTCGAGAACGGGGAACTTAACGGGTTCCGATTAACTTTTAACGGATTTCGACTATCCGGATTTGGGTACTTACACAACTCTTGCTCCATTTCCCACACGTAGGTCAACTTCACCTTGTTTGTGTAGCTTCCTATTCCTTAGTCCCTGCACATTTAAACAAATGTGAGATTCACATCCGGTATCTAATACCCATGAACTAGAAATAGAAAGGAAAATATATATCATATAGATACCTAAATCAGAAGCAATCGTATATTTTACTTGATTATGGTTTAATTGAGTCAATGCCCGAAATCAAGCTATATAGGTAGAAACATCAATCATATCATATATGACTCTTAGATCTTTTATGAGATTTCCTTAGACATCATATGTCAAAAACATGTTTTAAATCTCATCTATGCCTTGGGTCAAATCTCATTTGAAAGAAACCTTTTTCAAACACATTAGACATGGAACGATGCACCTAAATGAGTCAAAACTACATCAACCATTATCTAATCTTGATCACAAATTAAGATATAATGATGCACCAAACTGAGTCGAAACTACATCAAATACCCTAAAATTTCACAAGTATTCTATTCAAGGAATGGCATAAGACTTAAATATTTAGAAGGTTTTACACATAATAACAAACATCGCATGGTTGTAACATAAATCTTATGTGTACATAATCATGAACATAGGGCTTCACAAAATTTCATACAAACACTTTTGATCCAATTTTGAGAATTTATCAATCTTAATCATATTAAACAGATCAATAACCTATGTGATAAACTAATTATATTAATCCATCATAAATCATGACCATGGCATATCACATATACTTGTTTTCATAAAACAAAACACATAAAATCTAGATCTATTTCATATAGCATGGATAGCAATTAATCAAATTAAATCTAGCATGCCAATTTCAATCCTAATCATGGCAAGACAGGGCTCTGATACCACTGTTGGGTTTTGGGGTTACAAACGCAGCGAAAAATATTTATACAACAACAAAACCCTAGCCCTTCGATCCAGCTAGCATGAAGAGATTAGAAACATGAAATAGAATTACATACCTTTAATGCGATTATGTTTGTTAAAACAGATCTCAAAATTAAAGTTTAGAATTTTGATGTCGAATCCTCTATCTTCCTTGTTCAACCTTGGTGATGAATCAATCAATGGAGATCTTCAAGCCTTAGGAGATAAAGCAACCTCCCTCTAATGGTGATCCACACGCGAACGAACCAAGAACGCTTCTCGTAGGATTGCTAGATGATCCTCTTGATTATTGAATCAATATTCAATAATCAAAGCCAAAACAATGGAATTATTTGGTAGATTTTTGATTCTCAATCAATAATCAAAATCTATAGTTTCATAAACCAAGAACAATGATGTAGGGAGAGAGGTTTATAGCAGCCAAAGGATTGTATTTATATCACATATAAATCCCTAATCATATTAGGGTAGGAATCCTTGTCAAACCAAAACCAAATCGCCAATGGAAAATGCAGACAGACCAAAATTCGCTCAGGGCACGACTCGTACTCCTAGGCACGACTCGTGCCACGAGTCGTTCTAGGCAACCACGAGTGTCCCAAGCCAAAATCCAGTCGTGTCACAAGTTGTAACCAAAATTGCACTCGTGCTGATCAAGGGAACGACTCGTGCCCAAGGGCACGAGTCGTGCCCAACCCCACAAAGTCAATAAGTCAACGAGTCAATCCTTGTAGCTCAAAATGCAGTCGTAATGCACCAGTCACCAGTCGTGACCCTTGTCACGAGTCGTGACCCAGGGCACGATTCGTGCTCCTGGTCACGAGTCGTGACAAATTCCTAGAATTCCAATTTTCAGCCAGAATCAAATTCGTTCTTTGTGTGTGACCCAATATGAATTATATTATGTTGGTAGTGAGTTAAAACATTGACCTCACAAGACATAAGTGGTTTCTAGCAAACCATTATATCCACCCAATTAATATAACATCAAAGCTTGATTCCTTGTTAGATCAAATGTCACAATCCCTTTGTCCACAATGTCCAATTGAACATGAGTCATGGTCTACGTCAACTCACAATGTTCAATGCTTTCTCGATTCTGAATATGTTGATAATCCAAATGCATTTGATCTCTATCAAATCACTTGAGTGTGGCCACACATTTCATCAACACCATTCATCGAGGGGCCCAAGCAAACATCTCTCTCAAATAGAGAGGGATAAATCCCATCTTGACTTATCCTTCTTACCTACAAGAATCCAATCGTGCCAACATAGCCCTTATTGATATCCGATTAAACATAGTGTTAGACTATATCAAACACGACGTTCATCATGTGGAAGATGATGATAATCTCAGGTTCAAAGGATTCAATGACACTACTATCATGAGATTTAATCATGACACATATGACTATTGACCATGTCATAAATCTCATCGGTAGGTCATGTCCAATACTTGTTCTCTAGCAATGTGCATCACATGCATATAATCATCTCCATGATTATCCATTACCTACTTATACTAGTTATTCATAATAACTAGGGACACAGTTCAAAATAATAAACATGTAAACATATAATGAACCAATTAAACTTTCTCTATAATGAATGATAAAGACGATTACATAGCGGTTTAGATTATAAGTCAAACATAACTAAACGCCTAGGGCATTACACCAACATTTAGACCCACCACCGATTACGTTCTTACTCGATTTTGAGTTTCGTTTACTGTTTGTACCCGTCTTTTCCCTTCTAGTTGTAGCTAAATCCGCTCCTGAAGTAGAGACAACACCCAATTCTTACGAAGATTTTCCTCGCCAATAAGCAATTCCTTGCCATCATCGCTATTTAATTTGTTCTTCTCTGCTGCAGTTCTTAACGCAGTAATCATTCCGCTCCAGCTTTCTGGCAAAGAACCCAACAATATTAATGCTTGGAATTCATCCTCAAATGTAATCTGCATCACCCATAATGAGTCAAGAATGTCTTGATAAGCATCAATGTGGTCTGATATTGATGCCCCTTCTGCAATCTTCAAGTTGAATAGCTTATGCACCATGTCAACCTTGTCAGCTGCAGTTGACTTCTCATACTTCTCAGACAGAAAATCAATAATCTCCTTGGTTTTTATCTTCTTGGTTTTCATAGCAATACTCTTTACCAGAGTCAAACTAAAAGCACCCATGGTTTTCCTATCCAAAACCTCTCAATCCTCCTGTTTAGTGCTTTTAGGCTTTACTCATTTTAGAGGATTACAGAGATCCTTATCGTATATGATATCCTATATATGTATCCACCAGAAACCATAATCGTATCCGTCGAACTTATCAACATTCTGTTTGTCGTTGCTCATCTTGACTGCTTAAACTCTAGGAAGCTCTGATGCCAGTTATTGGGGAATTGGTCCCAATTCCTGTCCAACAATCCAAGATAATACATAGCCCACCCACACACGAACAAAATAAGAACACGCAATCAAAGCAATAAAAAACACAAGAGAATTGTTTACCCACTTCACCAATTAATTGACTACGTCTAGGGGCACTGTCAAGCCTGGAGCTTGCACAATAATATGTTAAATATGAGATACAACAAGTTTGAGTGCGAAACATTTCTTATAAGGCACGATCGTGCTAAGCAAAAAAAAAAAAACATCTTTAGTGATACAATCGTGTCAGCAGAAAAAAAATTACCAAAGTCCTTGGAACCCCCACAAAACCCTTACACACTTGCCGTGTCAACCCGTTTTGGTTTCTCTTTGATATTTTTCTTTTTATTAATCACAGTACCTTGGTTGAACTCTATCCCAACGGATGGATGCCTAAGGGAGATAAATACATAGAGACAAGGGAGTGGAGATAAACTAAGGAGATGGAGATGGTGACTTTTTTCCTTGGAACTATTGTCCCTTATCCATGTTCTTTTTCGACCGTTTATCCGAGTCGCTACAAACGATCCCCAACTTGTCTTTTAATCTAAGATGGGGATACTGGAGGATAGGGTGAAGATCATGGATCAGAAAGTAAAACATGAAAGTGTAAGAGCTGATAAGTCTGATAAGGAGCTCAGAGTTTATGCCAATGAGTGCAAGGACAGAGGAAATGAGAATGAGAGTCTGAATAAGTTAGTTTTAGAAAAATCTGAAAAGTTGTCTACCATTGAGGCTGATCGTATGAGGGAGCTGAATGAAGCAAATAAAAAATTTATAAATGATGCTGCAAGGATGGTACTGGAAACTAGGGTTACCATGATGCAAGATTTTCAAGATGGCAAGCATCTTTCCAGGGATATCAAGGAAGCTCGCCGCATGTTGAAGATATACATGGGAGAATACCTTGATGGTGATGAAGTGAATTCTCATGATGCTGATGTTGCAGCCAATCAAGGTGATGTGGATATGCAAGATGCGAACGAAGGTAAGAAGGGTACTGAAGAAGAGAAGAAGGAGGATGGTACCACTACGGCAGTAGGCCAGGAGAAGTAAGAAAAAGCTTTTTTAATATGGACAAACAATCTTTAATTTCAAGTCTATTAAATTTTTGCTGAGGATGTGTCCTCAAAAAAAATATCTTTAATTTGTAATATTTTGGTATGCCTTTTTTGGCCTTTGGATTTTAGTTTCTAATGGACCATGCTGATGCTGGCATGGGTTAAACTTGGGTATTTTAGTTAGGAAACATTGAGAATTTTATCCAAGAATTTCTTTTGATCGTATGAAACACTGAATGTGCTTAACCTTTTGAACTTTGTGAGTAACATGTAAATGCTACAACCTTGAGTTGTGAGTAACATGTAAATGTTACAACCTTGAGCATTGGGTTCACATGTAGTGAAAAGCGTGCGCTTAGGCAAAGTTCCATATAACAAGTAATGTATGGATATGATGCATAATCTTTGAATCTAGCTTAGATGGTATCGTACCTTTCAACTTAGGATGCGAGCTATCTTCCACTTGTGACGTAGATGGATTTAAGCTTTCACCAAGCGCGTTGAAGATATACATGCACGGAGACTTGCAAAACAGAAACATGTTAGGATTGGGTGTTAGCTTAGCTAACACCCTTCCGATGCTTAAGTTAGTACTATTTCATGACGGAGGTAAAAGAAAATATAAGGAAATAAGAAAACAAAGATAAATCAAGAAGGCGTACCTGAGATCAAAGATATTGAATATGCTCTTAACTTACATCAAGTAGGATAATCAGAAGACTTTTATGTATCGATGCCCCCAGACTGATTATCATGATCTAGACCTCCCGTTGCTTAACATGTTGAATATAAAGCCTCTATTCCTGAGTTTACCTTTTTTGGAACCTGATAAAGATGTGAAAGTTATGGCATGGTTTGCCATTCTTTTTACATGTTGAAGGTATAAAGTCATCTTTGATTGCTATTTTTGACAGGATGCAGACGAGGCTTTCATGGATGTCTTGTAACATTCTTTAGCTGAGTGTTGATCTCCCTTAAGTGTAATTACACCCCATGGTGTTGGTAATTTAATGCATTGATGATATGTAGAGGGGATAGCTCTCATATTATGTATCCATGGCTTGCCTAGGATAACATTATATGTAGACGGGCAGTCTATAACACAAAACCTTTCCATCGAATTGACACCTTGAACATATATACGTAATTTGATTTCTCCCACTGTTTTCTTGGTTTCTCCGCTGAATCCAATTAACATCGAAGAATTCTTTACAACTTCGTAGTCCGGAATGCCCATTTCCTTCAAGGTGCTGAGCATCATCAAGTTGACAGAACTGCCATTATCGATGAGAATCCTTTTTACCTTACAGTTTGCTATCTGCAAGGTGATAACTAGTCCATCATGGTGTGAATCTATGAAATATGCCTTTTCTTATTAATCGAAGGTTATTATTGAACCTTCACATCTTGAAGATTGCTTGACTGGTGCATTGAATTTATCTTCTTTTGAATCCTTGGCATGATGCTTTGCTGCCGAATAAGTTGTGCCACATATTTCTGAGCCTCCAGAGATGACATTGATAGTTTTCGTGATTGTTGGGGGTGTCAGAGGTGTATCTGGAGTGGGATCCTTAGTTTCAGCACGTTCTTTCCTTCTGCCCAGCAGTTCCTTAAGATGGCCTTTAGATAAGAGATGACTAATCTCCTTACGAACGGCGATACAGTTGTCTGTAGTATGACCAAAGTCTTCATGGTACGCACACCATTTAGACTTATCTTTCCAAGCTGTTTGTCTTCTTTCATTCTTTCTGGGCCATCTTGCTTTTTCCCCCAAGTTGTCCATTGCACATAATAGTCCTGCAATGTTGACAGAAAAACAATAGTCATCAATTGTTGGAAATTCAGAATCATCATTATCTACACATCTTCAATAGAATTAATTTTATTATCATCGGATCTAGTGTATGGTTTTCCCCTATTATGCTTATGATGGGAGGATTCTGCCTTCCTGGCAGTGCTTTCATAACCAGGGGTCTCTTTAGCATTCTTTTCTCGGATTTGCCTGTCTTCTTCAAGACGTATGAATTGAATGACCCTTGTTCTGACATCTTCAAGTTTCTTGCATGGGTTTTTGACTAGGTCTTCATAATATGGTAAGTCTTTCTGAAGACCCATCCTAAATGCTTCAGTTGCAGTTGACATGTCCAGATTTGGTATGTCCACCGCTTCTTAGTTGAACCTGCTCTAATAATCCTTAAGAGTCTCATCCTGTTGCTGAGTTATCCGATACAAATCACTAATAAGTTTTTCAAATACCCTGTTGCAAGAAAACTGATTAGTGAACATATCAATTAATTGTGCATATCAACCAATAGATCCTAAGGATTGATTTATGAGCGATCTTAAGGCTGCTCCTGTTAATGTGGATCTAAAGCCTCTGCATAAACAGGCTTTTTTATATGGCAGAGGAATATGAATGACATCCATCTTCTCCTGGTAAAGTGCTACGTGCTCCTTTGGGTCTGTAGTACCATCGTATTGCTTTATTTGAGGGACAATAAATCTCTTTGGCAGTTCCGCATAAGCAATAGCAGGTACAAAATGGGTATCGTTGTAGCATGTTGGAGATGATCTACGCATGGGAGAGGCAACACCTGGAACGTTCATGACCATGTCCCTTAATTCCTACAATTGTCTAGCTACGGAATTTCTTGCATCAAGGGTATTAGGATTAGGATTAGGATTAACAAAGTTATAAGCATAATTTGTAAAACCCCCTGTTAATCCTGAAGATGGTATCTAAAATGATGGCATTGAGGTTTGCAAAGTGGAAAAAGGATTAGTGATGATGCTTTCAGTCTGCGTCGCATGGCTTCCTGAACCTCCTGCCCCCGAGTCTCCTGCAAAGCTGAAATGTCTAGGTTGTAAAGGAGATATTGTGCTTGATACTGGGGGCACTCCATGACCTTGAGCAGACTCTTGACGAAGACAGGTAATAGCATCAAACAACTCCTGGTTAGTACCCTGTTTAGTATCGTGTTGATTCTTCAAGTAATGCATCATGTTGGTCAAATTAGTCATAAATTCAAAAGTCAGCTCCTGAGGAATCACGGCCGGTAAAGTAACACTTGTTGAGCTTGGTTGGACAAGCATTCCCAGCATCGATGGCTGTTGAGCAGGCATTCCCAACGTATGTGCAACTTGAGCTCCAGATGCATTAAGTGCTCTAGTCCTTCCTGCAACGTTCTGAGTACTCTGACCAGAGCTAGGAGTGCTCATCCTGAAGATGTCTTAGTAAACTTAACAAACCAAAGTTCCCACAGACGGCGCCAAATTGTTTTGGTCAATTTCTTGTATAATGAAATTGAACTTTCAGTGGATTGATTTTGGGCACAAATGGAGTATAAGAATGCAAAAATTCAAGATACTACGCCAAGATGTAACGAGGAAAGCCCTTGATCAATTGATCTCCGGCACAAAACTTCGGGAGGCTTAAGGAAAAGCTTACCTTAACAAAAAATGTTTATATATTTCTGTGATCTGAGTACAAAGTGGAAGTATAGTGAGAGTTCCAATGTTGCCGTCCATGGCACCTATCCCTATCTCTCCTTTTATACCCCTAGTATTTGAAAAAGTAATCAACACATAACTGAAGATCTTGAAAAATCCGCATCAGGTTGCTGAAGTTTAGGGATCGTTTGCCATGATTTTATCTTTCGTTTGAAATTCATGAGACTTAGTCGTTGATCCTTAGCATAGTAAATATCCCTGAAAAGTAGGAACGGTTGAATCTGCACAAGATGAGTTGGAATCTGCACAAGATGAGTTGAATCTGCATCTTCAAGTTGTTAGAAGCAAGAATGTCATGTTAAAGATGCTGAATAATCAAGATGCTGAAGAACCAAGCGAGCCAAGATGTCAATGCAGTGCTTAAGAAAAATCTACCCCAAATACAAACAACTTTTAATCAGTTACACAACTTTTAATCAATTAATACAAGTAATCGTGACACAAAATATATGTTCAACGAGTATATGCTGTTTATATACTTGGTTATTGTAACGACCCGAATTTCCACAACAATAATAATAATAATAATTCTCCAACATAAATAATAATTCAAAACCAAATAACGGTAACTAAAATCAAACAAAATCTTTAAAGTCTTACAAACTCTCAAATAACTGAAATAACCGACTAAAGAGTCTAAACTGAAATAAACTAAAATGATCCTTGAACTCCTTATGAAATGCTCCCGAACCGAATCTCATTCTTTCTATTTGAAATCTGGAAGAAAAGAAGATGAAAGGTGAGCGAACAATGCCTAGTAAGTTCATATACAACTCCTCCGGTTACTAAGGAGGAGTTGACCAGAAGGAATATCAAAGAATACAAAGTACAACTAACAATCGAAGACATAACAGAACACAAATTCGAAATAGTTATTTACCAAATCTCAAACCAAATGTCTTTCAAAATCTCAACGGTTTCACAAACTGAGTTGACAAATATTTTGAAGTTTCAAATGATGACGAAATCGAATCAAACTGACTCGAATGACTTACTTAATTAAAACTGTCCCATACCAGTTTTAACTAACTAAACCACTCACAAATTATAAGGAAATTCAAAGGACTGATAAGCTGAACAAAGCTAACTTGAATGCTCTAATTATCTACAATCGTCCCATTCCATCCGTAGATAATCAAATCATTCACAGACATCATGATCACATAAGTGGTCCACTGACCTTATCAAACAAAATCCCATAAAGGGAACAAAATGACTCCGTAGAGACCTAAACATTGTATCCGGAACACCCCACCACTAATTTGAAGTGGTGAACTAAGTTTGCCCGAAGGCCAAATATCAAATATACCCCGCCGAAGCAGGTTGTCTAACTTAGCGATCATTGATGGAACACAAAATATATCATATTAAAACTCATTTTTATACATAATATGAACTTTTACAATGACAATAAAATTCCGTATTTACGAAATCAAAAGGACGATATAGCAAACGAACATCAAAAGATTAGCAAATAACGGTAACGAGGGAGTCAAAACAAATACTGACACGAGGTCAGCTTTTACGTATCAAAGGAACGTATATCGCCAAGAAATATGTGGAAGCCTAATAATTGGAACGGAGCAAAAATCAATTAACTTAAATGATGTATAATCTCTTACCTCGATTTCTTGCACTATCCTTGCAACGAGCCCTCGCACGAATCTACAACCATATATAAAGATTCTCTTTTAATTCCTCTAAAGATTAACCCTAAATCCATTTCGATTTACCAAAATATCCCTAGGGTTTCTATAATCAATTCCCAATAATACTCTCTCATTCACAATTACACACACTAATTAAACATTTTCCATCACACACAAACACCCACTAACCCTAACTCACACACACACGCAACACATACAGCCACACGGCTGTACACACACACACACACATACTGCCGCCCTTACAGCAGTACACACACACACACACAGACTCCCTGTAAACACATTCTGCACACACGCAACACACACCTATGCACACAACAGTAACACACACACACACACACCGCACACATTAGGAATACCCTCTGCACACACCAAAACACACACTGTACATGCACACAACTCTCTGTAAACACACACAGACACATGCACACACAATCATACACATACTAACACTAGTTTCCATTATACCTAGCATGCATTAAACCCATAACAACAAGCCCAAACCCTAGCTATCAATTACCAATAGTTTTAGGGTTTCTTTTTCAAGGGATTTAGAACTACAAAAGGAGATTAGGTTTACTTTGAATTGGATCTTCAAACACCAAAGGAGAATTTCTTCTTCTCCTTCTTTGATTTCCGGCCGCCCCTCTTCTTCCTTCTCAGACTCACGGCTGCTCCCTTTCTCTTTCACGATTTCTCTCACTATTCCTCTATGCCGCCTCCCTCTCTCTCTATTCTTATTAACGTAAATAAATTTAGGCTGCTAGGGTTTTCTAAAAAGGAGGTATTTATAAATGGGTTCTAATTTCAAGCCCAAAACCAAGACCAACTCATCTAAATAATTTAAACCCACATAATACAACCCTAAGACTTCAATATAAATATTAGTCCCTCTAAAAGCCTAAGTGAAAATTTAACAATTTACCAAATAATCCTCGAAAATTTTTGGGTTATTACAGTTATAATTCCAATTTTATTTTTGAAACATGAAAGTCTACTCAACACAAAC
This sequence comes from Adenophora triphylla var. japonica, assembly GCA_022495995.1. NCBI lineage: Eukaryota > Viridiplantae > Streptophyta > Magnoliopsida > Asterales > Campanulaceae > Adenophora > Adenophora triphylla. Next base: position 578,271 of record JAFEMH010000183.1, read on the forward strand.
CTTACATAAATTGGAACTCACTTATAGCTAGAATAGATTCTCATTTATGCTAATATTCATATTTCAGCACCAAGATGCAAATATTCTTTAGTCAATCACACAAGGCCGGATTACACCTACATCAGTCACATAATCATCTATGATCTATCTATGATATTCACAAATCTATACAGAGTGTTGAGGGCAAAAGAGCAATCAGAACAACCAAAGGCACAAAATCAAACAACACAAGAAGAAAAACTGAGTCTACTAAGTGACCTATCAACCTCCATAGCTTGCCTAAAACTTTTCTCAAATAATTCCTTTTAAAATTAATAAATACTAAAATTACAAACCTTTCAAACAATTGTCCATAATGACCATTTTTATGAAACTCGCTACACAGTATAGCAAATTTATAATTTTGTCCGTTTAAATTCGTTACACGGTGTAGCGAGTTTAAATTTGCTCAATTTTATTTTAATATTTATGAATATTAAAAAAAAAACTAAAATTTAAACTCAGCTACTTGAAGTAGCGAGTTCAAATCTCAAGTTCTTGCAAGAAGAAAGTTCGTTTCACCCCACATGTAAATATTACTTCTCCGTCTCACTTTAAATTGCAAAATAATGATACAAAAATTTGTTGTATATGACTCGATTGTGGGTAAGGAATCAGTAGGTTAGGCACACCAAAAGATGTTATCTTTAAGATATTTAATGGAGATGACCAAGTATTATATGTGAATACTACTACATATAACAAAATTATGTCTTAATAAAGGAAATTAAGAGGGAGTATTATTTTTTTCATCTCAAATAAAAATTAAATTCTACTTCTTAAAAAAAAATCTTTCCTTCATTTCCAAAATGAATATTATTTTCGTCCCAAAATGAATAACCATAAAATTAATACTACTTTCTTTATCAAAAAAAAAAAAAAAAAAAAGAACATTTGTTCATTCGTCTCAATGAACATTTTAGAAAAGAATACTACTTCATTCGTCTTAAAAATTAATGTTTATTTTTTGAGATGAAGACACTAACATTATAAACATTATTTTTTTTTGAAAAGAATACTACTTTGTCAAAAAAAAAATGAACATTACTTCCTTCGTTCCAATGAATATTTTAGAAATAATACTACTTCATTCGTCTAAAAAATTAATGTCATATTTTGGTAAGAAGACACTAACATTACAAACATTAATTTTTGAGGCGAATGAAGTAGTTTATTTTTTTAAAATATTCAATGGCGATTGGTGAAATTGTCAATGGCTTAGAAAAATGAGATGAAACTCACAAGTGTTGTTAATAGTGTTGACAACACTAGGAACAACATAACTCACACCAATTCTAAAATTGAATAAACAATATGATTTAAAAGCAGCAGAAATAAAAAAAGAAACACAAGAGAATAATTTTTTTATCAAATTATATATATAAATAAATATATAACTTGATGGGTGCTAGGAGGGCAAGACCTTTCTTAATAAAAAGCTTTAGGTACAAGGTCAAAAGTTTTCTAATGATTTACAATCACTAGCATGGGGGAACAACTATTCTAGAACACTCTCTTTATAATCACTACCTATCTAACGCTCAGAAACTCATGAAATATAAAGATATATGTGAAAACTCACGGGTGTTGTACAGTGTGTTGCCAACACTTGAGGCAACACTGAAGAGGCGTGTTCTTGCTTGTGCAGTTTTCAACTTCTGAATTGGGTGGTTGTTTATGTCGATGACCTACACTATTTATAGGCTCCTAGGACTTGGAGCCTACTCAATCTATCCAGAAAATCAGCCATGGTTTGTTTCCTTTAATTTAGCTCCACTTTCCTTTTTTGTAGAAGACTAAGTCCTCTAGGCTTTTCCACTTGTATGCCAAGCTGTAGCAGCCTTGTACCTTTTATCTTTAGCTCCCCCTGAGTAGCTAACATCCTACCCATATTTACTTGGTCATTACTATTTCACATAAACATTGATTTTATGTGTAACTTCCCTCCTCATTCGTAAGTCACACCTAGCATAGATTCTTTGACCTGTTCAACCTCAAATCAAGCAGACTAACAATTGATATAATATAATTAATTATCACTTTGTTATTTATAAGAAATATGCAGTAACTATCTTGTGTTGCCAACCACTCATGGCAACACATGAGGCAACACCAATGGCAACACTAGTGTAGCAACACATAAGGCAACACCAGTGGCAATACAAGGTGTAACACTTACAATCTCCCCCTTAGTTACATGTTTCTTCACAAAATACAAAGTGATGTTCCTGCAAAACAATTATTATCATCCCAAACAAATATCTCCCCCATATTTACAAAACTCCCCCTTAATCAATGATTTGAAAACAAACAAACCAAGATTATTGTAAACTAACCACTAACAACCCAAGTTTTAAAAATCTCTAACAAAACAGCCATTTAAACTAAACAAAAACAGAAATTAAAACTGAAATTGTTTTTGAGCAACAAACCAACAAATAATAAAATTTGTTTTTGAAATACCACCACGAAATCAAGAAACATTTTGAACCACATTCAACCTTCTGGATTTGGATCAGCAACTCTTCCTTCTTCATCTTATCCAACCCCTGTTCCACTCGACCCAACTTCAGCAGCAACATCACGCCTTTGCCTTTGATCTCCCCCTATTTTGGAAGAAATCATATCCACCCTCATCTCTAGCCACCCATGCATTACGGAGTCGATGTGCTTCATTTGCCTGTGAAAAAAGTTTAGAATAACAACATCATCAATCATTACAGGTGGAGTGTTTCCTTGAGTGTTTCCTTCACCTGGCACAACACTTGGGGCAACACTTGGAGTAGGGACAATAGGCATTGCAGGTTCAGCTGAAATCTAAGGAAGATCCTTGTGTCTATCTCCCTCAATAAAATGTTTGCTGATTTTGTAGTAGACAGGATTCTCAGTAAAGTAATCAGCATTCCAAAGTGTAAGGGATTGGAAAGTTAAAACATTTAAAATGAGAGAAGGGAAAAGGTAGGAGGAAGATTTTTTTTTCTTGGCCCAAGATGCAAGATGTGTGAACACCAATCTCCCAAAAATCACTCTTTATTTGTTACCCAACTTTTATAGCAGTGTGGCTTGTTCTAGGGTAATAGTGTTCTCATTGGCAGTAGGAAGCCAATTGGTAATACAAAGTTTGTGAAGAACACTAAACAAAGACGAGAGATGGGTAGCTCTGAAATGATCACTCCAAACACTCATTTTCCCACCGGTGAGATAATTAGCTAAGACATTAGGCTCAATACTCACACTCTCATCATCAATATTAGGAAGGCCGAAGGCTTTGTTGATCACAGAAGAGTTAAAATCATAAATGGTTTCTCGAAAAAAATCCTCCCAAAATTGGGAGTGTTTCTATCATCAATATCCTCTCTCAAGTGTGCATAAAAATTCCTAACTACGCTTTTAATGTACTTAGAGACTTTTGTAACCTTTGGTAAGAAATTCCTACTCTCCAGAAATTGATAAATTCCAAAACTCTTGAACTTGACTATATCATTTAGAATCATTTTCTCCGAATCTTGGACCTATTTGTCCAAATTCGACTCATAGTAAAATTCTTCGGACAGAAAAGGTAGCTCATAATAGCTAAAAGATTCATAATCTGATCTAGAGTTTGGAGATGGAGTAGGAGATACCTCTGGATAAGCAATGGGAGAGGAATGGGGGTGTGATTTTCTCTGTTGAAGTTGTTCTTGTGACTGGTGTTATCTCAGGAGTGGCAACACTTGAGACAACACTTTGCTGAGATTTCTGTTTCTTCACCAGCCATTTCTGAGCACGAGCTAGGGGTTTTTCAAAATCATCCTCTAGCCAGGCATCATCATCAGAGGAGGAAGATTTCTCCTTGGTTGCCTTAAAATTTGGGTCCGAACCTTCCTCAGACGAAACCTCTAGGGACGAGCTTGAATCCTCATCCAAAATCTCCACCGGATCATCAGGAGTGTTGGAGAGACACTTTGGCCTCTTCATTGTCATAATACGTTTGGACTTTCTTCGGCCACCACCAAACCTAGCCCTAGCCGAGACATCAAGCTCCTTTCTTTTCCTTGTTTTCTTTTGAAGAGCAAACGAGATCTCAATAGAGGGTGAGGTGTCAGAGGTGACCATTTTGGCCGGAGAGGGAGGAGGATTATACACCACGACATCCAAGATTGGTGACGTGGTAGGGGTTTCTGAAAGTGTTGTTGCAGGTGACATCTCCATGGGAATGGCGACACTCGAAGCAACACTTGAGGGAAAAATAGGGGAAATGTCCATTGGAGAAGCTATTTGGGACGATTTCGAAGGACTGGCCATGGAGGATTGAGGGAAGAAGACGAAGTAAACAGAGGGGTTTAGAGAGAGAGAGAGACGAAGAGAGAGAGAAAGAGAGACGGTGAGGGTGAGAGACGGTGAGGGTGAGGGTTTAAGGTGAAGGGTATTAAAGGAAAATAAGGAGTAATAATAGGTAATTTGACAGTTCAAATTAACCTGTTATTATCCCTATCCAACAAACCACAACTAACATAATTTGGCCAGATTTTCAATTTTTTATTTTTTAAAATAAATAATAACTTAAAATAATTTCATAAATATCCATAAATTTTTGATTTTCAAATTTGAAAAACAAGCTCAAAAGAAAATGAACTTCAAAATAATAGATATTTCATAATTACGTTTAGTTAGAGAAAATTTAAAGACTTTTGCTAAAAACCTTTTAAATTTCACAAACTCTAAATATATCAAAATAGACTTTTTGAAATTTAAAATTTGATTAACAAAAAAAAAAAAAAGAAGAAATAAAAAAACTAATGTAGCATCTACTAATGTGTTGCTAGCAACGTTGTGTAATACAAAAGACAACATATTTGAATAAAATTCCCTTGATATTCTCAACATATATAACTTATCATTTCCTTAGGCAATTTTAAGCAAACTTTACACTTTATTTACAAGGAAGCATCGTAGTAGCGAGCTCCGTGCCCCGAGTTTTTTATTAAAGTGTAAAATTATATGTATTAGGTTTTATAGCTTTCAAGTAGGGTACATTGTAGTAACGAGCTCTATGTCCCTAATACTGAGTATAAAACAAATACATTATACTCCCATTTTGGCAAGGAAGCATCGTCGCAGCGAACGCCGTGTCTCGAGTTACTTTAGGAGTATTTTAACAACCTTTGCCTTTTTAAATATCAACAAATAACATAAGTGACTGTCACTTTAAGCACAAAGGGGAATTTTATCAAAATGTTAAACTTAAGTATATACACATACTAGAACAAAAAGGACAGTAAATGCCACCCATTGGGTTTAATATATATATATATATATATATATATATATATATATATATATATATATATATATATATATATATATATATATATATATATATATATATATATATATATATATATATATATATATATATATATATATATATATACATATATATATATATATATTTTAAATACACAGTGTTGCTATTTGTGTTGGCCACACATACAGCAACACCTTGAGACAGCAGATTACACAAAACATAGACCAAGAGATTTTTTCAATCTTGAAAATCTCTCATGGTCTAATCTAAGGCTTTAGTCAAAATATCATCAAGTTGATGTTTGGTATCAATATGCTATATTTGGATTAAATCCTTTTCAACTAAATCTCTCAAAAAGTGATGGCAGATATCTATATGTTTAGTGCGAGAGTGTTGTACAGGGTCTTTGGAAATATTTATTGCACTTAGATTGTCACAGTACATGGTCAAGATATTACTATCAAGACCATAGTCATCAAGCATATGTTTTAACCATATTAACTGTGAACAACAACTCCCGGCTGCTACATACTCAGATTTAGCAGTCGAGAGAGACACACAATTTTGCTTGCGACTATACCATGCATGACACAAGATTATTACCTAAGAAAAAACAACCCCCACTTGTGCCTTTTCTATCATCTATATCCTCTACCCAATCAGAGTCACTAAAACCAACTAAATTGGTATTAGTGTCTTTAGTGAACCAAATTCCTAATTCACTAGTCCCGGATGCATATTTAATGATTTTCTTAACAGCATTTAGGTGAGAAATTTTAGGAGCAGACTGATATCTAGCACACACACCTACACTGAACATAATATCAGGATGACTTGCAGTAAGATAGAGAAGACTACCTATCATGGATCTATACAAATTTGGATCAAAATCCTCCCCTTACTGGTCTTTGGCCACCTTAAGGGATGATCCCATATGTATTTTTGAGCTCTTGGCACTTTCCAATCCAAACCTTTTTACCAAAATTTTTGCATACTTGCTCTAAGAGATAAAGATCCCATCATTTGACTGTTTGACCTGCAATCCCAAGAAATAGTTAAGTTCACCTATCATGCTCATCTTAAAAGTTGATGTCATAGCCTCCACAAAATTTTGCAAACAAGTTTTAGATGTGGATCCATAAACTATGTCATCAACATAGATTTGAGCAATGGCAAGTTCTTTATTTTCCCTTAGAATAAACAATGTTCTATCGTCTTCACCTCTAACAAATCCATATTCAATTAGAGAGCTTGTTAAACGCCCATACCATGCACGTGGAGCTTGTTTCAAGCCATATAAGGCTTTATCAAGCCTGTATATATGATTTGGGTGGAATGGGTCTTCAAACCCTTTAGGTTGCTTAACATAAATTTATTTATCTAAGTACCCATTCAAGAAAGCTGCTTTAACATCCATTTGGTGTAATGTGATTTTGAGGTAACAAGCTATAGCAAAAAGAAGTCTTATTGACTCAATTCTAGCCACAGGTGCAAATGTCTCGCCAAAGTCTATTCCTTCCACTTGTGTATAGCCTTGAGCCACAATACGGGATTTATTACGAACAATATTACCCAATTCACCAGATTTCTTTTTATAAATCCATTTAGTTCCAATTATATTTGTATGTAAAGTACGAGGAACTAAACACCAAACCTTGTTCCGGGTAAATTGTTCAAGCTCTTCTTGCATAGCTTCTATCTGTAGACACCCCATTCTGAATCCATCGGAGCAGAGTTCTACCACTCTAAGTCCCGCCTTTGAGTCAGGAGTAGAAATCCACCATTTCGTCATGTTACTATAAGTTTTGACTAATGACCGTTAGTTTGGACCAAAATGCATATGAGATAACGAGGGAATGACAGAATTGTCCCTCGCGAGACATGGCGTGTCTCGCGCGAGACTAAGCTTCTGTAGGATGTGCAGAATCAGTTTCCTTGTCGATTTCAAACTCTCTTCTTGATAAATCTTATCAAATCCGGCTCTCCAATGATATTTGAGTTCTGGAAGCTTCCTTAGGAGGTATCTGAATCCACCTTTACCTCTTAAAACCTTATAAATACTTGATGATTTCCAGTATTTCAGACCCCCAGTCGATTCCCAACATTTTACTGGTTTCTCTCCTTGAAAGATTCCTGTAAATCACCCCCCAAAACACCTAAAGTTCGTTTATCAACCTTGTTGATCAACGAACATCAAGATTCAAGTCAAGAATCGAGGCGAAACTCTATCCGAATCTCTTCTCAAACCAAAGGTAATCTTCCTTCCTTCCCCTATTGTTCTATTTGATTATTAGAGTGATATTGTACATTGAATCTAGGATCAGCCTAGAGCCTCTCCAATTCATGGAGACGGTCTCGAAGCAATCGGTCCTATATTCCGTTTAACCTCGTTAAATGGATGTCTTTAATTGTTTGATTTAAAAATGATTCTTCTTTGAAAACCCCCCTTTTAGCAAGATCGATCTTCGAATTGGGTGAATGCGGTGCTCCTTGATCTTCCAAATCCATCACTTAAGCCCCGAACCCAAAATCATTCAAAAAATGGTTTTTTCTATATTTCCATCAATAATATAGGTGGCGACTCGAAAACAAGAATAAAAAAAAAGATGGAAAGTGAAGAATTTCCGCAAAGCTCTATAGTTTGGTGACTCCGCTAGGGACTCATAAATTTAAAGTGGCTTAGACTTGTGTCAAAAAGGGGATTTTCAAATAAAAATCGTATTCTTATTCAGTTTCAGGCTACTCTCGCATGGGACAACTCTTTGTCCCGCGCGAGACAAAGCTTCAGTAATCTGTTTGATTTCTGGTTTTCCTTGTTCGTCTCGAGATCTGAGATGAGAGTCAAACACGCAAGGGGATTCCAGATTACATTATCTGCAGAATTCTTTCATCTTAAGGCCTCCTTTAAGATGTATAACTCAAAATCGTATTTTGTTTGAATATTGCTCTTTATTTTAACTGCGTGCGATTGGTTTTGATTAAAGTCCAGTCCAAGAAGGATTCGGGAGTTGTAATTTATTTATTTATTTCTCTCTTTCTCCTTAAGTGGAACTACGACAGCCTGAGTCTTCCTGATTTGGGAGAAACGTAGGCAACCCCTTGGTGCGGCCATTATCTGTTTTCTTTTTATTTTCAAAAAAAAATCTCTATTTTTCTCTATCACCTAGATTGACTCTCACACACGCGCACTCATACTTATATCTGCCAATGCACTACATACCCCGATTAATTCGGGAACCACACTAAGGACGGATGACGGTAACCACCTAGTCGCCGGTCTCTCCGAAGTTGGATCATCCCACTCCGCGTATTCAATCCACCTAGATTGTCATATCGCGGGGAGCCTAGCCTTCCAGCCCTGCATCGCCACATATCATGTAGTATATTTTCTAGGATCACTCCATGATCGGTCGGTTTTGACTCGGTGATCTTTCATGTCCTTGACCAAAATAAAGCCATGTAAAATTGATCATAAAGAAGGACTCGGAAAAGTCCCTTCGGAATGACCCTTTCGGAAATTGTCCCTTCAAAAAGAAAAATCCTTCAAAACAATCTTACATGGCTTTATTTTACAAAGATTTGGTTTGATTACTTAGTTGTTAGGTTTGGATAAAGACCTTAGAAACCCCTTAAAATAGATTCTCCGTTCTGACCAAAAATTAGGTTTAATAAAAATCAACTTTCCGTATGGTTGTCTCGCGCGAGACTGCCTGTCCCACGCGGGACAATGTCTCTGTTTTTCTGTGTTGAGCCTAAACCCTTTAAGCCTTCTTCCGACTCATTGGGGCTAGATTTGATCCTGATACAATCTCTTCATCTCTCTGTTAGTTTTTCGAAGCTGCACCAATCTCAAGACTCCCAACACAATGTCTACGAAAAAGTACTTCATCACCAATAGGGATCTTAAACAGGAAGATGTGCGAGACATGACTAAGTCTCTCATCACCGAGATGGAGCATGTGAAAGGTTGGAGGGAAGCCTTCAATGTACCTACCACCCGGGTTGCTAGGGATTTCAGGAGGATGGAAAGTGACTCCGACAGTAGGCGATCATCCATTCAAGAAGAGTTAAGTGACATCAAGGCTCAACTTGCCAAAGCCCTGCAACAAATTGACAACAATGATGCATGGCATAACTTGGAAGGGTCCATCCAAGCTAACAAAACAAAGATGCTGATTGAAAAGCTCGAGGAAGTCAAAGGCGAACTCGAGGCCATGACTCAGAAGTGCAATGCCTTCAAAGCCCATATTGAAGACGACATCGATGAGAGGGTCAAGTATTGCCTCAATACCCTTTACCGTGATCTCAAAGAATAGATGGAGGAAGACTACCGCTCCCGGCACAACACCTTTATGCAACACTATGAGAACCATATCCAAGACCTCCATACTCAGTTTGATAAACGAAGGAAAGGGAGAACCTACACTGACATTGGAAGGATTTCGCTTGGTCATCTTTTCAGAAGCCTTCATAAGGATGGAATGATGAGCCCAATGGGTGGTTATCAGCCTAAGAGGGAAGGTCGAGCTCCACACCTCTACTGCTATTACCATCAATGCCATGGCTATCATAGCGACGATTGCTCAAACTTAAAGAACGCAATCCAAGACTTGATTGACAACGACATCGTCAGGGTTGCTCCTACCGGAGGCATAGGTTGGAGGAAGTTAGAGCAATGAGAGCTTTTTTCTTTTCAGTCATTTAGTTTTATTTGCAAGAAAAACAAATGGTAGTCTAGTTTCAGTTTAGGTACTACTTGCCTAAAATCCTCATTTGTGGGCAAGAGTATCAGTTTCTTTTCAAATAATAGTTTAGTTAGTATTTCTTCTTTTCAACATAGCTCGTCTGATTAGTTATTCAGTGGCTTTGAGATTGAGAAAGATAGTACCATAAATGTCATCGAAACTTGCTACGAAAATGACTACTCTAAGGCACTTTGGTTTTCTGGAAACCTTCCTGTTTGGAGAATGATGCAATCAAAAGGGTACTTTCCTGGCTTGGGACTTGGCAAATACTTGCAAGGGATAACAGAGCCACCGCCTGTTCCCCTACCACACACGAAGCATGGCCTAGGATACATCCTTACCATCCACGATGAAAGTGATGAAGAAGAGTGTACCTTTACTCAGATCAAGTGGGAAGGAACCACATACAGAAGTCACAATAACCCAAAGACCAAGGGCTGCGACCTCGAACCATACCGAAAGACAGTTAATGGCTATTTCATTCGAGAAGGGGAGGACATCCCGTACATTATCTTTTCAGAACCATGGACAGACGATGAAGGAAAACGCCATCCGGGCTTTGAAATCTTCAACGACTGCGACACTTCTTCAGACGAAACAGAACCTGTCCCGCTAATCCTTAAAGATTTGTGGGGCACAAAGGAAGAAGTGACTAGCGAATGGGACTTTATGTTGGGAGAAGACATGCTGCAAAAATTCGAGAACCTGTGTCGGGTAGAAGACAGCCAGATCCATGCAATATCCAAGGGGGACGCTCCAACTATTGATTACACGAAGCTAATCCAGAAATGTGATGAGCCAATTCTAAACTGGCACGTCACCGGGGGACCAGTTGTTGATGAAGACTTCATGATCAAAGAGCTTGGTTGTACTCCCCATTCCCGCAGGAAGATAGGCCCTATAACTTTCACTTTAGAGTCAGGCTTCGCCTCTGATGAACTCACTCAAGAGGAAATTGAGGCAGTGGCATAGCATGTATTCCCTTACTTTCATAATGAAAACTTTAATCTTTCCGAGTACCCTGAGATTGCTAACATCGTGAATGATGAATTAACTAATACTAATAAATATAACGAACAAGTTAATAATGAGTCATATGACGAGATAGATCAAGAAAACGAATAAATCTTAAAAGAATTAGCAAAGCAAGTAGGTCGTTATGGAAAGAATGGCCCTGTTGACAATTAGGAAATGCAAACGGTTAATCTTGGGATGATAGAAGACCCCAGAGAAACCAAGATCGGCAGTTTCTTCAAGGGGAAAGACAGAGAAACCCTAATGCAGCTCCTTAGAGAATACGTCGACGTCTTTGCTTGGTCCTACAAAGATATGCTAGGGTTAAATCAGTCGATCGTGGAACACATAATACCACTGCTACCTAACGCCAAACCAGTCAAACAGAAACTGTGTAGAATTAAGCCCCAATGGTCGGTGCAAGTGAAAGAGGATATCATGAAACTCTTGAACGTAGGATTCATGAAGGTGATCGAATACCCGAAATGGCTAGCCAATAGAGTGCAAGTAGCCAAATCAAATGGGAAAATACGAGTATGTGTTGACTTCAGAGACTTGAACAAGGCATCCCCTAAAGATGACTTTCCATTGCCAAACATAAACATGCTGGTCAACGCTATCGCAACTTATGAGGTCCGGTCATTCGTGGATGGTTTCGCAGGATACAACCAAATCCTCATGGCATAGGAATACCAACACAAAACAGCATTCACCACACCATGGGGGACGTTCTATTATACGGTCATGTCATTTGGTCTAAAGAATGCAGAGGCTACCTATCAGAGGGCAGTCATGACACTCTTTTAAGACATGATACACAAGGAAATAGAGGTGTACGTGGACGACATGATTATCCACTCCAAAGGTACAGATGGTCAGCACTTTAGAGATCTCAGAAAGTTCTTCAATCGACTGAGACAACACAAGATGAGGCTCAACCCCGCAAAATGCTCATTTGGGATGGTCAAAGGAAAAGTCTTAGGATACATGGTCACCGAACGTGGCATAGAAGCAGACCCTGCCAAGATAAAGGCTATCATAGACATGCCACCTCTGAGAACACAGAAAGAGGTGAAAGGTTTCATGGGCATACTGCAATACATCAGTCGATTCATCAATCAACTGACTACAATGTGCGATCCTATCTTCAAGTTACTTAAGAAAAATGCACCCCAAGAGTGGACCGAGGAATGTCAAGAGGCATTCGAGGAAGTTAAGCACTACTTAACTTCCCCACCCATCCTGGTTCCACCACACAAGGAGAAACCCTTGAAACTTTACCTCACGGTTACTGACAATGCGGTAGGGGCTATGCTTGCTCAAGAACAGCCAGCTTTGCACACAGAAAATACAATATACTTTGTCAACAGTTGATTCCAAGGGAGTGAAGTCAACTAATCTCCACTCAAAAAGTCTTGTGCTGCACTCGTCTGGGTAACACAGAGACTAAAACACTACATGGAAGATTTTCCAGTTCATCTCATCGCACGAATGGATCCTCTGAAGTATATCCTAGACAAATCCGATTTGTCTTCTCGCTTGGCCAAATGGTATTTCATGCTCGCGGTATATGATATCACTTACGTCACTCAAAAATCCATCAGAGGGAGTGTATTCGCAGATAAGTTGGACAAATTTCCTTGCAACAAAGTGAAGAGGGAAGACCCGCGATTCCCTGATGAGGACATCATGAGTATAGAGGACGAAAATAAGTGGCAACTATTTTTCGATGGCACAGCCAATAAGAAAGGATATGGCATTGGAATTCTATTGGTAGATCCCGATGACATCTACACCCACTAGCAATAGGTCTCGACTTTGATGCCACTAATAACACTGCCGAATACGAAGCTTGTATAGCAGGACTCGAAGCAGCCCTAGAACGCAACATGACCGAACTCGAGGTGTTTGGGGACTCCCAGTTAATCATCAATCAGACACTGAAGAAGTGGAAGATCCAAGTTCCAACCCATCAAAGATACAATGTCCACCTCCAAAAGTTGGTGTAGCAATTCCAAGATGTCTCGTTCCACTACCTCCCGAGAGACAAGAACTGATTTGCAGATGCATTGGCTACACTTGCTTCCTTGGTCGAAATCCCTACAGGAAAAGCAGTAAAACCCTTCAAAGTAACTCGGCGAGGAACTCCTGCCTACTGTGCTGTCATAGACATCCATGACTGCAAAAACAAATGGTTATCCGAATGCGCCACCATCAAGGATTCCGATAATAAACCATGGTACTATGACATTTGTAATTTCATCCTGGATGGAACCATCCCACCTGAGGCCGATAAGAAAACTCAGGTTGCCCTTAAAAGACTGGCAGCCAATTACGTCATCATTGCTGACCGACTATTCAAAAAGTACTCCCAGAGGAACCTCCTTTGCGCCACCGAAGAAGAGGCCCAAGAAATAATGGACCATGTTCATCAAGGAGTGTGTGGAACCCACATGAGCAGAAACATGCTCGCAAGGAAAATCATCAGACAAGGGTACTTTTGGTTAACCATGGAAGCAGACTGCACCAACATGGTCAAGAGATGCCATAAGTGCTAAATACATGCTAACCTTCAGCATGCGCCGTCGTCGTTACTGTATCCCATGAAATCCCCTTGGCCATTCTCTACATGGGACATAGACGTGATCGAAAAGGTCACACCTACAGGAACCAACGGGCACTTTTTCATTTTAGTAGCCATCGACTATTTCACTAATGGATCGAGGCCGCCTCCTATAAAGTCTTGAACGCTAGAAAGGTAGCAGAGTTTATCAAGCACAACATCATTTGCCAATATGGGGTGCCACAAGAGATGATATCTGATAATGGCTCCCACTTTGAGAAAGAAACTGATCGTCTCTTAACTGAATACAAAATTGTAAGGCACAAGTCCTCCCCCTATTGGCCTTAAACGAATGGAGCAGTTGAAGTCGCAAATAAAACGATCGAAACCATCATCAGAAAAATGGCAGTCACTGGAAAAGACTGGCCCGACAAATTACCTTTTGCACTTTGGGGATACCGCACCTCAGTCCGAACAGCAACCGGCAAAACCCCTTATGCCCTCGCATACGGAATGGAAGTCGTCCTGCCAATAGAGCTGGAAATATCTTCACTAAGGGTTCTCCTAGAAAACCAAGTGAACAAAGTTCACTGGTTAGAAAACAGATACGAAGAGCTAGCCATGCTAGACGAAAGGAGGCTGAGATCAACCGAGCACACTCAAGCCTACCAAAGAAGAATGGCAAGAGATTTTAACAAAAAGGTCAAAACAAGGAACATAAGGGTCGGTGACCTAGTTCTCTGCGAACACCGTCCTGGACCTTTCAACCCTCTAGGCAAGTGGGGACCGAGATGGATAGGACCCTACATCGTAAAGAAGATATTCTCTGGGGGAGCCCTTCAGCTGGTTGACTTAGATGGAGATCAACTACCGAAACCAGTCAACATGGACAAGCTCAAGAAGTACTTCGCGTGACTTGGCCTCTTTAAAAGAAAAAAATGATCGCTAGGTTGAAAATACCAAAAGGGACGACTTAGGCAAAAGTTAGAGCTTGCACAAGAAAAGAAGCCCGCTAGATTGAAAACCTGAAAAGGCGGTCTAGGCAAAAGCCAGGGTGTGCATTAAAAAAAAAAGAGAAGAGAGGCCTTGTCTCGGGCGGGACTATCCTCTGTCAGAAATCGAATTTTTGTCCTTTTATATAAAAAATGAACTACGTCGACCTGAGCCTCTTATTTAATTGTTGTAAAAGAGGAATGTAGGCAGCCTTCGGGTTCGGTCTAATCAAATAATAAAATCAAATCTTGTCCTTGTATTAATTGAATGCATTTTATTAATAACAAAAGGGAAATTCAAACGATAACGACTAACTTGCTAAGCTAAGAATCTTGAAAAAAATACTAATAACTAAAACTATTGATCTATCTAAGAAATCTCTTGATACTCTCTAGGATCTAGCCTTTCATTGACTTTCTAGGTCGGCGGACGTGATCGCCCCTGTCATCTTGATCCCTCTTGCGCTTTGAACCCTTCAAAGCAGAATATCCATCAAGGCGAGTGAAAACAGACTTCGAAAGCCTCTTAAAGACATGGGGCCTATCAAAAGCTTGCATCTTTCTGGGAAGACCGCTACCTCTTCTCTCGTACCAATCCCCATCTAGGAAATCTTGGGTTGTATCAGTCCGTACACTAGCAGGATCCGATTGAGCCTCGCTCCATCTCAAAATACTGCTCATCACAAAGGAATCTCCTAGCAGTGAAATCCGCAGATCATCAATCTTCTCCGCACTCGGGTGACCGATATGGAGAAACCAATCCAAGTACTTATCCGACAAGAAGACGCTTGCATCAAAAGTTTGAAGGTTCGTCCAACGATCTCGACTGGTACCATCGCCTCATGCTTTAGCTAGCACCTTCATAAACACTAGACCAATATAGGACACTTCACGAGAGGTTCATTCAAAAATATAAGTGTCCTGTTGTTGACCAAACTGATGAAGCACCCACTTGGGAAAGTAGAAAGAGGAATCTCGCAGGCCCGGAAGCACAACCCTGTCAAAACCCCTAGTATTGGTGACATACTTGTTCAATCACCAAAATGCTGGGCACCAAATGATATCTTTGGTAGTGTCCTTTGCAATGAATTGAGCCCACTCATCCTCCGAAAAATCCTTGATCAAAAGTTTCCTCATATGATACATAAACGGGGAATACTCCAACGGAGGGGCTACCAACTTGAGATGTTCCCTGAGCCAAATAGTCAACAAAAGAGGACTCCCTTGAGTCATAGCACCGGTCTTATGCAGCTCATCAAGACCATGAAGGGTCTCACCCAATACTAATGAAATGATGTTCCTTTAACGTTTCCTAGCCTACAAAACAATCTCCACCAATTGGGAGTCAACCAAGGCACCCCTGCATGTGAATAATACATCTCCAAAAAGAGAAAGGGCCAAGAAGTTCCATTTGTAAATATGGAAAGTCTCGTCATCCGAATCCCCACCAAAGCATTCAGGAAAAGAAGAGCAATCTACCCATATGCGGCGAACCAACGTATAGCAAGTATCAAGGGGGATCCCTAACAATTCTTTCAAAGCTTCCGAATGATTCCTATCAAACTTAGGAACTGCAATCTCATCGGTCAAGGGCATATCTAAGATAATAGCAAATTCCTCCACAGTGGGTACCATCTCATTAAGAGAAAAAAATAAAGTGATGAATGGAAGGGTCCCAAAATCTAGCAGCACCCTACAAAAGATTCCAATCCGGTTGGAGATTCTTCAAAGTAAAAAGGATTCTGAATCCAGATTCTGAAATAAACTTATTGCGAGATCGATTATGAAACGATCTCATAAAGCTCCTTGATGCTTGCTCAAAAGCTTGAATTGCTTCGGGTGGCAAAGAAAAATCATTAACAATCATGGACTTGGGACGATCTCCTTGGAAGCCATGAATCAAAGGGTTGAAGAAGAAGGCAAGAATTCGACCCTAGCAGAATATCTCTAGAGTTTGAGAGGCCTGAATGAGTTATTTGGCCGGACTACATGTTTATATAGGGGAAAACTGACAAGAATCCTGTTCGAAGAAGAAAAGGAGTCCTTCCTGGGAAGCGTGTCCCACGCCAACACCTTGTCCTGCGCGAGATAACCCTTCGGAAATTCCAGCTGCACTCCTGCATAAATAAGCAATCTAGCCTCGACTTGCCGAAGCAAGCCTCGAAACCTGCAAATGCATTCCTCATATGTAGCTCATGCACCAAAAAACCAGGCTCAAAACTTTGACCGAGATTGGTCATTTCATTCCTCGTGGGTACCACCACGGAAGTCGAGAATTTTTTTTTAAAAAAAAAACTAATTAGACCTAGGATTAGGAAATAAGAAAATTCTAGTTGTTGTTCAATCTATTTGCTAACAGGTACATAAAAGAAAAAATTGTCTGGGCCAACCCGACCAATATTTATAAGATCTCAAGATGAATGGGGGGGAGTAAAAGGGGATCATGCCATCAAATCTCCCGAGCTACCAGCACCTCCGTCATCACCGCCGCCGGGGCTACCGTCCCTCCTTGACCATTTGGCTCCGCAAGAGGGGGTCACTGCAGAGGCTATCATCGATGCCGCCGAGGCCGCCTTATGAAACAACCTCTTAGACAGATCCGACACCATGGCCATCAAGCCGGCCATCTTGCTCCCTCCCCAGTCATAATCCTCCGCGTATATGACGACCTATTAACAAAAAGATATGCTCAGAAGAAATCTGACATATACACATATATGGACAATACGAGAAATATTATAAAAAGAAATATACCGAAGATGCATGAGGAGAGCGACGATAACCCATCGGAATCTGATTCGGGATTGCAAGGTGTCCCACCATCTGCATGCATCCCATCATGTATGTGAAGCTCGGAGGACCATAATCCGGCACAAGTGACACATGACCCGCATACTGGGACAAAGAGCTTGGGGTTGACTAGCCGAAGGCGGAAGTAAAAGCTTGATCACGTGACCGCCGGCCACCCACCACAATTGGACCCATCAGTCAAGGCAGGAACTCCTCATACGAAGCCCATGGGACCACGCAATCCATTGCCTCATAGCCATTCACAAAATTGGCATAATCCCCGTCAGGGACAAAATGAGTATGATGCATTGCCCTAGGTGGATCCTCCGATACTCTCCGAACGAGCGAACCCCGACCATACTGAGGGAAGACTCGCTCACCTAAGTACATGGTATCCCTCTCCAGTGATACCAAGATCCTCTATACGTCAGTGACACCCACGCACCATAAACCTCACGCTCCAACAAGGTCCACGGGTACAAGCCCTGTCGCTCAAAATTGAAGCTATCCAGCAAGGCCCGCGCCTCCTCAATGGTCAGGGTCCAATCCTCCCCCTCCTCCTCATCCACTGTACGATTAGAGTGGCTCCACCTCCTAATATCCGGAAACTGAGGATCCCGGTTATCCAGCTCAAACTTATGCAGTGAAAAGACAGCATACCCCCATATCTGTACGAGAAAACAGAACAGATTCAGTACAAAAGCGCAGGCAAAAGGTGCAGATTAATGACAAAGACAGAATCAGAAAGCATACCTCCCAAGCATAAGAATACCCCGACATGGTATCCTTGGTGTGCCTACATGCCTCATCCATGGCATGATAGCAGAAAGCTAGACCGGTTGAGCCCCAGTCATATGTGCTCACCAGGTCAAGATCCTCCAGCAGCCCCAAGAGAGTGAGGCGAGACGTGGAGGAATGGTTGGCAAAGATGGTCTCTGATAAGAAGTACCAGAGATCACCCCTCACCAATCGATCCATCTCCGCATTGGGCTTGTCAGCATAAGCCCCGAGCTGATCATTAAGAGGTGACAGCTTAACAGTAAATCCCTTAATTTTGCTAGGGACAAAGCCAATCAACCGTCGCCACTCAGCTGGACTCGTCGGTTTGAAGCCCTCGATCTTTGGAAGAGCAATACTGATAAAATCCAGCCCAGTGATGGCCAGAAAGTCAGTCGGGGTCATGATAGCCTCCCCAAAATGCAGATGAACCGTGTGGGTGGTATCCCACCACCTCTCCCTAATGGCCTGGAGGACTTGAGGAGTCCGCCTCATCCCACGAATATTATCAACAAAAGTATGGAGCCCCATCTACACTACCCGAGCTCGGACTCCGTTCAAAACCTTGACTTTGTCCCACAAAGCCTTGGCAAATTTAGCACTCCTGTTGCAATTTTTGGTTGACCTATACAGCTACAAAAAGAAAGGAAAGACAAAGAAACAATGTTAGAAAAACATTCAAAGCAAAAACTTCATGGAAATAGAAGAAAATTTTCTTTGGGGCATTTCATTGAACACATGGCGTGCGTACTAGAATGTTATGCCCAAGGATGCATTTGGCTACCCAAATCAATCCCTCCTACAATCCAAGATATGTAGGGAACTCATACACACGCCAATGCAACAACAACATCCAACAAAATCAATGAAAATGGAGCATGTATCAACATAGAACCTAGTTCTAGACAAAGGAAGAAAGTGACCAATTTGATGAATTGGGGATTTCAAAACAAAGGATTCGATTCAATGCAAAGCATGAAATGAGATTGAGAAAAAAATTCTTACTAAACCCTTGCGGATAGCATGGGAAATGTGCGTGGAACGATCAAACGTGAGGTCATCCCAGGGATAGTCCTTCCCAAGCAAATAGCTACCAAAAGTCGGATTCCTCCTTTCTTGAGTCATTGATAATGGAAGTAAGGGAGAATGAAAGGTTGATTGAGAAGAGAAATCAACAAATGACGCACAAAAATCTCAGAAAAAAATGCTTTGGCTCGGACTTACAGAGAAAATTTTGAAAAGGGGTATTTTCTAATGAGCAGGCTGCTGCCGTTTTATTGCCTCGAAAAACTTTGTCCCGCGCGATAGGAGCTATCCCGCGCGAGACAAGCCCCCTGGAAAAGTACAAAATTTTCCTCAACAATAAGCGTCTACGCAACGTCAAAATTCAAAATTTTGACACATTTACCCTTGAAAGTGATACCCTAGCAAGGAAATGTGAAAAAATTGGTACCGCAAGTCACGGAAGGAGCCGAACTTGGCATACGCATAATCACCCAATATGGCATCAAGACACCGGAAATGATTGATTCAGATATCAAGTCATCCCGCATAATTCGGAACCCAGATAGGCGAATTATCTATTGGTTGGTCGAAGACAGTAAACCAATCCATCAAAAGCCCGGTCCCATGCCATATGGACCATCATCTCAGCAAAAGCCCGATTCAGAGCCTAGATAGGTGAATTGTCATCAAAAAGCCCGATTTAGAGCTCAGACAGGTGAATCATCATCAAAAAGCCCGATTCAGAGCCCAGACAGGTGAATCGTCAACAAAAAGCTCAATTTAACGCCCTGATAGGTGAATTTTCAAACCAAAAGGCCCGATTCAGAGCCCCGACAGGTGAATCATCATAAAAAAGCCCAATTCAGAGCCTCGACAGGTGAATCATCAAATCAAAAAGCCTGATTCAGAGCTTAGACAGGTGAATCGTCTTTAAAAAGCTCAATTCAGCGTCTCGAGAGGTGAATCGTCATCCCCAGCAAAAGCCCGATTCGGAGCCCTGACAGGCGAATCGTCACAAAACCAACATGACTCAAAGGATCGGACCGGTAAGCCTTTGTTTTCTAACATCTTTCCCCACAGGTTCGGAGCCAAGACAGGCGAATCATCAGACAGACAGGTATATTCAGAATTAGATCTTGATTTGATTCCTCATTATCAATTTGTCTTTTCAAAATAAAATCTCCTCGATTTTCAAAATGATTTTCAAAATACCTAAAGCAGCCTTTTCGTGTTTTGGAGTCAGACAACATTTTGGTCTGATTCTCCGATAAAGATATGTAGGAAGCCGTGCAATTCGACCATCCCGATGTCCAGAATGATGTCTTTTCTATCGTCGACATGACTTCTTCCATAAGACTTGTCGTTGAGGGGCTAGTAGACACCCCATTCTGAACCCAAAGGAGGAGTGTTATACCACTCTAAGTCTCGCCTTTGAGTCAGGAGTAAAAATCCACCATTTCGTCATGTTTCATTAAGTTTTGACTAACGACCGTTAGTTTGGACCAAACTGTATATGAGATAACGAGGGAAGGACAGAATTGTCCATTGAGCAGCCTTGTCCCGTGCGAGACATGGCGTGTCTAGCACGAGACTAAGCTTCTGTAGGATGTGCAGAATCAGTTTCCTAGTCGATTTCAAACTCTCTTCTTGATAAATCTTATCAAATCCGGTTCTCCAATGATATTTGAGTTCTGGAAGCTTCCTTGGGAGGTATCCCAATCCACCATTACCTCTTAAAACCCTATAAATACTTGATGATTTCCAGTATATCAGACCCACAGTCGATTCCTGACTTTTTACTGGTTTCTCTCCTTGAAAGATTCCTGTAAATTACCCCCAAAACACCTAAAGTTCATTTATCAACCTTGTTGACCAACGAACATCGAAATTCAAGTCAAGGATTGAGATGAAACTCTATCCAAATCTCTTCTCAAACCAAAGGTAATCTTCCTTCCTTCCCCTATTGTTCTAATTGATTATTAGAGTGATATAGTACATTGAATCTAGGATCAGCCTAAAGCCTCTCCAAATCATGGAGACGATCTCGAAGAAATCAGTCCTATATTCCGTTTAACCTCGTTAAATGGATGTCTTTACTTGTTTGATTTAAAAATGATTCTTCTTTGAAAACCCCCCTTTTAGCAAGACCGATCTTCAGATTGGGTGAATGTAGTGCTCCTTGACCTTCCAAATCCATCACTTAAGCCCTGAATCCAAAATCTTTCAAAAAATGGGTTTTTCTATATTTCCATCAATAATATAGGTGGCGACTCAAAAACAAGAATAAAAAAAAGACGGAAAGCGAAGAATTTCCGCGAAGCGCTACAGTATCCAGAAATTATTTTTTAAGGCTTCAATCACATTTTTAGGCTCAAGAATAGAAATGAAACAGGAGTGTTTTACCTTGGAGTATGTGGTGGACATACATACACACATACCTTACCATATCTCTATAGTTAACCGGCTCCTTATTTCTTTTTCCAACTCCTTCATTAACCTCCCCAATTACCTGAGTAAT